>CM031241.1:83319919-84569919 GCA_018340775.1 Taxus wallichiana var. yunnanensis | reverse complement strand
CTATCCCTATGTATAATACTCGGATATCAAATACATTTCATTTCACTCACAGAGTCAAAGGGTAATACAATATAACTGAAACTTGAATCATCCTCTTTTAAATTATGTTATACTCAATTATTGTAATCTCTAAGAATCGGTATATCATATTAGAAATGATTTGTAGATCATTATTGTATATATATATATATATATATATATATATATATATATTGAAAATAAGAAAATTGGATTTATGAATCAAGCAAACTCTGTAAATTTGGCTTTATGGAAAAGGAAAAGTGCTCAGACAACAAAGTATTGAAATCCAAAGTGATAGTTGAGAGTCGAGGCTGTTGAGTTTCCAATCGAAATCAAAGTCAATAGTTCTCAAGAAAATTGACTTAATAAATGACTATTGGCCAATTAATAAGGAACGAGGCCAAGATCACTCCATGGGTGAATTTGGAAAAATGGATACTCCAGTCCTTGGAAGCTAAACTCAAGAATTATGTGTGCCTGACCCAAACTTTGGATTCAATAAAAAAAATCTATACTATGGAACTGACAAATCTGGATAAATGAAAACCATTATCTGAGCAAGGTAGGTCTAAATTTCTAAACAACATATCTTAGAAACTTCAATCATTGATAACCATTATGCTCAAGGGCAAGTCAACAATGATTAGGCTAGAGTGCATCACAAGATGTCCAAACTGGATAATATTTGGGAGGATACTTTCTGATCCCTCCACCTTGGAAGACAAAAACATGTATTCCTCTGTTTGTTGCACTTCTGACAACTTCATCTCTTCTAAGGCAAGATTTGCAAACTGGATAATATTAAGTTTAGGATACTTTCCTGATCCCTTCCCTTGGAAGACAAAAACATGTATTCCTCTGTCTATTGCACTTCTGACAGTTTCATCTCTTCTAAGGCTTGTTTTTAAGATGTAAAGGCTTTTTTTTCTAATTACCTGCTCATTTTCCTTGCTGCAGCAAAAAAATTACTTGCATCCTTCCAACTCCTGTTGTCTTTCTCCTAATTTCTATATGTTTCTTCTTAATCTTTACATATTCTAGAAATCTTGTTATAACCGACAATCTACAACAAATTCCAATGTCAAATTCAAAGTAGTTCATTATTAATAGCGCAACTCAACTCACCCTCGACAAGAATACTCTACATTATTACCAGAAATGAAGCCTCGCATGTACACAAATACATAATAACCTCAATTTCTATTAGTCCCTATAATAATTGATAAACCAATGATGTTGTTTGGCATTCAAAACCCAAGCTTGCCTTGCTAACTGTTAATGAACTTTAACAATTATTTTAGAATACATAAACCTTGGTAACCATTATTGGACTTAAAACAATAATTTTAGAAAAAAATACTATATACCTTTATGCATCCCACAAGAATTACCTTTGTCATGCCCAAGATCATCTGGATGAATCCAATCTTTGTTCTCCACATATTACCACAAACTTGGTCTTGTACTAAATAAACAAGTGTACCTTATATATATACTAAATAGATACTAAAGAATGTTATGGGAATAAATAAAATACAGTTCTGGATACTTGTAGCATAATGGCGTAGGCCTCCACAAACTATTTCCTAAAGCTTTTTATTACATATTACATATATTTGTCATCATTATCTTCAACAGATGTTTTCTACACAGCCCCCCTTAAATTCAATTCACTGGAAAACAAACCGATCCAAAGAACTGGTCCGACAATTGTTCCACCACATAATCCCAAAACCCACTCCTGCAACTATTAACAATCTATAATAAGAGTGTAGAATGCATGCACTTAAGCTAAGTGTTATCCTACACTTCTCTAAAATTCATCCTTTAGAAGCTTTGCAGCAGAAGGCCTCACTGATACTTCTGCCAAACATTTGTCAATGTTATGGGAATAATAAAATACAGTTTTGGATACTTGTAGCATAATGGCGTAGGCCTCCACAAACTATTTCCTGAAGATTTTTATTACATATTACATATATTTGTCATCATTATCTTCAATAGATGTTTTCTACATAGCCCCCCTTAAATTCAATTCACCGGAAAACAAATTGATCCAAAGAACTGGTCCGACAACTATTCCACCACATAATCCCAAAACCCACTCCTGCAACTATTAAAAATCTATAATAAGAGTGTAGAATGCATGCACTTAAGCTAAGTGTTATCCTGCACTTCTCTGAAATTCATCCTTTAGAAGCTTTAAAAATATTTTAAGGCCTCAACGATACTTTGCCAAACATTTGTCAATGAACTGTCTAACTTCTGGATTCGTAACCTTTTCCAATGCAGCAGGCCTTATACCGAAAGTCACCTTTTTGTAAGTATGAGCAACATTATGACATTCACTATAGGGAATGTCAAAGGTAATCATCTCCAGGATGCACATACCAAAAGAATAGATATCTACGAGCTCATTGTAATCCTATTAAAAAAATTGGAGCCATGAATTCAGGTGTACCAATCACAGTATGGGCGGCTTTATTTCTCTGATGGGTACACGAAAGACCTAGGTCCCCAATCTTCAAAGTGCCACTATTGCCATCACAAAAATATTGTTGCAATTCAAATCCCTATAAATGATGCAAGGGTCATGACTGTGTAAATAGTGCAAACCCTTCAAAAAAATTTTCACGCCCAGTTCTTCACTACCTTCATGGAGACATGTCGATGCTTCTGTCGGTACTATCTCAGGGTCCCAGATGATGGCACCATGGCCTAGAGCCGCATCATAGCAGCCATACCTTCCAGTTGGGTCCATTTCCACAAAGAGCTCCACATCCTTGTCACCGCCATAAAATTCTCCTCCTCACATTTCTTTTGTTGGAAGGCAAAGAAGAAAAACTCTCTTACCCTGGAATCCAAGGCCAGGGACTTCTAGTTTGAGGCAACTCCTCTAAGGGTCAGATGAACGAGTAAAAAAAATTCTTCCCTAAATTTAGAAGACCAACATATAGCAAAGATAAAAGGATTTGCCTTCTTTAGTGTTGCTGACAAGACAAAAAGCATGTTGACTCCCGAGGCTGCAGAGAGGCACACACATATCAGGAGAACAGGAAACACATAACATAAGTTTAATTTTAAAAAATATGAAACCTAGAGCATAAAGACCAAAGTATTTTGCTAAAATGCAAAATTACTACCAAACTGATACCAAAACAGGTTTAAGTAAACGAGCCATGATATTACACCACGGAATTGATGCCTCTTAATGAAAAACACCTAGTAACATTAAAATATTTTAAGTATTACAACAAAAACTGATACACCAACAATTTTATAGCAAATAACTAAAACATGCCAGTGATCAAAATAATATCCAACGACTAATCTTTGATACTTAATATTCAACGAAGCCCAGACATTATAAAAAAGAACCATGTGTAGCATTTAATACCAAGCCTAAAGTCCCTAATAATATCACGTTGAAGGGGAATTTATCCCAAGAAATCTGGGACTAAAAAATTTAAAAGATGCTATAAAAAATCAAAAGAAACATTCAGATCAAATTTTCTAAGAATTTAATATCTAATTATGGTTTTACTTATACCAACAAAAATTAACAATAAAAATAGGTAAGAAACTGATTTAGAAATGGTGTTATGCTAAAAGAATCCAGAGAGAAAATGTGATCCACAGTAGAGTTTACTGAAAGAAGTTTTTGCAATAATTGTGTTCAAAAACCAAAAAAAAAACCTTCCTTCAAGAAAATTCCCTGAGTGTTGAAGATCTTCCTTCAAATTTAGAGAGAAAAAGGAGAAAAAAGATCTAATCTGATATCTGCAAAACCTATCCCAGACAGAAAAAAAAATTAAAAAGAAAAAAAAAGGAATCCCACTGCATGTCCTATATTAGAGTCAAATTGTTGTTAGTCCATTAGTGATGTTGTTTGGGTAAAAATGAGTTAACCAGGGATCAGTTCATGTTGAGTGCAAAGACCTAGAACTAGGTATTAATTCATGCTGAGTGCAAAGACCTAACACCAAAAAGGAGGATACGGGTTCAAGTCAGGTGAAGATTGATTATTTGGGCATTGGATACCAGTTCATGTGCATAAAAAGTCTTCAATATGTGAAAAGAAACCTCAATTTAGTAGTGTAAGCAATAATAAAAAATTTGAAGACCTTTCGTGCAAGGCAGAAAACTTCTGATATTATCTATCTTGCATAGATGGGGGAAAAACACGAATCCCCTACTAACACTGTTCCTGCAAGGATCTTAAATGAAACATCAGTTGATTATTTCAAAGGAAGATTATATGAGAACAATTATACTTCTGATTATTTGGCATGGTGAAAATCTACCAGAAATAGCAAAAACAAAACAAAAAATCACCAGAAAACTTCGATATTATCTATCTTGCATAGATGGGGGAAAAACATGAATCCCCTGCTAACAGTGTTCTTGCAAGGATCTTAAATGAAACATCAGTTGATTATTTCAAAGGAAAATTATATGAGAACAATTATACTTCTGATTATTTGGCATGGTGAAAATCTACCAGAAATAGCAAAAACAAAACAAAAAATCCCTGTTCCATATCTTCTTGCATAGATGGGGAAAAACACGAATCCCATGCTAACACCTGTTCTTGTAAGGGGTTTGAAACATAAAAATTAAAAGAAATAAAATACTATTATTTGGCAAAAAAACTACATAAATGTTGGATATTATCACATAGAGACATTCAAAGTGTTCTTGCAAGGATCTTAAATGAAACATCGGATAGTTGATTTTTCAAAGGAAAAATATGAGAACAATTATATAATTATTTGGCATGGTGAAAATCTTCGTAAATAGCAAAAAAGGACAAAAACACCTAAAATTATATCTTCCAAAGTTAATACGGATGGAAAATTTAAAAATAAAAAAGAAATAAAATACTATTACCAAAAAACTCCATAACATGTTGGATATCACATGAAGACATTCAAACAACTTCTGGATAGGGTTTTAATAGAAAAAAGAAAAATCCCCTGATATAAAATCTCCAAAAACATTTCGTATACCGCAAAAGGACATAAACACCTAAAATTAAATATGAGAGTGAGTTAATACAAGATTTAAAATTTCAACTATTATTTAGCACGCATGTAAAAATGTTTATTAAGATCCTACTAAAATGGAAGTAAGCGAAAAATATCTGATGCATTTGTTTAAGATACAAAACCCTTCTAAAAATATTAAGAAGTGAGATCAACCTTTAAAATTTCCTAAAAGCACACAAAATTTTAAGCCGCAGAAATCCATTAAAAATTCAAGCAATTTTAAGCGCAAAATCCAAAAAGAGGATGGATGGTGAATACAATTAGGGTTTCTCCTTTTTCTCTGATCTGCCATGCGAATGAATCCTAGGGAAAATACAAAACCCGGATCTAACAAATCGACGGCCATTTTCATTCCTCACACATCGACCACCACGAGAAATGAAAGGAGCCACTATACTCGCTTGTTGTTCGTGATGGAAGAAGTATGCCCACACCCGCACAGGACTCCGGAACTTGTCTGCATTTCTCCCTCGCGGAATGGCTCACCTTGTGCATGTCATTGTCTCTGACATTTCTGCTTTTGGAGGACACGTGTAGAATTGATTCTGCGCCGTGCTTCGTCAACCGATTCATCTGGGGCGTTGCAGTCTCCTTCACTGTCAGAAGGCAGGAGGCTTTCCCACATAGAACACGCCTTTCGGCGTAATAAAACTTTAATCGGTTATGACATCACTACCGGGCCGGCCGGCTTTGGCACACAACAACATGAAAATATTCAATGAAAAATTCATGAAATGATTAACAACGAAGCTCTTCCATAAGATGAAATTAATATATTACTAGTAATCGCACATGAGGTGTGCGATGTTAACGCCGAAATCAAAATATTCTTAAGGCGGAAAAGTAATTGAAAAACACAACAAAGCATTATGATATTTGTAGTTAGTAAATGAAAAACAAAATGAAGTAGTGAAAAGTGGAGAAGTAGAAAAGATTCAGAGTCCAGAAGAAGTGGAGTAGCTTGAAAGGGAAGGTCCACTTTGAATAAGAGGGGATTGTTAAGGATAGGGAACGAAGACAAGATTCCTCTTATAAGCGTGATTGCAAAATTGTTGCTGAGAGAATTTGTCATAACAACTGAGTGGAAAAAGGGGCGAGATCCGATAGGCGGACAAGGTGGGAACTATTGATATAGTTGTGAAGGAAATTCGTTGTGTTTCCATGTCCCCATTTTCAATAGTGGTTTTCTTCAAAGTAAAGCCTTGATATTTTTGGATTGAAAACAATCAAGCCAAGTTAACTGGTAATTGCATTCGGTGACCTCTGGAAATTACGGTAGTTGGAACATGGGAGGGGTTATTCGTAAGGGCCCTGTATATCGATCGAATTAGACAACGACTAATAAAATCAAATATGGCCGACAAAAGAATTTGGCGTAAACAATGTCGATGATATAGTTGTGACGTAAACATGCTTTATTCATCTGACATGTGACAACCACTCTCCAACCACTGTGAGCCACGTGTACGGTAGATGAATGTCTGTGCTTCACCGACCAAATACACCATAAGCATTGATGTCTATATCAGTTGCCAAAAAATGGAGGAGGCTTCTAGCCGTAATTACTTTTCTTGCGATTGCAAGGTAACTCAAGCTAAAGTATATGTCAATTTCATAATGAACGATGATAATATGAGTTCCATTTTTTTAAATCCCTAATTTTTTTTAGAACAATCATTATTTCTTAGCTATTTAATGTGCTCTTTAGACAAGTTGGGAACATATTTGATGGAACGCTAGCATGTGTAGAGGTCTTGGGGTTTAGTGATACTCCATCATTCATAAAGCGCGGTTCAAATTAGCACATATGGTGAACCCACTAAAAATTACAACTCCAACAAACTTAACATTGTTATCCTCTCTCGCATAATTTTCAACTCATATGCAATTGCTAGCATATATAGAAACAAGAGTGGGCGAGATATAATTAGTTCAAACTTTTATTAAAAGGCAATCATGAATTTATTCTATATTTATTATTTCCATTTTTTCTCAAATTTATATGCCATTACCTTTATGTTATTTCACATCAATCCTGAATAAATGATTTTTCCCTTTCAAATGATAATTAGAAAAATAAAAACTATAATTTTAAATAGCAATGTTAACGGTGAAACGGAAAATATTGGTGAGTGGAAAAGGAAATTGAAATGAAGAACACAACACCCTGTTTGGATCGAAGTTAACGATGAGGAAGCATGATGGTTGATCGATGACCGAGAAAAAGTGTAATGTTGCATTCATCCGTAGTTACAGCCTCTATCAAGAATCAACATGGTCGATTTCTCTTGAAAATAACTCAACGCTCATCATGCTTAATGCACAATCTCTTGAGTTCATTCCCAGAGTGCAACCGTTCTGATCAGATCAAATGAAAATACTCACTAAAGGGTTGTGTTTGTGGATTTAACACCACCACCATCGTAACTGTAACCTTCGCTATAGGCATCGCTGCTTCAACTCAAACATCTTCATTTTTGTTTCTCTTTACAAAATATGTGCATGCTCTGGTTTGAGGCGGTTTTGGGATATTCACAAATCAAACGGCTAGAGCCCGCCATTAAACAAGCCTTGGATGAGACAAAGTGCTCAAGTAATTTGCTTTGTTTCTTGCTCCTCATTCTCTTGAGCACACGAACTTGCAACCGATGACAATGTGACTGAGGGGAATGGTTAAGTCCCCACACGATCCGAGATGCCTCGTCTCGCTCCTCATTCTCTTGAGCACGCAAACTTGCAGCCAACGACAATGTGACTGAGGGGAATGGTTAAGTCACCACATGATCCAGGATGCCTCGTCTGCTCATTCAAATCAAACTAAGTTATTGTCATCAAGTTTGTGCATTGCACATCTGCGAATCGGACCATCTTTTCTATAACAACACCTACACCATTGTTTGCTTTTCCCGAAATGCAACAACTTTGTTATTTTTCAAATGTTATTCCCTAATCCAATATATACAACTAGAGTGACATGTGTTGGCCTCTAACGACGTAAGTATGGAGAGATTGTTTACATGATAGTATTATTTCGTCCAATGGACGCTCTCAGGTCCACGCGCAAGCGTGAACACGACTCTTTAGAGGGACATCAGATAACGAGGTAATAATTTAATCACAAAAAATAGGAATGTTTATTACACACATTATCGTGCTTGTGTTTTAATGCCACGTGTAAGGTTCTTGTTTGTCCGTAAAACGTCAACCAATCCATCTCGGCCATCAACGAATTTCCCAATTGCTCCCAGTGTAAACGTGTTTGGCATAATAAAGGTTGGTGATTCCGTTGCTTATTTTCTTGGTCGAAACAAAGGAATATAAACTATTATTTTCACGATGTAATAACAGTTTTCGATTCCGCCACTTATTGTAAAGAAACAAACCTCCATATAAATCGACATTTTGAATCTTCTTTTGAATATCAGCTGTATAATTTGATGAACGTATTGACAAAAACAAAGTCTCATACAAACTTTTGTAACATTTTATTTTGTGTATATTAAAAAATACAAATACGCATACAAACTATACAACTATATATTTTGCATATATTTACACACATTATCGTGCCTTTGTTTTAATGCCATATGTGAGAATCTTGTTTCCCGTACACTGTCAACTAAAGCATCTCGGTCGGTGCATAATTTGATGGTCTCCCCTAGCGCTAACACCTTTCTACGTAATAACTCTGGCAATTTCGTTGCTTATTTTCTCGGATGCAGAAAAGGAATATTAAATATTGTTTTCTCGGCATAATAAATGCTAATATCTTTCGGCGTAATAAGAGTTGGCAATTCCACGCTTATTTTTCTTGAATACAACAAAGGAATTTTAAATATTGTTTTCTCGGCGTAATAACACTGGCGACTCCACCGCTTATTGAAAGAAATAAACCTCCATATAAATTGACATTTTTAATGTTGTTTTGAATATCTCTACATCGTCGCCTATATAATTTGATGAATGTATTGACAAATACAAATTCTCGAGACAAACTTTTTTATTATTTTATTTTCTCGTATATTTAAAAATACAAATACTCACACAACTATATATTTAATGATATTTTACAATATGATATAATAAATATTAATATGATATACTAATACTAATACTATATAATATATTTATGATATATTACGGCTAAAATCTTCAAAAGTGTCATATGGTTGTTTGTTTCTCCATGTATTGAACAACAAAATAAAAGTTTAGTGGAAAAATTAGACCGTGGCCAAACAAACTCACCCACAAACCTAATGCAGAACATGGGGAGCGACATGTCTTATATGGCCTTTCAGACATGTCATTTCCTTGCACTTTAGTTGAGATCTAGAGACGTTAAAGACGATGACCCAAGCTACATGTAAATTTTGCCAAATTTAACCCCTGGTCGCAACACTCACCTTTCCCACTGCGCACCGGCAAGACACCCTTGGCCGACACGCGCGAGGTGCGATATGACCATACTTTGTCAACCGATTGATCTCATTCGTTGTTGTTGCCGTGAGTCGAGAGGGGTCGTTTTCTCCCAGAGAACACGCCTTTCAAAGTGTAATTAGAATTTATAAAATATAAAAATAGAAATTTGAAAAAGTTATTTCTATTTGGCTAACTAAATTAAGAAGATATTCAAGTTTCATTGATTTAGTGTTCATTTTGTCCATTACCAATGACCATCAAATTAAATATTTAAAACTCGTTTTTAAATATGTATAACGACGTTGAAGCGCCTTGCAAAATCTAGCACTACCAGGGCGTATGTCCAGTAAGAAGGGACATTTAATTACCCGGTTAACATCATTACTCATTGATTATTTTGAAAAATAGAATATAAACATCAACATGATTCTCAGTTTCATATTTAACTTCCTCCTAACAAAGGAAACGACTCTGCAATAATTCAACATGTAAGCAAGTAACCCTCTTTATTTTAAATGGCGAACAAGGATGCGTCAGACTTTAGTACAATCGTCTACAATCATACATAGCTTGTGCTCTGCTTGAAAAATGGAATCATTCTATTTCACTTTAGGGCCACAACGGTTCCCACAGTATCATGGGATCGGAATCCTCTAAAAATAAGTCATTATTATGGTCTGCACTATTATCGTTATCGTTATCCTCGCGGGCCACTTTCAGATGAAGAGAAGGGCTCAGATTCTACCCCCGACGTGTACAATCATGAGACATGGGACACAAGATTAGCCCGGTCCAAATGAAGTTTCAAAATGTATACAGGACCTCACAGTCTCGCCTCTACTTCTGCTCCATACACCATGCTACTTACTTACCGCGTCGGCTCTTCGATCATTGGAAGATCTTGATACATTCAACTACATTTCATGAATAAGCTGTTATCAACATTATCATACTTGTAGACACACGGCTATGTAGCAAAGATTACTTTTTTAACCTTACCTTAAGCATTTTGATAATGTTGCCTACTACAAACACCCGATGTGCGGTCGCAAACTTGTGAGGATTGTCTGGAGGAAAGTAAGGTGCGAGCACGCATTTCTCTCCGCATCTTCTTCTAAGGATTTTGCATGCCGCACATGGAAATACATTTTCTTCTCGCTTCCAAATTTGTTCATCTCAACATTTCACACGAAATTATTAACCAAAACAATGAGTATATATAGCAAATATATTGGTCCCAACTCAGCGTACCTTGCGAGTTTCCATTCCTTCTCCACCAGGAATAGTTCACTGGGTACAACGAAAAAAACTAGATATCTATTCATGTCCTTCATGATGGCAAAGGCAGGAATGGCCGCATGCACCTAGGACCCCGAACATGCCATTCTCTCGTCCCAGAGCCATATTTTTCCCTGCTATATTTCCCATGTCAAATCCAGACAATTCAATCTCCTCCGGCTCGACAATGCATGAGAATCGAACGTAGGAGAAATGGTGGTTGACGGCGCGAAGATTTGGATCATTGGATGGTGTCAAAGCCCTCGGGCTTTCTAACATAGAATATGCCTTTCGGCGTAAAAATACTAATTATGAAAAATACTATTTAATCGGTAGGCTCGTCCCAATTTATTACGCCGAAGGCGTTCCCCCTATGGTAGAGGACCTCCGGACGTTTCGCCACTATCCTAAATTTTGAAACCTTTTAGGCGTTTTTTAAACGGGATTAAATTTGACAGCTGTTTACACGTCGTTTTTACTTTGCATGTAATTTTTGAGTTTTTATTTTTAAGATCCTATTTTTAACTACTGTTTTTCGATTCCACCTCTATATTATAACCACTAGAAATGTTCATATCCCTCACTAATTCATTACGAGCATTCTGTTTTTGTGACTTCCTTGAGGTATGTTATGCTTTTGAAGTCGTATTTGGTGTTTTTTTTTGTCTTACTTTCCCTCCGGGTGAAGATCTAGGTCACTAATATCACAGAGTTGTAAAATTTACCACTGCAATACAAACATATGTTATATATAGTTGAATTTCAGAGAAGTAAATTAGGCAATACTAATACTGTGTCACACATGCATTCCCTTATATATTAGATTTCATTTAATTGGATTAAATTACCTTCATCAGGATCTGTAATCTGTGCTGTTGAAAACAGTGCCAGAGTGCAATACAGAACTGAAACAAAAGCGAGCATAAACGCGGTCGTTTTCTTCATAGTAAATAATTCAAATGCTAACCGGTTAACTCGTTACAAACTGAAACAAAGGCTCCATCCAATACAAACGAGTGGCTTAAAATTTGTTATTGTATACTCTATTATTTTTCTTTTCAATTCTTACATTTTTGTAAAAGAGATCTTATTTTTTCCTGTAATACATATATCAAAGTATAAAGATTTTCCTCTTACAATAAAAAAGAGTGGCTTCAAATTTGTTATTGTATATCCTTTTCTGAAAATAATAAATTTATTTTTTACATTGTTTGAAACTAGATCCTATTTCCTTCTTTCAGAGTACGATTCAAGAAGATTGTAAGTAATTTTTAGCATACTTTTGTATTACATGTAGATGTGAATTAAACCCTACGCATTACGTCAAACATATACAGATCATTAATATTTACTCTGTTTGAAGACTTAAGTGATTATATAAGGTAAGTTTGAAGAAAATCAGCAAAAAGTTTCTTGGATGGCTTACCCGTCTGATCTAAACCGAGCAGCTCCATCGACGACTCCATCGAATGACTTGGATGCAACTCACAAAATTATAGAAAAATAAACTCAGCAGACAATGATACATACAAAGACAAAGGAGACACACATAGCTAGAGAAGAGACAGAAATGGGCAGGCCGCATTATGTCCCCACACACGATGAAAGTCACAATACATTTTTGAGTCACAGTATCTTTTATCCTTGTTGCTTGTGATCTCCGCGAGGTCAATCCATTCTTTAGAATTTCACATTTAAAGGAAGAGAAGATTCTTGATATCATTAATATGTGTAGGCGGCCATGGCTGCCAGTGGGAGTGAAGCTTGCTTTTGTATTGCAATAGCTGCCTTCACTCTCCTCCTAATCGTGCACTTATTCCATAATAAAAAATCAAAACCAGAGGGGAATGGGTTTACTCATTATCCTCTGCTTGGCATTCTCCCTTCGTTAATAAAAAACCGCACAGGATCCATGATTGGATTGCAGACACACTCTCGGCTTCTCCGTCTAATACAACCCAATATGAGCATCCGATGGGAATAATTTGACTGTGAATCCTACAAACGTGGAACACTTGCTCAAAACAAATTTCAAAAATTATGAAAAAGGACCGTGCCTGAAGATTCTTTTTCACGATTTCTGGGGCAGTGGAATTTTTAATGTAGACAGAGAGTTGTGGAAGATGCGAAGGAAGGCTACCAGCTACGAATTCAACACCAAATCTCTAAGAATTTTTGTGATCGAGATGGTGCAGCGTGAGATCGGAGATCGTCTCGTGCCACTGCTTTCCAATGTCTGCAATGGAGGTGGGTCTATAAATTTGTAGGACATTTTGCAGAGGTTTGCCTTTGATAACATTTACAGCCTAGCATTTAGAGTGGATCCCGCATGTTTGCATCCCTCTCTCCCACAAGTACCCTTCACCCGAGCTTTTGACGATGCCACGAAATTGAGTTTCGGAAGGATGTGTAGCAGGAAGTGGATGAATCGGATGAAAGATCGATGCAAATCATAAAAAATAGGTAAAAGCCCGTCAAATTTAATGATTTTGAAAAAACGTCCAAACAGTTGTCAAGACGTCAAATTTAGCATCATTGCAGAAACATCCATAATCCCTCCAAAGAATTAGAGAGCTACGAAGACAACTACTAGAATGCCCCAAAGACAACCTCCCAGATAGCTTAATGCACTTTGGATCGAGCCTTCGAGGGACACGTTCATTCTGGGCAAAAAGTAGAAGCGAGCTTTCAGATATGGTGGAACAATTGGGGACACCAACCTTATTCTTCACTCTAAGTGCTGCAGACACTAAATGGCCAGATCTCCACAATATTATGTCTGGTGAATGCCCAACAGATCCTCGAGCTGCACAACGTTGGAGAACACTTAACATTGTCTCTAACCCTCATCGAGTATCAGCATACCTGCATCACAGATTCACAATATTTCGGGAAGAAATATTGCAGAAGGAACTTGGAGCAGTAGACTTTTGGTACAGGTAATCAAATCTACTTATTTCAAAGTTTTTCCCAAACTACATATCTAATATTTATGTTCCCTCGTCTCGCAGGTATGAATGGCAACATAGAGGCTCTGCACATGTCCACGGTTTATTGTGGCTCGAGAATGCACTAAAAGTTGACGAACCTGGACTCGGGAGGACACAACAGTTATTGAGGTGACAAAACAATACTTTGATAAGTTCGTGTCTGCCTGGAACCCCGCCCGGCTTGCAACCGCTTGGATTTCGTTCGCAGGTCACTCCTAGATGACCCTTGCTTGCTAGATACAACACAAATTCTATCCACCTCCCCGCATGCGGACCTTGAAGAACTACTTAATCGAGTTCAACGCCACACTAAATGTTCGTGAGACATGCCTGCGAGAAAGCAATCACAGCTGCGCAAGTGTGCACAATGCTCTTGGGCCATGCAACCTACTTCTTCCTTACACATTGAAGGTGACAGGAAAATAAAGTACCTCCCTTCTAGAAATGATGACAGATTGAACATCCACAATCGAACAATGATATACATATGGAGAGAAAATGTCGATTGCCAACCGAGTACTTTCCTACCATGTTGTTCTTAAGTATATTGCAAAATATGCTTCGAAAGCCGAGCAACGTTCAGAAACATATCACCAAATGCTATCCAGATTTTCAAGAGATGCAGATGCAGATTCTCTAGCACATATCACGATCCATAAAATGCTCATAGAAAGCGTTGTTGAACATGACATAAGCGCACAAGAAACATGCCACATGCTGCAAAAATGCCACTTGTTATGTGCAACCGTCCATTCATATCATTAAATGTTGGAAAAAGATTCTGAGACGTGTCGTTGAAAGTGACGCCGATGCACAACAAACAACCACTTTCTTGGATGCATATAAAGTTCGTCCAACAACCATGGAACACCTACCACTTATTCAAGTTGCTTGAGATTGGAGCTACAACAAGCACCGTAAAGGTGATAAATGGAAAAAGTGACCGATACAAGCAATTGTTCGGGTCCACCCGAGATTTGTGGATGTCCCTGCTCAAGAATCAACATCATATGACCTTTTCTATTGTTCGAACTCCTATTATACAAGCCTTTCAGAAATATCGTGTTTGAATTTGGATCAACCCCACATGACATCAACATCACTTGGGACATGTACAAGCACAACTACAGACCGTGGCATGTTCTACGCACTACCGCAGACACAGGACTTGCAACAGATGTTAGTTCTGACTCAGAGCCCGAATGCAGTATTCAACAAGAACCATTGCAAGAATGGTAGGTCTTCGCACAACTTCACCCCGAAACAACACAGTCTAGATAGTCTTGAAATGTTGGGGAAATGAGATTTCAACATACACAATAATTGGACCATACACGACGTTCCCCATGATTTGCAGATAACTGGTTCATCATTCATCGAGAGAGAGAAGGCAGACACAATTAACAACAACATACATGCCACACCACCATCTTCCACACTTCCTTTGTCTCCAGAACAACAAATAGCTCTTGATACCATACTACACCATTCAACAAACAAATCCCTTCTACCTCCACTAAGATTGATAATTCAAGGAATGGCTGGCACAGGAAAATCATTTTTGATAAATAAAATCTAGAATTCATTCACAAAGCATCAACCATATCTCCCTCACCTCTACTTGTGCTCACCCCTACTAGTGTTTCAGCATTCAACATCTCTGCATCCACAATCCACGCAGCCATGCGTATTCCAATCAAAGAACTGAAACCCCTTGAAGGTAGTGCATTATCATCTTTTCAAGAGTCACTAAAACATATAGAATATGTTCTTATTGATGAAATGAGTTTCATCGGGCCAAAGTTGCTAAGCAAAATTGACAGTAGGCTCCGCAAAGCTTTCCCACACTCAAGAACATCTGAATTTGGGAACAAATCAATCATCCTCCTCGGTGACCTTGGGCAATTACTGCTAGTTTTGGACAGTCCTCTTTACGCAAGTAATTCCTATGGAGCAACCCTTTGGAAGGGATTTCAATCTTCCATTACATTGCGAACAATATTTCGGCAACAAGGAACAACCAATGCACAGGTTTCATTCTGGAATTTACTACTCCACATGCAAGATTCAACCCCTCTAATTGAGGATTGGGAACTCCTGATGTCTCGCCATGAGACACACACCTAACTCAGCAGGAGCTCAACATTTTTAAGGATGCACCACATTTGTTTGCAAAAAATGATCAAGTGGCATGCCACAACCTATAGATGTTGAAGGCATTGAACGTTCCGATCACCCAATCCATTGTTGAAAGTAACAGGCGGACTGGACCAGGAAATCCTGATGATGATCAGTTGGAACACAATGTTCTATTGTGCAAACAACAAAAAATCATGCTTATTGCAAATCTATGGGTTGATGCAAGCCTCGTGAATGGTGTCACAGGAACAATCACCGACATTGTCTACGACGCAACAATGCAACCACTAGCATTACCTTTATTTGTTGTTGTAAAATTTGATAGATACAACGGCCCATGTTGGGATCCCTCCAACCCGTTACATATTCCCATACCCCCTATTTCGAGAGGGAATCGAAGACGATTCTTTGATTAAAATGGCCTGGGGATTAACTATCCACAAGTCGCAGGGACTTACTTTGCACAGAGCAACCGTTGACATTGGAACCACTGAAAGGCAGGGTCTGACATTCACAGCTTTCTCCAGAGTACCCTCGCTTGCAAATCTGTGCATTTCACCCACTTTTTCATTCGAGAGATACTCAAATATGGCGCACGTACCAGCACTCGAAGCAAGAAGAAAGGAGGAAGCAAGACTACTATCACTCAACCCATCATAAATACTAGCTTCTGCTTTCATAGCACCTCAAATACTACTATACTCAACATTTCTTCTATCGAAAGCGGCAAAGTCGTTCAAGGGATATCAAATGTAATCAAGTTTATTGAAACTAAAATTGCCCACTAAAGGCTACCACTCATGATATAAATACTGCAAACGTATACATGTCTCATTACGTGTACGTATACCTACATTTATTTTATGTTTCCAAATATGGTATGCAACTTTAAATGTACGAACCTGTAACATAATTAAATGTACACATACAACATTACAATGTAATGTTTCAACTAAAGTCCTACACTACACCTATCAATCACACACATTATCAATTGTATAATAAATGTTTCTCCAACAAAACACCAACTGAACAACCGATGCACAACTAACAACATCAACTATAAAATTGATTAACTATCGAAAACGGTATCACAAGTAATCATGTATGAATTTATAACAAGTTTGAAATGTAGAAACAACCTTCAGATTAAGTGGATCAATAATATCTGTACCTCTAAATCAAATAACATATACCGTTCGACGTTCACATCTCATGACACACATGCGATTGCTAGTATAATAATGTGCATATGAAACATAAATAAAATAAAAAAATACAAAATCCCATTCCTCCAAAAACACACGCAACTGGAATAGAATAATATTACAATACCTGCCAATGGGGATGGAGGGCGGGATAATTGACTGTGGAGTTGAGGTAAATTGTGCCATTTTTGGTAAAGCTCCTGTCGAAGATGAAAAGAAAGCGGTCATATTGACGACCAGAAGGCAGATTGAGGGGCTTCTCCACCTTGGGATTGCGAAATAACATAAGAGCCAAGAAGGCCAGCCAGGAGATTAACTCTAGTTAGTCGCAGGGCGTGATCATGGTACCACAGACTCCCCGGAACTGCTGCACATTTATGTAATGGTATGTGCTATTCTTACACTCCGTCCCTCGCTTGCTAGAGTTGGCCGTAAACCAGGCGAAGGGGTGCCAATCGCTTTCCGGCTCGAGGATTCCACCGTGCAGATGAACAACCGTGGGGATTCCACCATGTTTGAGATTTGTAGTGTTTAACGATGGATCCCACGGAGGAATATGCTTATGGGGGAGATGGTTTTCCCATCTCACGAAAGTTTGGATCCCTTGTATCGTTTCGATCGTGAGATCTGGTACGATTCTGTCTTCCTCGACAATCCGAAGGCATACACAGTGCTCCAAGGAAGGTCCATGTGAAATTTCTGTTAAAACAAGAACAACCGGTCAATAAATAATGCAGCTCATAATGATTAACAAAGAGCTCAAATATATTATTTTGATCGATGATGAATACCCATTTTGTCTCGAACATTCCGATCCGGAGTTCGGCGATGAATGCGAGTGGACGGAGTTGACTAGGCTTTATCAACATCACATTCGTCTTGTATGGTTTTGTGATGTGCTATTATCATGAAAAATGGATGATTGAGTGTTGCGTTCACGATCCTCAACAGGTATGTATCTCCTCTCTTCACCAAAATTTGCACAGTATCTGCATCCATAGATCATCAATCGATAAAGTTTCTACATGATCTATTACTTTCTTTTTTAAGTAATTTCATTCAGAAAAATTGTAACACAGTGACAAACCATTTACCGAGCAGGGAAAGAAATCTCCCGGGTGGCTGTTAATGGTGTAGGCATCGGATTCATTTGGAACTCCTCCAATTTAAGGGGCTTGGGATAACACATCTTCCACATTCGCATTCCATTCGGAGCTTCAACTTCTCCTCGTTCACAAACATCTCGAGAGAGGACGCCACCTCATACCGTTCAGCAGCAGTTGTATTATACTCAGAACATTCATCTTCCTCATCATTTTCATACAACGCCCACAAAAAACCAGAACAGTGCTAACAAAATGACAACATTCATCTTCCCCATCATTTTATACAATGCCAACAGACAAGAAAATTAATCGATCATAAGCACGCCTCTTCAATTTATACTGCAAGAATGCAAGATTTCATGGTTCAAATGACCGAGAAACAGTGATTTCGTTCTTGCGGAAAGAGTGCTCTGCCGACAATACGGGCTAACATCTTTGTGCTCATGCCAGCCATAATCGATTAAATCTGCAATATAACCAGCACCTTATCCTTTACCTCGGGACTATTCCGGCATGCATCTATAGTAATATAATATAAATTCTTTTATGCAACTTGGATATGGTGATAAGAGTGCTCTGCAGACAATACATGCTTGCACATGGCAGCCATAATCGATTAAATTCCAGGACTAGACTTATTGTAATGATTATTTGAACGTCGATTCAATCTCCTCCATTTGTGACAATGATGGGCGAGAATCAAACGCAGGAGAAATGGTGGTCAATGATGCGAGAAGATTTGGATCGTTGGATGGTGTCGGAGCCCTCCGGGCTTTCTAACATAGAACACGCCTTTCGGGCGTAAATATATCTTTGGCATACAAATGTTTAGCCACATTGTCCACATCTTTGTTCGTTGTGAGAGGGAACCCTCAATCCTAATGTAAAAGTCTTTGACATAATTAGATATCGCAAAGACATGAACAAAAAGTTAGAAAGAAAAAGATGGGGATTAAATACCAAAGCCAATTCCACACCTTTTGCATGACTTGGATTGTCATTGCTCAAGTAATATCTACCACATGTGCTCCGATTTATCGTCTCAATGACACTTGGATTATAAAACTCCTTGCAAGTATGGTGAAGAAGAACAACAAATGCTCAATAGATCTACATGCACACAATTAACTACAAAATTTTACACTTACATTGTATTGAATTTGTAGCTCGCAATCTTTTCAATATTCACCATATGTCTTTATCGTGTTGAAGATGTAATTGCCCAATAATCCATGAAGAATCACCTTAAAAATCTCCCCCTTGGGATAATTCTCAAATCGAGTCTTGAGTATATGCTCTACGTTCTTTGGATTTGTTGTGACCTAAGTGGTAATACCACCTAGGTGTCGAACTGTGATGATCTACATGGGGGAATTTCCTAGCAAATATGTGTATCACTCGCAAATCCTGCTTTGATTTTTCCAAAAGGAGATTAGGCAACCGAGAAAATGATATGATTTGGGTCCATAAGAATTTCAAGCTTTCCCTTTCCCGTGCACGACTTCCTCAATTTAAAATGCATATTTATTATTATTACGGCCACCAAAACAACAATTGTTCCAACCATTTTTAGTGTATTTGTAGCTTCACCACTCGATTTTTTTTGATTGAATCTGAAATAACTGCACGGGTTAGGTGCACAAATTCTTAGGCTTAGTTGCCAAGGACTGAGGGGTTTCCATTCCACCAAATTCACCGGGGCACGATCCGACCTCATCCCTTATTAACAGTATCTCCTGACTTCGCTTGCAGCGAGAATTGAACCCTGGTGGGCTCATTAAGAGCCAACATCTTCACCATTGAGTCAAACGTCATTCGATCACCACTCGAATTTGATATAGTGTACACATAAAAATTATCTCTTTTTACAATGATTCATCGTGTTTTTGCCACCACCACTAATGTATTTTGGCATGTGCATATTTGTTGTCTAATGTTTGATTTTCGTTGTCTTGCTTTGCTTAACGGGTTTATCAAAAAGCATGCCTACACGTGGGCGATGAAGATTTGAAGGTATTGTCAATGTCATTTATAGATAAGATCCTAGTCATTCACTATTTGATTGTTGTCAAAGCAAACAACCCTAAATCTAATAGGGGCAATGCCTTTGGCATGAATATCTTAAATGAAGTAAATATTGTCCTCCATTAAATGTTCTCTCAATGACCTTGTGTATGATTCAACACTAAAGGACATTAGAAGAAAAAATACTACAAAAAGCCGGATGCACCAAAACAACCACCAATTTCTTCACCAAATCTAGTGCAATGATATTTCTTATCTTTGTTTAAAACAAAAACTATTCCAACACTCAAAAAAAAAAACATAGATAGGCGTAGTTAGATAAAATGTCGGACAGGTATTCCCACAAATGTATGCTTTTACCTTCACCACCTCTAGGGGTACCAAGTGGCCAATTCCTTCAAAGGCATAGATAGCCACCATAGTCCCATGCAAAACAATTCTTAATCATGCAAAATCCTTTAAATTAGAGTCTTGTTCAAATAGGTCACAATGTCCTCTACCATCACAACCACCATTGTTGTAATGTCCACATCATCTGTAAAAATACTCAATTCATGGTAAAATCTACTTTAGAAGGAAAACTTCACAAATAATAAAGTATTTGCAACAACCCCCAATACTCTGTACTCACCCAATGGAAGCTTGACTTATAGGAAAGGACAAATACTTTGGATCACATTCTTTGCTTCTATTTAATGTATTGTTGTATTTTAATGGAATGTTGATATCACATTTCTACTTTGTCAATGACTTTAAGAGCATCCTTGCAAAATTTATGGTATACATATGTTGCATTCTCAATAGCAGTGAAACCACATTTGTTTAAGGCATTTTGTCAAATAGTTCATGGCCTCCACATTTAGCATTCATGTCTACTTGGGAACCTACTAGAACATCTAAAAACAACTTTCCATTATTCGTGATGGATGTCAATGCATTTTTCTAATCATCCCAATTCGAAACAGGATGAGAAGATAACAACAAAGGTTGTGGGGTGTGGCTTCAAACCTACGAACTGTATTTTCTTAGAAGGTTTCAACACAACTTTAACATAACCATTTTATGCATATCCAAAAATCATTGCAGTCCATGAGACTGCATTTATTCTGGAATTTAGTCGAACCATTCACATGTCATGTGCATGCTTCCACATTTTGTAGAGATATCTCTAAGGTCACCCACATTACAACATCTGTTGGAAGTCCCTTTCTCCACCCCACATTACAACATCTCATAGGAAGTCCCTTTCTCCACAATGCTTTGGAAAATGTCCACACCCTATTTCAAAGCTCCAATTTTACTCAAGGTAGCATGCTAACAAAGGCGGCATGATCAAATTAGACACATGTTGGTTGCTGACCGGTGAAACAAACATCAATGCTTTGTGAGGAATTGATCAAGTTAGATGACTATTGATTGCATTTGGTGAAATGATGTCAATGTTGTGTCTAAGCAGATCGACTTCCTAATTTTTATTTGTCGCTGAAACAAATGATTCATTTTCTATCATTACACTAGAAGGGGTGTCAATGTTCAATCATCTCCTATATTGTTCTATCTAGCAATGAGTGCAATGTTAGGAATCATTTATCAGTACTCACAAGGTGATTAATAGTTTACTTGTGGTAAACTATTGTTATTAGTAATTATATTATGTGATAGTAAGTGAGTTGTTGTGAGTTACACTAACGTAAATATGAAAGTGTGAGTGATTTATGGAGTCTTGTTAATAAGAAAAACCTACCTAGATTAGTGTGAGACAAAATAGGATTCTTATGTCAAGGAAATAAAAATCCTATATATATAGTTTATTATTGAATAATAATGCCAAAATAGATTATTCTTACTGTGAAGCTCTTCACCAAACTTCTCATTTGGTATCAGAGCAGGCATTTCCTATACAAAATGGAAGAATTGAATTGTTAATTATTGAAAGGGGTAACTTCATGGGTTCTCTGATTGCCCCGATCTATAAGAGCCTATGGAAGATTACAGGAGTGTAGAATAGATACTATTAGATTATTATAGAGTCACGGGTGTGAATTAATTGCAATAGAGATCAGATTTGTGTACCAATACAAGCATAATCTTCGTTTGTCATAAACTTGTGAGGAAGGTGCATTTTTTCTATATAAGTGTTGCATTGCAGTCCATCCACATTATGATCTCATCGTATGCGCAGTTGATCTGGGCATGCATTATCCAACCGGGGAGGCGGATTACATCATCAACATAAGCTTTGGTTTAAAAGTCTAAAATGTTTGTTATTTCTTGTCTAGTTCAAAAGAATCAATTGTTATCAGTATGAGAAAGACGCATAGCTCAGGGGGAAGAACAATAGTGAAGACGTCACTGTTACGATCAATTTCAAACGTAGATAACAACGTGTCAACAAGTTCAGGTATTATGAAATTCATGTATTTTTGCATTAGCGCCAAAGCAAAGTGTGAACTGACTGAAGATGAACGACCTGATCAATTGTGTATATCGATTTGAATACTAGACATCAAGGAAGAGGCGGAGTTTACAAACAATAAAAGTATTATCTATTGCATTTCATCCGTGATACCTCCTTCGATTTCAAATCTGATTGATACAGTGATTTAGGTAGTGAGTGACATCTTCATGCGATATGTGCAATGGTGAAGCAAGATTATTGGCTGTTGAATTTAATAATCTTGAGCCGCAAACACGTTCAAATTTGAATTTTGGCTTTACCCCCTTCTTCTCCCACCTACCTCTGCAGTTAATGCAAAGTCAAGGTGCTCAATATTTTTAATCCTCTATTTGAAAGGAAATTAATAATCTAAAAAAGTTTTTTTGTCTTTTAATATACCCAGCTGTACACATGGCAGTAGATGGGAACAATAAGGATTAAAAATAGAGGAGAAAGAGAGTACACATATATGCAGCAGCAGATGGACAGTAGAAGAAGATTGAAAAATAGAGCAAAGACGATGCGCAGGTTTTAGTAGTAGCAAAAGGAACAAAAGAAAAGAAGAAATAGAGCAGCAACTTAGTAGAACAGCCCAGAACATAGCAACAACTCTATAATTTATGTATTAAACTATTTTTTGGAATTAATATAAATATACTTTTGTATTTTATGGGTTTTATCATTGCTTTGTTTTTAAGTTTTTGGAATACAAAATTTTCCAATAGTTTGGCATCAAAACAGGCGTTATCGTAGTTTTGGGTTTGCTTTGTCGTGGCTTCTAGCAAGTAACAACTCATGACAATGACCTTTAGTATTTAATGACAAGAACTATGACATTGTTGTCACCCTCAAAATTCCCCTCATTTTTTTAAGTCAAGCTTTAGAAAATTTTGAGTTGGTGCCTTTGAGAGATGTTTGAGAGAGTGGGAAGTTTGGAGGGATGGAGAAATTCGTGTTTTGAAGTGTTGGTATTCAGTTTTTAATCCCACCGGTTCCATTTAAAAATTCCTCAGTCTGTGCATTTTGAAACATCTTTTCTATTTTTTGTCATGGATGCGTGGAATTCATCTATCTTTTTCTATGGCTATGGACTGGGTCAAGCCTTGTATTCCTTGCATTTATCTTTTTGCAGGAAAAATCCTTGATTCGGGCATAAACGGTGGAGTTTTTCCCTTCGTTTCATCTTTGATGGGCGTATCTTCCCTGTCAATTTTGTGCCCCAACATCCACGGGCACATGGGCATCTCTAATTAGATGTGGCAAGACGGGTTCTTTTTGCGAACTTGTCATTTTTGGTTCTTTTAGCAAAAGTGTCAAGTTGGCCCCGCGGCCCCGAAAGATCCTGATTGGCTATTTGGCGAAAGGCGGACCCTTTTTGTGTTTTGAGGCATTTTGGCAAAGGGTGTAAAGTTATAAAGTGACCCGTGGCCCCGCTCATGCCAAGGGAAAAAGTCAAATGTTGAGCCCGCATCAAAAGTCAAAGTGGGAAGGCGGGCCGACGGAGGACTTTGAGGTTTTTAGCCTTGTTTCCATAAAAGGCGTAAAGTAAAAAAGTGAACCGCGCCCCCGCTCATGCCAAGGGAAAAAGTCAAATATCGAGCCCGCATGAAGAGTCAAAGTGGGGAAGCGGATCGTCGGAGCCTTTTGAGATTTTGAACCTTGTTTCCAAGAGGAAAAGTCAAATGTTGAGCCCGAATCAAAAGTCAAAGTGGAGAGGTGGGTTGGCGGAGAACTTTGAGGTTTTGAGCCTCATTTCTAAAAGAAGTAAAATTATAAAGTGAGCCGTGACTCGTTACCACTCAGGTAACGCCACGTGTCAGACCCAAATGCAAAATGTGAAGTTGCGAGCTTGCGGGCTGGGGAACTTTTGCACTTTTGCATCTTTTACTAAAGGTGCAATTTTAATTTCGAGCCCATGGATCCATTTTTGCATTTTCGCCATTTTTGTACAAGTTCGATTCAAATATTCAAATGAGCATAACTTTCGCTCCATGCTCGAAATTTGACAAATTTTATATTGTTGGAAAGATCTTGGTCTCCTCTACTCCATGGAAGCATAAAATATTGTTTTTAGCAGCGTTTGGTGGTTGGAAATTTGAAAAACGTCTTTCAAGCCATTAATACGGGATCTGATTGCTTCAACTACCTAGATCTGATCCGATCTTCCATACTTCCTTCTCTAACACGCCAAACAGACATGGAGAACAGCTGGATATCTTGATTCGGGTGAAAACCTAGAAAACATCTTTCGTGCCATTAATATGTGATCGGATTGCTTCAACTAGATCAAATTTGGTTTGATCTCTCATCCTTCCTTCTTCAACACACCAAAGACATGCAAAACTAGATTTGACAGATTGTAGGTGGATTTGCAGGGGCATTGATAGTTGATGGTTGGGCGCCAAATTAGATTTTCTTCCTTCTTCTCCTCTCTTGGCTTCATCTATAAATGTAAGAGCTTGGCTCATTGCAAAGGGTTGGACTCTGATACTTTTGAAGTGTAATTATAGTCGAAAGTGAATCAATACAGAAGGATTTTCCCCTTTTCTCTATCTTCCTCCATTGCCCCTTCTTTCTTACCTGAAATTTGTGGATCATTTATCTTCTGCAATAAGAGACTTTGTGTTCTTATTGATATGATTTCTAGAACTTTGTGTCTGTGGAATGATATCTTATGCTGTGAATGTGAATGATTTTGTTATGTATCACTCTTGCTCAGTACGTATAGGGTTATACTCTACTATCTATATTTCCTGAAAGTGTTGTTATATTCTGCTCTTTCCTTTCTTCAGTTCTTCCATTCGTTTGTATTGATAATCTTTTGGTATAAAAGCATTTCAAGATGTCAGAGGCCCAACCTTAAGATGAAAACTGTACATTTGTATATAAGCTTTGCTTACTTGTTTTCAATAAGGGAACCTCTCCCATAAAGAGGAGGGACTTATTGTCCCTAACTATGGTTTTGATTAAAGTACCATTTTAAAACCCAACAATTTTTGGCGACTCCGTTGGGGATTTTGTTTTAAACATATCCGTTTTAAAATAACAACTTCAAGATCATTTTTGGTCTGGTGACTCTACGGTATACACCTGGGAAGAAAGCTCTCAGGGTCGAAGATCCTCATTTTCAACTTCTAGAGAAAAAAAACTTCCCTCTTCTTCCAGCAAGAAGGAATAGAGGAAATCATTCTTCAAGCACACCCCTTTTAAAGATAGAAACTCCAAGAATAGCATTCCTCCGAACAACTCACCCTAATCTTCTTGCTTTGATACTTCTTTGGTGTCTCGGTTCCCCTTCAGACAATCTTCCCACAAATGGCGGTGCCTTTGCCTTGGGGAAAACGAATTGGGCCTCTTGCTCTTCCTCAACCATTGCATGAGTTACCTAGGAGTAGTAGGAAAGGTTTCCTAAATTCCGAGGTGATGGGAAGGTACACCTAGATGAACACATTGCAACCTTCAACGTTGCATGTGGGATTCTTGGGATTGAGCATGAAGACATTTCAGTCAGGCTCTGTGTAGAGACATTGCAGGATAATGTTGTCGATGGGTTCTATCGTCTTCCTGTTGGGTCAATTATTGATTGGACCACCTTGACAACTCAATTTGAGCAACGTTTCAAACCTGCTGAAGATGTGCATGCTCTCTTGGCTCAAATTTATCATATCAAGAAGGAACCACATGAGCCCATGAGAGAATTTGTGGCCAAATTCAACAAGCTCATTCATAAAATTCCACAAAACACTCATCCTGTGGATCAAATCCAAAAATGCTTCTTCCTCAATGCTCAGTTACCTGAAGTGAGTTATGCACTAAGGAGAGCTAACCTTACTGACTCTGGATGTTGATCAGTGTTTGGCTATCAAGGTTGAGGATGACTTAATAATGTTTGGTAAAGCGAAGAGAGAACCCTAGAGCCGATTTAGGTCAATTAGTGCGAAGTTGGCAAATGATCTCATTGCCATCAAAAAGCAGTTAGCTCAACATACTCCTTATCAAGATATTCCAAGAAGGAATTTTCAGCCTAGGAATTGGTTACCTCCTTCTTAGAATAAATTGGCTATTGAAGGCCCACCTATCAAGGTTCATCAAACACCTGACTTGTGAAGTTCAAGAACCTGGTGATGAGGAGTTTAATGAAGACTTTGAAGACCCAGAAGAAGAGGTTGATGAAGAACTGGAATAGCTTGGTGGATCTCAAGTTCATTTCCTCACCACTAAAGGTATAGATGATGAAAATGAATATGATGAAAGAGTGGTAGAGATGAACAAAGTGAGTCATATCTTGTTATGACTCGGGAGTAAAAAATAGAAAAGAAAAGGTAATGACAACCTACTTAAGAAATCCAAGGAGTTTCTTTATAACTATTCCGGTGGTTCTTAGAAGAGGAGCTCATATCCCCACTACCTCCACGCAAAAGGTGAGTAATGCTAATCCTTCTCCTTCTACTTTTGTTTCCAAAACTCATTGTCCTTGACTCCTAAAACTAATAAATCAAAAGTTTCTCCTGTTCCTAGCAGTGATGCACCATCCACCTCAGGTCTTTTGATATTATTGATCACCTCAAAAAGACCAAAATGCAAATTTCAAAGGCAGATTTTTACCGAACTCATCCAAAAGCCTTTGCTAAAATGGTAAAATTTGTCAATTCCAAATCCAAAGCCTCGTCTAATACTTCTAAAGGTCTTTTACCCACTCCCTCTTCCTCACCTCAACCAAGCCTTGTGGCTATAGTCACTTCCCCTAATGAGAAAATTGAACCATTTTATGTGACTCTCCTCATAGCTGGCCATAAACTTAGTAATTGTGTTATAGACTCGGGAGCATCAGATAATGTAATGCCTGTAAAAGTAGCTCATGCTTTGGGCCTGACTCTAACACGTGCCTTTGGTTCCTACTATTCCATGGAGAGTAGAGAAGTGCCTTTGGTTGGAAGGATTAAAAATGCACAAGTAGCCTTCGTTACTTTTCCGAGACAAAGGGTAACCATTCTATGTGACTCTCCTCAGAGCATAAACTTAGTAATTGTGTTATAGACTCAGGAGCATCAGATAATGTAATGCCTGCAAAAGTAGCTTATGCTTTGGGCCTGACTCTAACACATGCCTTTGGTTCCTACTATTCCATGGAGAGTAGAGAAGTGCCTTTGGTTGGAAGGATTAAAGATGCATAAGTAGCCTTCGTTACTTTTCCAGACAAAAGGGTCTTAGCCACTATTTTGGTATCTAATATCCCTCCCTCGTATGGTATGTTCTTTGAGTAGGAATTTACGCAAAAAAGGTAGGAGGTGAAATTCAAATGGTGGTCGCATGCCTTGATCCGGTCGATGGAAAAATGAAGAAGAAGTTGTTACGAGAAAAGCAAACTTAGTATATTGTACAAAAGGCGATGATCCAAAAGCACAAATACTCTATGAAGATATAGGGCATGACAACTATATGATCATGTTAGAGGATGAGACAAATCTCCCTAAGGGAGTGATTCATGATCCCAATGGCATTTGGACTTTGGAGTTTGATGGAAGTTGTTCTTCAGCTAGTTCTGGAGCTAGTGTGGTGTTAATCTCTCTAGAAGGGAAGATTCATCCATTTTCTTTCAAGCTTCATTTTGAAAATACAAATAATATAGCTGAGTATGAAGCTCTCATCCTTGGATTGAACATGGCAAAAGAAATGGGAGTGAAGAATCTTTTTGCTCGTGGTGATGTAGAGTTGATTGTGAAACAAGTAAGGGATCTTTACCAAGTCAAGAATAGGAGATTGAAACATTATATAAATCTTGTTTGGGATTCCATTGAATTCCTTGATGTTTTCTCAATTGAAGTTGTGCCAAGAGAAAAAAATACTAGAGTTGATTCTCTAGCTGTCTCAGGATCTTTGTTGATTCCTCATCCAATTTCTCTCAAGAGAAATTTACCATTGAAATGATTCATAGGCCCAGTGTACCAGATAATGCAAATAACTGGCAGGTTTTCAATGATGATCAACACTTGCTCTCATTCTTGGAGCTTAAGGATAATTTTGATCAGTTGTATTTTGAAGGAAGTGAAACTTTTCCTAGAGAGTGTGTATCCTCTAATGAAGGATATATCAAGGAAGAGATGGATCAAGATGGTTGCATCAAATTGAAAGGTAACAAGATCCCTAAAGGGCTGGTAAGCTTGGAAGATTTGTTTGATAAGCATGATAGGTACATCAAATCTAAAGCTTCTCAAGGAGCTTGGCAATCTGTTGAATGTGAAAAGGTTAATATTGGGAGTCTTGATGAACCCAAGATGGTGAACATTGGAAAATGTTGCACTCAAGAAGAGAAGAAGAAAGCAATAAATCTACTAAAAAGGTATGCTGATGTTCTTGCTTATTCATATGATGACCTCAAGGCTTTTCAACCAAAGGAGATGCAGTACTATATCCCTCTGAGACTTGGGATCAAACCTTTCAAGTAGAAGCAAAGGCAGTATAATCATAACACATTCTTGATACTATTTTTCAAGAGATCTAGAAGTTACTAAAAGCCAAAATTATTTTTCCTATACATCATTCAATTTGGATTGCCAACATTGTGCTAGTCAGGAAAAAGAATGGTGAGATTCACATTTGTGTGGATTTTAGGAATTTGAATCAAGTCTCTCTAAAAGAAAACTATCCACTCCCCATGATGGATCAAGTTTTGCAAGTTGTCTCGGACTACGAGATGTTGTCTATGCTATATGGATTCTCTAGATACAATCAAGTGGAAGTTAGTACCCCAGTCAACACAAGACTGATTTTACTACCCCTTAGGGCACCTTTGCCTCAAGAGAATGCCATTTGGCCTTATCAATGTTTGTGTCACTTTCACGAGGGCAATGGATTTAGCTTTTGGAATCCTAAAGGGAAGGTGCGTTGTTGTGTACCTTGATGATTGATTTGCTTTTTTCCAAAACAAGGGTAGATCATCTTCAACATTTAGAAGCAGTTCTCCAAAAATGCATAGAACATGGAGTTTCTCTCAATCCTAAGAAGTCTGTCTTTTGTGTTCTAAAGGCAAGTTCTTTAAGAGGCACATTGTTTCCAAAGAAGGGGTCAAGATAGATCCGAGAAAGAATTCAAGCAATCCAATGATTCCTCTTCCCACAAGCAAAAAAGTGTGTTCACTCTTTCTTTGGCAAGATAAATTTCTGAGGAGATTCGTTCCAGGACTTTGCGAGAGTGACTATGAGGATTTCTCAAATGATGAAAGGAAAGCAAAACTTTGGTTGGTCTTGCACGAAGGTAAAGAAGCATTTGAAGATATCAAGAAAACCATTGCTAAGACTCCCATCTTAGCATGTCCGATTTCAAACAAGGATTTTATTATCTATTGCTATCTTCAAAGAATACCTTAGCTCTTTGTGCTAACTCGGGAAAATTACGAGAATCATGAACTTCCAATTGCCTTCATGAGCTATGTTCTGAAAGCTCGTGAATTAAAATATAATACGATGGAGAAACGCATTTTTGTAGTGGTCAAAGCTGTTAAGCGAGTTTCATTTTTATATCCTTAATTCTCACTATGTTGTGCTTGTGCACGATCTGACCATCAAGTCTATTCTTACACAATAGGAGTTTGGAACTAAGAGAGGCAATTAGGTAGCAAATGTCCAAGAATATGACCTTGTTATCAAACCAACTAAGCTAGTCAGGGGTAAATACTTGTGTGAGCTTATTCTTTGAAGGGGTGATGAAGAATTGTCCACAAAAGCGGTTGATGTCCTGTTGTCCTCTTCCTTAGTTCAACGAGATGAGTGATATGTTAATATTACACATTTTCTTACTTATGGAGAACGTCCATCCCATATGAGTGCTAAGGAAAAGAGAGTTATTAAGCTAAGGTCGCACATTATGTATTATGGGAAAATGCTTTGTCAAGCGAGGCATTGATGGAAGATTCCTTAAATGTGTGGACAAAGAGAAACATAAGAGGTTGTTTTCATATTTTCATGATCAGGCTTGTGGAGGGCACTTCTCTTCTGTTATCACTACCCATAAGATCCTTCGTGTAGGGTACTATTGGCCTACATTGTTCAGAGATGCATCAAAATGGTTAGGTAAGTGTGAAGCATGTCAGAATTTTGTTAGGAGACCTAAGTTGGTGGCTTTACCACTCAAACCAATAATGATTGATGAACATTTTCAACAATGGGGATTAGACTTCATTGGAACTACGAACCCACCTTCCAGTGTTGGAAATACTCACGTGCTTAGCTGCTACAGATTACTTCACAAAGTTGGTAGAGGCTATTCCAATAAAAAACACTACTTCTAAGGTGGTGTGTAATTTCATCAAGGAGAACATCTTGATAAGGTTTGGGGTACCAAACAAGATTGTGATTGATAATGCTTCCAATTTTTCTTCTTCTGAGATGATGGATTTCTGCTATGGCTATGGAATTTCCCTTGCTCATTCTTTAGATTATTATCCTCAAGGGAATGGACAAGTAGAATCAACAAATAAGAATCTGGTAACCATCATTTGGAAGCTTGTCAATGACTCTTAAAGGAACTGACACAAGAAGCTCTATGATGCCCTCTGTGTAGATAGAATTACACCCAAAAGAGTAATTGGGATGTCTCCATTTCAAGTGGTGTATGGTGTTAAAGCTCAGCTGCCAGTAATAGTGGAATTACCAGCCTTGCACTTAATGAAGGCTATTGAGGACTCAAGTTTCATCGGTTCCCTGGACAAGAGAATCATGTATCTTCAGAAGCTGGATGAAGACAGGATGCAAGTTTTTGATAGGATCTCAACTCATCAACTGAAGGTGAAAGCTTTGTTTGATAAGAAGGCTAGGCCCAGAGATTTTCAAGTGGGAGACATTGTTCTGTTGTGGGACAAAAGACATGAACCTCGAGGAAGCCATGGTAAGTTTGATTCTCTTTGGCTTGGTCCTTTTAAAATTAGGCACTTCGTTGGAGAAAATTCATTCTATTTGGATTATATGGATGGTTCTCCTCTCCCACTTCCTTATAGTGGGCTGAAGTTGTTCAAGTCTAGGTGATTTGGGAAGTCCTTTTGTATATAATGTGCGCCAGTGCTTTGTTTATTTTTGTCTTTCCTTTTTGGTTTGTTTCCCTTGTGTGTGTTGTCTTCTGTATTGGTTTTACATTTGACTCTATTTTCCCAATGGATAAGGCACTAGTATACCTTCCCAAAGTTTTTCTATGGTTCTTGATCTTGCCTCGTTCCTCTATCCCAGTCAAGTCATCCCCGAGAAAGAGCTAGCATGTTGTCACCCTCGAATTTCCCTCATCTTTTAAAGTCAAGCTTTCAAAAAAATTGAGTTGGTGCCTTTAAGAGATGTTTAAGCAGAGTGGGAAGTTTGGAGGGATGGAGAAATTTGTGTTTTGAAGTGTTGGTATTCATTTTTAATCCCACCAGTTCCATTTAAAAATTCCTCAGTCTGTGCGTTTTGAAACATATTTTCTATTTTTGTCATGGATGCGTGGAATTCATCTATCTTTTTCTATGGCTATGGACTGGGTCGAGCCTTGTATTCCTTGCATTTATCTTTTTGCAGGAAAAATCCTTGATTTGAACATAAATGGTGGAGTTTTCCCTTTGTTTCATCTTTGACGGGCGTATCTTCCCTGTCAATTTTGTGCCCCAACATCCACGGGCACGTGGGCATCTCTAATTGGATGCGGTAGGATGGGTTCTTTTTGTGAACTTGTCATTTTTGGCTCTTTTAGCAAAAGTGTCAAGTTGGCCTGCTTGACCGAAAGATATTGGCTATTTGGAAAAAGGCGGAAAAAAGCGAGACCCTTTTTGTGTTTTGAGGCATTTTGGCAAAGGGCGTAAAGTTATAAAGTGACCCGCGGCCCTGCTCATGCCATGGGGATTCACCTAGTAAAACTATGGTATAGCACGTGCGTTCGGAGGGTATTAAAGAATACCCTTGATTTTAATTTTTACCTCTACTTATTTAATTGATAATACCCCCTCCCGTTATATTATTAAAAAGAAAATACCCCCTATTTTTTCCATGTACCTCACTTACCCATTTTTCCATTACAATTTTATTTACCCCTTTTTATCTCTACCCGTATATGTCAAATAGAATATATATCATGTTTCTCACTCACATATTAGTTTTATAATACATATTTTCTATAGAAAGTGGGTTTGAAGACATTCAAGACCTATTACCAATTACCTTAATGTTATTCTTTAATAATTTATCATTTTTCAAGTAATTAAGATGGTGAAACAATATTATTTAAGATGAAAATAATACTCAATCTTAGTTACTGACAAAATCGGATGTTCCCTTTGCATCTCAATATTTCCTAATTAATAATCTTCTAATTGAGATTTCCTTAGTCAATAAGAGACTATAATTTAATTTTGTGACCACACTCCTCTTGCACTTTTTGAGTCTTTCAAATAGACAACGGTAGATAAATTGGGAAGATTATCAAGTATAATTGCTTAGATAAGTCTATTTTTATATTAGCACTTATCAATTATTAGTCATGGACTCTTTATTATTACATGTCCGTATAAATACCCAAAAAATTTTAAAAAAATTCATTTACATATAAAATAAAATAAAATAATTTCAATGGATGTAAAATCATTCACACAAAGCATTGAATTTAATTTAATACATGAAATTAGAATGAATGAGGATAATGCCAAGTCCTTGATTCAAAGTCATTGTTGAATTCATAATAAAAGAAAACTTCAAATGAGATATATTACATGCAACACAACTAACTAAATTGAAATATGGCTTAGCAAAAGTAAGGGATCAATTAAAATAAATCAAGTTCCGTGAAGAATTTATCCATTGCCATAGACAAAATGAACTAGTTCATATCATCAAAAGTTGACGTAACATGCCCAAAAAAGGAATCTTGAGATTCCAAAAAATAAGTTTAATGTTCTTTTTATTAGTTTAGAATATTTATAAATTAATCTAAGTTGACATTAATATTATACAAGTATGCATGTGTTGTGGGTGAACATCTTGAAAATGTAAAGAGTTATCTAGACCCATTTTAGAATTTAACCATCATTTACAAGTCTTGGAGCCTCGTCTCCGTAAGTTTCCACAACACACCAATACTTAGAATAAAAATAGAAAATTTATTAGTCACCAAGAATTTCAAGAACAAAAATGCCAGCACTGTGATATGATGAAAAGAACACCTCTTTAACTTTGATTGAACCCACCTTACCCCATTTTATATGGTCTTTTTGTATGGACTTCTAGTAGCACCCTTTGCTTGTGTCTAATATACCATTTGGGCCTGAAATTACTTGTACTAAACTTTATTTGCAAGGTGAAAATGTTTCATTTTAGTATTAGAGAAAAGTACATTCTAAGTTGTATCCCAACACATTTTTGTTAAGTTAATTGATAGACTATTTAGATTTGGTTAATGTAATTTCTTATTGAGGAATTGAAATTCATCAAACGGTGAATGGGGGTTCAAATATCCCTTCAATCATTTAAGCAAGCATGATTTACCATCTAAAAAAGTAATGTATAGAAAATGTGTCTTTTATATAAATAACAAAAGGTGATTGCATGGTCTCCAAATAACTATGGATATGCACAAAATGAGCTTATCAAAAAAATATCAACATAAGTTAAGAAAATGCAATTGCAGATGTAAATCCCAACACATCAATGTTTGCTAGCATCATAAAAGCTTGTACAAAACTTGGAGCTTTGGTATAAAATACAAATGTACATTAAAAAAATAATTGAGTACATTTTTTTCAAATGTTATAGTTCTGGATGAAACCCCTCATAGGCGCATATGAAAACTAGGTAGATTAAACAACACATGAACTCATTGACAAAAATAGATATCCACGTGACATCATAGAATGCAATGGTTACATGATATACATTTCATGGCTATTGCAATAATGCCATCAAACTCTTAAAGATTATTATGGAGGATAATTGTTGATGTATATGCACAAAATGGTCTTGTTGAAAAAGCCTAAAATATCTTTATGCAAATGGTCAGATGTAAAGTCAGCCTCATCAAACTTGGATAACATCATCCCACCAAGTGTTAAAATTGGAGCTTTGAAACATAGCGACCTGTCAATAAATAATTGAAAGTAGATTATTATCAAACATACAAGAGGAAAAATGTGCTAAAGTGGGTTCCTTTCCTTATGATTATTCCAAAAGATTCACAAATGCCATTAGAGTAATGACTACACATGGAGTAATGATTTAGTGAAACATATGTCCATATGCTGAAGCTTAATAGTTCAGATATAAAACTAAATTTTGAAATAGGAAACTTGATCTCTGAAAATGTAAATCTTAACTAAAAATATTTTGAAATAATTATAGAATCTTGATATCGGAAAAATACTTTAAAACCTCAATGATTTAATGTCTGAAATATGAAAAATAAAATGCATCTGAGAATGTGATTGCTGGAAATAAAATTCAAAACTTCTGGAGAACTGAAATTTGTAACTGCAGAAACAAAACTGAAATGAGAAGTTGTAGAAAAGTCAGAACTAATTTCTTTGAATGCAATGTCTAGGCGAGTTTGCTTCTTACCCCCTTTTCCTCAAGGGCATCTTAAGGGCTAGCCAAACTATGAAAAGTTGAATCTTTTAGTAAGTGCATGCACTAACCTATAAAATATAAAAATGCATTGTCTTCATATGGTCTCAATGAGCACCATTTTCATTATTATCCAAACCTTTCACTGCACACATGCCAAAAAAATATAATTAATATTATATTGTTACAAATGAATCAATATAAATGAAAATGCATAAAGATTTTTAAATAATCTATAACAAATAGAAATTAAAAGAATGAAGACAAAATGATTTAAAAATACATCTTGTTTAATTTTTTGATAAAATATTCAAAAATAGTGTAATGATTGTCTTCTAATTTGTATGTATTGCTCTTAGAATCATACGATAAGTTGGTAATAGCTCTTGCTAATAGCTGTCCTAAAATCAGTATCATTATGGGTTAAATCAGCTATCATATGAATTGTATAGCTTTAAAAGTATCATATATGTTGTTTTTTTCTCCATGTATTGAACAACAAAAAAAATTGAGTGGGAAAAATAGACCCATGTCAAACAAACCCACCAACCGGGTTAAGTGCTCTTCAAAACCCAAAGTAGAACATGGAGAGTGACACATCCTAAACAACTTTCAGACCTCTCATTTTCCTTGCATGATAATACAAGCACTTTATTTGAGATTCAAAGGAGTTAAACCACACTAAAACCCAAGTTAACGTTGTAAATTTAGCAATAATTGGATAGTTACATCGAGTGTAGAAGTCAGAGTTTTGATTTACTAGCAATGGTAAATAATGGTTCTCTACTCTCATAATTAAATAAACAGAATGTTACGGAGAACTATGCTAAATAGAGCTCTTGCTAATATCTATCCTAAAATTAGTACCATTATGGGTTAAATCAGCTATCATATGAATTGTATATCTTTAAAAGTATCTTATCTAATTTTTTTCTCCATGTATTGAACAAAAAAAAGTTGAGTGGGAAAAATAGACCCATGTCAAACAAACCCACCAACTGGGTTAAGCTCTCTTCAAAACCCAAAGTAGAACATGGAAAGCGACACATCCTAAAAGGCCTTTCAAACCTGTCATTTTCCTTACCTGATAACACAAGCACTTTATTTGAGATCCAAAGTAGTTAACCACTTTATTTGAGATCTAAAGGAGTTGATCACTTTATTTCAGACCTGTCATTTTGTCTCGAAAACATTGTCAATAAATGATACACACACAAAATGTTCTACCCCTTGTTTTTTTCCATTAAGCTCTTTATCTCTACTCTATGTGATGCTACTGTTGAATAGGTATCTTCTTGATTTTTATTAAATACCATTAATGTCATATTTTTTCATCAAAAATAGCCTGAAGACTCAGGAGTTCCTCTGTCTTTACATTATCAGTTTCCTTAAGCATCTTTACTTCTTTAGACAATGTGTTTAGCTTGTCTATAAGCTTCTTGATACATCCTTCCAAATGCTCCTCATTATTGCCGTAGGAAGATAACTCCTCAAAATCTTGGTCCTTCATTGTTTCATTGACAATATCGGCTAGCCTCCTCATGCAATCTTCTATAGTTGAACACTTATCAATAACATTGGGTTCTAGAGGAGATTCACGGTCATGAACTTCAACTTGTTGATCAACAAGTTCACCGCATGAACTCCCTTTCTGGATTGTTTCTTGAGATGCTTCTAGAATTAATCATTCATATTTGCAACTAATCTCTTCGAGGTCTTTCACAAATACCTCTTTCTCTTGTTTTTCTTTTAAAGGACTCTCCTCTAGACTATTTATTCTCCTTTTTGAATCCTCTAGTTCAATTGTAGATAAATCGCAACTCTCTTAACACTCTTAATTTCATACTGAAAATGAGCAACATCCTGTTGGGCCTGACTTAGTGCCTTGCAAAGCCATTCAATATTAGACTCTGGTTCAAATGAGTGTGTTAAACAAATCCTGTAACCAAAACTCAAAGCTGGATATAGAGTGTAGAAGTAATATGCTCCTCATGCAAACAATCTTTAAGAATAAATAAGACCCTGTACTTACAAGATGTTGTAAGAAGACCTAAATATGCCCAAGCTTGTCTAAGAGGATAGCAATGGCATATGGACTTTTAAGTTTAATAGGAGTTGTTTTATTGTTTTAGGTGTAGGATTTGTGTTGGCATCACCGCAAGGTGGACTCATTTATTTCTCATAAAATTTGTAGTTCGAATGCATGGACAACACAATGGATTATGAAGCCCTACTCCTGGGATTAGAGGTTGTCAAAGAAATTGGCATCAAGAATCTAAATGCTCAAGGTGATGCTGAATTGATAGTCAAACAAGTATGGAATCAACTCCAAGTTAGGAATGGTGAACTCAAACATTACCATAATAGAGTATGGGACTGCATAGAAACCTTTTGAGGCATACTCTTTCTAAATTAGCAACATTAAAAAAAGACTCAGATCATGAACATGTTAGCTCTCCCGAAAAAAAATGTGAAACAACATTAGAAATCTCTAACCATAAATGAGACAAAATCCACTTGAGAATATGTAAATTTGCATGCATAATCTGGTATATGTAATTCAATCATAAATGAAAAACCTATCATAAGCACAATACTATACAATTACTCCAGAAAAAATGGCCATACAAAATGACAAAGTTTGGTGTACAAAAGAATCAAGAGATGCTCTCCCCATCATCTCCAAGCACTGGATTGAATGCAAGGCTTAAGCTCTTCTCTCACATTTCCCTTTGGCTACGCGTATTTCCATCCTCCTCCATCTTATCATCCCAGGCATGCACAAGTTTCCTGAAAACAGATCAATGGCATGACAACTCCATGATATCATAAAACAAAGCTTTAAAAATGTCCCATCAGTGTATTAGGTAGCAATGCAGTTGCATACTAGACATCTGATTTTATGAATTCAATAGCATGGTCTAGATCTCCAAACAATTTTAAAAACTGGAAATAAAACCTCCACCCTTCTTTATTGCTGCATATCTGACATAAGGCATCTTGTTTTACAGATTTGCTTCACATAGCATTACCAATAATCTCCAAGAGAACATTGTCCTTGTTTAAAATGATATAACAGATTTGCATCTCTTGCAACAATCTTGGAGATAAATTTGGTTACAGTGTGTCAGTCAACACATGTGTGAAGGTTCTTGACTACTCTAATAGTTGTCCCATAGAGCATGTTTAAGAATCCAAATGCAATTTCCTACTTCTCACTATGGTGGCAGAAGAATAATTCTTTTTCCTCCTTGTCCATATCAAACAATAGATATTCTGAATCTGGAAAATATCTTGCTCCCTTCATCTCCCAAGACTATTTCTCCAACATTGCATGAATCTCCTATGTCTGTGGGTGTGATTTTTCTCCTACACAAAAAGCATGTACCATTTTATGGCCTTCAATCCAACTACATCCAGGTATCTTTTTAATTCCTCTTTCTTTCATCAATCTCCCTACCATTTGAACCTCACCCAACTTGCCCACTTTTGCATAGATGTTTGATAGAAGAACATAAGCCTCATCATTTTGAGGATCCAACTCCAAAAGAAGAGTTGTTGTAAATAATCCTAACCTTATATTCCTATGTGCTCTACAGCACCAAGTAAACACGACCACACAACAGAAACTTGTTTGATTGGAATTTTGATGATAAAGTTTAGAGTTTCCTCAAGATAGCCAACACAACCAAGAAGGTCAACCATGCACACATAATGACCAATTGTAGCTGTAATACAATAAAATTCATTCATGTGACTGAAATATTTACAACCCTCATCCACTAAACCTGTATGGTTACATGCTAATAAAACACAAGTGAAGGTTACATGGTCAGGGTATGTTCCGGAGTGCTTCATGGTTGGTAAATCAAAATGTACATTAAAAAAATTCTAGCATCATAAAATCTTGTACTTGGAGATTTGCTATAAAATCAAAATGTACATTAAAAAAATTTGAGGCACTTTTTTTTCCAAATGTTATGGTTCTGGCAAAAAACCATAACATGGCATCCATTCAAACACGAAGTGGAACTCATAACTTATTTTTTGTTCTATTTCCCCTCAAAATATATGCTTTTCAACTATCTCATCTTCACATCATCTTATTGGAACTCTAGCTATATTCATCCTTTTCAATTGACTTAGGCTCTTGGTTTTAGTGGGCACACCAAAATAGGTTGTGCAACAATTTTCATAGGTTGCAGAATATAGTTTCTCTCATCATGATATGTCACAGTGACAACTTGAAGATGATGGGTCTGAACTGAAAAATATAGTGTGTACATGCAATATAATGAATGGATAAGTTGTTGAAATAGAGTATTGAGACAAGGAAGTCTTGTAACAGTGATTTTTAATATTCCCAGGCTTGAACAGTGTTCTTGCAAGCCCCTAAGTGTTTGCAAAGCTACAACCAATGGATGTAAAGTTGATCAAATCTCTGAGATCATCATAAGGTTTGGTGAATGTTCTGCATGCTCTAAAGGTTGTATCTACATGTCTATTCTATGCCATTTAGGCCTGTAGAGACCTTAAAAGGTAAGTGTTGAAGGGTTTGTACAAATTGTGTTGATGCTACAGTGATCTTCCAGTGGATACAGAGATGAGTTATATCTGTGTTACAACACTTATAATAGCATGATTGGACCATTGACTATGTTCTGAGATGGTGAATAGTGTATTGAGGTCATCTAAATCTATGTAAGTACAAGAAGAGACTATGAGGTTTGTGTGCAAGATAAGATCATCAGTCTGAGATCATATGTTCATGTCAATAGATCTATTGCAAACCGGGTGCTTGTTGTCCCGTCTAGAGTTGCTTAGTGTTCTCTCTCTTAGTATTTATATATTTTTAGGTTTTTCATGACTTGTGTTTATGTTTGAATAAGGGATCCTCCACAATCTAAACCTCCTCCTTAAGATCTAAGCCCAAACTCCTGGAGTTCAAAGTTAACACACATCTCCATATAATGTGAACTCTATTTTTAGTACTTAAATTAAAGCATTGTCATGTGGAATTTTCACTGTCCACTCAAAGAACCTAGGCTACCTATCCAAGGGCCTTAACACCCTTCTTCACCATACAATCCTTCATAATGAATTATTATTTCATCATAGGTTGCATACAAGAATCATTTGTATTCTTTAGTCATCCAGACTTAGTTATGGATCTACTAGCCCTGAAATGGGCCAAACCTTATTGTTCAGAAAAACTCCCAAATACTCCTAGTAAACCAAATATATATATGGATACCCTCAATAAAATACTCCAATATCCTGTTTGTGCTTCATGCAAAAATTCAGGTCTTAACTCTCAATAAAACCCCAAAAATTGCTAACTAGTTTTGTCCAATTAGGTCTTCAACTAAAATTCTAGATTGTCAAAGAAATGTTTAATGAACCCCTTAAGGTACTCAATAACTCTTATAACCATCAAAGTCTTATTATAGGCATTGAACAAATATTAACTTATCAATTTGGACTCAAGATTCAAAGTTTAAAGCCTCCAAACACGGGTTTTCCCTAAACCCTACCTAGGATTTCTAACAGACCCGAAAAGAGAGAAAAAGGATTTTTGATCAATTTATGAATTCTTGAAACTCCAAAAGTTCTTCCTAAGGTCTGTACAGACCTAATGCACATTCCTGAGTAGTCAAACAATATTAATTTGGAGAATATTTAGAAAAAAATAAGAAAGCTCAATTTTGAAACCTTCTGTTTATGAGTAACTTTTGTTTTCTTGAAACTCTAATGCTTTCATAACCTCTCCTTCTACCTATAGGGTCTTCATAACCCTCTCTAACATTCCTGAGCACTTGTCTTGACATACAAATATATAATGATCTAAAATGCCACTGTCTAAAATGCCATATTTCAAAATCTGTCTACATAGATCTTGTCAAAAGAACATGCTTTCTTTGAACTAGAACACCCTTTTATCCCCTAGGGGTTAGTAAATACAATTTTGATCCTTGTGACTATGTGTTCATATGCTTATCTTTAGTAGTCATGTTTTCCATGTACATTACAAATGCATTATAGAAAAAAAAGCGTATTTATCCTTTAATATTCTTAGACACTTGATTGAACTTTGAAGATTAATCCTTTTCACATATATAGATCTTCAAGTATACACATATACTGACTTTTTGGCCTGTAGCATCACCTTCATGGCTTCACACAACTTTGAGGGATCATCTATCTCGATAAGCACCTGATTTTCAACTTGATCATGGAGATAACAACTTCAATCATGTACCAAAGAGCTTTACAGATATCATTACTTTCATAAAATTTGACACATCTCTATGTTGAGGATGTTAAGTTATTCTTCTTCATCATCCTTCAACCCCCCCTGGGAGTATGTATCATCTTATTCAATTTTTTCAATTGAGGTAAATGCTTTGCTAATTCACAGTGCACTATAGTACTTCATAGGAACTCAATCAAAAACACTTGACATACCATATGAACCAACTAAAATTTATAGTACTCCTTGAATGATTTTAGATAGAAATAACTCACATATTCAGACTTGTTGTTTTGGACCATAATATCATGACAAGCCCCCATCAGACATTGATGCACTTACATCCTTGAGTACAAACTTACAACTTCATGTTTTTTCAGAGATACAAATCTTGATTATAAACTTTGACAAGGACATTCACAGCCTATATGTCAACAAGTGATCCAACATTTTGACCTACCAAGACATCCTCAATGATGTATCATGACCTCATTACAACCTGCCATATGCTACTTTTCTCTATCTCCTACTTACTTTTCTCTATTTTCCTCTGGTATAGTTCATCATACTCCATGGATATTTCTCAGTGATTGTAGTGATGATTCTTAGTATCATGATTATCATTGAAAGGTGTATTGAAGTCCCTTATGGACCTTTAGTGGTCAAAAGCCTTGAAAGTTTTATTCATACTTCATGGAGCTATTGGTTCATATGACTAAGATGAAGAAATTACATGCACCTACAGGCAAGGGGTGTACTCAGAGACAGTGTATGATGTTTTGATAAGGGATAAACATGGATTTACATCATTGTTGATTAGTTTCAGTCTAATGGGAGAATATACATAAAATGTGAAGTGTCATTTAAGTAAACATGTGACCTTGACTTTCTTAGAGACATTAGTAGGTTCAAGAATCAGACTACTCAGAATTGTGAGTCTCTTTATGAATGGATAGCAAGGTTGAAGTGCCATTACTGAGTCTAACATCTCTGTTTTAGTCTAAATCATGTAGCAAGATCTCTGTAGAGGAGTCTAAATAGCTTCAAGGTGTGAACTTGTATAGAATGAGGTCATTATCTCAAGTGTGAAGAGATTAAAGTGAGCTCATAAGATAGAGGGTGTTAGGTCTGAGAAAACATACTCCAATGCTCCTCATCAAGGTACAGTGACTCTACATGCATCTTAGTCCATCTCGAGATTGTAATTTCACGCCTTTAAAGGACTTCATAATGTGGTTCGAGATTGAAAACATATCTCCCTAGTTCATCAAATAGTTTAGGGTCTCTAATGAAGTCAGGGTGTCCTACATCAACTTTAGAAATTGCCTCAAAGTAAGTCTAATGACTGTAAGTGGCTTTACACTACAAAATGTGTGTCTAGTTGACCCTACAGGTATGAGTGGTCATTAAAAGTATGAGAAGTAGGAAAGAAGCTTAAAAACAAGGTATACAGGTTTTGGAATCAGTGTGAACTAAGGTTGTGTGTGTTCTTCAAAGATCTCAGAAGGTTGAATGTCTGTTGATACCATAAGTGAATGGTTAATGCAAGTGGACTGTAATTAAAATTCATACAGTGATACTGAAACAGAGTATAAGGATTGTGAAAATACAGTGTGCCGAAACTCATGACATCATCTGAAGTTGTCAAAGAACAAGAATATTAAAAGCTAGTTCAAATGTTGACAGTGCACAACTTGAGTGAGGAGTAAAATTACATGAAAATAATGGTAAGATGTTATCCATTATTGGAACATAGTGTTAAGAAGTCTAAATCCATGATAATATTAAAGCATGATCATGGGTTATCATACAACATAAAATCACGTATCAAATAACTATATTACGAGTTTCAGATATTTCTGTAGGTTCAAGGAGAAGGAGGATGTTTGCAGTAACCTGTAAAATCTAAAATTGCATCATTTTCAGATGGTATCATCAAGCACCATTTTCATTAATATCTGAACCTTTCACTGCAGCACATACCAAAAAATATAAAATTAATGTTATAGGGTTACAAATGAATCGATAAATTATAAAAATGAAAATTAACAAAGATTTGTAAATCATCTATAGTAAAAATACATTCAAATAAGGAAGAAAAATGATTTTAAAACTACACCTTGTTTAAGTTTTTGTAAAATATTCAAAAACAATGTAATCACTATCTTCCAATTTGTAGGTATTGCTCCTAGAATCATATGATAAGTTGGCAGCCACGATGATAGATTCAAGTTGTACAAAAAGATGGTCTGTAGAATCATACTTGTATATGTGTTTCCCCTTTATTTTATCGTACCAACAAAGTTGAAGTTCAATTCCTTCTTGTCTATCCAAAAGATCAATGTCATTATGGTAATCAAACACTTTATTACCATATTTTTCCGTATTCTTTGAACCCTTCCAATGTACCATGTTCCGCATGAAACATCGTGATTTATACTTCGAGAAACCCCTTTTCTTGTAGTACGTTCAACTATGGGTATATAATCAATGTCAAATGAAACCCCACAATCTGACCCAATGCCAAAGCTAACTGAAACACCCTTTCTTGGTGCTCTCTCATCTCATCTAAAGTACACCCCATTTCTCACTTTGGTTAGCCTATCCTTGGATAATGTTGGATTTCCATTCAATTGACTAACCAAACATGATTTATACATATCCTTACCATCAAGATCAACAACTGGTTTAATGGCTACACTTTCATTATCCTCAATGGAATCTAATATTTCATCTAACTCATGCCTCTACTCACTTTCCATTTTTTGAAATTCACTTCCATCAACTACCATCAATGATGAAGGTTGGAATATAGAGACGAGAATGCTCTGGAAGAGAGTCATGAAGTACTTCATCCACAACTTGAAATTTTGGATAATTTTGATCCTCTTTCCATGGTTTAAGCCACCAAGAAGATTGAGTGTTATTAATGGGTTTCATGCCAAGACTTGATAAAATGCCTTGTGCATCATTCAATCCTTTTTTAGAACTTCTATAATTTTATGATCAATAGATATTGTATCATATTATGACAACACTGATAGGGTTATACTTCATGTTTTGATGTAATTTACTCCATATGTTTTCTTGCTTCTTATGAGATTTATTAAAATGAAGTCCTTGGGGACTTGCTTCTTCTTCAACAACCCTATTAAGAGTTCAACAATGTGAAGTAAATCAGTGAAATCGTAGGACCTTTCTACTCCAACCATGCCACCAAATTTTCTAAAGAAGTTTTCACATACATCTGAACCAGTTAGGTGCAATACACATGGCAAGTGTGGGTAGTGATCCCGAAACAATTTCATCAATAAAACTACAAAATGGCAAGAAATTTACACATCAAGATATGCCTCTTTGTTGATAAAATTAATGCTAACATCTATTTGGGACTGGTTTCATACCCAACACAACCATAATATAAAGAAATGATGAACTCTTGATGCATTCCGCACTCTTTCCAAAGAGTCAGAGTATTAGACAAAAATGTCAATGTAATCAACAACAATTGATAAATAAATCTTTGTACCTAATGTCCTCTCTGTCCTACCACTTATTGTACTTCTCATCTCTTTCAAACAATTTTGAACATGCCTTGAAGCAATGCATTGTGCTGAAGCCCAATTTTGTCGATCTATCCTCTTTATATCTTCAACTTTCAACTTGTGATCATCCACTTTAAAATTATTATAAACCATTCGAACATGATTAAAACTAATCAACTCTTTTCCAACTATCAAATCCTGCCTGACCACTAAATAAAGGATTCACTAAATTTTTCCATTATGGATGTAATCTTGATCATGAAGTCATGTTACTTTTTTTTATCAATATATGAACTTGTTAGCCTCCATCCTTCCCATGGAATTTGATATCTAGATCCCATTGTTGAAGAATAATCCCTTAACATAAGATGTCTTCTTCTACTATCTCCATCTGAGGAATGGCCAATAATAGGTCCTAAATACATTTCTACATGTTTCTTCCACATGACTTCTATTGTTTTCCATTGTTGATGAACAAAATCTGCATTGAACCTATTGCATGTTGGATGAAGAACCACAACCAAATGAGGAAGTATATCATGTAAGGGGTTTGCAATAATAACACGTGCATAGTGTCTAATCACATTGATCTTAAAAGTATCTATAATATTTTCATATCCTACTTGCTTCTTTGCTAACCTTCACTAAGAAATGTGATTGACATTGGTGTTCTTCTTTATTTCCACAAAAACCCACCAACGTATCACTTTTTGCAACCCACCTGATATATTTTTTCACAATTGTTTCATCTTCAACAAGGCATATGGGAATTGGGCCTTCTATCCCATGCTTGGACTTATAACTAGCATAAATATTTCCTATTGCCTTAAAAATGTATTCATGTTCCCCTGGAATGTATGTTAATGATTTTCGAACTTTCCTTAGAGTTGTAGATATTGAAGGACCATCTAGATTCAAGCTAAGAAAGCTATGCAATCTAGGACCTCCCCATAGCTTAATCATCTCGTAAATAGATTTGGTGGATTTACTATACCTTTTTCCTTCCTTAGAATGCACAATATTGTGAAAGATATCCTGTACAAATTCCCAAACTACATCCTTACCCTGTAATTTTCCTTTTTTATGTGCCTCACACACATCTTTGCAAAATCGATATACATCTTTCCTTTCTATAGATTCAAATAACTTTTCCTTTAGGGATCTAATTCTAATAGATAATGAAGCAACAATTGTCCTCTCCCACCAAAGAGCACGCATTGTTATTCTTAGGCTTGTATTAGCATCTCATGAAACTCTTTTGAGTTCACTTTGAGTCAAAAAGTCTAATCTTCTCCCTCTTCCTGTATCTCTCCCATGTCTTTTAGTGGAGCTTATCATTTCACGATATAAACGCATCCTGAAGTCATCACAATTGGGAACCAACTTACAAAATGTACATGTCAATGAATCAAAGGGGAATCCTGACTCAGAGACCCTTTTACAATGAATATGCCTATAAGTTCCATTGATACTACATTCAATGCCATTATAACATATTGATCTCTTGGTATGCTTCTCAATGGCCCAAAATTTCCCATCCCTTTGATCATCCATTAAGATCTTAGTGTCTAATCGCTTCCCATTTCTATAAATATATGGTTCCCAAAACCCCCAACATAGAAGTAATATGTGAGATCCGTGAGCTGTAAAAAGGAAATATATAATTAAAAATACTATTAAGTAATAATACATTAGAGAAAGTGACAATCCAATAATAATTACAAGTTATGTAACGTACCTGCATGTGAAAATCTTGTGCTTGTAGAAGCTTCTTGCACTATTGGTTGTGATGATGGGACCAAAAACCTATTCAAACTTTGTTGGGACTTATCAATGGTAGGATTCTTGGGTCTACCAACTGTGTCACTCCTCAACTCAATTGTAGAAGTCTTATTTGTAGTAAGTGTGTGCTTCTTTGATTTCATGTGCTCATTTATAGATGAGGCAATACTACCACTAGCAGGCACTAAAGAAAACCATTTATTGCAGCGTGTACACTCCACTTTGACTCTTCTCTTGTCTGCATATTCTCCAAGTGTTGCTTCCACCACCTTGAACAAATCTGAATCTTGTGTCTTGTTAAGATCATGTAGAATTTTGATTACATGTTCAATCCGAGATTGATCTCCGAAACCTTTTTGGTGTTATTTGGTTGCATGATGGAGTTTCACTATTTCCAATTGTTGTAATTTTATGTTGATGCTTTTCAGATTTCATATGAGAATTCTTGTAGTTACGGATAGTTTGACTTGTTGATGATATATCTCCTGATCCATAATCAATTCCACAAGCCCCACAATGAAGTTTTATTTGAGGTTTTCCCTCTTTTAAACATTGTTTCAAACTAAGCTTCTCGAGGACAAACTTTTCCTTTAATTCATTCAGTTTGTCTTCCCATTTTTTCAATAAATTGATATCAATAACTACAACCTACTCTACTGATTCGAGAACTTTCAACAAATTTTGATTGTTTTTGCATGGGCTCCTTCACATTCTCAGAATATTCAACAAATCTTGATTGTATAAGCATGGACTCCATCACATTCTCTCCAATAGTTGCAAATTTTTCTACCATCTCGCTTATATTTTTTTCACTGTACCAATATCCAAAGTTTCAAGTTTCCTCTTGATGCCTATAGTTGATGAAGAAACTTTCCAATTTTTCTCTTGCTTTGGGTTTAATGAATGCCCTTTATTGTTAACAAACTCAAATGGATATTCAACAACATCATCTTTCACCATTTCATGACGAAGAATAGAAAATGCAGAATCCCTCAGACATCTAACTATACCAATGACATGATTCCCTTCACTGGTTACAATATCAATATCCAAATCATCCCCTGGATCCATCTATAATTCCATCAATATGTACCATATTAGTACAATAAAATTATTTGAATCTAAAAAACAAATAATACTATTGGTTGCACTTGAAAGAACATGAGTGATTTATTAGTATCTAAACACCGAACACATATTTTTTGGTTCAAATTGACCTTATAATCCCTTGGTCACTCAAAACTATGACGAAGGATTGTTGAGTGTTGTGCTCTAGTTTTGGAATTACCGAGGATATCATCCACAATGTTCTCTACAATATCATGCAATATATCATGAAATATTACAATCATAACACGTTGACATGTGGTGTCTTCTTTTTTAAGGACAAAAGACATGACCTAATAGGAAAGGGTGCCCCAATGAGTGGTAGAAGCAATCTTATGTTAATCCTCTTTTGTAATTTTGATTTCATTATAGCAGAAAATCCATCCATGAGGTACAACATTTCATGGTTGGTTGTGCAATCAACAAATGTCAATATGTAGAAGAGGAAAATCATCTTTAGGACACACTTTATTAATGTCCCTGAAGTCTGTGTAAATTTGTATACCAATTGGTTTCTTGCGAACAAGAACGACATTGGAGATCCATTTCAGATAATAAACGGGTCTTATAAAACCTCACGCAATAACTTCTCAAGCTCTTCTTTGACCAAAAGAGTTACATATGGATGCATTTTACGTAGTTTCTATTCGATAGGATTTCTTGATTCATGCACAACTAGGTTGTGCACAACCAAAGAAGGATATAAGCTTGACATGTCCGTATAGGAACAAACAAATACATCCAGTAAACTCTCTAAGGAACATAATAAAGGTCTTTTATTTATGTGGAGTAAGAGGAGCTCCTAGCTTAACATTTTAGGCTCTTCCTGCGTGTCAATATTTACGTCAATAGTTTCTCCAACCAATAACTTTAAACCATCCTCCACATGCCTAGGATTGGGAGGGATATTGAGCACTTCCTCTATTGGCATCTTGATGAGATTTTTACCAATAGAATGATCACTTATATTATCCATTTTTTATTTTTCATTTTGTTTGTTTGTAAGTGCCTCAAAGAGGTTTTCACTATAGGACTTGGATTTTTTTATTTTTAGGCTTGTTTTAAGATATGTTGACCTCCTTCTTTTTGCTAATCATAAAACTTGACCTCCTTTCCGAAGTATGCATATACATCGAGGTTAATAGTGAATCTTTTCTTGTGATCTCCTATAGGAACATCATCTCGTAATCCCATGAACTCTCAAATTGCTTCTTCATTCTGAAATATATCAATCGATATGTGTCATTGTTGGTCCCAATCAATGAGGGATGGGTGTATGAGGTCTAGTTCAGGAATGGAGGGGGATAGGGTTAAAATAGTTATGTCATAAAATAGGTTTGTAGAGGCAAGGTCTTTATAGAGACTACAAAGGGACTCTAGTTTGTTATTGTAATCGAGAAGAGATATCCTCATGTTCAAAAGAGATGGAGTCAACTTCTTAAGGTTGTGTACCATAAGGTTGAATACAAACATCGTATCTATTGATATTTTCATGCATTGAAATATGTTCCGCACATCTTGTTCCTATAAACCACATCCATATCCTTTATATCGCACAACACACATCATCTTGTTAGGGATAACATATTCTAGGGATTGATAGAAAGGTGCCATATTTTGATTAGAGGACACGGATGTATAAGTACTATCTAAGTGTTCATTTTTCAGAGACCACTATGGATAAAATTTTCAATATTGCTAGCCTCCTAAGCTATTTGTGGCAAAAATTAGGCCTATCATGTGTTTTGGGTAAATGCGAAGGTTGGATGTACAAGGAGGTCATGTTGGAGGTCATATTTCCCATAGCTGATGTGAAGGATTTTCAAATTGTATTCCCATGTAGAAAAAGGGTATACAAAGGTGGAAGCACCACTTTTGTGATTATGAAGTATAACGGGATTGACATGAGAGGAGGGGGCCTCTTATTCATGTTAAATAGCCAAGTATGTGGAAGGACATTCATAAGTTGCTTGATAATAACCAACTAACACTCTATAGTTGATAAATGGTTGTGGGTCACCAGGAATTGTGAGCTCTTGTCCTTGATGATATATTTTGATACACTGGTGAAAGGTGGAGGGAATGACCTACATGACATGGATCCATGGGTGACCGAGGAGAATGTTATAGGGAAGTTCCAAGTCAATGACATGGAATCTTGTTTTATGTGTGATAGGCCCAACTTCCATAGTAAGGTAATTGTTCCCACCGATTTTCATTTTGCATTGTCATAAGCCTTAATGGTGATCACATTAGGCTCAATTTAACATCAATATATCCCAATTATTTCAAAATATTTAAAGTACATATATTGAGACCAAATCCATTGTCCACAAGCACCATTTTAACCTTTTTGTGGGTAATAATCACTTCTATATACAAGGGTAAATCATGTGTTTAATTGTATGTGGGAATCTCATTTTGGCTAAAATGATTTAGTCAAACGGGGTGATCTGCACAACCAATTCTTGTAAGCATGAAGTGTCGATGTCGGAGGGAACTCTTGACTCCTGGAGGGTCTTATAGAATATTTCCTTGTGAACAATAAATATCTTAAGAATATCTAAGATAGAAATCATGGTAGTTATCTTCTCAAGTTGTTCTAGAAGATCGTAATGACTATCTAAAGGAGTAGACGGATGGGGTCACGGGACAACAATGCGAGTGTATTGTGTTGTAAGGAAACACTCTTGGGATTTGATTTTTATGGTGTTGATATAGTCGGTGATAGTGTGAACATATCCAATAAGAGAATAAAATGGATTAGATGTTTGAGCAACAACATGGTTGGTACTTTTTCCTTGAGAGGATTGACCTCAATCTAACTTATTTTCTTCTTGTTTATGTTTTAGGAATGGTTCCTTATATATCCCTAACTGATCATTGGACGTTTTGTGGAGTTTTTATGTGTCAAGTTTGATATCTCCTTAATATATGAGATCTTGGATGAAGTTATTAAATTGCATGAATCAATTTGTGTCATGACCTTTAACACAGTGATACTCACACTATTCAAGGTCTTTGTACCATGACAATTTAGGAGCATCATCTGTGAAATGTGTGGTGGTTGGAAATTTTACCATACTGGATGAATCAAGTTGTTTGAGGATCAATGACAAGGATTCCGTGAGTGAAGTGTATTCCTTGCATTTAATTTTTGTTTTAAGTGTCGTACACACAAGTTTTAAATATGGGTTGTTCTAGACCGCTTACACATGCTTGGAATTAGCAATTCCATCATCTATGAACATTTTGTTTTTGTTGAAGAATTTTGGTTTGTCTGTAGGTTTTGATTCATTTTTATTGCGTTGAAAGGGTTTTAAGACCCCTTTGGCTAACAAAGCTTTTTCTATTTGGCTGCCCTTTTCTATAACTTCTTCAAATGTACCTACACAATGCATTTGCAAATGGAAGGCTATTTCAAGGTGTAAGTTTGGCACAAATATGCTTACAAGTTGTTTTTCAAAAATCGAGTGAGGAAAGCAACTAGCCAACCCCGCCATTCACTTTGTAAAAAAATAATGAAGTTCTTGTTATTTTTTTGTTTGCGTTACATAGGTCTAGCATGGTGATATCACTCTCCATATTGAATGAAAAGTGGTGAACAAACATTTTATCTAAGTCCACAAAATTGAAAATATACCCTTTAGGGAGATGGAGAATCTATTCAAGCACTTGGCCCTGAGACTTTGTGGAATCAAGTGAATAAGGTAATTATCATTCTAAGTGAATTCTCGCATGCCATGAAAAATGCTTTTAGGTGATCATGAGGATCACCTTTGCCCTTATATTTTTCAAATTTAGAGTAGTCAAAGCTTGGCGGAATGGGAGTATGTAACATCTCCCGATCAAAGGGATAAGAGCAATTCTTCAAATTGATATTTTTTATTATGTCCTATATTGTTTTATTGTAGGCCAACAAGTGTTTCTTTTATACATTATCATTCTTAGTCGAGGATTTGGTTGCGCGATGGCGTGACGGGTATTTTTGTATAATTAGATTTGGAGGCTTCACCGTGATCATTTTTAGTGTAATGTGCAACATACGTTACTTTAGGTTTTTACGTGTGATAAGCTCTATGGATATCTCTATTTACATGTGAAGCTAAAGGATCCAATAGGTGACCAAGAGCTTGTATTTTTGTTGCACGGTGACATCTTCATTTTTGCTTGAGTTTAGGTTCGTGTTGGGGTTCTTCACCCTTTATTCTGGCTTCACAATTAATTCTAACAAAAGGTATATGATTGCCAATTTTATTTTTGGATGTTGTCACATTTTTTTGCCTTGAGGTTGTGCCAACATAGAGGCATGTTCATGGTTCAATATGCCATCAACGGTTCTAAAAGTGGGAGGTTCCATTTGTTCTTTTGTTCGAATCATGTTAGTGAGAAACGCATGATCAAAACTAGAGGGTAATTTAGCCCCTAATTCTACCAGGCACAATAATACTTGGTGTTTGTTTTTAAATATATAGTTACCTACGTGTGCAAGATTAGTTTCAAATAAGTTATGGGGGATTTCATCCTCGCCCCCACTATGGTCAAAAAGTCGTTGTTCCTCATCAAAAGATGGGTCTAAAGGGTTCCAAAGGAAGGGGTTAGACGCGTGCCTCCTATGTCCCAAACATGTTATAGGTATCATGATGGAATGTGTATTTTTAGAGGTTTTCTAAGAGTAACAACTAGAAGTGGTTTCTTTCCTAGATTTGGAGGCCTAAATGTGTTTAAGGCAACTAGGAAAAATCAGACAACATAACAACGCAATTTTAACAATCAAATAAGTTTGGAAAATAATTTTCAAGTGTGAGTGTCAAATTGTTTGATGTAATATTGGTAGAGTTTAACGTTGTTATTTTTTATAATTGAAGCCAAAATTATGAGATAAGTATGATTTGTGATGAAAAATATGCAACACAACTTAGAAAAAGTTTCGTTTTAACTCGGGAAAAGTTTTACTTTTTAAATTTTTTCATGCATACAAACAATAAGGGATTAAACCCAATTTGGTTAGGCTTCCTAGGGATTTGGGGTATTCTCTCACCAATTCTTTTCTAAACGAGTACATGCACCATAATTTTTTTGGCTATGGACTATACCCCCAATCAATCATAATGGGTTCGTTACCACAAACATCATTTGGTTATCTGCAAGATTAATACTACTTAATCACAATGGGATAAGTTACCCGTTTTGTTGACCGGCCCTCTCAATGTGCCAACTACTTTGGGGTTCTGTGGTACTCCTCATAATGAGTTTTAGGGCTTATGCCCAAGTACTTCCAACAATTAAGTGGGCGTGTATTACCCTTATATGAATCTAAAATGACAATGTTTTGTATATTTTAATGAATTTAACTTATTGTCTTTGACTAAGGAAACCTACACACAAATTTGTCATTAGTTTTTTTCTTGATATTGTTGATGAAATTTTCCAATTTTGCAATGGTCCTACACACAAATGATTAGTAATTTTCCTACAACCACAATATAAGAAGAAAAAAATAGAAAATGATTGTGGTTATTTTGGATTCTCAAGAGCACGAGAGAAGAGCATACGTGGCTTTGATCAAACAAAAATGAATGGAGATGAACGAAAACTTCAAATGTTAGCACTGTTATCTTGTAAATCGAGTCATAAATGCATATAAAACAGTGGGAAAAGGAAAAAAAAAGATGTTGGAAAAATGAGAAGTTGAAGTAAAAATTAGAGTAGAGAACGCTAACACACCAACTAAGATGCTAACACAACTAAGAGAACAATAATGCATGTAAAGGAACGGTAGCACAAGTAGAACAACGCTAGCATAGGTAAGTAAACACTACAAATGTATGAAGACAATACTACAAGCGAACAATGCTAATGCATGTATGAAGATACTAACGCAAGTTTGGAAATGTTAGCTCAACTATTAAAATAGAAATTCAGTAAAATGATGCAAACACAACTACATTCATGAAAATGTAGGTAAGATGACATAAAATCCACTACATTCATGGTAGCGCAATCAAGATGACACAATTACGAGATAAATTCATGGTAGACAAGAAATATGATGTAAACACAACTACTAAAATATAGATGTAGGTAAGATGACACAAACACAACTACTAACATGATAGCGTAGACAACATTCGGGGTAGTGCGCAGTCAAAAATGAAAACTCACTTTACTTGAACCTACACTAAAAATGTCAAAAATGGTAAAAAAATTAGTAAAAAGCTTGTATTTTTCCTTTTGAGATAAAAGTTTGACAACACTTCACCTCCTTTATACTTGCAAATAAGACTCAACACTCCCAAATACCAACATACATGCACAAAAACAAGAAAATGTCAAACAAATTGAAATAACTTGCATGTAATGTTTCGTAAATTGGCCAAAAATTTCCTTGAGCAACGGACCCCTATAGGAAAATTAATCTAGTCGATTTTTCTCAGAAAATTTAATTAATTTAACCAAAAATATAATGCAAAATTGAAAGACACTTCACCGACTTGATAATGATTCACCAAGATGCCTACGTCTCCAGGTTCACAAATACTTGAAACAATTCATTATAAAAATCATTGCAAAGTACAATATAGGAATTTATAATGCTTATAATGAACATTTCGGTAAAACAAGAACTTGGTGCCAATTGAATATGTAGATCCCAGACTGGTCTTAGAAGCTCAGTACTCAATCCCCACACAAGTTCCTTACTTTTACACCTCCTAGAGCTAAGTCAGAGTGTCATCAAGCTCAGTAATTGATCCTCAACACAGCTTCCAAGTAGTAAAAACCTGGTCTCCAACACCCAACATAGAGAATCAGAGTTACGATATGCTTCGTAAGCTTAAAATGATCTCTATTGGCTCTGTGATGAATGTTTGGCTCCATGTGAGAAGACTTAAGGATCAAAGGGCCTTGACAATGTCATGACAGGTTGATAATAACTATTTAACCCCCAAAGTAAAAATTTTGCCTATAATGATAATATGCCTTTATCTTCAAAATAATTACCTTAATTATCTCTTACGGCCTCTCTTCATTCCACCCTCCTTGCTCTCGTCTGCTTCGAATTGAGAATGGCTTGTGTTTTAGAATGCGGTGGGGGTATAAATACCCCTAAATCGGCCCCCTTATCTTGTTGATAAGCCCAATCTGCCAGTTCAATTCCAACTCGTCAGGCTAGGTGAGTTGGTTAGAGTGCTCGCCTCAGAGGAGAGAGGTTGCGAGATCAAACCGCTGTAATTATTTTACCACGACCGTCGTTTGGCCAACTCGCCAAGTTGTTTCGTTGTCACTGCAGCCGCACTAGTCATTGAGCCCAACCCTACTAACCTCTAAGTTATCCATGTCTGAGCCTTATCTCCTTTTCCATTATTGCGGTCTCAACCCGCAACATCACCCTCACGTCTCCTGCCCTCAGTTGTCTCCTCATCAGTCACCAAGCTATCTAACTACCGATATGAGTCCTCCATTCGCATTGGTTGAGTCCGCCAACTTGATTCAGGCATGGGAATAATTCCCACATACACGGGAATAAGGATTGGAGAGGGATTAGTAAGCTCGAACTATCCCTATGATCCTCGTGGCTTTGGCCACATTATCGTTGTTTTTCTATTTGATTCAGTTAGTGGTTGTGTAGCTTGATTTGAACTCAGTTGACTTACCGAGTTGTTTGTCAACTCACCACGGTGGTTCAGTGCATAGCTCGACTCTTGACTTAATTATTAACTCGGTGCTTACTTGCTTGAGTAGGTTGCCCTTATCTTAGTGCATAGTTCATCCTCAACTTGACGAGTTTTCAAATTGAATGATATCACTCCGTGGCAGGATCTCCTTCGGAAATAAAATTAGGGCCCTTAGTTTACCAATTTTTTTGCACTCTCGAGTGACAAAGATCGGTGTTTTGAGACAACCCCATTTTTTTACTCCATGATGCTAATGATCTATTTTCCACTACACCCATTCCTATTCACTAGGTCATTCCCCATGTTGCATTTGTGTCCCACAAACATTATGTTCATATGCGAGACTATATCTAAAGCATACGACATTTGTTTTATGTGTTCCAATAGGTGTCGGAAAGATCTCAACTTGTACTTCCATAAGGAATGGGTTAAGGGATATCTTGGGAATGTTGACACATAATTTTTACCTCTGGATCACACCTCCTGACCGAGGAGGCTTTTGGTCCACCAAAAGCTTCATTTTCTCGCTCTAATTCGAAACCTTGTGTTGTCAAAAAAATATCTCTGCGGTTGAATCGATGGTCTTCACACTCGATACTCCACCAATCAGACTATAATTTTTTGGCTTAATCACGGGACTCTCGCACATAGGACCACTTCCTTCTACTTGTGCCACACTATCATTTCCACCCTAACTTTTGCACCTCATGTTGACTTCTCCTTTGTTGCACGACCTCCAACCTCTACACATAGCTAAGTCATAATGTTCCAGTGTCGGCGAGATCCACCCTCTTGTTGAATTCTATTTTATTGCATGGCCTTTAGGATCTTCACGAACTAAGTCGATTTTAGTGTCGCCAACAAGCTCATTCTATACAACTCTTCTCCATGGATTCCAAGAAATATGAACTTGGTGATATGCCTAGCGTACGAAGAATCAAAGATTTGTTAGGTATTTCATGAGGACTTCATAATGTATTTTTACTTACCAATTGTTGCAAGGAACAATAAACATGATAAACCTATCGCAAAGTGTTCGCTTGCTTGGTGGCCCTAGTCTAGTGTTAGCTTCGCACGATTATGCTCACTGCAAAGTTTGAAAAATTGTGTTTGTATAACTTCTTACAAGATTTTTTTTCGATACACTACAACATTATGGTGTTAGGACATCACGTAAATTTTCCTTTTTTATAGGGTCTTACAATGCAAGTATATAAAATTACAGACAATGCCCAAATGGGTCTTTTATTTTATTTCAAAATAGGAGCATGGGTATAATTTACTTTTATTAGAACCCAAAAAATGCTCAAAAGATACAATCAGTAGATGACTACTTTATTTCTCACCTAGATTTCCTATCGGTCCACGAATATTTGATGAGAACCTATCTCGATTCATTGATTGTTGTGTTGGTCCTCTATGTCATCTAGTCCAAAGTTGATCTCTAGTGAATATGATTGAGATGACTCACTTTGAATTATTCGTTGTTGGGTCATGTAGCCCGAACAATATCGAACTCAATAATCAAGCCATGATTTAATCAAAGTTTGAGGTCACCTCCTTCATTTGTGATGAATTCTCGATGAGCACCGAGGTATATGTTCCCCAAGAATATCTCATCCATCTTCAATGGGATGATGGTGAGATTAATAACATCTTAAAATTATCCTTTAATAATGCATCACATGGTGCAATATCTAGTTGTTATCCCTTGAACATAACCATCTCGTGTGTTATATGTTTTGGCACGAGGAAGAGGCCTTGTAGGCCTAATAAGGGTTTTGTAACTAATAATTCTCCGTGTTGTGACCACTTTTGGAGTAGTGGCTACACACTATCCTCACCGAGGATGATGAGATCTCTTTGTGACGTTTCTCTCTTTGTTGACACGCGTCTACCATCCTATCATGTAAGGAGTCATTACTACTCTAGAGCTCATGTTTATGTCGATCCTGTAGGTGTTGTTGATCATTGACATTCACTAAATACATATACAGATCCGTAATCATATGTGTTTAGACATGATGCCTAAACACTACCATTTGTATCATCATGCCTAGAATAGTGAGCACTATGGGCCACCTGGAATAACCGGTATAGGTCCATTGACCGTAGTAGTGAATTACTACATGTAATTGTCAACTCGATACCAAACTTGATCCTTAAACTGGCCAAAAAAATTCTTGACCAATGGACCCCTATAGGAAAATTAATTTGGTATTGATTTTACTTCAAAAATTTAATCAGTTTAACCAAAAGTACAATGCAAAATTGAAAGACAGTGCACCAAATTGATAACGAAGTTCAGTCAAGATGCCTATGTCTCCAAGTTCACCAATAGTTGAACAGATTCATTATAAAAATCTAACAAGTACAATATAGGAACTTATAATGCTTATAATGAATGTGTCGGTAAAGCTAGAACTTGGTGTCAATCAAATATATAGATCCCAGATTGGTCTTAAAAGCTTAGTGCTCAATCCCCGCACAACTTCCTAACTTTGACACCTCTCAAAACTAAGTCGAGTGTCATCAAGCTTAGTACTCCATCCTCTCCACGGCCTCCAAGTAGCATGAAAATGGTCTCCAACACCTATCATAGAGAATCAAAGCTTTGATATGCTTCTCCAATGCAAAATGATCTACTTCGTCTTTGCGACGAACATCTAGCTCCACGTGAGAAGACTCAAGGCTCAAAGAGCCTTTTACAATGTCATGGAAGGTTAATAATAACTATTTAACCCCCCAAATACAATTTTTTTTCTATAATAATAATAGGTCTTTTATCTTCAAAATAATTTCCTTAATTATCTCTTAAGGCCTCTCTTCATTCCACCCTCCTTGGTCTCCTTTGTTTTTGAGAGTGGCTTATGTTTTAGAATGGGGTGAAGGGGGTATAAATACCCTAACTCAGCCCACTTATCTTGTTGATAAGTCGACCTTGCTCAAGTCCAACTCGCCAAGCTAGGCAAGTTGGTTAGAGCACCCACATCAAAGGAGGAGGGAGGTCGCGGGTTCGAACCGTTGTCATTGTTTTTGCCACGACCACCATTTGGCTAGCTCATCGAGTTGTTTCACTATCGTCGCACATGCACTAGTCACTAAGCCCAACCATGCCGACCTCCGAGATATCCCCGTCCGAGTCCCATCTTCTTTTCCGCTATTCCAATCTCAACCCACCATGTCTCCCTCGTCTCTCTTGTCCCCAACTATCTCCCCGTCGATCGCCAAGTTATCTCCTTGCGAGATGGGTCCTCCATTTACATTGGTGAGTCCACCTCGCTTATTGGTTTGGGTGTCGGATAAATCCCACATACGTAGGGGTACAAATTGGGAGGGCTTAATATGCCTAAACTCTCCCCATGATCCTCTTTGCTTTGGCCACATTGTCGTTGTTTTGTCATTTGATTCAACTAGTGGTTGTGTAGATCGACCGAACTCGGTTAGCCCACCCAATGTGACTCGCCGAGTTATTTTTAGCTCGCCAAGGTGGCTCAATGCATAGCTCGACTCTTGAATCGGTTATTAACTCGGTGTTTACTTGATCGAGTAACTCACCCTTAGCTTGGTGCATAGCTCATCTTCAACTTGACTAGTTGTTAAATTGAGTGATATCACTCCAAATGGCCAAGTCCCCTTTCAAAGTGGGCCCCTTAGTTGACAAAATTTTTACACTCTCAAGCGACGAAGACCGGTGTTTTGAAACATCCCCATATTTTTTTCTCCATGAAGTCGACGACCTATTTTCCACTGCACTCATGCTCAGTCACTACGTCATTGTACATATTCTAGTTGCATCCTACAAACATCATGTTCATGTGTTGATTGATATCTGGAGTGTATGACATTTGTTTTACACATTATAATAGGCGTTAGAAATCTCTCAACCTGTACTTCTATAAGGAATAGGTTTAGGGAGATCTTGGGAATGTTGACACTTAATTTTAACCTCTAGATCATGTAAAATGGAAAATGATGCTAAACTAAAAACAATAAGTGAATGTGCATGAGACAAAAGGGAGTCCCACTGGGCGTGCCATATGTATGCATATAAAATAGAATTGGTAAGACTATAGCTAAGAACCTAACACCAAGTAGACCCTATATCTATTCCATCAAATAAATACATCAATATAAAGCAAAAGAGGAAGCTAATTAAATCACACAAAATATGAATCTATACTAAAAACAAACCCCCTTTTGAACTTTTGACATCCTTTGGGTATAGGTATTTCCTTAGTGAGCCAAACGTAGACAACACATGATTAAGGGTTTCTCAAGAAAAGAGGAACAGAGCTCCTCAAAATTGGCATCGAGCCATGTTTGATTCTTCTCCTACTACTCTTAGTAAGTAAAATAGGGAGATTTACTCAATTTAACTAACCTTCTAATAACATGAAATGCTCTTCTCAAGTATAATGTCTTGCAAGGACATGGTGTAAAGTGTGATGGAGGATAATAGGTTTCTTACATAGCTTTCCAATTTGGGAAAAGTTTGCAACCTAGTGAATGTGGGATAAAGGGAATGTAGAATTAGATATTAGTAACTCATGGGAGTTTGGGAAAGTTTAATTAATCAATTGGGATTAATGAATAGGCCAAGCTTAGCTTATAAAATCCATTTGGAGGGAAATGAGTAGAATTTGATAAGTTTGAGAGGGGGATTTACTTAATAAGAGGGTTCATTAATTAAATACGAGATTGTAGAAGGGTAATTAATTAATAATGGTCAATTAATTAATTAAAAGATGTTTTTTAACTAATAAAGCAATGTTAATTGACATCCAAGATGAGGGACAAAGCTACTTAATTAACGAAATTTCATTAATTGACAAAGATGAAGGAGAATATTAGGTAATTAGTGAAAAATCATAAATTATAACGAAATGACAGGAAATAAGACAACTTAGTGCAATTTTAGTATTAAAATTGCACAATCAAAATTAGGTTTCTACAAATACCTTGTAAAATGCTTATCAAGGTAGTGACAAAGTGAAGATAGTCAAATTGCAAATGCCGATTTGAGATATTTTGAGACCATGTCGATGAAGGAATCATAATCAATCAATTATTTTTTCACAAGGACAATGACCATAGTAAATAAAATGAGGACAAATGGAGATGTTGTTGAAGATCATAGAATCATAGAGAAGGTATTGAGGATCCTTCCAACTATATTTGATCCTGTTGTTGTAGCAATAGAAGAGTCCAAGGATTTGAGGCAAAGGACATTTTGTGAATTGATGGGTTCTTTGCAAACCCATGAACAAATGATGAGTAGGACAATCAATTCCTCTAATGAACAAGCCTTCAAAACAAACACAAATGTGAGAGGCAAGGGAGAGAAGCCTACAATAAAGGAAGACGGAGAGTCTATAAACAATAAGAAGGTGGAAGACACAATCATCAAGAGCCACATGCAAGAGGAAGAGGAAGGAGCAACAACACTTCTAGAGGTGGTTCTACACAAAGGTATGATAAATCAAACATACAATGTTATTATTGCAAGAAGTATGGACATTATGCTAGTGAATGTAGGAAGAAAAAGTATGATATGAGAACTCATAATGCAAGTTATTCTAATGCAAAAGAGGTTGAAATTTAAAAGCATGAAAAGGGTGGAAATTTGTTTCTAACTTGCAATGTAGTTGAGCAAAGAAAAAAATGGTATTTGGATAGTGCATGTAGTAATCACATGTGTGGAAATAAGGGAATGTTAAAAAAATAGATGAAACAATCAAATTTGAAGTAAAGATGGGAAAAAATGACAAGGTTCTAGTAATAGGAAGTCAAAGTATCCATTCTCACCAAACAAGGAGATAAAAATCAAATTCAAAATGTTTTTACATGTTTGGATTAGAGTATAGTATTTTAAGCATTGGGCAACTAGTCCAAAAAGGATACAAGGTGAGGTTTGAAAATGAAGAATGCATAATTTATGATAGAAATGAAATTTATAGGTAGCTTATTATGGTGAAGATGACACAAAATAGAATGTTTCCTTTGAGGATGCAAAGTGAGGGAGAAACAACGTTTAAAACAATAGGAATTGATCAATCTATTATTTGGTACCTCAGGTATGGGCATTTGAGTTTTGGTGGATTACATGTTCTTTATAAGAAGAAAATGGTAAGAGAAATGCCCCCAATTGAACAACTAGATAAAGTATGTTAGGGCTGCATATTGCGGAAACAACATAGAAATGATTTTCCCTCAGGTAAATCTTAGAGAGAAAGCTCACCTCTTGAGTTGATACATTCAGACTTGTGTGGTCCCATGAAGACTCCCTCCTTGTCCAAGAGTGATTATTTTATTACATTCATAGATGACTTCAGCAGAAGGACATGGGTATATTTTTAAAAAAATTAGAGGCGATTGATGTGTTTAAACAATTCAAGCTCCATTGAGAATAGATAAAGGGGAGAATATATATCAAATTACTTTTTAAACTTTTGTAAGGAGCATGGGATCAAGAAATAATTTACATCGAGGTATACACCGAAACAAAATAGTGTAGCTAAGACACAAATTGAACTATTCAAGAGATGACAAGAAACGTGATCAAAGCAAGAGGACCGCCAAATGATCATTGGGTTGAAGTAGTTGGAACAACAATCTATTTGTTGAATAGATTTCCTACAAAAACTCGGTAGAAATATGATACTTGAAGAGGCATGGAGTGGAATAAATCCAAGTGTTGAGTACTTCAGATTTTTTGGGTGTGTATCATAAAAACACATGCCGAAGAAAATAATATCAAAGTGCGATAATAAAGGAGAAAATTACATCTTCATCAAGTATAGTGAGCAATCCAAAGCTTATAGATTGTACAATCCAATCACAAAGGAACTCATAATCAGTTGAGATGTTCAATTCATAAAGGAAATATCTTGGGGAGATGTACAAGAAGTGCAACAATCACAAACAAAGCCAAATGCACCTTTTATTGATGTTGAAACAACAAATGGTAGAGTTAACAATGCACCAAGTTGGACCCCTATCTCACAAATGGGTGAATATTTAAGTCGCAGCAATAAACAAAGCATACAAAGAACAACTCATGAGGCATCTTCATCATCTTTTGACTCAAATTAGCACCAAATCAAAATGAGGAGTGTACAAGAATTTTATGAGTAGTCAAAGTATGATGAAAATGAAAATGAAATAATTAATTTTCTTTATTTTAAGTTGTTGATCCTATTTATTGTTATCCAAAATTCACCCCTCAAGGTAATTTTGATAACATGCATCAAATTCTTCAGTCCCGCAAGCAAGTAGATTGATTCAAGGCCCGAAATCATGTTTTGGGGCCCCTCGGCTTCCCTCTAACTCTCCCATTCAAGAAAAAATCCCAACGAGTTAGAAAAATGGAAAAAATACAAAAATAAGGTTGCAGGATTGTTTTAAAGCATTTCGGGTCTGAAGGGTGCGGATCGTACCAGTGCGGGTCGTACCGAGGTTCGTCGTACCAAGTTTGGGACCAAAAAGGGAAGAAAATCAGCTAAGTCGGACATTTTTGTCCCAAGCGTTCGCGGGACAGTTGGGACGTCGGGATGCGCGGGACGCGAAAAGGCGAAACGGCCGCAGGCAATAAAAATCGTCAAGTTTTGTTTTGCGCGGTTTGGGACAACCGAGACAAAAGTACACGTGGGACGCGTAAAGGTGAAAAAATCTGCAAAAGGGGACAAGGAAGGTTGAATCGGCCGATGCGGAAGAATGACTCGGGGCAGCCAAGACACGCGGACCCAATTTTGCCGAAATAGTCTTTTGTGCAAAGAAGAAAAGTCAACGTTTGACACTGTGAACTTCAAACGGCCATAACTTTTGACTGACTCAGGGCTCCGTTTTTACAAAATTGGACTTTTTGGATTTCTTATTTTTAATGAGGGTAGATATATTTAAATAAAAGAAATGTATTCGGCTCCGAGTTAGTTAATGTTCATTCCGTCAAATGACAGAAAATACCCGCAGACCCAAAATAGCCGCCCGCAGAAGGCCATAAATTTTGCATTTCTCAACAAAATCACACAAAATTGGTACCATTGGAATCGTGGCTCCAAGCCCGACGCACCATAATCAATAAATTCCATATTTGATGAGAGATTGATGGATTATTTTCATAAAACATGGCCGGGCTCATAACAGTGTTTTGTTTGGTAGTTGGGAGTGCAATTAAGAGGCATGGTCATCATTCTTTCTCTGTTGCAGCACTTGGGATAGTATGGGGAGCCTTTTGCAAGTAATATACAATAATTTTACTCCATTTAATACCTCTTACAAGTGGTTGAAGGATAGATTTTGGGATTTCCATTTTCCCTTCTCTTTCTCTTCTCATTTTTTCTATAAATTGGAGTGTTGGGCTCATTGTAAAAAGGGGGTAGTTTTTTATAGAAAAGCTCTGCCAAAATTGCTTTGTGAAGCCAATGTGCTGTAGGCCCTTGTTATGGAATCCTTGCATGGTGATCCAGGCCCTTATCTTGTAACCGATTAAACTACACATATCACGAAGCAATAAAATATAAGTTTGTGGATGCATCTTCCCCCTTGTATTTTCTTGCATTCTTCTTGCCCCCTTCAACCTTGATTACAAGAATATTGTGTCTATTTTTTATGTTCTTGCAGGATCCATTGTCATTGTGTGTGTTTGAAATATTGTTGTGAATGCATTTTGCTAGATTATGGAGAACTGTCATCACCCCTTCTAGTGTGCACTTTGCTTCTTTATCCCACGCATTCGAAGACTACTCTCATGCCTTCCTTTTCTGGTGTATCACCACTTTAGTGTAGGCTTTCATTTTATGCATTCTCTCTCCTTGGTCCCTTGGAAAGTTAGATTAGAACAGTTAGTTTACCCTGCATTAGAGTAGATTGTAGCGAGGTAATTTAGGAGCAAGGACCAGCTTTTTCTAGAGGTCTATCTCAAGTAGCAAGTCCCACAACTTGGAGATAGTACCCATGTTATCCAATCACACCATGAGTTCAAGTATATGCACTTATGGAAACATAACTGTGTTTTGATTCGATGATAACATTTATTTTGAGGAAGCAATTAATGAAAATAAGTGGTGTGAATAAATGGATGAATAAATGCACGTGATAAAGAAGAATGGGCGTGGGAGTTAGTAGATCTTCCGAGTGGGAAAGGAAGTCATTATATTCAAGTGGGTTTACAAAACCAAAAATAATCTTGAAGGCAAGATTGAAAGACATAAGGCAACGTTAGTTGTCAAAGGATACAAACAAAGGCCAGACATGATTATGATGAGACCTTTTATCTCATGGCAAGGCTAGAAACTGTGAGAACAATCATTGTTATAGATATTCATCACAAGTGGAAGGTTCATCAAATGGATGTCAAATCAACCTTCTTGAATGACATGTTAGAAGAAGAAGTGTATGTGGGACAACCACCTAGTTATGAGATTCCAGGCATGAAAACAAGGTGTACAAGCTCAAGAAAGCTTTGTATGGACTTAAACAAGCACCAAGGGCATGGTACAATTGTATAGACTCTTATTTGACAAGCAACGACTTTAGAAAAAGTGGCAGAGATCCCAAAATTTACGTCAAACAAGAAAAGTGAGATTCTGATTGTTGTTTGATATGTAGATGATCTAATCTTAACCGGAAATGAAAACAAGTCCAGAGAAGAGTTCAAAACATCCACAAAGAAGGAATTTGATATGACTAATTTAGGATTGTTGAAATATTTTCTTAGGATTGAAGTCAATCAAATGGAGGATGGAATATTTGTGTCTCAAGAAAAGTATGCAAAGGATATTTTGGAAAGATTTAGAATGTTGCATAGAAAACCAACATCTACACTAGCTGAAATAAGTTTGAAACTATGCAAAGAAGAATGCAGTAGCAATGTGGATCCCACACGACACAAAATCTTAGTTGGAAGCTTGATGTACTTGACTGTAACTAGACCGGATATCATGTATGTAGTCAACCTGATATCTAGGTTTGTGGAGACTCTAAAGGAGACACATTGGCAAGCCGAAAAAATAATTTTGAAGTATGTTAATGGTACAATAAATTGTGGAATCTTATATGTTGTTGATAATGTGCTACACACTTAATCATATATCTTACATTTGATGTATATAGCCAACTTGTGGCTATCATAACTTCTTATCATTATGTATCTCTTTCATAGATGTTATATTATCATGGGTGGGTCGGCCTTGGGGATGGCCATAACATAGGAATAGTATAAATAAGGGTTAGTAGGTAGTAGTTGATAATCATTTGAGCATTTGAGTCTTATTGTATGGTTTGGAGGTTGCCCCCTCAAAGTGGCTAAGCTATTATACTTGCATATTGTGATAATTTATTTATAATATTGTGTTCCTTGGTGTTATCTTGTTGCTGATATTCTTATTTATCTAATTAATTTCCTTACAAGTGGTATCAAAGGTGTGATCTGGGCCAAAATTATGGTAAAAACCCTAATTTTTGTTTTCGCTATATCTTACGAACTAGAGTGAATTTGTCTCGATATTTTTTAACCAGAGTTGAGAATCATTTCAAGTAAAATTCTGTTAAAATTTCAGATTTTTTTGATTTATTTTACAAAAGTTATTGCAAATTTAGGGTGTTTCATAAAATCACTCCCTAAGCTGCAAATTGTGGAATTTTTTCAAGTTCCTCACATTTTCAAAAAGAGGATAAAAAAATAGTTGGACTTTGTTATTTAAGTTTTTTTTCGTATTTTTCCGACTCTTATCGAACTCTCAAACCCTAAAATTTGACCTTGATCCTAAAATCCTACTATTTTGGGGCATCATGGCGAGGCCTTCCACAAGAGGTAAAAGAATCCCATCACTCTGTGTAAAACACCAGAAAAGGATGAGATAATAGTTGAGGAGTTGGAGTTAGAAGAGCTAACTACAGATTCTTTAAGGTTAGGGTTCTCGTGATGACCATAAGCTAAGCCAATTGGAGTTTAACCTGCGAGACCTCAAGTCTAGGGTGGCCAAAAAAGAAGATATGGAAAGGATTGGACAACGATTGGAGAATTTCATTTAGAAATAATAATGGGTAATCGTATTTCTATCAACTAAGGTGGATATTCAGTCAAAGTAATAACCAAATGAGCCAAGGTGGATCTTCGAGCATGCCTAATCCAAATACAAACACTCTACAGGCCCATAACATGTTTCCGAAAGTGGAGATGCGTAAGTTTGATGGAAAAGATCCACTCAGTTGGATTAACCAGATGGATAATTTTTTTGATCTACATTAAATTCCATCAGACAAAAGGTTTCCATGGCATCTTTGTATCTCAAACCCGACCAAGTCGTTTGGTATCGATGGTTATGTGATCAAAGGAAAAAGAGTGGTATCAATGTTATATGGAAAATATTCACTAAAGAGTTGCAATTAAACTATAGTTCTAGTGTGTGCAGAAAAAATTACTTGACCAGCCAATTAGCAAAGTTAAGGCAGAGAGGATCCGTTAAAGATTACGTTCTTCAATTCCAAAACGTTTCTTTATGGGTGGAAAATATTATGAAAGAGAATCTAAATGACCTATTTATTGGGGTCCTAAGGATCACATTGAGCATGAGGTGCGTATGTTTAATCCTCATAAGGTCTCTACTTCTATGATTATGGCATGAAGGGAAAAGAAAAATTTGTTTCAAGCAGGAGATCAAATTTCACTAATATCGAGAGATTGAAACACCTTTCCTCCAAAGACTCCCTTGGCGATTACATTGACATCTCAACAAGTTAAAGAAAAGAGAGTAAAAGGGTTATCTTTTAATTGTGACGGTAAATATGAACCAGGACATAAATGTGCTGAAAAGAATTTGTTCTACATTGATGGGCCTAGTGAAGATGAAGAGAAGGACGAAGATGTCGAGTTAGAGGTCATAGTTGAGCTAGAGGAGGAATCAGGATATCCCCAGCCAATGATCTCACGTCATGCAATTTTAGGCATTAGCGCTTCCCAAACCCTCAAGGTGGTTGGATTCTTAAAAAGAGAGAGGGTCACAGTGGTTATTGACTAACTTAGGAAGTACTCACAACTTCATTAATCATAAGTTAGCAATGTGCCTGAACTATTTTATTTATCCAGCTCCTGAATGTCAAGTAATGATTGTTGATGGAGGTATTGTTACTTGTTCTAGAAAATTTCATAACATTAAGCTTTCCATGAAATATTACATACTAAATAGCCCCATTTTTATCATTTCTATGGGAGGAGAAGACATTGTGTTAGGAGTTCAATGGCTTACCACCTTGGGAACCATTGAGATGAACTTCCAAGAATTGTTCATTCACTTTCATTCTGAAGGAAGGACTTTTGAGCTAAGAGGATTAAGAGAAAAGTCTCCATAGATAGTGAGATCTCATCAGATGCACAAAATGCTAAAAAATGGTGCAAAGGGATTTGTGGCACAACTATTTTCATTAGAGGTGCATCAGTCTAAGGACATTATACCATCAAATATGCAAGTAGTGTTGGATGCACACTCTATTGTGTTTGAAAATATGCCAAAGGGTTTACCTCCAAAGAGAGATCATGATCATGTTATTCAGTTAGTACCAGGGATCCAACCGCCTAACATCAGACCTTATAGGTACCCATATGTGCAAAAGAGTGAGATTGAGAAGATTGTACAAGAGATGTTGGAAGTAGGAATCATCCGTCATAGTCAGAGTGCTTATTATTCTCCAGTAGTGATGGTGCATAAGAAAGATGACATGTGGTGCATGTGTCCTAATTATAGGGAACTTAATAAGTACATAGTCAAAGATAAGTTTCCTATTCTTGTAATTGATGATTTGTTTGATGAGTTGCATGGTGTTGTTTACTTTACAAAGCTTGATCTTCATTCGGGATACCACCAAATCAGAATCAAGGGTTAGGATGTTCATAAAACTACCTTTCAAACACATGAAGGCCATTATGAATTCCTGGTAATGCCTTTTGGACTCGGAAAATGCACCTTCTACATTTCAAAGTTTGATGAATTATATTTTTAAGCCATTCACGTAGAAGTTTTTTTAGTGTTCTTTGATGATATATTAATTTATAACAAAACATGGGAGGAACATTTACATCATGTAAATAAGGTTTTGGAAACCCTTGAGCAACAACAACTTTATGCAAAGAAATCAAAGTGTTTTTGGAGTCAAGGAGGTTAAATATTTGGGTCACATTGTCTCTCGATGAAGGTGTTACGGTGGATCCTAATAAGATCAAAGCCATGATGGAGTGGAAGGTTCCAAAACCCTAAAGAATATACGAGGATTCTTTGGGCTTACGGAGTTATTATCGTAGATTTGTAAGGCATTATGGAAGAATAACAACACCTCTGACAACTTTATTAAAGGAATATTTCCATTGGAATGATGAAGCTACCAAAGCATTTGAGCAAGTTAAAGGAGGCCATGTGCACCACTCCAATTTTGGCTTCTCTAGATTTTTCCAAAACATTCATTGTTGAATGTGATGCATCAGGGTTTGGTATGGGGAAGTTCTCATGCAAGAAGGTCATCCTATTGCCTTTTTGAGCCGTCAATTCAAAGGTAATAATTTTTCAAAGCCAACTTATGAGAAGGAAATGCTAGCCATACTTCATGCAGTAAAGCAATGGAGACCATATCTCATAGGAAGACACTTTAAAGTGAAGACAAATCATGATAGTCTGAAATACTTCTTGGAACAACATTTATCATCTGAAGAACAAAAAAAATGGGTCTCAAAGATGTTGGGATATGATTTTGAGATTATCTACAAGAAAGGGAAGGAGAATGTAGTCGTGGATGCTCTGTCTAGGAAAGATGAATCAACTGCAACATTGTTATGTGCCATATCCATCTTATAGGAAGATTGGGTAGAGGAGGCAAGGTCCGAATGGAGAAATGACCCAACTACACAAAACCTCATTCATAATCTCCAGAATGATCCAAGCATGTCTGAGAATTTTCAATTGAAAGGGGATGTTTTATGGTATAAAGTTAGATTAAACATATGTAAGAACTCTAGTCTTAAAAATGGGGTTTTATTTGAGCTTCACGCGTCTCCATTAGGAGGGCACTCTGGATTCATGAAGACTTATCATCAAATCAAACAAGATTTCTTTTAGGAAGGGCTCAAAGAGGATGTCCAAAAATTTGTGGCATAATGCATGGTTTGTCAACAAAATAAGGGTGAAATAGTTCATCCCTAGATTTTCCATAACCTTTATCTATTCCTGCCAAGCCGGTGGTGGGAAGAGGTTTCCATGGACTTCATCACAGGATTTCCTAAATCTAAAGGGAAAAAATGTCATCATGGTTGTGGTGGATAGACTCACCAAATATGCTCATTTTTGTGCCTTATTACACCCATTTGTTGTAAGCACAATAACAACAACCTTCATGAACACAGTTTAAAAGCTACATGTGACACCGAAGATTATAGTAAGTGATCGAGACCCTATATTTACTAGTAAGTTTTGGATTGATTTATTCTCATGTTTGGGTACTCAATCAACTCAAAGCTCTTCTTATCATCCCTAGTTCACCTCAAATAAACAATCAAGATGGGTCCAATGGCTACCACTTGCAGAATGGTGGTATAACACCTCCTTCCATACTTCATCCAAAATGTCTCCTTTTTGGCACTCTATGGGTACCATCCACCATCCATCACATCGTCGTTGAGAGGACAACCACGGGTTAGAGCAGTAGAACAACACATTCAACTTCAACAAGAGATGTTCTCCGAGTCTCAAAGAGAACTTGGCCATGACACAAAACCACATGAATCAAGCAGGCCTATTAACATCGCACGGAAAGACATTTTGAATTCGGTATTTGGGTTTTTATGCGTTTACAACCATATAAGCAAATGTATTTGAAACAACAATAAAAGGATAACAAACTTTCACCTAAGTATTATGGCCCCTATCAAGTATTGCAGAAGATTGGTACTATAACATACAAATTAGAACTTCCACAAAAACCATAATACATCCAGTCTTTCATGTTTCTTTCCTGAAGAAAGTAATTGGACACAGGGTATTAGCCCAAACATTTTTACATGAGCTCGATGAGGAGGGAGAGTCATCTTGGAACCTGAATGCATCCTTCAAACACACACTAAAAGATTGAGGACATGGGTTATTACTGAGTACTTGATCAAGTGGAAGAATATGGACAATGAAGATGCAACATGGGAGGATATGGCGTTCTTGCAAAGTAACACCCAAAGCTTCTCAACATTGGGGACAATGTTGCTTTGAAGGGGAAGGGCATGTTATGCCCTTAATCATATATCTTACATTTGATGTATATAGCCAACTTGTGGCTATCATAACTTCTTATCATTATGTATCTCTTTCATATATGTTATATTATCATGGGTGGGTCATCCTTGGGGATGGCCATAGCATAGGAATAGTATAAATAGGGGTTAGTAGGTAGTAGTTGATCATAATTTGAGCATTTGAGTCTTATTGTATGGTTTGGAGGTTTCCCCCTCGAAGTGGCTAAGCTATTATACTTGGATATTGTGATCATTTATCTATAATATTGTGTTCCTTGGTGTTCTCTTGCTGCTAATATTCTTATTTATCCAATTAATTTCCTTACATAATGATTTTCAGTTAGTTGGATACATGGATAGTGATTGGGTAGGTAGCCTAGACGATAGAAAAACACATTTGGAAATGTATTTCGTGTTGGGTTGAAAGCCATTTTATGGGATTAAAGAATCAATCAGTTCTTTCACTTTCTATAGCTAAAGCAAAGTATATAGAACAAACTCATCCATATGCCAGGTGATATGGATAAGAAGAATCCTCTCATATTTGCATGAAGAGAAACATGGAGCTTCTACTATCTTTTGTGACAACTTATCTTCCATTGCTTTGTCAAAGAATCATGTTTTTCATGGAAGAAGTAAGCATATTGCAATCAGGTATCATTTCATTCGAGAATTAGTTGAAAAAGGTGAAATAGAACTTAAATTTTGTAAGTCAGAGCAACAACTTGTTGACATTTTTACCAAGCCTTTGTCAAAATATAGCTTTGAATGTTTGAGAGAAAATTTGGGTGTCATTAATGTGGTTCGGTCATTTAGGACCAAGCATAGTCAGCTCTGGACCAAGAATAATCGGCTCTAGATCAAGCACAATTCGCTTGAACCAATCACAATGGGTCAAGACCAAGCACATGCAGCTCTAGACCAATCTTTCAAGCATAGCTAGACAAGAAGCTCCAAACCAAATAATCTCCAAACCAATCTTTCAACCAACTCCATGGCAAAAACTCTAGACAAACATTCAAACAACTCCAAACCAAATCATCTCTCGGACCAATATTTCAACCAACTTGAGCAATTGTTCAATCAACTCCGGATCAAACAACTCAAAACCAATCATCTTTAGACCAATATTTCAACCAGCTTTGGACGAATCAACTATGTACCAATATTTCAACTAGCTCGGGACAAGCAGACTGGACCAATTGTTCATTCAACTTCGGACCATCTAGTTCGAAATTTTAAAAATCAGTATTTTGAGTAAATATACACTCTTTTTTTTTTATAGCTCAAGATTAAGAGGGGTGTTGAATTTAATAATGTTAAGCCCCAAATACATTCCAATTTGAATTTTGTCTTTTCCCCATTCTTCTCCCTCATACCCCTACCATTAATGCAAAGTGAGGGTGCTCACTATTTTTATTTTTATTGAAAAGCATATCCATATAATAATGATGAAGTGTACAATGCTAATCATACAAAATCGGGTGGAAAAGATCACACCCCACATGTAGAGTAAAAGTAGCCATTAAAAGGCTATGAGTGACACATATTACATAATCATATCAAGATAAGCTTATCAATCAAAAAAGTTGGAGCAAAATTTGCAGAAACCAGAAGAGAAAAAACCGCTAGGTGGCGGCGGCGAACATGGAGGCTGGAGGTGATTGCGGGGGGCTCTTCAGACGGTCACCCCACCCACCAGGAGGGTTGGCGGGGGCGTCGATGTCAGCTCCCAGGTCGACCGTGGTTGCTCCTCTTCACCGCCCATTTGGTTGGGCAATATGGCTAAGGAGAGCCGAGGAAACTTGGAGTGATCAGGCACTGCCACCCAGAACCGCCACCGCCCAGCCGGCAAACACCCCTGGCACGGGAGGAGCCGAAATGGAGGTGGAGAAGGACCCCACCGATGAGGGGAGGTGCTCCGCCACCCACGAGCCGGACCCGATCAAAATTGTGCCACCCACGGGAATGGGAGCGGCGACCTTGTGAGTGGGAGTGGTGATGAGGAGAATCAGGCGGAACACGACTGACAGCGGGGGGCGCTCCCCTGGTGATCCAGCACAGGTGCCTGTAGGTGTTCCACCTCAATGCGGACTTTTTCCACTTGAACTTGGATCTGAAGCGAGACATTGGAGATAACAACAAGTTTGTTAGAAATAACAAAAGTTCTATCCATAGTCTCCTTGTTAAAAATAGTTGAGTTTCTAGTTTTCCAGATGTGATATAAAATAGTAGCTCTAAAAGAATGCCAAATGTTGTAAAATTTTGTAGGAACAAAGGTTGAGTCCCCCAGAAGAACCATTTTCCATGTAAAGAACATGGGCAAAAAAGGTTGAAAAAGGGTATGAATCCCGCAGCAGGACTGAGCATGGGGGCAGAACCAAAAGAGATGAAGAAGAGTCTCAATGTGGTTGCAGAAAGGGCTAGCACAATGGAGGAGCTCCCATAAGAATGAGACATTTGCCCACAGGAAGCCCTTGGTGGAGAATACACCAAAGGAAGTGAGCAACTTTGGGCTCTATAGGAATGGCCCAAACAACCTGAAAGCGTTGCTTCCAACCAAAACGGGTGGAATGTAAGCTCCAACGAGCATTGAGCTTATTGAAAGGGAGCTGCTTCTGAGCAAGAAGCTTGTAACCCACACGAGGTTTGTAGTTTCTGAAGGGGGTGGCAGCGGGCCAATGCCAGTCAAACCACCATGGGCGCTGCATATGAACCCCAATTTTATGCAAATAATCACCAGGTATGAGCTCTTGAATTAGAAAAATGGCTTGTTTATCGTTGTCATGAAGAGCAAATTTAGCTTTCAGGCTGATCCATGGAAGCCAATCCCTGGTGGCTGGACAAAAAAGGTCCTGAATAAACTTAATTCCTTTTCTGAAAAGACGCATACCCTTAAACTGCACTGAAAGAGCAAGAGGTTTGTCCTGAAATTGAAAAATTGGATTCCACCATAAGCTGAGAGAGTTGAGAGAGAGCCCATTTCAGAAACCATCACCCTGCCAAAGCAGGTGGGGTTTGAGGAGCTCAGGAGCTTTCCAAATACTTTTAGCCACAAAAGAACCACCAATTTTAAGAGGAACAGGGAAAAGCAATAAAGAATAGTAGTTCAGACCCTGTCATGCCTTCCGATTAAGAGGAGACCCTTGAGATATACAATGCCTGAGTAGAATTTTCCAAGATTCCTCACCTTCAAGGCTACAAATTATCCATTTGGCGGTAAGAGCAACCCCTTGCAATTGTATGTTGATAAGGCCAAGACCGCCGGTGTTTTTGTGCGTACAGTAAACATCCCAAGCAACCTTGTGAAAACCATGGTTCCCCTTAGAGTTGGCCCAAAGGAATTCATGCAGATTTTTTCCAACCGATGGTAAGCAGCCTTAGAAGGAGCCCAATAGGAGGAATAGTAGACATGAGTGGCAGCAAGAACCTTGGAACAAACTTGAAATTTTCCAGCAAGAGATAAATGCTTGGTGAGCCAAAAGGAGATTTTTTTTTCAACTCGTTGAATCACATAGTCCCAAAGGTCAGCAGGGGAAGCCATAAAGGCAAAGGGGATGCCAAGAAATTTAAACTGAACACCGGTTCAATCCAGAGCCATTGAAATCCCTCTAGCCAAGGAGGTTTGGGACCCATTGCTGTCCTTAGCACTGGGTTTTTTCCATTGAATGGCAGAACCCGAAGCAAGACAAAAGGTATCAAGACATTGCATAGCATTAGAAACAGAAGCCTCAGACTCAGCCAGGGTGAGAAAAGAATCATCAACGAAATGACCATTAATCAGCGAGGAGAAGAAGGCAGTTGAATGCCTTGGACTAAACCAACATGAGCAAGCATTAGCAAGCAAATAGCTAAGACCTTCAGCAACAATGACATAAAGAGAAGGAGCAAGAGGGCAACCTTGTCGGATGGAACGATGAAGAGAGAACCGCTCATACTGTTGACCATTGATAGTGATACAGGCACCTGCATCTTGGAAGAGCATATTAACAGAGCGGATGAACCGATGTCCAAAGCCAATAGCCTGCAGCAAAGATGGTTAGAATGAAAGGCCACTCAACTTTGTCATAGGCTTTCTCAAAATCAATTTTGAAAAACAGAGCCGGCTGATAAGTCTAGCGTGCATATTCCATGCCCTCCCAAACTGCAATAATGTTGTCCAAGATATATTTGTTTTTAATAAAGCCGGTTTGTTCACTCTTGATGATCAAAGGCAATAGGTTTGTAAGCCTGTTAGCAAGAGCTTTGGCAATAATCTTGTATGAGACATTGAGCAGAGTGATTGGCCACCAGTTGGTGATAAGCTCTGGATCACCAATATTAGGTATGAATTTGATGTTGCCTTGGTTGATCAGAGCTCCCAGAGTGTTGGAGGACATAGCTTCCAGATAAACCTGGTAGAGATCCGGACCAACAGTAGGCCACAAAGCTTGGTAGAACTCACAGGGAAAACCATCAACCCCAGGGGCTTTATCGAAGCCATCTAAAGAGCAACTTTCGCCGACACTAAAATTTTCCTCCATAATTTCTATTTCATTAATGTATGTATTAGGAATAGGATGTTGTAAAGTATAATTAGTAGTAGCGTCGATAGAAGATAACGGCGCGCCAAGATGCGGTGCCGCCAATAATGTGGAGTACGGTAATGGGGTCAAAGTACAATAGGAATGTTGTAAAAAGTAAATATTTGTCGTAAGTGGTCCGGTAATGTTAAAATGTCAAAGTTTGGGTAATTAGAGAAGTAGGGTCTACATGATTAGGAATTAGAAATATTATATTGGTAATAAAGACAAGGAGTGAGGTCATAAATATTTTGTGTATTTTATTTGTAAAAAGTCTAAAAATGTGGAACCCATGTAAAATGATAAGGTTTATCTTATCTTAACAGATAAGCTTACATGTACAGATAAGAGTTAAGGTATGGAATATGATTCGTCAGAGTGGATTTCTTATCCTATCTTAGAGATAAGATGGATAAGCCTGGAAGTTCTATAAATAGAGAGGCCACCCCCCTCATTTAGCATAGAAGGAAGTAGTGAGAAATATTGTAGGAAGTGTGCGAAGGAAGCCATCAGTTTAAAGGTGTGTTGAAGAAGCCATTAAGAGGTGTAATTGTAAAGTTTCTCCCATAGTCTTGGTGAAAGGCAAGTGAAGTCAATAACACTTGAAGTACCTCATGGGTGAAATTAGTGATTTCATGTTAATATTATAATTTATTTTGATATTTCAGATTTGTCATCATTCTGTCTTATCATAGTCGATGGTATTCTTGTGTTATGTTGTTGTTTTGTTTCCAGATTACATCCACCAAACTAAAGGCTGTGCATTAGTAAATAATCATAGCACGAGGAGTTCCCGGTGAAGAATTATCATAGTGCCGGATTGGTGATGACATTTTGGTTCCGTTGCCAGGACCATTCCTCGTTGGTGGATTTTCTAGAGAGATATTCCCACTTAGTCAAAAATCAATTGGAGGGTAACCTTGTTTTTACTATGCATAGTAGTTACCATGGTAAAGTCATTTTTACCGTGAATAGTAGTTACCATGATAAAGTCATTTTTGTTGTGAATAGTATTTATCACAAAGAAAGTCACTTTTTACCGTGAATAGTATTTACATGCAAAGAACTTCACTTTTTACCGTGAATAGTGTTTACCACAGTAAAGTCAGTTTTTATGCATGAGGAAGTCAAGTTTTACCATAGTTTACCATGGTCATTTCTATTTTACTATAGAAAGGTGTAAAGTCACTTTCTAGTATAGTGATTCCAATTATTTGTGCACATAAGTCTTGTTAATTGTACTTGTGGGTTGGTATTTCACGGTGGTTACTTTTGAAAATGGGAAAGATTCCTGTTTTTCAAAGCTTAATCTAATGAAGATGCTTCTTCTTTCATTCAAGAGTTTAAACGATCTTGTATTTGTAATGGCCTTATAAGAAGGGAACAATGGACTGAATTTTTTTCCTACCTTTTGGATGGTTCAAAGACTTAGGTGGTTTGAAACACTAGGTGATAATGTGAAAAATTCATGGAATTTATTAACGAAATTTTCTTGAAGAATTTGGTGAACAATAGAAATATGCAGATCTCATGATCGAGATCACAAAGCTATCCCAAGGAGAGAAGGAGAAGATAAGGGATTATCATGCTCGTGTTCTAGAGCTAAGGAGGAAGCTCGATGCCCAGATCCGGAAGGAAGGACTAGCGGATGGGTTGATGAATGGCATGGATAATCTCCTCTGTAAGCACTTCATTCTTGGGATGAAGCCCACTCGATCGACAATGAGTGAAGTATGACCTTGCCACTACCATTGAACAAGCAAAGGAGATTGCAAGAAGGCAAGAAGAAAGCATGGAAGAGGAGCCCAAAGAAATTGTTGCTAAAGTAGAGCCTACACCAGCACCTTTGGTCCAGTAATCCACAACCACTCCCGGTGAGCACAAATATTTCTCCTAGTACATCTACTGAGTATGAAGATCTGCTCAAAAAGATGGGTCAGTTAACTATTAATCTTCTTCAAGGAAAGGAATTTAGTTCTCAGGGAGGAGATAGAGGTCCAAAAAGAAATATTTCAAGTTGTTTGTTATGGTTGTTATAAAAGGGTCATTATAAGTATAATTGTCCAGATAGAGCTTCTACATCTGGTAAAGGAGATAATGATAAAGGAAAAGCACCTGTGAATTCTTTTGATGTAGTAGATAAGAGCAGAAATAATGAAGTAGATGTGTTTGTAACAAAAAGAAAGAAAGAAAAAGATAATCAAGATGGAAATGATCCTAAGAAGATGAAAGAAGAAACTAGTAAGAAACATAGGAGAAGAAAGTTGGGTGTGCAGGATTTTTTGATTTCATAGGGGCAAGGACCATACTCCATCTTGGAAGATCTCGTCCAAAAGGCCTCGCAAATAGTACATATGGTCAACTCTTGGCTATGTCTTCGAGAAGAGGCGGGAGTTGCGAGGTGGACTCAATGCTCGAAGAAGGAAGGAGGTTGAGGTCCCCTGTTTTGGAGGCGAGGCAGATCCCTATGCTCCACAAGCCGAGGTATTATGTAATGGCATTTCAATTCATGATGTCTTAGTTGATGGAGGTGTTGCGATTAATGTAATGACCGAGTCCAGTAATGAATATGTTGGGTTTAAAATTGATCGCCCTTCAACACTTATGTTAAGGTCATTAAATAAAGGAAAAACTAAACCAGAAGGTGTAGTTTCAAATGTGGCAATATCTGTTATGGGTGTGGTATGTGTGGTAGACTTTCGGTGTGATGAAAAATGGCATCATTGCGTACTCCAATGCCACCTGGGAAGACCATGGCTAAGGAGAGTTCATGCAAGAAACTATTGGAATGAAGGTTTCATGACACTTGGACGTGATAGAGAGAGGGTGAAGATAAATGTGATCCCTCGACATCATAAGGCAGAACATGTGGATTCAAGTGATGAAACCGATGATTGGACATCCTCTGATTACTCTAGTACCAGTGAAGTGGACACTGAAGATGAAGAAAGCAAGGTGGATGTTTCAGTCATGGATATCCTTCCAGATCACACCAACTCATGACGCCATAAAATTATCTCAAGAAGAAGTTGTTGATCCTCTCCAACAAATAAAGATTGGTGATCTTTGTGATGGAGAGTGAGAAGGAATCCTACCTCCACTCTTTCGAAGGTACATACACCTATTCACTTTTTATTACAAGGAACTCCGTCAAGTAAGTTGGGTAAAACATTATATTGAGTGGTAGATGGTGCTTAAGCCCATAAAACAAATGCCATATATAATGAATCCTAATTTTTCTAAGACCGTAAAAGAAGAAATAGATAAGTTGCTTGATGCGGGATTCATATTTGTTTGTGGAGAATTGAGAATGGGTTTCTCCCATTGTGATCTCAAAAAAGAATGGGAAGCTACGCATTTGTGTTGATTACAGGAAGCTCAATAAGGCAACAAAGAAGGATCATTACCCTCTTCCATTTTCGGATCAGATCTTGGACGAAGTAATGGCCAAGAGTGCTATAGTTTCTTTGATGGATATAAAGCGGCTACAACCAAGTTCGTATAGTAGAGAAAGATCAGTTGAAGACCACGTTCACCACTCCTTGGGGAACGTTTGCTTATAGAGTTATGCCTTTTGGGTTGTGTAATGCTCCAGAACATTCCAACGTTTGATGAATAGGGTGTTCGAACCTTACATGGGACCTTCATCGAGTATTTCGGATGATTTTGCATCTATGGGAGCAAGTTGGACCACCCGCACCAAATGGAGACAACATTTCAAAGGTTAGATGAAGCACAAGCCTCACTAAACCCTACAAAGTGTGTCTTTGGATGTTCTAAAGGCGTTTTGTTAGAGCATGTCAGATCCAGAGATGGTATTGTAGTCGATCCCGATAAAGTTTCAAAAATCAAAGATTTACCATTTCCTCTTAATAGAAGTAAGTTGAGATCATTTTTAGGCCATGTGGGTTACTATAGAAGGCTCATCAAGAATTTCTCAAAGATTGCATGACCACTAACCCAGCTTCTTGAAGAAGGATGTTACTTATGAACCAGAAATAAGGCGCATGAAGCTTTTGGACAATCAAGGAAGCCCCGGTGTCTTCTGCTTTTGAAGAATCCAGATTGGAGCAAGCCATTCATTGTGTACACTGATGCCTCAGATACAACACTAGGAAGTACTTTGAGCCAAAAGGATGAAAATGGGAATGAACATCCAATTTACTTTGGGAGCAAACAAATGAGCAAATCTTTGAGGTAAATTATATCAGAATCGAAAAAGAGGCTTTGGCTATCATTTTTTTAAAGAAGTTTAGAAATTACTTGCTAGGGTAAAAATTTCTAGTTGAATGCATCATCGTGCTCTAAAATATATTGTAAATAAGCCTAATACATCGGGGAGGATAGCAAGATGGATAATTTTGCTACAAGAATTTGAATTTGATATTATAGATAGGCCAGGAAAGAAGCATGTCAATGCAGATGCACTCTCTCGAGCCTATGATGGTTTAGGATCATCTTGTGATGATGATGATTTCCCGATTCACCTTGTTATCCTCGACACAATCCCTAGTGAATACATAGATATTTGGAATTATCCGAATGAATTCAAGTTTCGATGGTGCCAATGTAAAGAGTAAGAGAAAGATTACTCAAGCCGATCGTCCATATTCTATTCTGCATGGAGTATTATTTCGAATAGGACCTGATGGACAGTACAAGAGGGTAGTTGGACGTGATCAAGGGAAGGAACTGCTAGAAGAATTCCACAATGGTACATGTGGAGGGCACTTCTCTGGACAACTTACAGCAAGAAGGATCTTGGATGCAGTTATCACCGCCCACTCTTTTTAAAGATTGTTATAATTATTGTAAGACGTGATATTTGTCAAACACATGGAAACCGTAAGACTTCATCAGCTCCATTATGTCCTATTCTTCCCCTTGGTCCCTTTGAAAAGTGGGGAATAGACATTATAGGTCCACCTCCAACTACATCACACCAAAATAAGTATATTGTAGTTGCCACAAATTATTTAACCAAGTGGGTTGAAGCTAGGCCCTGAAAACATGACTTCCATGGATGAAGTGGCAAGGTTCATGTATGAACGCATTGTCACCGATTTGGTTGCCCATTAGAAATTGTAACAGATCAAGGAAGCCACTTCATTAATGAGGTGGTAGAAGCCCTAGTCAATAAGTTTTATATTAAGCACACGGAAGGCAACAACATACAAGCCAAGCACAAATGGACAGTGGAACGAACAAATTTTGTGTTGTGTTAAATTCTAGCAAAAGATGCGGCCTTGCAGTACATAAATGGGATAAAAGGATTCATGCAAAGATTGTGGGCATATAGGGCAACATCAAAGTCGCAACAGGATACTCCCCATTTCGGTTGGCCTATGGCATTGATCCAGCTTCTTCCTATTGAGTTTGATATTGCCACCGTGAGAGTTATGAAAATGAAAGGATGGTTGAAAGTGATTCAAGAAAAGAAAGGTTGGTACATCTTCATTTCGGAGGAAATGAGAGAAATAGCAAAGGATACAAGCCATAAGAAGAAAATGAAGCGTAAGGAATACTTTGATCAAAAGATCCGGTGGTCTCCATTTCATGTGAATGACTTGGTTCTAGTATATGATTCCAGATACAAAAAAAAGAAGACAGAGAAAATTTCTTCCAAAATGGATGGGGCCCTACAAAATAGCAGTTGTGCATGAAAATGGTACGTACCGACTGGAGGAATTGGATGGCACTCCCATTACAAAATGGGTCAACCACGACAAGTTGAAGATTTTCCAAGCACCAGAAGAATCTACTCCGAGGACGGAGTAGAAGCTAGGAAGGGGGAAGATGTCGACACTAAAATTTTCCTCCATAATTTCTATTTCATTAATGTATGTATTAGGAATAGGATGTTGTTAAGTATAATTAGTAGTAGCGTCTGATAGAAGATAACAATACACATCAAGACAAAGGTCGCCAATAATGTGGAGTACTGAATATGATCAAAGTACAATAGGAATGTTGTAAAAAGTAAATATTTGTCGTAAGTGGTCCGATAATGTTAAAATGTCAAAGTTTGGGTAATTAGAGAAGTAGGATCTACATGATTAGGAATTAGAAATATTATATTGGTAATAAAGACAAGGAGTGAGGTCATAAATATTTTGTGTATTTTATTTGTAAAAAGTCTAAAAATGTGGAACCCATGTAAAATGATAAGGTTTATCTTATCTTAACAGATAAGCTTACATGTATCAGATAAGAGTTAAGGTATGGAATATGATTCGTCAGAGTGGATTTCTTATCCTATCTTAGAGATAAGATGGATAAGCCCTGGAAGTTCTATAAATAGAGAGGCCACCCCCTCATTTAGCATAGAAGGAAGTAGTGAGAAATATTGTAGGAAGAGTGCGAAGGAAGCCATCACCGTTTAAAGGTGTGTTGAAGAAGCCATTAAGAGGTGTAATTGTAAAGTTTCTCCCATAGTCTTGGTGAAAGGCAAGTGAAGTCAATAACACTTGAAGTACCTCATGGGTGAGATCAGAATAGATTTCATGTTAATATTATAATTTATTTTGATATTTCAGATTTGTCATCATTCGTCTTATCATAGTCGATGGTATTCTTGTGTTATGTTGTTGTTTTGTTTCAGATTACATCCACCAAACTAAAGGTGCCGTGGCATTAGTAAATAATCATAGCAAGAGGAGTTCCCGGTGAAGAATTATCATAGTGTTGGATTGGTGATGACACTTCCTTCAAATCATCAAGTGTGAGAGGCCGATCACAGGCAACACGTTGGCTTTCAGAAAGCTTGCAGGGAATAGCCTTAATGCATTGGAGGAGAGCAACATCACGAGCCGGAGTAGAAGAGGTGGGCAAAGTGAACACAAAGATGGTAGTGATGCACAAAAGCTTGCAAAATGTCGTAAAAGGGTAAGCCTTTGATTACCTTCCTTGATTGCTTTGATTTTGGTGAGAGTTTGATTAGATTTAAGAGAAGTAAAAACTCCTTAGTGACTCTATCACCAATTCTGAGCCAGTGAAGTCTGGCACGAACTTGAGCTCCTCTAGCCTTATAGTGCTCCTCAACCTGAAGTTTATGCTTCCAATGAGCAGCTTGCACTTGAATATGAGTGTTAAAGGGAGACAAATTAAGCTCTTGAATAGCTCTTGAGTATTCAATATGAGAGGCTTCATGAGCATTTTTCGGAAAAAGGCACTGCTTCCCTTAAAGCCGAAGAAAAGCAGTGGTGCGATTGATGGCATGAGACCACCAATCAATCCAGCCAATCCCATCAACAAGTCTTGGGTCAAGATTCCAAATACGTCTGATGTAATCCAAAGTCTTAGGATGAGAAAGATGAGATGTATTGAAGTAAATCTGAGTGGATTTGGGCTTGGGACACTGAAAGTTCCATTGGAGCCCAAAGAAAATAGGCTTATGGTCAGAGACCAAAGCAGTATCCACAACCGAGACCGGGAGGTTGTGTGAAGCATCAAAAGAGAACCATTGTTGTTTTGAGAGCAGAGCTCTGTCAAGGTGTTTATACACTCTGTCATCGCCAGCTCAAAAGTTAGACCATGTGAACCACGTAGTGGCAAAATTTGAGTGCTTGCGGTGGTTGGGATCAAACAAATAGAGCTTATTGTGCAAGTAAAACCAGGCTTCACGCTCCCCAGCACACCAACGCATAAGAAGCTGGCCCAATTTGTCTTCGGGAGATTCCACCATGTTGAAATCACCACAGAGAAGCCAGGTAGCAGAAGGCAAGTGATCACCACCACCGCCAAAAGAAGAGCGCTCCGAAGCATCATTGGAAGCATAAATGTTTGCCAACCCAAGAATATGACCGTCAAAATAAAAAAGGGTCCACACCACCCGATGGGTGGGGTCAGAGCCCCATGATATGACATTGGAGGTGAGGTCAGGACTTAAAAGAGTGACAACACCACCTCAACCATTATCATGTGCTGACATCTGGCAGAGAGAACCAGGCCAGATGGTATGCATAGCAGAAGAAAGCTGGAAGCCAGTGATTTTGACTTCCTGTAAACACAAAACCTGAAACTTTGTAAAATACTTGCAACTGTCTCTGACAAGATATCTGCGAGTCAGATTAGTGAGCCCCCTAACATTCCATGAGTAAACTATCATGGAGAACTATCAAGGTGCATGGTTTCCTCCTCGAGGCTTGTTAACACTCCAAAACGGTTAGAAAAAGCGACTTGCCGTGCATTCCCATGCAAATAGTCTCCAAGCTCAAACTGCCGGCGAGGTCTCTGTGAAAAATCCTCATCAGAAGGAGGGGAGGGACTTCTTGAACGGCGTAAGGCTGATTTTCTCTCTGTCTGAGTAGCCGAACCGCCGGCAGTGTTATCCATGATGCTTGAGGGTTCGGGAAGCGAGGGGTGTGCAAAAACAGGCACCGATGGGTGGGAACTGATGACAATAGCAGCTTGCGGAGTCCGGGACATGGCAGAATTTTGAATCCATTTTTGAAAGGAAAATTAAATAATATGAAAAGACTATTTTTTGTCTTTTAATATACCGAGTTGCACGCAGGGCATCATATGAGAACAAAAGGGATTTTAAAAAATAGAGGAGAGGGAGAATAGATATATGCAGCAACAAATAGACAAAGTAGAAGAAGATAAAAAATAGACCAAATAGAGTGCACAGGTTTTAACAGAAGCAAAAGGAACAAAAGAAAATAAGAAATAGAGCAGCAACTCCGTAGAACAATCCACAACAGATGAGCAGATCTACAATTTATGTGTTAAACTTTTTTAGAATTAATATAAATATACTTTTGTATTTTTCTTGGTTTTGTCATTGCTTTGTTTCTCTGTTTTTAGTTTTTGCAATATAATTTTTCTAACATTGACCAATCTCAACGTATATTTGGAGACATATTCTATGATTCCCCTGCAACCTGCTCTTATATCCATTAATATTTGGTTAGTCTTCATATCCACGTACTACATATCGACTTCTATGCAAACCACGAGGTTGGAAAAACACAGTCTCCACAAGTCACTATTTGCATCAAATCTCATCTCCACGACACACAGGTTTGAAAGCTTTAATTTGGGTATCTCAACAACTTTGTTCTATCTGCTATGACCTCCTCCAATAGGGCTCAATCCAGTTTATTCTCTACATACTGTGTATCAATTCAATTTATTCGTCGTCTATCTCGTTTTGTTAATCGAACCACCTGCCACGTTATCCTCCACTGGTTTGTGTCTTCCTCAAGTGATGGATCACGTAGAAAGCTCTCCTAACTCGGCCCGAGCTCTCTCCTATCTTCACAGCAAACATGTTTCAAAACCACCTCAGGCTCCCGCTCACCGTTTTTAGATTGTTAAGTCTAATAGTAATAGTGGTTGTGTAAAAGTTCATGGCTTGTGTTTATGATTTGTTATTAGTTATATTTGTATTAAAAATTCTCTTAGGTTATTGGTTTAATTGTTATTCCTTTAGCAGGTCTTTCATTGTCATATATAAGTCATTTTTTCTTTTTAGTCAATATTTGGTAAAATTGGTCTATTAGCTTTATCATTTCTCATTAGTGTTGTGTAGTCATTATGGGTAATGATAGTTACCTTATGTTTAGCAATGTAGATCTAATATATACAAAAACTTCAGTTATGGTAGAAATTGTGATTAAATTGAAGTTATAAGTAATGGAATGATCATCATATTTAGTATGTTGTTTCTATTAAATTTTCTAGTCATGTTTATGTTTGTCGAAGTCGTCAATGCGTCAAGATAGAGTCATTTGTGTGTCATATTTTAAAAATATCGTGTTATAAATTATGGTCAAAGTTGTGTCGTGTCACCTTTGTAAAAGTGTTGAAAAACAAAAATAAAATGCATCATGAACGAATTTTCAAAGTGTAACCCGACGCCTTAAAATAAAGTGTTTGCATATTATATTATAGGCAAACAATAATAAAGTACGATGTGGAAAATTTTGAGCTTTAATGCCCAATGTGCTAAGTGAGCAGCAGTAATATCATAGGATGGAAGCAACAGAGGAAGGAGGAAAATAAACGCGTCCTCTTGCCACCATAAGCGATGGAGTGCATAATGAAGTTGTTGCGCATGCGTTTTTCAAAGTTTTCTTTTTTGATGTGCTATGCATTGTTAATATGTTCAAAGTCCCTGTTTTTGTTCATTTGTAGTGTGATTTCATTTTTATTTTTGAATGATTGAAAATAAAAGTTTATTTTTGTTCATGAGCACAATTATTATGTAATCCCCTAATGGAAAAACATAGTGGAAAGTTAGCACAAGTGAAATGCAAAGACATCATGATACTTGAAGACGGTGAACTGGGAATTATACCTAGGTTTGTGGTTAACCTTTGTAAAACCATTGAAGGTTGTGTAGATGGTTCCTGCTTGAGTTCCCAAACCGAATAGGTCATATTTGTTCTCTATAGTCAATGGTTGATAAACTAATGACTCCTATTCTTGGTTCATGTATGGTCAAAGCACAACATTGTGTACCACTTCGTGTCCCAAAAACGTAAGAGGTTAGGCAGATTGGAATTCGAGGGTGTTCACGCGAACACCCTTTCGCGTGAACCCCCTTCACCCGAACTACCACGTAGGACAAAGAAACTAGTTCGCGCGAACACCCTTCGCGCGAACCCTCAATTCAAATAATTTTGGCGGCAAAGAGTTATATATAGATATTTATATAGTTTTGGGCGGTAGATTTAGGGTTTAGGGGGGTTTGGGAGAAGGGGGTTCACGCGAACCCCCCTTCGCGCGAACCCCCTATGTGGCACCTATGTGGCACATTTTGGCGCCAAATCCATTTGGAGGATAATTTTATGCCAAAATGTGCCACTTAGGTGCCACGTAATTAGGGTTAACGAATGAATAAAATTACAAAAATTTAACACAAAATACAGAATTTTATTAGCTTTCTAAAAATATAATTTTCATTTAAAAAAATATGATTTACTATTTATTTTTATATTTTTCTAACATATGGTATTTTAGGACAATCAATCGTACACAATCAACCCAATTTGAAAAATAGCAAAAATATCAAAAAAATTAAAAAATTAAAATTACTATTTATTGAAGTCTTCTTCTTACCTGTGAAAAAAAAAATCAATTTTGATATAAATCTTAAAAGTTATTGGCATAAACATTTGTACGCCATTTATTTGAAAATATTTTTACTAAATAATTAATTAAAAAAATATATAAGTCCAAAAAATATGAAAATTTGACAGCACCTCAAAATTCAAATCTTGAACATATATCTAAAATTTCATGGTGAAAAAATAATTTTTCATTCAAAAAAACTACCTGGGACAATCATTCCTCTTTTATAACATAAGAAACAACGTATGAATAAAATTAAGAAAAAGACCATTTTTTTTGTAATTTTTTTCTAAAAAAATTTACATGCATTTTGCACTCTAAACACAACATTTCGTTAGTTTGTGGAATTTCATGAATGTGTATGGTTTTATGGCTATTACCTTTAGAAAATCAATGAAACTAAAAATTCATGTTTATAATGGTACAAAACATACCAAAAAGTGGGAAATTTTATTGTGCTTATACTCGGACTTCAAATTAGTTTCCGACAATACATGGTCAATCAGAAGTTGATGAGTTCCTTCTCTACCCACATTTCGAGTTGTGTACCAAGATTGTGAGGACGTAGAGGTGACACTGCATAAGGAAGTGTGATTATTTCTCTACCATGTGTAAGGGGGAATGTAAGGAAACCATTGGATAAGATCTTGACATGGTGATTAATAATTTGGGTGTGGTAAATTATTATTGTGAGTAATTATACTATGTAATAGTAAGTGAATTGTTGTGAGTGTAAATAGGAAAGTGTGAGTGATTTGTGGAGTCTTGTTAATAGGAATGTACCTACTTAAATTAGTATGAGAAAAAATAGGCTTCTTATGTTATGGGAAATAGAAAGCACGCACACACACACACACACACACACACAAAGTTTAATATTGAAAAATAACGTGAAATAAATTATTCTTTTTGTGAAGCTCTATACCAAACTTATCTTGCAATCTGCAAGACAACATCTTACCTAGGCAAGCGATTCTATAAATAAACTACAAATCATTGCCCAAAAAACCATTTTATGCATATCATATGTAATGATTACATTGCATGAGACTATGATTAGATGAGGCATTTTGTCTAACAAATTGCAAGCCTTTTATATGCTTTCACATTTTCATGTACATGTATATAAGGGTAGTTGCAACTACAAGGTAAGTGCACCAAGTTGGGGGGCCAAAAGAGGGTCTTAAGTGGATGCATTTTTAAAGAAAAATAAAAACTTCAACTTGTACGAGTTTTTCAAAATAGTTACACTCAAAATTGGAAGATGTTGTAGAAATATGAATCGTAGCATTTTGAGTCTAGTTTCTAAGCTACTAAATTTTATTGAAAACGGATAAGTTTAAGTGGGTCAAACAACTAAAATACCAACAGTGCTCTGCTTTTGTTAAAAACATGATAGAGTGACTTTCGTGCCCCCACCGCTTTTGAGCACCATTGAGTATTTTTGAAAACCCTTTGGTAGAAAGATAGATAAGAGCATCTAGTTTGTGTTAGATTTTTATTTTTATTTTTTTAACGAGTATTTTTTATTTATGATTTTTCTAGTACATAAATTTTATGTTTTGAAAAAACAGAACTCCGACCGTGCCCGCCCCCCTCCCCCAACTACCTCAAAAATATCTAAAATTAGAATTCTTTTTTAATATGTATAGAATTATGCCTAGTTTGTGCTAGTATAATTTTTTTCCAATTTCGATGACCCAAACAAAAGATCAATGATGAAAGATAGACATATTTAAACTTAAAAAAATAGCTATAAAAAGGCATAGTTAGAAAATAAAAATATGGAAACCTTATATTAGTATAAAATTTTAAAAATTATATTTTTAGAAAGAAGAAACTCTGTTCTACGCCATGGTATAATTTTTTTAAATGGATCGATTGTTTTATTTTGATTTATCATAGAGGAAGTGGCATTTTTACATTTTCCTACAAAAACACATTGTTTGTTGTGTTTGTGTAGGTCCATGCCTCAGGGTTGGGGATCCAAACCAGATCCCAAGCCTTGAGGCATGTGCTGGAAAAGGTAAAAAGAATAACATGTACGCGTTATGCTTTGTTTATATATTGTGGCCCCCAACGTCCCTTTCATCTCTTTCACAGAATTCTACATACATTCTGTTTGGTCTGTAATTTTCTCTACATTCTTGCATAATTTTTTAGTAGTTCATTTTTTCCCCTACCCCACTAGTTGATTTTTTCTAATCATGGGCGATAAAAGTCGAGCTAAGGAAAAGAGGAAAGTCAAGAACAAGACACGTGGCAATTAGAAGAAATGAAAATAAATAAATTAAAGAGAATGCAAAAACTTCATGCAAGGAAAGGTACATCTGTTATATCAAATGTAGCTAATGTATTAGAAAATGGGGATGAAATACATAATGAAAATGTAGAGAATAATGATTTTACAATGAATAATGATTTTGCAATGAATAATGATATTGAATTGAATGATAATGTTGGTATGGATGAAGAAATTGATATGAATCCAATTGTTGAACCCTTACCTGAGAATCTAAATGTTAACCCTGAAATTTGTATGAAAAAACTGAATGAAGAAAGTAACCTTGTAAACGAATCTTCACCTCTAAGAACACCTCCTTCCATTTTGCGAAGAAAACCAATTCACTTAATTGAAATTGATGAAAACATTATAAAACCAATGCCTAACAAAATGTCTGAAAGAAATCCGAGAAGAAAAGCTAGTGGAATTTAGGATAATTACTTTGATAATTTAAATGACACATAAAGATGTCAATTATTTGTTACACTCATGAAGTTAATTAAGATGAGACCTATAATGAAGACCCCGGGGTTAAGAACATCTAATGTTATTGATCAAAATGCGTCAATTGTTGAAAACATACATAAAGCATATCAAACTATAGGTGGAAAAAGACACACCAAATATAGTAATGCTACACAAAGATGCACTTACTAATTGTATAGTAAGTGATAAAACAGCTTAATAAATGCCTGATTAGAAAAACAAGCAATGCATTGAAGTTAAACAAAAAATACTAATGAAAGCAATAGAGAGACATAAATGTCTTGAGTCAGTGATAATAACACCGAATATTGGGATTTTCTAGCAGAGACTCCCATAAAAAGACAAGAATACATCGATATTTTAAAAGAATTAATTGTAAAATTTTGGAATGAGAACACAAGGGTGTCACCGAATAGAAGAGATACAGAAAAAGAAGAATAGGTTCTCGTAATCGTGAATCGTGTGCAAAACATTTCTTAGATGTGACTCAAACTCAATTTTCTCTAATTTTAAGAATGAAAATCTAAAATTGACATTAGCCAAATATTCTTTGAAATGAACAAACCCTTTTATGTGAAAATCAATCACTCACGTACCACTTGTTTTGCAGACATCATGTTGAATTTTCAATGCATTATGATATTTTTAGTCAAATACGCCGTGTTTTGCATAATCGACATCATGTTGCAAAAGTGAGGATTAAATGTCTCACGTAAATCTTCAAGGGAATTTATTCTAATAATATATTGTGAAAAATAGACTAGACAAATTTTTTATAATGAAGCATGTTTGGATGGAACGTGTAATGTATGTGGTGGCTTGCCAAATCGAAAAGTGTATCCATGAGGAAAGTACATATTCGTGAGGAAAAGAATTGGTTGATTTCACCAAATATAAATCAGTGGCATATCAATTAAAAGATGGAAAAGAATCTAAGAGGTGTGAGCTTGTTACAAAACAATTACTTGTGTCAGAATATATGGTCAAATTCAGAGAGAAAAAGTTTTATGAGCATGCAAGGCACACACATAGAGCTCAATGGTTGGATGAACAATTCAAGTTAAGCAAGGACACATTTCCACTTGGTATTATTGTCTCAATAGTTAACTTCGTAGAGAATTACGCATTGTAGCCACAAATGGAGGTTCGATCTCAATATTATAACTCAATGCAAGTTGTTATTTTCATGCATATAATATTCATGCACTCTCCAGAAAGCACTGAGCAAGATCAAAAATATTAAGAGAGTATCATTTCTACATCGTTGATGATTGGACACATTCAATGTAATATGTACAAGGGTGTTTCAGTGTTTTATGTGAACTTGAATGAGAGGAAGATTAATTTTGATCAACATTACATTTGGTCAGATAACTGCACATCACAATTCAAGAATGCAAAGATGTTTTATTGGCTAAGCAAGATACACAAATAAATAAATGTACAACATATCTGGAGTTTTACTGAGGCAGGGCATGGAAAAGGAGAGCATAATGGTGCAGGAGCATGTGTGAAAAGAGCACTTGCGAGAGAAGAGTTAAAGTTCAAGGATGGTGCTAAATTTACAGATGCAAAAAACATTGTTGATTGGTGTGTCAAGAATATGGGCCATGAATCTCAAGAGAGATCAACGGTTTGTAGATATTTTTGGTCAATAGAGGAACAACATCTAGCAAACTTTGAAGATTGTATGACAGTTGTAGGATCAAGTGATATGCACTCATTCCATAGTTCAGATGAAAATGCTTGGACTATTTATACTAGGTGCATGGCATGTTTTTGTATATCATGCATTGATTTTGCGTGGAATGAATGTGAGTCACAACAGTGTGTGGATAAATGCACTTGTAGACCTCTAATTCTACTCGACACACATCAAGTTCCATGAGCATTACAACTTGCAAGGTCTTCAAATCAAATGACAACATCACCTGACTTTGACCAAGTCTCTGATTTAGTACAACAAGGTGTATACATATATGTACATGCCATGTTTTAGATTTATAAATTCTTAAATGTTCAACTCTTAATGTATTTTAAATTTGACTTATAATTTTACTTTGTGATGTAAGGCACATTTTTGCAGTTATTGCGATGGAATTTAACGAAAATGGAACAAACTACTTCTTGTCTCGTTTTGTAGAGGGGAATTTTTTTGACTTCCACAAGTCGTAGAGAAGGTGAAGACCTTGAGTATCCCATCGGGTTAGTGGTAGTCACGGAACTTGGCTTCAACGATATCCTATCAAAAAATCAAACATTTGGTTGTTTGAAGACTATGAAGTACATCGAAAGATACTTCACTATTCACATTTGGTCTTTGCAACAAATATTAAATTGATCAAATATCGAGGTCGGCCATTAAATAAGAATATGTGGAGGGTTTGTGAATCGAATCACGAAGAAATTCTTGAATCTTGTCAAAAGTAGATTTGATCCTTGCCGCTCATTGGATTGAATTTGCAAAGGTATGTTCTTCTGAATTTAATTTGAATATTTACTTAAATGATTTTGTTTCAATTATGTATGATTTAAAATTCTATTTAATTGCTTACTAACATGTTTATGTAGGTTAGTGGTGCCAAAAAAGCTTCCACCTTCACGTAGAAGTTAGTGGTGCCAATAGAGAATTTATTGTTCCTGAAGCCAAGTGAAGCTAAGAGAAATTAAATATTAGAAAGGAACAACAAACAAAAATTCTGATTTCACCACCTATATTGTAAAAATATCTTATTAAAATTCTCATTTTACCACCTATATTGTATGAACCACCTATATTATTTAGGTGATTGGCAATGGATAACCTTACACTGACTCAAACTATACTATTTAGGTGGGGTGGGAGAAAAAGGAGAGCCTGCAAACTTTACCGATTCTTTTGTCATCTTCTGTAATCTTGTTATCCTCAATGATTTTGCCACAAGATGCAATTATGTAGACTATGAACTTAGTTTTTTTGGGGAGACCACCAATGTTCCAAACGTTCATTTTTAAATAATGAATATCTTTAATCGAACAAAAAATGAAGAGCCTGAATTTTTTTGGATATTACAAAAGGTTGTTTGTGCCCAAAAAGAAGCCGAAGGCCATATAAATTTTTAGTCTTCAACTTTAGATGACAATGAACATCATGAAGAAAAACAATTAGGTGAATATGTCACTATGATTCAAGAAGAAATGCCTCCTGAGAGTCATAAAGAGTCAATTCTGATTACCCAAAAACATCTTGAAGAACTTAAAGAGAAAATAATAGCAGAAGAAAAGGAAAAATGGGAAGCGTGGAAGGATCACAACTTAATTGGAATGGAAAATCTATGTGATGTTGTTGATAGAATCATGGATAATCTTAAGGACAACATGCCAAGTTGATATTTTTATTAATCCCACTGCTTCAACTTAACAAATCAAACCAGGCAGTTCCAAGAGAAACAAAAAGTAAAGAAAAAATGAAATGAAGTATTGATAACTGAGCACGAAACTTGTTTAGAATTGTACTTTATTTTTTGATTGAGCATTCACCCATAGTTTCTTTTTTTTAAGGAATAAATTCATTTGATATGTGAGAAATAGAATGTTGACTTAGTTTATTACTCTAACCGACAAGAAATACAATAGTCACTTTGCCATTGAGATATCCAATGAGTGGTCTCCTAAATAGATGATGTTAGATCCATTTGTTTTATATGCAGTGGTTAAGTAATTGTAAGGCAATAAACATGCCATCTCCAGAGAGGTGCTTTTGGTTTATCCATTTTGCAGTTAAATATATATCGATTTTTTGAAGAGAGGGCTAGTGTTTTTGAACACAATGTAGATGACAACATCAAAATGTCATTAGCTGAAAGTTTTGTAGAGAAGCCTAATGTTTTTGCATACCATGTATATGGCCAAGTCAAAAATCCTGCCAAGTTTTGCATTGGATCTTTATCAGAGGAATGAGTTACTTTTGGTACAGGCAGGGAAAATGGCATCAACTGATAGTGGTAACTTTTATGCAAGTGTTTGCATCACAGATATGCATATAAAACTCCACAAGATTCATGTTGCCACAGGCCAACACCTGTTAATCAATCTACTCTAACTATTTAGGTTATATTTTTGTAGTCGTTCAATGAAAGTTGTTGCAAATATGAACAACATGAGTAGTTGAGACTGTATAAATTATAGAGTTATCTTGATATCTATCATAGAAATGGGAGATGAAAGGAAATACTCCTTTATCCTTAAAAAAATGCATAAACACACATCAAGGATCACAAATTATGATGGTAGCTTGGAGTAGTAACCTGGACGAATGCAAAAAACATGATGTGTGTGATTCAGCTATGAGCCTCACCAGCTCAATTTTTAAAAAAGGCTTGGATACATGTTGCTTGGAATCATACTTGTGACTATGGTATGTATGTACTACTAGGTATATTTATGTATTTGATAGCTGTAGAAGTAGAAAAGTAGAGGGAGGATGAATTGTTGGTTGTTGTGGTCATGACAAGAAATTTATGGCTTGATGTAGGTGGCCACATATGACATATTTTTATGGGATTTATATTAACTTGGTAACTTTGATTCCTTGCAATGTGACTGAGCATTTTGGTGTGATATGGAGGATTGAAACTTTAATTATTCATATTTTCTCATATAATGAATCATGAGATGATTACATACACAAGAAATGATCTCAAACATCCAATAAGATGCAATAATTATGTGTCCTTGAAAGAAGAGATGAGAATGTTGTAATGCAGGGGTCAAAAGTTTGAAGCTCTTCAGTACTAACATGGAAAAACTGTATTGATTGGCTATAGGTAGTGCAGGTGGAATTGGATTGCATTCCGATTGAAGAAGAGTCAGCCAAGCATTCTCTTGCTATTAATATTAGCATAGCATACCGCTTCAAAGCAATTTAGAGATTGATGCTCACATTCTATGCACCTTATATAGAAACAATTCCTCAAACCACAACAATAGGAAACTATATAGCAGAATTATACTTGCAGAAATATAACAACATAAATGAATAATGCACAAAAGAAGACAAGACAAGATTTAACGTGGTTCACCCAATGTGGGATACGTCCACCAAGAACTTGCTCAGATTTTATTATCAACAAGAGTAAAACAAATCTCACAGTCTTCTCTCAGTTATGAACTCACAACAGAATTCCAAAGATGTTAAACCACATCTAAACCACAATTGACACCCAATTGCTTAACCTTGATCACTCTTGATCACCTCTTGATCATTAAGACTCAAAACCTCTTGAACACTCAAGATATATTCAAGATACCCTAACACCTCTATTTATAGGATTACAATCCTTTAAGAAGTCCTAAAGCCGACCCTAGAAGTTTGAAAGTCGCGATATTTCAACTTCCCATGGCTGGAAAAATAGTCCCGATGTTAACAACCAATTAACAACATGTTAACAAGCAGCGTGCACAAAGCACAACGGCACAATGATCGCACAACAACGCATCACATCAAACGACTGTAGAATGCTCCTGAAGTCTCCAAACTTAACCATTTGAGCTCCAACACTTCAACACTGATTCAAGAAGACCAAAAATAGGCTCCACACCCCAACAATATCCCACTTGGAGACTGTTTCCACTGAGAAAAGTTCTTAACCCTTCATTATCAACCATGAAGGCCAATCAAAGTTGAACACAACTTCAACTTCTCCCTTGTGACCACCTTGGTCATCATATCCATAGGATTCTAACTGGTATGAATCTTTTCAGCTTCAACTTATCTTCTTCCAAAGTTGTCCTGATGAAATGATATCTCAGTTGAATGTGCTTCGTCCTAGAGTGGAAAGCGGAGTTCTTCACCAAATGAATAGCGCTCTGACTATCACTATGTAGTCTCCCAACTTCCTGCTTATGACCTAACTCATCAAGCAATTGTTGTAGCCAAATCATCTCCTTGCTTTGCCTCTATGGTTGATAAAGCCACAACCTTTTATAACCGTGAAATCCAACTCACTATTGTATCACCAACCATAAATACATAACTTGTCGTGCTCCTCCTGCTGTCCAAATCTCCTACCATGTCTAAATCTACATATCCACGTAATGTAGTGTCTGATCCACCAAAACACAATGTTGCTCCCATGGTCCCTCTCAAATACCAAAGGATCCACTTTACTTCCTGCCAGTGCTCTCTACTTGGATCACTCATAAACCTACTCACTACTCCCACTGCATGGGAAATGTCAGGCCTAGTGCATACCATAGCATACATCAAGCTACCAACTTCTTGATGAGTACGGTACCCTGGACATCTAGATTCTATCCTCCTCAGTCTTGGGACTCTGCTCCTTTGATAATTTAAAGTGACCTGCCAAAGGAGTACCAACCGATTTAGCATCCTGCATACTAAACCTCTCCAAGACCTTCTTTATGTACTCTTCTTGAGATAATACCAACTTCCTCTCCTTCCTATTCCGAGTTATTCTCATACCAAGGATTTGTTTTTTGCCCCCAAATCCTTCATAAAAAAGGAGTCACCTAACTACTTCTTGAGTACCTTTATTTCTGCATGTTCTTCCCTGCAACAAGCATATCATCTACATACAGCACAAAATAATATAACTACCATCAAGAAACTTCTTGATGTACACACAATGGTCTGAGTGACACTGGAGTAACCCTGCTCCTACATAAAATTTCAAACTTCATGTACCATTGCCGTGGAGCTTGTTTTCAAGCCATACAAGCTCTTCTTCAATTTTCACACTAACCTCTCCTTCCCTTTGACCTCATAACCCTGTGGTTGCTGCATGTACAATTCCTCCTCCAACTCACCATGAAGGAATGTAGTCTTCACATCCAACTATTCTAAGTGCAGGTCTTCTACTGCAACTAAACCAAGAACAATCCTAATAGAAGTCATTTTAACAACCGGAGAAAAAAATTTCATCAAAGTCTATACCTTTCTTCTGTGCAAATCCTTTGACCACCAACCGGCCTTGTATCATTTCCGCCTCCATCTTCCTCTTTGATTCTATACACCCACTTGTTCTGCAATGCTCTCTTGCCCTCGGGTAGCTCCACTAGATCCCAAGTCTGGTTTTCCATAAGAGATCTATGCTCTTCATCCATGGCCTGCTCCCACTTCTTCCTGGCATCCACCTGCACTGCTTCCTCAAAGCACTCTGGCTCTCCACTATCAGTGAGCAATAAATAATTCAAAGATGGAGTAAATCATTCAGGTTCCCTTCTTACCCTAGAAGACCTTCTCACCTCAGGAGTTTGGGGTTCCTGATGAGTAGGTACTGAACTAGCTGTGCCGGAACATGTTGTACCTGAACCGGCCCCTTGGACACCTTGTTGTCTGCAATGTCCTCTAACACTGTGTATTCTTTCTTTGATTCCTCTTTTGTTCCTACAACTGATCTTTATACATGATTTTTTCATTAAAGACAATATCTCTAGACCAAAATATTTTCTTGTCTTTAAGACTCCAAACATAGAAACCAAAATCATCTTCACCATATCCAACAAAGGTGCATTTCTCAGACTTAGCCTCTAACTTGGTCCTATCATCTTTATCAATGTGAACAAATACCTCACATCCAAATACTCTAAGAAATGAGTAATCAATTTTCTTACCAGACCAAGCCTCCTTAGGTATACCTCCATCCAAAGCCATAGAGGGTCCTCTGTTAATCAGATAAATAGTTGTGCTTACCGCTTCCACCCAAAACATGAGTGGTAACCCTACATGTAACCTCATGCACCTAGCACGCTCCATGATTGTCCTGTTCATTCTCTCTGACACTCCATTTTCCTGTGGAGTATTTGGAACCATTCTTTGCTTGTGGATCCCATTTATCGAACAATAATCAAGAAATTCATTGCTGCAATATTCCCCTCCATTATCCGACCTGAGACATTTCAACTTGAGACTTGTTTCATTCTCAACCAAGGCTTTCCATCTTTTGAAAGTTTCAAACACATCAGATTTCTTTCTAATGCAATATACCCAAAATTTTCTAGTTGCATCATCAATGAAAGTGACATAATAACATGAACCACCAATAGAGTTTACCTTAGCTGGCCCCCATACATCTATATGCACTAACTCCAACTTACCCTCCTTCCTGGTAGGTCCAACCTTGAGGAATCTCACCCCTTTTGCTATTTCCCATAAACAAAGTCCTCACAAAAGTCCAAATCTAACTCCTTTAATCCAGAAACCTATCCTTTATAATCTGCATGCCCTTATGACTCATATGACCAAGTCTCTGGTGCCACAAAGTTGCATCTCCATCTGCAGCAACTAAATTGCAATAATTAGCACCATTGGTTAAATACAAAGTACCATTTTTCTTACCTCTTGCAACCACAAGAGCTCCCTTGGTAACCTTCCAAGAATCCACTGTAAAACTAACCGTACAGCCATCACTACCCAGCTTGTCCCTGTTGATATCAAGTTCCGCCTCAACTTAGGCACATGCTTGACATCCTTAAGTAGCCATGTGTTCCCATTCTGCATTTTCACCCAAACACAACCTTTCCCTACTATGATGCATGGTTCATCATCACCAAGATATACATGTCCAAAATCACCTTGAACAAAATTAGTAAAGTAATGTCTATGTGGGGTGGCATGGAAAGAAGCCCCTGAATCTAACACCCAAGATTCAACAATATTATCTAAAGAAAGAATTAAGGCATCTTGACAAACATCACCATGCTGCCAAATTTACCTCTTTAGTTTCCTCCTTGTTCTTCTTATCCCGAAGAGCCCAACAATCTTTCTTAGCATGACCAACCTTCCCACAGTGCCAACATTCTAACTTACTCTTGGACTTTGACCTTCCATGATCATTCGACTTCCCATGGTTACCTTTCCCTCTGTTCTTTTGTCTCCCTCTACTCTCCACCGTCAAAGTGTTTCCAAAAGTAGAAGAATCTCTAGTGCTCTTCCTTCGCATTTCCTCGCTTAGGATCACACCTATTACATCCTCAAACTTTAGCTTTGAGTTATTAGAGATTGAATTACTTATAGCCATAACCAAGTTGTCCCAACTATCTGGTAAGGAGCACAAAATCAACAAAGCCCTAACCTCATCATCAAAGTCAATTTTTACCGAGTTTAACATACTCACAACCGTATTAAATTCATTCAAATGATCAAGCAATAGAACCATTCTCAGACATCTTCATATTAAATAACTTTTTCATCAAAAATATTTTATTAGAGGTAGAGGGTTTTTCATATAACTTCCCCAATGCACTCATGAGACCTTCCGTGGTCTTCTCCTATGATATGTTGAAAGCAACCGAAGATGCAAGGCATAAACGAATTGCCCGAGCGCCTTTCTATCCAATAAACTCCCAATCCTCATCCGACATGGTTGTAGGTTTCTTTGCTTTTCCAACCAAAGGAACATGGAGGTCCTTTTGATATAAGTAATCCTCCATTTGCATCTTCCACAAACCAAATTTTTGCCCATTGAACTTCTCAACCCTCGATCTACCCTCATCTGCCATAGCTCCCACTCAAGCTAAACTTTCCCTGTGATTTACAACTTCAGAAAAAAACACCAAAGCTCTGATACCAATTGTTAGGAATTAGAGAACAAATATGCGGAAACAATTCCTCAAACCACAAAGCAATAGGAAACTATATAGCAGAATTATACTTGCATAAATATAACAACATAAATGAATAATGCACAAAAGAAGACAAGACAAGATTTAATGTGGTTCACCCAATGTGGGCTATGTCCACCAAGAACTTGCTCAGATTTTATTATCAACAAGAGTAAAACAAACTCTCATAGTCTTCTCTCAGTTATGAACTCACAACAAAATTCCAAAGATGCTAAACCACATCTAAACCACAATTGACACCCAATTGCTTAACCTTGATCACTCTTGATCACCTCTTGATCATTAAGACTCAAGACCTCTTGAACACTCAAGATATCTTCAAGATACCCTAACACCTCTATTTATAGGATTACAATCCTCTTAAGAAGTCCTAAAGCCAACCCTAGAAGTTTGAAAGTAACGATCTTTCAACTTCCCACAGCTGGAAAAATAGTCCCGACGTTAACAACCAATTAACAACATGTTAACAGCAACATCGCAACAACGGCACAATGAATGCACAACAACACAACAACAACTTAACCATTGACCATTTACAAAAGTCTCCAAACTTAACCATTCAAGCTCCAACACTTCAACACTGATTCAAGAAGACCAAAAACAGGCTCCACACCCCAACACACACACGGGTAGATGCTAGAAACTACATGATGACAAGTCTCCAAATTAACAAGAATTGAACGCTAGTGGAGAGTTCCATGCTCCATGCTTTTCAACACGGCGAGTTCAAGAGCCAGACCAAAACACGCTATATCTTTGACGGGTGATTTCTAGGACTCCGTGGCACCTAGAGACGTCTTTTCAGATCTAAAACCTCCATGTTAGGGCCCTCTACAAAATATTATCTTAGTTTTATCCATATCCATTTGGTTCTCTTGTTGTCCTATTGTTTGCAAATGTGCGAAATAGTGTAGTCTGAGTCAGTGTAAAGAAGCTGCAGGACGCAATATTTTGCAAACGGTAGCTCATGGGACCGAACCTCTGGGCCAACATGTCTAGATTTCTTGGTGAACGCTAGTGGAGGATTTTTTTGGTTCCCTACGCTCCTTGTGCTTTCGGGCTACCTCGTCTAGGTGTAGTCCCTTAAGAGCCCTAAGACCAAAACATGCCATATCTTTGACGGGTGATTTCTCGGACTCTGTGGCACCTAGAGACATCTCTTCAAATCAAAAACCTCCATGTTGAAGCCCTCTACAAAATCATCTCAAGGTTTTTTTCATATCCATTTGGTTCTCTTGTTGTCCTATTGTTTGCAAATGCGCAAAATAGTGTAGTCTGAGTCAGTGTAAGGCTGTCAGACACAATACTTTGCAAACACAAGTTCTTAGAACCAAACCAACTATGCCAACACATTATGGTGGCTAAGGAAACACTAGGGGAGGATTTTTTTAGGTTCCCTACACTCCCCATGCTTTCGGGCTACCTCGTTCGGGCGTAGTCCCTTAAGAGCCCTGAAACCAAAACATGCTATATCTTCGACGAATGATTGCTTGGACTCCGTGGCACCTAGAAACGTCTCGTTAGATCTGAAACCTCCACGTCGGGGCCCTCTACGAAATTTTATCATAGTTTTATCCATATCCATTTGGTTCTCTCGTTGTCTTATTGTTTGCAAATGTGTGAAATAGTGTAGTCCGAGTCAACATGTAACGCCGCGGACGTAATATTTTGCAAACGGTAGCTCATGGGACCAAACCGTATAGGCCAACACATCTGGATTTCCTGGTGAACACTAGTGGAGGATTTTTTTGGTTCCCTACACTCATTGTGCTTTCAAGCTACCTCATCTGGGCATAGTCCCTTAAGAGCCCTTAGACCAAAACACGCTATATCTTTGTGGGTGATTTCTCGGACTCTGTGGCACCTAGAGACATCTCAGATAAAAACCTCCATGTTGAAGCCCTATACAAAATCATCTCAAGGTTTTGTTCATATTCATTTAGTTCTCTCGCTGTCCTATTGTTTGCAAACGCGAAATAGTGTAGTCGAGTCGAGTGTAAGGGCTGCAGGACACAATATTTTACAAACAAAGCTTTGGCACCAAACCAACTACATCGACACATTTGGTGGAATGGTAAACGCTAGGGGAGGATTTTTGGCTCCCTAAACTCCTATGATTTCGTGTTACCTCGCCCGACGTAGTCCCTTAAGAGCCCTGAGACCAAAACATGTTATATCTTCGACAAGTGATTTCTTGGACTCCATGGCACCTAGAGACATCTCGTCAGATCCAAAACCTCCATGTTAGGGCCCTATATGAAATCCTATCGCAGTTTTATCCATATCCATTCGGTTATCTCGTTGTCTTATTGTTTACAAACGTGTGAAATAGTGTAGTCTAAGTCAATGTAAGGCTATTAGACACTATATTTTACAAACGGTAGCTCATGGGACAAAACCATAGGCCAACACATCTAGATTTCCTTGTGAACACTAGTGGAGGCTTTTTTTGGTTCCCTATGCTCCCCGTGCTTTCAGGATACCTCATCCGGGCATAGTCCCTTAAGAGCCCTGAGACCAAAACACGCTATATCTTCGACGGGTGATTTCTTAGACTCCGTGGCACCTAGAGACATATCATTATATCTAAAACCTCCATGTCGAAGCCCTATACGAAATAATCTCGCAGTTTTGTCCATATCCATTCGGTTCTCTCGTTGTCCTATTTTTGTAAAACGCGTGAAATAGTGTAGTCTGAGTCAGTGTAAGGCTACCAAACACAATGATTTACAAATGAAAGCTCTTGGCGCTGAACCAACTACGCCAACACGTTAGGGTGTCTAGGTAAATGCTAGGGGAGGCTTTGTTTTGGTTCCCTACACTCCCCATGCTTTCGGGCTACCTCGTCCAGGTGTAGTCCCTTGAGAGCCCTGAGACCAAAACACGCTATATCTTTAACGGGTGATTTCTTAGACTCATTGGCACCTAGAGACGTCTCATCATATCTCGAACCTCCGTGATCGGGGCCCTATACGAAATCCTCTTATGGTTTTTTCCATATCCATTGATTCTTTCTCGATGTCCTATTGTTTCAAAACGTGTAAAATAGTGTAGTCCGAGTCGGTGTAAAGTCATCAGGACGTTATATTTTACAAACGGTATCTCACGGGACCAAACCGTCTAGGCCAACATGTCTCAATTTCTTGGTAAATGCTAGTGGAGGATTTTTTTGGTTCCCTATGCTCCTTGTGCTTTTGGGCTACCTCATTCGGGTGTAGTCTCTTAAGAGCCCTGAGACCAAAACATGTTATATCTTCGACGGGTGATTTCTCAGACTTCGTGGCACCTAGAGATGTCTCGTCAGATCCAAAACTCCATGTCAAATCCCTCTACGAAATTGTCTTGGTTTTTTTCCATCTCCATTCGGTTCTCTTGTTGTCCTATTGTTTGTAAACGCGTGAAATAGTTTAGTCTGAGTCAGTGTAAGGTTGTCAGACACAATACTTTTGCAAACGAAAGCTCTTGATGTCGAACCAACTACGCCAACACGTCGGGGTGGCAGGTAAATGCTAGGGGAGGATTTGTTTTGGTTCCCTACACTCCTCATGCTTTCGGGCTACCTTCTCGAGCGTAGTCCCTTAAGAGCCCTGAATGATTAGATTGGCTTAAGAATGAATTTGATAGGGGAATGTCTAAGAACACACGGGAGTTATCAAATGCCTAGTAAATATTTCTTGTTTAGTTCTAAATGGGAGTCAGCTGGCCTACGACTTAGTGACCTTTCATTCATTGATAATTTATGCTATGATAAACCCATGGAATCTTTCAAAAGCACCTTCAAAAGGATAGGGGTAGTCATCAAGCCTAGTGAAGGGTGTGATGCGATTTCCAAATAACTTGAAATGCCTACATATTTAAAGGTACTAACACAAATTGGACATGATTAGACAATCAAGAATCATTGAGTGTCTGAATCATAATGTCATTGCATCTGGAGACATTCTCAAGCATTGGAGTAATGTATAGAAGACTCTCAGGTGTTTTAACAGGGAGAAGACTAAGAAGCATAGAAGAATGTAGTAAGTGCATGATAAGATAGGAACCAGTACAAAGATACCATGAGCAAGAAGAAGCGCAAGTAAGGTAAATACACATTGATAAATTGAATGAATAATTACTTAGATTAGGTAACTCTTTATATACATACATTATATAAATATTTATTTCCAAAGTTTGATGCATATTATACATTGAAAAAATTCTAGTACATGTACATCACCAATAAATGAAAAATAATCCATAATGTCTTAAATATTGTCTAGTACACATCATATTAGTTTCATGCAAAAATAATCTCAAAAATGTAAGGTCTCATACAAAAATATCAAGCTCCAAATAGTATTTTAATGTGCATAATAAATATAAAAATTCCCACATAGGTCATATACCATCAAGTTCAAATGTCATATAGGCGTACATACAATGCCATGCACATAGGCATACAAAAAAATGTCATGTAAGACATATATATTTCCTAATCATCAAAATCTATCCCTCTTTTGGCCTTGCTCAAAGAAGGCCCTCCCTTAAACGAAGATGGAGATCTATGAGATGACTTTGGATCATCCGAGCCCATGCTACGATTCCTCTTCCACTGAATACTCGCATGTAGATGAGCCTATAAATGCAAACAAATTTTTTTGTCAAAACTTAATTTATATATGTTTTCAACATGTATTTAAGACCATGCTAGAATGAAAGTATTTACATAAATACATAAATTTACCGCAAGTTATCGATCACACCAAATTTGCATCTCACACTCAGATGAGTCATCAAGAGCTCTGGAGTACGAATGGGGGTATGAAGATGATGAGATGGAGGAGTCCGTGCCCTCGAAGTCAAAATGGAGGGGTTGAAGTTCCCTACATACACATACGATTAGAAAATCTAACATCAGAGTTAGCGAAAATAGAACTAAGTACATGTATGTACATAATGACAATATTTTAACTAATTTTATCAATATAGAACTATTGTATTTACCCCACCACGCCTTTGTGAATCAAATGAACAGGGGCTATTACCTATAGCAGTAACTCCCGCATATACATAATGAAGGACATTATTAACATAATTTAATAATTATACAATGAAAGACATTACTAACATGTAATTTAACATAATATGAATTACACAAACAATTTAACAAAATTTACATGTTGTTTGAATACCTCAGTGAGTTGTTGCGCAGATGAAATCGCAACGGCAACACCTTTCTCTACTTGTCGCAGAGATGGTGGGGTGTCTAGTGAAGTCAACATCTTTATCAAACATGTATCACATGAGTTAGATGGACATACAAGAACATACATATATTTGACTTCAAAACTAATATATATATATATATATATATATATATGCATGTATGTGAAAATTTTACATAATTAACATTCTAAATTACCTCTGTGAATGTATGTGTATGCATGGTGCTCACCACCTGTGGTCGGGATGAAGATGCACCTCTCACGTACTGTAATATCAATGCATGTACATGTAAAAATATAATTATTTCAAAAATTTAACATATATAAGTAAATCAAGTAATCCAAAAATTTTGTAACACACATAATAAAACATAACAAATACCTTTGAAGGTGACACCGATGACTGTAATCCAAATGTCTCACTCAAAAGGAAATTTGACATAATGACATTATCGTGTGCACCCCTAACACCAACTCCACCAAAATCAGTACGCATGAAAGTATCGTCCTCCTCGGGCCCCAAACATATGCTACCACATGATGAGCAAAGATGTGGCCTCATGCTAGTACTACCTGAGGGAATACGCTATGTACCTCAGCAAGCATCTAGCTCATAAATCTCCCTCGTATGTCAAACAAGGGTTGCAGATAGCCCCTGAAGCACATAGAGTGTATCAATCTCTATTGTCTCCTCCACTGCTTGAGGGGCAATCTCAGGGTGAGGGGCTTCTGTGTAGGGAATCTATCCACCGAATAGGTGCATGTTGTGCACCTAGTTGATCCTGTGCGAGATCCGCTTCTTCTTCCCCTGGAAATCTCATAAATCAAAATAATTTGGGATCTCATTGAGGATAAACTCGCAACAGAGTTTCCTCGTAGAAAGTATAGTGGCACCTCGTTGTTATTACAAGGTGGAAAATCAACACCATCCACCATCGGTCCCAAAAATTATTTTTAATCAAATTATTATTGCACCAATGGATGGAAAACCATTTACATGAAAGCGGAACATGAAACTTAGTGCGGGGTCCGTGAATAAGGCACATATAAGGTATTTTATAATTTATTTTTTCTTTACATCAACATATGACAATTTTTTGGAATAATAAACCCTGCAACCCTCTCTGTAAGTTGTCCAATGATCAATTTACCCCGTTGATGCGTCAACTTGAGCAAGTAATGTCTCCAATGTGTTTGTAAGAGAGGCGCAGTGGGGGTTTGTAGATTGTGAATCCCTCATTCTTTTTATTAAATCCTCAATTTCAATTTTGTTTTCAACTATGTGGGCTGATAAATCTTCTTGACTACCTAGGGATGTTGAGCAATTATGGGAGTGTTGGGAGGGATGACAAGAATAACAGGGTTTGGTTTTGGTTGATTCCCTCGACCTCCAACTGTAACAATAAAAAAATGTATTCAATTCAAATTTTAATCTATAATTATCATATTTCAATGCAATTTTGAGAAAAGAATTGTGCCTACCTCTTCTCCGTGGTGCCATCGTCGATTCAGATCTTCTCGGCGATCCAGAAACGATCCTTTGAGCTTGAGATCCAATTGAATGAAAAACGTGAGGGCACGATTAAGCTCTGAAACTCGCGTTTGAGGGAGATAAAATGATAGAGGCTCGGGCCTCTTTTTTAATTTATAGCAGACATAACGCGTACATGTTATGCTTTGGTAAATCCCAAACCTAAGAATTTAAAACGTGGTCGTGTTATAATAGAACACATACACATTTTGCTTTTTTAGGTTTTTGTCCACTTTTTGGCCCCCCAACTTCGTGCACTTACCCTATGATTACTGTTGAAAATGTATTTCTAATTAATCTTTGATTGATCTCCATACCCTATTAAATATTAATAATTGCAATGCTTTGAGATTTTATGGGTAATATGGGATCTTGAATTTTATTTAATGGGATTGGGAATACCTACAAACTTGAAAGATGAAAGAAATGAAAGAAATTGTACCAAGTATAAACAATACTTTGATTGTCGACTTTGCACCTGATGACATTCCATCCATTGATGGGATTGTCCACATTGTTGTGTTTTGAGGAATCCACTAGATTGAAGTTGAGCAGGTGTTTGTGAGGGTCGAAGTTCCCAAACCCTTCTCCCACCATGTAGTATTTGTAGCCATGAACATGCATGGAATGGTTGTCGGCGATGAAGATGTCGGTCCTGAAACACCGCATGGAAGTAATTTTACTTATGTTGTGCCAATTATAAGAGCCCACAAACGTTAGGCTCTATATTTCCTCATGTAATTGTAGAATTTACGTCATGCAATTTTGATAGTAAAATTGTAATATTTCCACTATTTCCGTAATCACCAATTAATTAAAGATATTTCGTTAATTAACTAATTTTTCCCCACTTGTATGTGAATTAACATCACTTCATTGGTTAAAATCCACATTTTAATTAATTAATTACCCATTATTGATTAATTATCCTTTCCTTGCCTATTATTTAATTAATATCCCTTTTAATTAAATCCGCTCTTAATCACCTTTAAATTGACTATTTTTCCTTTATATTTCTTTTAGATAGCTTCTACAATCTAATCTTTTCCTTTTAATTAATCCAAAGTGATTAATTACACCTCCTCCAAGTTTTGTACACTAATCTCATTTAATTACTTTAACTACGCCGAAGGCATTCCCCCTATGGGAAAGGCACCTCCGGACGTTTCTACGACTGTCTTAATTTTGACGGTTTGATGGCCGTCTGGACGTCTGTTTGTAGCAGTTCTATTTTTAGCTGTTTGTTTTTAGCACTTGCATGCCGTGGTATATTTGGTCGTGAGAAATGGGAGACAACAGTGTGGAGATGTGTGGAGATTGGGTATCCGTGGGAGATGCCCATAGAACCTCTGATTCAGCTTCTCACGCCGCTGGCGTTCAGCTTCAACATGATTCAAGGGTTCTTCTCGGCCATTTGCAGGCTTCCTTCCTCTTTTCCGAGGCTTCTTCTCGACAACAGCTTCTTCCATTTCCTTGAAGGATGCAGCTTCAACATCAGAATGCTCTGACTCAGCACCAGATCGAACACCACCAAAGAAAGCACCAGAAGACATTGAAGGCAATTACTTTTTTGGGTTGTTTTTAAATCGTTTTTTAGATTTTTCCTTTTTAGCTATTGGCATCTACCCCGCGGATGAACTACTTCACCTGCGCATAGGAGAAGGGCAAGGCCGTGTACGCACAACTTCATGCAGGAATGGCAAAGCATTTGGTTGTTCCAGTTGGGAAATTGGAAAATCACAGGACAGTTCCGTTCCACATTATGATTTTCATGATTTTGACAGGGGTCGAACCCCGGACGTGCTGGAAGCAAACCAGATTTGGGCTTTATACGACGCCTTCCATAGATTGCCTCGCTATTATGCTCGTATTCTCAAATTTTTTGCGATTGGAGTTGAGGTAATTTGGATTGAGCCTATAGAGAAAATGATCGTCGTTGGAGATTTGTATCCTGATATTTTACCGGTTTGTGGGGATTTTATAACCGGTTTGGTAGCTTTTATACACTCTTTTAAAGAATTTTCGCATGCGATTGCATGGAAGAAAAGCCCCACTACATGAGATATCAGAATTGTTCCACAGAAAGGCGATGTTTGGGCTGCGTACAAAGATTGAAGTTCTGAAGATACCCACCAATAGCTCTGTCTAGGTGAGAACAAGCTAAAACGACCCCCTCTTTTGGGAACAGGCCGTGGACTCTGCAATATATGGAAGCATGTGAATAGTTCACCAAAATGGCTAAAAGATTGTGGACTTATGGAATGCAATGATTTTGGTTTGTTGTAGTTGCATGTGCCCCTGTATAAATGTGTGCACCATATGGCAGCATACAGAAGGCACTTGAACTGTTTGACAAAATGTCTGGAAAATTAGTAATGTGTAATTTGTTTTCCTTGTACTTTGCAACCTCTTCTCGTGGAATACCATAATTGTAGTTAAGAAAAGACATGTGCATCCTCACATAGCATTGATGTTATTTTACCAAATGCAACCAACAATTTCCCAATCCATTCAGTTCACCTTTGTTAACACTCTACCAGCCTGTGCAAAAAGTGGAGCTTTGAAAAGAATTGTGATTTTGGGCAGGCTTCTTAGTAGCATAAGGGCACAACAAAGAATTGTGATTTTGAGCAGGCTCTTGAGTCACAGCAGCAGGATACAACAAAGAATTGTGATTTTGGGGAAGCTTATGAGCAGTAGCAGTAGGGCACAACAGAGGATTATGATTTTGGGACGGTTTCTGAGCAATAGCAGCAGAGTACAATAAAGAATTGTGATTTTGGGAAGGCTTCTGAGCTGCAGAATACGGCAAGGCACTAGACTTCTTATCGAAAACCCCAGTTTTATGCACAACTGATAAGGATCCTTCTAAGAGGGCAGTGTTCTGCGCAAGTGGAAAGGAGGGGAGCTCTTCATGGGCTACTACAGGCTTCTGGGCAGGAAATGGGATAGGGCTCCGATCGTCCTCCGGCAGCGTTTGCATTTGCCTATTGGGAGGGAAAGTAGAGGGGTTGGCATTTTCAAGGACAGGTAAGAATTTTTGAACCGGCAAAGGGGTCGGCATCAAGGTGGGATTTGAGTGCCTGGGTATCACAGTAGTTGTGGAAGGAGTGAAGATTATTTAGAAGAAGCTTTAACAGAGAATGCACAACGCCAAAATGGCTGCTCTTTTATTAGTGAACAAGTTTGTAATTTGTACAGAAATGGCCTACTTTCAGATTCCAATACATATACTACTCTATTACAAGGTTGTATCAAATTGAAAGCACTGGAAGAAGGTAAGAAAATTCATACCCACACATGTGATCAAAACTAGTTTCAGGCCTTGTGTTTTTGTCCGCACTAATCTTGTCAATAAGTATGCGAAATGTGGTAGTTTGGATGATAAACGCCAACTGTTTGACATAGTTAAAACTAGATTTAAATCAGATGTCTATATTGGGTTTGAAATAGTTGACATGTATGCTAAATGTGAGGGTATAGAGGATACACTTGTAGCGTTCTACAAAATGCCTGAGAGAAATGTGGCTACGTACAATGTAATGATTACAGGTGTTTTCCAGACTACAGATGTTGAGTTGAGTTGAAAATATGGGAAGGAGGCACTCAATATGTTTATCCAACTGCAGCGGATAGGGATGAAGCCTAACCATTTAACCTTTCTTGGTATTCTTGGAATTTACAGCAGCCTAGAATTTCTTGAACATGGCAAGCAAGTCCATAATCACGTCATAAAGGGTAAACTTGAATTAAATTAATTTGTGGGAAGTGCTCTTGTTGATTTGTAGCAGATCTGACATCTGTTACAGGTTGAGAAGAATCTGATTTTCTTAGGCAGGAAATGTCTGAGGCTACTTTGTTAAATAGTGGAGTTCTTAGGCAGGAAATGTCCAAGGCTTCTTTGTTAAGTGTTGGAGTTTTTGCTTGAGTCTGATTACCTGTAGAATTCCTCCCCCTTGGAAACTTGGTATGGGTAGTACTCTTAACTTGGATCTTTGACCTTGACCTTTTGACAAAACTTTGTTCCTTAATAAGAATTTTAGGACGGTGTTTTTCTTCTTTGGTTTTCGGGTGGGAACTTTGTTTAAGTCGATCTCATGATCATGTCCTTCTTGAACTGCTAATAGACCTTCTCTGGGTTGTAAATGGAATGTTTTATCTTGAAGGGCATCATTACCTCCCAAAGTTGGTAAAGCTGACACAGAAGAAAGCTCTGGAGAGAGTAAATTGGTCTGTTTCTCCTTTGAGTGCTCAACTCTTTCATGCATGCATGGAGTAGATACTCTGTTTTCTGCAAGTAGTTGATTTTGAATATTATTTGGTGGAGTCAATGGGTCAGGATTAGTTGCTGAATTCTTTGATCCAGAGTTGTTGTGGCTGGCAATGCTTGTAGAGTTACAAACAGGTAACCTGTCTGTAAATACAAGAAACACATGTATAAGATTGGAACCCTCAGAAATTAAGATATCCAGCTTCATTAAAATTATCAAAACTTTCACAATATGCACTTAGATGCCTAGTATATATGCATTATGCTGTTTCAAAATCCCGAGAAAATCCGGTCTTGGCATTAAGAGCAGTACCTTCATTTATGGAAGAAGAGTCAACATTCTGATTGATCAAATTACTAGATGTTTTGCACTCATCCCCATTCGGCTCATATAAATGAGCCTTGGGAAAAACATCAACAACATGATGCTGGTCTCCACTTATTTTTTCATGACAGCTGGAAATTTCAGTTCCTTGAACTGGCAAGGCACTTGCTTGACTATTTCCTACACAAATGAGAGGTTGTGACATTTCTCTAGGGAAACTATCAATATGTGATGCCTGGGTTGAAATATCAAGAATGGTATCACAGTTTGTGGAAGAAGAATCAACATTCTCGACTACTAAATTAGTCGACATTTTACACCAGTCGCTATTTGGCTCAATTGACTGATTATTAGGAGAAACATTAACAAGAAGATGTTGGTTCCCATCTGCATTTTTAGAACAACTTACCATGTCGGAACCTTGATTTTGTAATGCACTTGCATCGTTGCTTCCTACCCAAGAGAGCTGTGGAAATATTTCTTTATTAGAGCTATCACCTTTTGGAATTATATAAATTGGCAAGCCGACAAGACAATCTAATTTTCTCTTTTTTGCAATAGTCTGGGGTGGCGTGTTGGGACTTTCTATCTCATCTGGATAAATTATTGTGCTTTCCTTGTTACTATTCTGATTTCCAATCTGGCAGGGAATGAAGCATGTTTTTGGATATGTTAATAGCTGAGGATACTTGCCAAAAATGGTGGAAGGCAAATAGTAGAAGCTTTGAATAAATTGAGCTGATTGTGGCGCAGTTCTTCTTTTCTTCACAGCCCAAGAACAAAGGCTTGGCGGATCAAAAATTTCAAGCTGCTTTGTCCGCACAATTATTTCCTTCATGGTATATTTAGGACCTTTTTTTTCTCCCTCTGATATACAACCACTTTTTGTCCAGCTTTGGCCCCTTTTGGACATATTTCTGGTCCATACATTCTGCAATAGTGTAATTCAAAATTTTAGTGATCTAGGTATTATGCAAATCAGAGCTAAAATCAGGGTTGGACATCTTTGCAAGAAGTAAAATCAAGTATGATTGACATTACAACTCTTAGGATTGCCTACCACATACTCACATTCACACTTTTTGCTTTAGAGACTACTCTACTGCATCGACGTTTTGTAGTGTATCCATCCTACAATATTGCATCAATAATTGTTTAGAGTTCTGCACAAGAAAGATCATGAAAGAATGCAATATAGTATCAAATGTTTCCTACTTTCAGATTCCAATACATGTACTACTCTATTACAAGGTTGTATCAAATTGAAAGCACTGGAAGAAGGTAAGAAAATTCATACCCACACATGTGATCAAAACTGGTTTCAGGCCTTGTGTTTTTGTCCGCACTAATCTTGTCAATAAGTATGCGAAATGTGGTAGTTTGGATGATAAACGCCAACTGTTTGACAAAATGCCTAAACCAGATATAATTTCATGGAATTCATTGATTTCATGATATGCCCAACATGGACATCATAAGGATGTTCAAGGAGAATTTTCGCAGATGCATAAGCTGGGCATGAAGGTGGACCACTTCACCTTTGCTAGCACGTTGAGTGCATGTGCAAAACTTGGTGATTTGGCACAGGGCAAACACGTTCACACCCACATCATTAGAACCGGGTTCAGGTCTCAGGTCTTTGTATCAAATGCACTGGTTGACATGTATTCTAAGTGTGGGAGGCTGGATGAGGCTCAAGGCGTGTTTGATGAAGCTTCTGAACGTGACGGAGTTTCTTGGAATGCATTGATTACAGGATATGCACATAATTGACATGATGAGGAGACACTGAAACTATTTGGCCAAATACATTCTCTCTGTTGTGAAGAATGCAAACAGCAAGTACATGAACCAAATCCATGCAAAAATACTTCAAGGTATGAGAAATAATTCTTTGTTTTGAGTAGTTAAAATTAGAAAATGTGCAGCTTTTAACCGAAATAAAAGCTTTCCAGTAATTATTTGACTCTTATACCTTGAGACATGGATCTTTTTCCTGGTGTATGTGTAATTTTTACTCAAATATCAATGCTCGAATGGCAGGTGAAATGATGCAAGAAAAGTAAGATACATGATGAAAGACATGGGAGTTAGAAAGGAGCCAGGACTAAGTGGATTGAATCAACAATACTATAAATTTTTGTATGGTGAAGATAGATCACACCCATAAATAGAGAACATATGCAACATTGGAGAGATTGTCGGCGCAAACTAAAGCAGCAGGGTGTGCACCTAACACAAAATTTGTTCTACATGATGTGTATTAAGAACAGAAAGAAACTTCTCTAGCATCGTGGTGAGAAACTGGCCATCGCATTTGGGCTAATTAGTGTTCTACTTGTAACACCTATCAAAGTCTATGATAATCTGTGTGTGTATGGGGACTGCCACACTGCTTCCAAGTTCATTGTTTTTCTACGAAAATACACTACCAAGTTCATTCTTTACTAGGAAAATACAGTACCAGTAATTCATTTACTGAAAAGTGGAACCTGCATAATTGGGTTCTTTCATACCCTATGTTGCTATGGTTCAGTTGTTTAACAATGGAAAACTGGGTAACAAAAAACTACGGACTGAATCTCTTGCAAGTGGGGGCAGAGAGGAAGAAAAGAGTTCTCCATGGGCATGGAGCTTTCTGTTGTATCCATTGTGTATTTTCAATTGCTACAAGAATTAAGGAGAACAGATTTCCCCAATCTCTCTGTTGTAGCAGTTGTAATTTTATTCCTTTAATCTTCTATTTAACACTCTGTCTATGCTAATCCTATGTCTTTTTTTCTTGTCTGACAATATGCTTTGGGTAGTTTTATTTTGAGGTTCAGTATGAGAATGTCATTCAGAACTGTGGGACAATATGCATCTATATCCTCTTAAATGATGCTAGAACATGGGCCTAAAATTGCACCATCAGTCTCAGTAACTGAAAACCACCCTTGTCTACTTACGCTTGTTTTTGGATCTTAAACAATGGAAACCTTTGAAAAAGAAAGACTGTTCCACAAAGAGAGATTTGTTCATGTAGGACACTATTTCACTCACAGGGCCAATGCACACTAGGTTTGTGGGTCTGAATTGTTTGTTTAAGAAGACTGTTTTCTTCTCTTACGCTCCTAATTCTTTTATTCTAGCCTTTTCAAATAGCTCAACCATGGAGCCAACTCACAATGTTTCTGTATATTTGGCTTGAATGACCTTGTAATTCGCCCATTCAAGGAAACAATGTTTCTCAGTTTCTACTGCCTCTGTAGTGCAGGAAACTCGTCCTTTCCTCCCACTCTTCCTTAGGCATCGTCCATCTGTCTGTCTCACATCTGAGCCTGTGGGAGCTAGAACATGTCATAACAGATTTACAAGGGGAGTGCAACCAATTAAGAGCCTGTTATACAGGTCTCTGGAGTGTAACCAAGTAAGAGCCAGTCATACAGGTCTCTATGTTATAAATATCCTCTTAAGTAAAATAGTTTACTATACCTAAAATTGTTTTCCAGAACTATACCACTCTCACGAATCATGAGAATTGCTTCTCTTGTTATTTCAGTCACATAAAACATGGTTGACTGTTTTGGCTACTCTCCCAACCCCACACAAGGTTATGGGTACGGGTACGGGTTCATCAAATGACATCAAGCAAGCTCATGTTGATATAATTTTTGCTACATTGGACGGAGAGCATCGTGTGTAGTTCAGACCAAGATAAACTTAATTGTAGATATAATTACAGATAAATGACAAGAATAATATGCTTATTGGGTTTTTGTTCTCTTTAAATGCTTTGCTTGCATGATCCTAGGTCATGTTGACATGGAAAAGCATGAATGTAGGTTTAGTATGAATCTTGTGATGAACTTCCACCTGGTTGGAGGATTAAACTGATATAACAAAAAAGTATAGTGGTTGATTATTGTATTAATTTTGAAAGTCAAGAATCATAGTAGTTGGGGATTGAAGTGAAATTTGTAACCAATATTTTAAATTTGTTAGTACTCAAACAGAAGTGCAATTACATGCACTCAAAACTGCTCAAATATACATAGAACAATAAGACATGTTTTTTACTCCTCATGATATATGCAAATGTATATCTACGAATTTGCAAGAAATTTGAAATGTAGAGAGAAAACCTTTAAATGTAATGCTTCATCTATATTCATGCACTTACAAAATCAATCACACCCCTTATCAACATCAACGACAAAAGTAATAACTATCCTTCTAAATCAAATAACATATACCGTTCGGCGTTCACATTGCATTGCACACATGCGATTGCTAGTTAAATCCTACTTGACCACGCTCATTGTTAGTTGTGCATTCACGATATGAAAACGACCTAATACCCCCTTTCGAAGACACATCTTTACTATTCTTATTTTCTCATGATAAAGCAATTATAAAAGAGCGTAAAGCCAAAAAGAGAGAAATCTACCTTTGTTGTAGTACTAAAAGGAGATTCAAACATGGTATTGGCCATTTTAAAGAGATTTCTTGCTTCGCCAAGCTTCCCCATTTGAAATCAACCACTCAGGGCTTATAATCAGTTCTCAAATGGTATCCAAACTCCAATTCAAGGACGAAATGAAATCTTAATGGGAGAGGTTTGAGATTTTCGCATTGAATGCTTAGTTATTTCCTCCTCCTTTGTATGATAGATTTTGATGTATTAGCAATTTATAGGAAGTAGTTGCAATTAGGAATGAGCTTTTAGGTATAGGTTAAATTTCCTAAACTGCATACTCTATATTTAGATTGCATACATGTGGCACGTCCGATGGGACACCCCTTTATCTCATATGCATTTTTTTACCGAATTGCTTGTATTTTGGCTAAAATTCCATGTTTTTGTTTACCATTTCTTGTATTTGGAAGGGATAAGTGTAGTTTGCAAGTATTGAGGAGGCCACATGCCACCAAAATTTGGACTTGAAAAGGAAAAATCTGACATTTTGGCCTCTTTGTCTCAATTTCCATACCGCATGTGTTTCAAAGCAGACTCACACCGGTAAATAGCACACTCGCTCTAGCCTGTGCAAGTGCACTCGATCTATGTTTTCCAAACTTTTCTCATACACAATTTAGTGACCTCATTATGATGTACAACAAACTCATAACTTTCAAATGACCTCATTGGATCATGCGGTGGATTCACAGTCTCGGCGGATCCATCTAATCATACTCTCTCAAAAATTGTTCTTTCAGCATATCTATAATCTATCTACTCTCTCAATGTTTTTGACATTTTATCGAGTCATGACAATAATTATTGGACTCGCAACGTAGGAAAAAACTCCCCGCATCTCGTGGCGAACTCACCTTGTCAAAAAGGGCCTACTTTATTTCTTTTTTTACTTCTTGTTTTGGTCGTTTTGGCACTTGTTGAGTTCTTTTTATCATTGTTTGGATTGGTGTAGTGTTGATTTGCAATCATTAAGCTCATATTCCTTGATTATATTCATGTTCTTATCATCATAGGTGCTTATTACATGTTTGCGTCTTACAAATACCTTTGATTATGCTTGATGACATTCCAAGAGCGATAACCTTTTTGAAAAAAACACTAATTTAGGAAGTAAAATGGGTAAGTTCTCTAAACAACGAATTTGTTGCTCTATTAAATGAACTCACTATGTTTTCAAAAAAATGATTCATTGCAAAATGAACTCATTTTTAGTGGATTCATCACAATTTGTGGCGAACTCATTTTATTTTAGCGAACTCGCTATATTGTGAAACAAATTAGCTTTAGGAGCTCGCCACAATTCACGGTGATCTCGATCAATTTTAGTGGCCTCTCGAAGCATCTCTCAATGAACTCATTAATAAAAAGATCACTTTTTCAAACAATGGACTTGCTATCCTGCTTCAATGGCCTTGTGATAGATAACTTGGGTTTGCCCTTGTCTTACCTTTAGTCACTTCATTCTTTGTTTTGGTTTGCTTGTTATCATTAAAAATACTAATAATTAGTGTGCAAGTTGTCATATTCACTTTTCACATATCATTATTGCAAAAAAATAAATGATTAAACCAAATTTGCATACTTGATATCTTGTTTTATCTTTCTTTGCAAATTGGTTACTTTAATTGGATTAATCACATAGGTTGCTTGCTATATATATATATATATATATATATATATATATATATATATATATATATATATATATATTGGATTAACTCTTTGATTAATAAAATTTAAATCTTAATTAGAGGAATGAGATGAATCGAATATAGCAATAATAAGTGATATCTATCATGTAAGAAACAAACGAGTATAAGCAATAGTGAAATAGGAGTGACTTAACTTGTATTTAGAGATTCGGGTTGTTTTTGTGTTGGAAATTGAGTAGAACAGAATGAATCTGGGTTGAATATGCTTCATTCGAAAATTTTAAATATGAAACTCCTTTTAGACAGGACCACCCAAATAAGGACATGAATTCTCGGTACTGGAGTATGAAGCGGGAAATAGTGTCTTGGTAAATGCTCTACTTTTGATTTTTTCAAGGTCTAAACTTGTAATCTTCATTGCAATGTTTTTCACTCTATCTTTGATGTAGGGTTTCATTGTTGTACATAAACCTACAAAACAAACCCTAATTACTTGCACAAGACTCAAGCAAACATTAGCTAAAATAAATAATGTATATGTTTGATTCATGCTTGACCTTAGAAGTTACCTCAATATGATTGTCATCGAGTGATGCTCGCATTTCAGACTCTATGTAGTCCTGGTGTGTGTGTGTGTGTGTGTGTGTGTGTGTGTGTGTGTGTGTGTGTGTGTGTGTTTGAATTGTGTTCCTTGAAGCTAGGCTTCCCTTGTGTCAGTCGCCCCAAGATAACAAGATATAAGTACTTTTCCCCAAGATGAATGTGTGAGATGGAATTAAGAAATAACCCCTCTTATGCAGCGAATAATGCAACCCAAATGCAGTCCTTGAATGTTGCTCTTTGCCCAAGGGTAGTTAGTAAGTGATAGCCCAAATTATCTAACCCCTAATAATAGTGAGCAAGTCATGTATATATATGACTCCCTTGTTTGAATTTCATCATTATCAACCAAAAAGGCCAACCCAAAGTAATAAGAAAGGTTTTAGAAAAAATAACAAATGATGTCGCATTTCAAATTTGAGAAAAAGGACGGAAAGTACATAAGCACCCAACGGGACAGAATGCCAGGTGCTCTTGTCCCGAATGAGTGGTACCTTGTCGGGGATGCTCACATGATAAAATAGAAAATATAGAGTTGGGTCTTTCCATAAAAGTAAATGATAAGAGTATCAAAAGGATAAAGCTATGTAAAATCAAAATAAGTGTTGTTAATGGCCAATTTTCTTGCTTAGGAATCATGCAAATAATAACATACTTAGAGGCATGATGTAAGTATTAAGTGCATGATTTCATGTCTACACTCTTGTCCTAAACACATTTATTGTGGTGTTTGTTTCCTTTCCATATCTTTTGTTTCTCATGTGTATACCCATCTCAATTGTATATGCTCTTTCATCGTGCTACAATGTGACCTTGCAAATTGTAAACAACTAGGCACTTTTTTTAGTATGGTTTGGTGGTTAGGATTTCATCACCTAGTCATTTGGACAAAGCCCATGTGCGAGATAGGTTATCAAAATTTGTGGGAAGATCAATAATTTTTGCTAAGTAGGAGTTCATTTTTACATAGATCCCATGAAGTGATGGTTACATTTACGTTCAATACCCACACCATGGACTGGATCCCACAGAAGCAACTATCATTTTTAGTGAAGCTTCACTTAAATGGTTGGAGTGAAGGGGAGTGGGTTTGACCCTTCGATCCACACCATTGCATAACACTTCCTAAATTCATGGAGTTGTGTCTTCCATATAGAAAGGTATATTGAGGATGCCCCTAGAAACCTTGTTTATCCTAATTATGTGGAAAAAAATTAGTCTAAGTTGTGATTTCTTGATTATCCCCCACAACTTGTTTGAAAATAAACTAAAACATGTCACTATGTTCGAGTCAAAACTTCTTTTTAAACCCCACGAGGAGAAACTTTATCCGAGTTAAACTTTGTGTTAGCAATAAAACAAGGCAAAACTCTACTCAAGTTTAACCAAGTGTATCTTACATCAAGACCTTACACTGCAAAAATTTACCCCCATTTTTAAAACACAATAACTAGAAACTCTACCAAAATTAGACCGAATCTTTTGACATCCAAAGTTGAACTCCTTACAATTTGTTTATTGACATAATTATATCGTGAGGTTGCCAAATTTTGCCTAGAATACTTAATCATTTTGCCAAAAAAATTCAAAATTAGGTAAAATGTCCATTTTACTGATTGTTATGTTGGCAAAAATTGTTTAAACATCCTTAAAATATTAACAACCAATCCAAAATCTGAAAAAAAAAAAAATTGTTTGGTGTCATTATGTTGCCTAATTTTATATAGAATCCTTGTCATTGTCAAAAATCTCAAAATCCTAGAATAAATCTCACATTTTGCATCCATTACACTGCTCAACTTTTCCTACAAATTCCATTGATCCAAAGTAATTTGATCACACATCCTAGGTCAAACTTTCCAAAAATATATAACACCTCTCACAAAGTTGGGTTAGAGAACAATAACTCCACCCCTTCTCACATGATACTTTATATCATTTCTTTGAAGATGAGAAAAGCCTTGTTGATAATAGTGGGGAGGAAAAAGACCCCATGAAATATTTGAACCCTATCCAAAACAAATAGATAACTTCTATTTCAAAACAAAGACACGATCCTTCTTCACTTAGTTGAGTTAGGCGCAAAAAACCCTTTGACTTTGATCATGCTTTCTGGAAAACATGATACATGAGGGGGATAAAATCGAGCATGTGACTTTCAAAAATTACAATGTTATCTTACACACAAGACAACTTAGTACATTTGAAAACTCGAGAACAATATAAAGGAATTTGATGTTAATATACCTCCTAAATCAACTAAAAATGGAAATCATCTACCTTTTATCATACTAAACCCCACACACCACATAATGAAGAACCGATAGTCTAAGATCAATTGAAAGTGCTAAGCCACCAACTTGCAAGCTTATCTTCCAATATACTTAAAAAAACCCAAGGTCACTCACACGAAAAAACTTAGAGTGAGCCACGAAACATATAGAACAATAGCCATGGAAGAAAATCATCTAGATCAAACCATGTTTACATACCATCAACGTCCACATGCGGTAAGGCATTTGAGTAAGAATGGAGATCTATGAAAGACACACTTAGCGTCTTGTAAGAAAATAGTAGTGGACACTACAAGAAATACTACTTTGAAGAGCTATGTCCATACCCCTTTAACAAAGACATGTTACATGTCCCTTTTCCAACACCGTGATTATCCTAAATTTGACCAATATCGTGGGAAGGGTGACCTTGACAATAACATCAAAGACTTCTTTGTGTCTTGTCAAAAATTTGCTTATAATGACAATTACCTCATTCGATTGTTCTCATGTAGCTTAGGAGGCTAGGCTCTTGAATGGTTTCTCCATCTCCCTAAGGGATCACTTTCTACCTTCGCAGATCTATTAGAAATATTTGTCATACATTTCTCCTTCAACATGGAGAGTGACATCACCATGTTCGACCTATGTAATGATTAACAACACAATAGTGAAATTTTCACAACATTCCTACAATGTGGCAAGGCTTAACTAATCGCTTCCCATAATCTATCCCATAAAAACAATTGATTAGCATATTCATACCTAACCTGCACCCTAAGATTTATTTTCACCTATAAATTCATTGCATAAGCACATTTGAGGACATTATCGAGAACGGTAGTCAAATTGAAAAGGCTCTCTTAGCCAAGGAATCCTAAAACCATTCCAAAATGATTATGATCATAAAAGCATTGACAAAACTATTTTTTTAATAACAAAGAACATGTTGTAATAATTTTTTAAGTTATCAAATTTGGTGTCTCCTTGTAATAAGTGCATAAATTTATTCATGTTATACCGCCTTTCCAATTCAAGTACTTTCCATTTTCATTGTGTTTATAATGTTTTCCTCACGTTAATTCAATGTTTGTTATAAAATCATATAATTTTTGTTTTGATTTTAGAGAGGATGTCGCCTATTTAGAAATACATTTGACATCTTTAATTATGGTGGCTCTAGAGATCGGGCCCGACACAATATGACATGGATGAGGATTTTGATGAAACCCATGTGACACTCGACGTTGATTGACCTCTACGTGCCCAATACAGAGGTACAATTTTAGAGTATATTTTGTAATTTAATAACATTTTTCATATTTAAAATTATAATTATACATCTTCATAGTGATAGGTACTACTTATAAAGACCTACATGACTCGCCTAACAAAGTTTGCCACATTTGTATGAGTGAACATCCCTCAACCTCTAGGGACTCAAGACAAAGGTATATATTTATAATTGATTTTTAATTACAAAATTATTTAATTTCATTGAACAATTCTAATACCACTTGTGTATCACATGTCTACTTCCCATATAGACCGACATGAGGATGACGATGGTGGAATGTAGGGTGTCCCCTACACGAAGGTATAAATTTACAGTTTATTTATTGATAGAATTTTTTTCTTAATTGAACAATTATAATATGACTTGATTATGACAGGTCTACATCCCATATCAACCAACATGAGGATGACGACAATCATAAAATGAGGGAGTTGTCTACGTGGAGGTATAAATTCTTTTGTTATTTAAATTGATTTTAATTAATTCTTTTATAATGAGTTGAAACTATTTTGTAAATCTTCATCAAAGGCAAGCCCCCTCACATCATTTGCAATAAAAATAGCAAAAGTGAAACGGTGAGAGATTGCCCAATGGATGACCTACTCCTAAATGGATTAAACACAATGGCAACGGACTCCCACCCCCTCTAGCAACAAATGTTGATAGACCCTCTCATCTTGTTTGTAGTAATTATAAACATTGAGTGCAAGGGGACCTCAAAATGGACCTTTATGTAAATTATGATATGAAAATATTAATGGATATTCAAGGAAAGTAAGTATTTTAATATATTTTATTTGAACTAGAATAGTTTATCATTGTATTAGTTTAAGTTTTTTTCAATTTATTTTATATGTCATTTTTAGTGATTTCTATTTTTGTGGTTGCATGTATTTTTAAAAAGAATAGTTGACTGAACACGAAAATTGATTCATTCATATTGTCATCTAGAGTGACTGCAAATCCCACTTGAGACATGAAGAACGTTGATTGATTTAACTTTCACTAAGTTCGGGGCCCACTACAACCCAAAGCTAATTGAAAAATTTGTATCAAAAGGTTTTATGAGAATAAAGAGGAATTTGAGGGTAATTATGTTACATGGATTAATTTTCGATAAAATAGCATAGTTTTATATTTTTTTTTTTTTTAAATCTGTAAGTTCACTACCAAGGAAACATAGATGATGAGAGGAGATGTCTTCAACCTCCCAAAATAGAGAAAGATGTTTGGTTCGATTTGTGTGAGTAGTGGATAATAAAGGACACTAATAGGGTTGCATGTTAGTTAATGAAAGAAATGATATATGTTGACATTTGAACTATAAAGAGGACTATTTAAAGCTTTGCATTGTGGTTGATAAACACATTTTTTTAATTTGATATTTTATGTTGTTTAGTTTCCATTCATGTCTTATAAAAGATAAATATGGTCTACAATCATAATGCAACAACAATTGTATAACATGGTGATCGATTAAAAATTTAATACATATTGCAATTGATGCATGTATCAAAAAGTTGAGCTCGAAAGGTATGAAGTCGAATCAAAAGGGTTGTTAATGACTCATTGTTTGGGCCATAAAAACTTAAAAGAGGTTGCTAATAAATTTGTAAGTTCTATATAAGCTATTTATAGAGTTATGTTGTTTTGTTTTAATATATTTTTAAATAAAAATATTAATATGTAATTTTATCATATACTTGTATTCATAGGAATAACATTATAAGAAGTGTGTGACAAAGAAAAGGCACACGCCATTAAAATATTTGGGGTGGAACAAAAAGACTTTAATTAATGGTCCCAAGATAATCGGTTTGTCAGACGATAAGTCATGTAATGTTCAATTTATTTTACACACAATTTATTTTTTTACTTAAATTGTAAATTTAAATCAAACATTTTATCATTAAATTTTGTCGTCGTAATACAAATTTGAATGATGAAGAGGATTTAGATAAGGATGACGATGACGATGACGATAAAGAGAACAACAAGGACCATGATGAAAACGTGGTGAGGATGAGAAGGAGGATCAATTTTAGGAAGAACAAGAAGATTGTGAGGATCACGAAGGACAACAAGACCAATCATTGGGATATTTAGGATGTAGTTTTACATTTATTTACTTTGTGATTTAATTTAATCGAATTAAATCTAATATTGAGAGTCACTTTGAAGTATAAATGTTGAAATATAGGAATGACATAAGCAAACTAAGATTTAAAATATAAAACCCTAAGCAAAGAAGAAAGGAGAGAGAACTTAGTTTATTTTCTCGTAATCTGGGACTAATCAACCGAGAAAAATGTTGAAAAAGCTAGGTAGAATCTCGTTACTATTCTCAATAAATTCTAGAATGCAGGAATGAGACCTAAACGGGTGCCCACGACAAGATAGGGCGCTTGGGTGTCAAGACTCGCTTACAGATGTTTTTCAGGACCTGCACAACCGATCAAAATTTAATTTTTACTATGTCACAATATCGTCATTGTTTCTTCTTGTTGATCACCTGAGAGTCACTCCTTAAATGTCGAAGGTACTTGTGACCTACAAAATAGAATTTCACCTACACAAACCCACAAACCGCATCAAACCTAAAAAGAAAGATGCAATATAGGAGTTGGATTGACCTCGATGGTCACCCCAAGAGTTAACGATCGAGCGTTGCACTACATCTCAGACTTCATGTAGTTCTCTTAAGTGTATGTATTCATTGTGCCTTAGGATGCCCTTGTGCAAGTTACACTTTATAGCGGGTAGTAGCTAGAATGTAACAATGTAGTAGAATGTTTGAATGGAATAGAATGAACTTCCCCTTCCTATGTTGTGTATGCAGAATATGCAGTCCCTTGTCCCTTGAATGGATGTTAGATGGATGCCTTGGAGTGCTTTAGGTGCCTTTTGAATGCAAGATTAGGTGATGATAGTAATGCTTAGTGCTTGGTCCTTCATTTTCAACACAACTATATATTTATATGATTTCCTAGTTTGAATTTCATAATTGACAACTGAAAAAAATACCCAAAAGATAAAAGAGACCCAAAAGGAACGAGTAAGGTGAGAAAGGGTCGGGCGTCAAAGGGGACAAGAGTGCCTAGGCACTAGTGTCTGAAGCCATAAAATATAAATCAATAAAATTTTGACTAGGTTGTAGGGTGTATAAGACCAAATAGAAAACAAGAAACAAAGAAAAGAGGCCAAAGATAGTTATCAACCACTAGTTTTCTTGCTTAGAAATCATATGAATGCTAGTATGTTTTTAGGACCTAAAAATGTACCCAAGTGCGTGATTTTGTGTCTACATTTTGTAATTTGAAAGGGACCCTTTAATATTGTCTCGAATTACATTGAAATTACATTTTGAATTGAAAAATATCTTCTTTTATTATTCATAATATTATTTGGATACTTTACAAATTCTCATTGTACAATTTCTTTATAACAATAAAATATAAATGATATTTTAGTATTTAATGTTTAATACTTATAAATAAGAAAAAATAAATGCAATATAATTATTCATAACTATACCATTTTTAATTATATTATTTTTCTAAATTTATCCAACAAATTATGTGTCATATTTGTGCCACACCTCGTTGTTTATGTTGTAGGTCTTGTGTCAATTTGAGATGGCGCAAAGTAGACACATATTGCACCTATTAGGTGCAAAAGCGGCACAAATTTGATGCAATTAAAATATCTAGTCGCGTCGATTTTCCATTGCTTTTGCGCCGAAAAAAATTCAAGCGAATTCTTGTAAAAATGCACCTAAAATCACCAAAAAAATCCATTTCCGACGCAAAATGACCCAATATGTAATGCTATTTACACATTGTGTAGTAGTGTCAACCTTATTTGCTATTATGTAAATTAAATTTAGTTGTATGATTATGATTTTGGTAGTGATTTTTGTCCCCGATATATGGAATTCTATACCTTAAGGTTGATAATATTTGCAATTAAATCATACATTATTTGTATTCATATTTTAAAATGTTTAATATAAGATTATTTGGCATTTTTTATTTTAAGTGAGGTTGGATATTTTAAGGATTAATTACGCCGGGCGTTTACTTTGAAGAAGGCATTGCTGGAAAGTGTCAAATTCCGGTGGCTTAATTTTACAGGTTGCCGGATTTTAGATATTTTCGTAAGTCATAGATATTTACTATTCTTTGACTCCACATCGTTTAAATGACATTTTAGACTTGGCAATAACCATTCTTTGGTGCCCTTGCTTTTGGGAGTGGTCGGCCTAAGAATCCGGCGTTTACTTTGAAGAAGGCATTGCTGGAAAGTGTCAAATTCCGGTGGCTTAACTTTACAGGTTGCCGGATTTTAGATATTTTTGTAAGTCATAGATATTTACTATTCTTTGACTCCACATCGTTTAAATGACATTTTAGACTTGGTAATAACCATTCTTTGGTGCCCTTGCTTTTAGGAGTGGTCGGCCTAAGAACATCATGAGTAAAATTATCTTTACACTGGAATTGTTCTTTGAATAAAATTATACACATAAAATTGAAGCCCTCTCCAGCGTAACTTGCAACTCATTTGCAATTGCTAGTATTATAATTTATAACTTAATGCAACAAGATTATTTAATATGGGATGGGCATATAAGGATAAAGAGGGCACCAACTTGATAAGGCTTCTTAGGAGGATCTATATATAATTAACTATATATGTAGTATCTCCCTCCCCCATATATAGATATACATGGATAGGGACTCTTGAATTCCTTTCCCTCGGGATGCCTATATAGACCCTTCTAGGTGGTTCCCTAATGGAAATATTTTCATCGATGTCAAAGTAGTAATTGATGTTGAATTAGAATGTACAACTATTATTTGATCATATTTAATATATAGTGATCAAATTTAGTATAACGGTGATAATAATTAATGTAATGACAATGAATGTAATAAAAAAACATTCATATTGTATACAACATTCAAAGGGACAAAAATAGAAGTGATTTGATTGAAAGATGAAGCGCCAAGTAATTACTTTATTTGATACAAGTAACAACGATTTGTTAATGGGAAAATAAAAACGCTTTGTTAATGGGATGACAATGATTTGATTTAATGAAATAAACAAGCATTAAAAGACATAAAAATCTCATATTTATTTAATCAGTCGAACCTCATTAATGTGATGTTTGTGTTTAATGAGGAATAAAATAATTCGCTGGAGGCATTTACTTTGAAGAAGGCATTGCTGGAAAGTGTCAAATTCCGGTGGCTTAACTTTACAGGTTGCCGGATTTTAGATTTTTTTTAGTAGATTTTTTTTAGATTTTTTGCTACAGTAAAATTACTTTCCACATAAAGTTTTAGATTTTTTGCTACAGTAAAATTACTTTCCACATAAAGTTTGACAAATTTTCTCCTTAAATTATAATTAAAAACTGGTAAATACGAATACCCATTTTTATGTTCCTAATTGATAAGTATGATTGTTCCTGGTATGATTTTGGGACCAATTCTTTTGCGAAGATGCCTGCTCTGGTTTTAACCAGCGTTCCAATATTTCGACCCACCTCCACATTCTCAAGGCACAGTACACAATGTATAAATCCTCTGAAAGTGGGTTTCATTAGTTGTTTTGGGCAGTTAAGAAGAAGAGCCACATGTGCTAAAGCCAACGCTTCAGCTTCCTGTGAGAGTGGAGGCGGCGGCAGGCACTGTAGATGAATGGATTGAGAGGCTTCCAGACAAAAAAGAGCCACTGTATTCTCACAGAATTTTCTGGTGTCTCCAGTGGCCTATTGTCAAATGTTTCCAGGAACTGGCAGACCGAGTTTCGAAGAAGGCAACTTCGGCACCACCTGATTTGAACAGCTTGAAGGATTGCTAACCCTTGGCTTTAACAAATTTTGTTTTGCTAACTCTTGTGGATGGTCTTTGTGCTAGAACATAATCTTGTTCGAGAGAAGACTTTGTGCTTCTGTGCCGCATTCGCCGCATTTTAAGCTTGGAATTCGAATTTCACCGGATCTAAACCCACATCACAAAAATTAGTTACAATTTGCGAACAAATTTGTACAATTTGAATTGTGAATCACAACCACAAATATCGTGAAAAAATCATTCTATAATTTGTTAAAATCTGTTATTAATTTGTTTCTATGGTTTTTGCAAAAAAAAACATCCTGTCACTTTATTAATTATTTTACTTACGGAACTTCTGTTTTATTGCATTTTATCTCTGTGTGCCCCCATTTTAAGTTCGCCCTATTAAACCCTGTCGTGAATCCATGAATGTGGAATCTTCTAGGAAATTATGTGAAGCTGTGATTAAGAAAATATGTGAATTAGAAAACTGTTATGCGTAAAACCACCGTTAAGAAAATCGCAGTTCAAAACTGAGAAAAGAAGTCACGCAGCCGTGAAGAACTGTGACCTATCGATATATATTATAATGTTTTTTAATTATTTTATTTGATTATAATAAGTTCATACTTCTATTATTTAGAGTCTTATTTGTTTTTATGAGTTTATAATTTTATATTTTAATAAAAAAAAACGTAATAGTTTTATTATTGAGTATTTGATTTTAGGATTTCATAAATTTATATTTTAATAACATAAAGTTAATACTTTTATTACTAGCAATCGCATGTGTACAATGCAATGTGAACGCCGAATTGTATATGTTATTTGTTTTAGAGGGATAGTTATTACTTTTGTAGTAGATGTTGGTGAGGGGTGTGATTGTTTTTGTAAGTGTAGAAATATAAATGAACTATTTCATTTAAAGGTTATATCTCTACATTTAGATTTGTTACAAATTCGTACATATACATTTGCAAATCTTATATCATGAGTGGTAGCATTTTGTGGAGTAGTTTATTTGAATTAAACATGAATACATGAAAGTATAGTTGAGGGTTTGTGGAGTAGTTTATTTGAATTAAACATGAATACATGAAGACCTCCGTATAGTTGTAGGGTTTGTGTAAATTTTCGTTGATAGATGGCATTCATTTGACATATCAGGCCACTCTTGCTTGACTATTGCATATTAGCTAAACATTGCAATCATTAATATGCAAATGCTTTATGTAGTCTGCAACTATAGTTGTAAATAATATCAGGTAACTCACCTTATCGACTTCTTGCCCATTCAATTGGGTTGCTCGCAAAACTATTGTCATTTTTTTCCTGGATAAACAAAGTAAATACTGAAAGTAGTTTAATAACAATGATAATAACATATGACTCTGCTGCGAATGGATCTTAAGATAAGAAACAATATGTAATCTTTCAACAACTGATAATATTTATCCTTTTCTTCCTCGAGACATATGCAGAACAAACTTCCTTACCCAAATGGGCTTGTCAAGATGCCCGAAACAGACATCATTTTAGGACTTACAACATTGTATCAGTATTTAGCAACTAACCAATTCAACCGAAAGCATGTAAATACATCATATGTTAATCATAACATCATGCGGTCAAACTTCCTCCCTAACGGTGATGCATCTTGTAGAGTGTGCTCTATTTCTGACCTTCCATTAGGACTAATTCTGCATCCCTGGCGATAGTATGCAATCATTATATGTACTTGCCTTCAGTATCTTCTTCTGAAGCCAGCTCTGCATTTTTGTCAAAGTTCATGATGCTTGCTTGCTTTGACGCATAGTCATCGAGAGACTTCAATATACGGACGAGGACTGAGGACCTTTCCCTGCCCGTACCTTGTTATATTTTATACTAAATTCTAAATTTTGAATTGCATATATTCATTATCAGGTTATTATTGACAGAGGTGTCGCTCATGTAGAAGAATCCCGAACTCCTCTGTCAGAGGAAGAGTGCAGGGCAACAATAGATGAATTGTGGCCTAACAGATTTCTGCAAGCCATTATGGAAACACTCTAGTGAGAAGATATGACTTAAATCGACAAAAACATTGCATTGATTTTGTGAAGGACAAGAAAAATCGATTCTCAAGCTTGACTACAGAAGACACAACTGCCAACTCTGTGTCGGTCAGTTTGTTGTAGACAGTCTCAAACTCTTTGAAAATCTCACCAATCAGGTCAATCCTTTTCTTGTCAATAAGAATGTAGAGAAAATTTAATGTATAATTGTCTCTACTGATAGCATCTAGGGAATTCACAGACTGGGCCAGTTCTGCTAGGGTTGTGGCATATGACCCCGCAGCGTTGTCTTGCATAACAATACGAGTTCTATTTTTTGCGAGCCACTTGAGAAACTTTGGAAGGGAAGGCACTATGTGTCTTGAAGAGCCTTGTCCCAAAAAGACCAGATTTTAAGGATATGTGGTAGTTTGATCCGTTAGCCCCTTTCAAAAGGGCTCTCACAGATGGTGCACACTAGACATTCAGGGCCATCGGAGACTATTTCAATGATTCCATCTAACAAAAAACATAACCAAATCTTTGGAGATCATGTATCCACCTAGAAATTTTTGTCAGATCGTGTGAAGAAGCAATGTTAATTAAGAGCCAAAGAATTTTCTCTGGCATTCAATTACTTTATGAAGAATCCGATGCAATTCTAAATGAGTTGCAATTTACGCCGGAGAGGATAACAATGTTTAGTTTATTGGAGTTGTAATTTTTCTATTTTAAGTTTGTGTGATGGGGAGAGGACAATATAGTAACTTCCAACAAAAAAACATTGCCTACTATGCCTTGATGGATGTCCGTACGTTGCTATAAACCTCGTATTTTGTTATGGGCCACAATGTCTCTTGACGATGACCATGTCTTCTATAAGATACAATTATGATATTCATTTAAAAGATAACATGTTGTATCATTTGGTTGAACACTTGGCGTTTATTTACAAAAGTTCATATTTTGGCATTTAAATGTTCCCAAAGCGTAGACAACAATCCCATTTTGTCAAGTATCCTTCAATCACTTCATTCCATGAGATGACATATCTCTAGGGAATTTTATGTTTGGTGGGTAGATGAGATTAAGAAACCTGCCAATGATACCCAAGATGTTGTAGCAGAAGAGCATCTCCACGCTTCTTATAAACGAGGCTTCCATCTTTGTGTTCTTATCCATCCGATTCTACTCCCGTTGTACATATTCGTCAGCTTTTGCAACCGCTTGCACCACTCAGGTACAAAGAGTGGTTTCCTGTTTACATTTGCCAACATACTCCTCGCCTTGTTTCACCATATGCAACAAATAGGGCTCCAACCCAATTAGTTTAAATTTTCCAAAGTACTCCCAACCTGTGCCAAAAGATAGAGGAATTTTGTTAGATATAGTTGCAAATGTTTTGATAGACATGTATGCAGAATGTGGAACCTTACATAAAGACATGTGAACTGTTTAGCAAAATATATTTTACATCCAAACCATATTATACACATAAAATTCAAGCCCTCTCCGGCGTAACTTGCAACTCATTTGCAATTGCTAGTAATTAAATGAATGGATATCTCTTTTGGTCTCTCGGTGTCTTTTGGAAAGGTCGTCTCCTTTGGGAAAAGGTATCAAGGGGCTATAAAAGATAGATGAGAGGATGGAGGAAAGCAAGCAAGTGAAATGAATTTGATACATCATTGAAGAATAAGAAGCGTGAGTGAAGAGTAAATTTTTATGAAGGAAATATTTTGAGCAAATATTATTGAAAGAAGAGCAAAATTTTGTAAGTGTGAAATAAGAGTTAGATTTTGAGAAGACAAGAAGATTTTTGAAGAAGAAGAAAAAGAATCCATCATTCGATGAAATAACAACACTAAAAAGGTGGTATCGTCATCCTGTTTGGAGGTTGGTGCCTCATAAAACAAAGAGATTGGTGTTTCTTGTTGAGTTGGTGCTCAATAACAAAGATTGGTGTCCGAATTGCTAATTTGGTGTTTGGAATCGTGGATCGGTATCTCCAATAGGTTTGTGCCTACATGAATTATAAAAGAGTTTATATATATATATATATAAGAAAATATTTTTGTGGTTTTTTCCCGAAAGGTTTTCCACGTAAATATTGTGTTGCTCTTGTGTTGCATAATTTTTAGATCTTTGATCAAATTCGGTTCCTTCAGGAACAATCTAATCGATGGAAGGTAGATCTTGGTAGCACACATGGCTAGTAATCAAGTACTAGAGGGTTTCTCCACAAACAAGGTTATGTTATTCAACTAGAAAATAATGCTTTTGGAGCATACAAATGAAAACCTATTTGAATGGCTCCGGGTTTGATATTTTCCAATCGGTAGTTACGGGATATATAACTCATCGAGAATCCACCGACAGATCAACTGGAAATATGGTCAATGAAAACAACGCCAAACCCTTGAACACAATATTACGTGGCTTGTATGAATATGAGTTTGTCAAAGTTATGCATTGTGACATGAAAAAGGAGACATGGGACAAACTATTGAATATCTATGAGGGAGACACCAAACTAAAGTAGGCTAAGATCCAAACCCACAAAAGGTGGTTTGAGAGTCTAAAATGAAAGATGAAGAGACTGTTGCAGCCTATCTTCTTCGTGTGGATGAAATTGTGAATACCATCAAAGGGATCGATGAAAATATAGTAAAAGTGATAATAGTACAAAAGGTGCTAAGTTATCTCCCCTTAAGATTTGATCTAAGGTTTCCATGCAATTGAGGAACAAAAATATCTAAACACGCTAAAGATATTTGAGTTGTGTGGAATCCTCACAACATATGAAATGAGGACAAAGACAAAAAATCCGTCAAAGCAAGAAGTTGCCTTCAAAGCTTCAAAAATCTTCAAAAATGAAAAACCCAAATCAAGTGATGAATCGAAGAAGATAAAGCTTTTTTGTGAGAAATTCAAAAAGGGATCACAACTATAAAGGTAAGCTTCCTTTCAAATGTTTCAAAATATGATAGTAGTGTGAAGAAGAACATGCGAAGGTATGAAAGAGAAAACATCCATACAAAATGAACTATAAGTCGGGAAAATATGAAAAGAATAAAAGCTCTAATAGGAATAAGAAAATCCTCTACACCAAGAAGGAGAGTAGCTCAAGAAGAGAGTGATAGAGAACAAACTCTTTTTATGGCAATAGAAAAAAAAAAAAAAGGAAGAGACGGAGAAAGCTATGTTTGTTCAAAAACATTCATGTGCAAACTAAAGAGCAACAATGGTACATTGATAGTGGAAGATCAAGACATATGACAAGAGATAAGAGCAAATTCCATTCCTTGAATAAAGTAAGTGGAGGAACAGTAAAATTTGGAGACAACGCTACAATAAGGATATTAGGAAAAGGTAATCTCAAGATTAATGATGGAAAGACAAAAATTGATAATTTTTTGTATGTTGAAGGGCTGAAGCATAACCTACTAGCTCGCTAGTCAAATGTGTGATCAAGGACACATACTCACTTTCCATCCTCAAGGTTGTGAAGTAAGGAAAGTTGATTTAGGAAGATTAGGTTGCAAATGCAAATAGAACCATGAATAACTTGTATGTGCTTAGTGAAGTTAAGAAAGAAAGATGCTATATGACACAATCATATGAGAGTTGGTTATGACACAGAAGAATGGGACATATGAATTTTGACAATTTAGTGAAAATCAACAATAAGAAGTGTGTGTGATACATGCCGAAAATCACAAAGCCTTTAAACACCATTTGCAAGTAATGTCAGCATGGAAAACAAACTAGAGGCAGATTCAAATCAAAGGAATATTCAACAATGAATCCTTTGGAATTGATTCATACAAACTTGTGTGGGCCCACGAGAACTCAAAGTTTAAAAGATGAGAGTTACTTTATATTGTTAATTGATGACTATTCTATAATGACATGGGTGGCTCTTCTAAAAGATAAATCTGAGGCATTTGAGAACTTCAAAAAATTTAAAGCATTAGTACAAAATGAAATTGGGTTGAAAATTAAGGGCTTGAGATCAAATAGAGGAGGAGAATTTATTTCAGACCAATTCATATAATTTTGTGAGGAACATGGAATAAGAAGACAACTCACAACGACACAAACTCCACAACAAAATGGAGTTACTCAAAGAAAGAACCGAACGGTTCGGGGAGATGGAAAGGACTATGTTGAATGAGTCCGAATTGTTAGAGAGTTATTGGCGAAAAGCACTTAAGATGGAGTTTTACATCCTTAATAGAGGACAAATTAGAGTAAACAATACCAAAACACCTTATGAACTATGGAAGGGTAGACAAACTACCGTTAAATACTTTAGGGTCTTGAGAATCAAATGTTATATTTTAAAAAATGATGAAAATTTGGGAAAGTTTGACTCTAGATCCGGTGAAGGTATTTTTCTTAGATACTCCTCAAGGAGTAAAGCTTACAGATATTATAATAAAAGACTTCAAAATATTGTGGAAATTGTTGATTTAAGAGTGGATGAGTTCAAAAACATAAGTTGACACACAAGCAAGTAATCACTCGAATAATCATACGAAAATGAAGTCAAAGAAGAAATTGAAGAAGAGGAATGGGAAGATACTAAGGCACCATCGATATTTGTTCATAAGAATCATGGAGAAAATTTGATTCTCAATTATAAAGATGTTGGGGTGCAAATTCAATGAGGTTAGTAAGTACATTTGAGCAAGTCAATTTCTCTTTGTTATAAAAAATAGAGCCTAAAAATGTTGTAGAAGCTAGTAAAGATGAACATTGGGTCAACGCCATGGAGGAAGAATTGAATCAAATAGAAAAGAATGAAACTTGGGAACTTGTTCCAAGACCAAAGGACAAAAATGTGATTGGCACCAAATGGATCTTTAGAAATAAGTTGAATGAAGATGGGGAAGTAACCAGAAATAAGGCAAGGTTAGTATGCAAAGGGTATGCTCAAGTAGAAGGTATTGATTTTGAAGAAACCTTTGCTCCTGTTGCTCAATTAGAAGCCATTAGAATGTTTTTGGCATATGCTAGTTGTAAGAATTTTAAGGTTTTTCAAATGGATGTCAAATCTATGTTTCTAAATGGAAAACTATAGGAAGAAGATTAGATTGAGCGGCACGAAGGTTTTCTATTGTCACAAAAGCTAGGATTTTGTTTACAAATTGAAGAAGGAATTATAAGGGCTAAAACAACCCACCGAGCATGGTACTCAAGACTTGACAAGGAATAGCAGATAGTAATCTCTACATTAGGAAAAAAACGTAATCATCAATCAATTGTTGTTGTGTATGTAGATGATATTATTTTTCGAGGAGATGATTAAAAAATGTATGAAGAGTTTGCTAAAGATATGTAAACGAGTTTGAAATGTCAATGCTAGGAGAATTGTCATTTTTTCTTGGTTTCAGATTTATCAATATGAAAAGGGAATATTTATCTCTCAAACTAAATATGTAAAGGAAATGTTAAAGAAGTTTGAAATGGAAGGTTGCAAACCGGTCGACACACCTATGGTTATGCGATGCAAGTTGAGTAAGGATGACGAGTCTCTGAAGAAAATCAGAATCTATACAAGTCAATGATTAACAACTTATTATACATAACAACCTCGTAGGCGGATATCATGCAAGAAGTTGTTTTAATTTCGTGGTTCCAAGCAACCCCAATAGAAACACATGTTCGAGCAATTAAGAGAATATTCAAATATCTAAATGGCACTTTAGATTATGGTTTGTAGTCCCCAAGAGGTCCAAATTTCACCTTAACACCATATGCATACGCAGATTGGGCATGTGACATGGATGATAGGAAAAGCATAAGTGGAGGAGCATTTTTCCTTAGTGGAAATTTAGTGTCTTGGTTGAGAAAAAATAACCTTATGTTTCCTTGTCCACAATGGAGGCAAAATACATAACAACAATATCGTGTTGCACACAGGCTCTATGGATGAAGCAGAATCTACAAGATATTAAGGTAGAAAATGATGATCCCATTTCTATATTTTGTGATAATACATGCGTTATTATTTCAAGAATCTAATTAAGCACTCCATAACTAAGCTTGTTCCAATCAAATATCATTACTTGAGAGAGTAAGCGATTAAAAATAATGTTAAGTTGGAATACATTTCCATAGAGGAGCAGATAATGATACTTTCACAAAGCCCCTCTCAAAAGGGACTTTTGAGTACCTTAGACACAAGTTGGTTGTGATAGCCTTCTCATCGAGTCACTAAAGTCTTAAGGAGTAGGATTGGTACAGGGGAGCACCGTGGTAAACCATTTGCCATTAATGTCAAAAGGGAAGAGTAAAATAAAGGGGGAGCAAGACAACAAGAGGAAGAAGTACATAAATGGAGAGTATTCTAATTTCAAGATGATTATTTATTTGTAGGGTTTCCATTAATGACAAAGGGGAGGTTGTTGGAAATATTTCCATTGATGTCGAAGGAGAATGCACAACAATTACAATGATCAGATTTAATATACAGTGATCAAATTTAGTATAACAGTGATCAGATTTAATGTAATGACAGTGAATGTAATAAACAACATTCATACTGTATACAACATTCAAAGGGACAACAAATAGCAGTGATCTGATTGAAAGATGAAAGGCCAAGTAATTACTTGATTTGATACAAGTAACAGCGATCTGTTAATGGGAAAGTAACAACGATTTATTAATGGGATGACAACGATTTGATTTAATGAAATAAACAAGCATTAAAAGACAGTTTGACTCTCTTATTTGTTTAATCAGGCCAACCCTCATTAATGGGATTGAATGGATATCTCTTTTGGTTTATGGGTGTCTTTTGGAAAGGTTCTCTATTTTGTGAAAAGGTATCAAGGGGCTATAAAAGATAGATGAGAGGATGGAGGGAAGAAAATAAGTGAAATGAATTTGATACATCGTTGGAGAATAAGAAGCGTGAATGAAGAGAAAAATTTTATGAAGCAAATATTTTGAGCGAATATTATTAAGAAGAAGAGAAACATTTATAAGTGTGAAAAAGAGTTATATTTTGACAAGATAAGCATATTTGTGAAAAGGAAATAAAAGTTTCCATCATTCGTTGAAACAACAACACTACGAAGGTGGTATCATCATCGGTTTGGAGGTTGGTGCTTGATAAAATGAAGAGATTGGTGTCTCTTGCTAAGTTGGTGCTCGGCAAAAAAGATTGGTGTCTGAATTGCTAAGTTGGTGCATGGTATTGGGGATCAATGTCTCCACTAGGTTGGTGCCTAGATGAATTGTAAAAGAATTATATATTATACACACACACACATACACAAACACACACACACACACACACACACACACACACACACACACACACACACACACACACACACACACACACACACACACACACACACACACACACACACACACACACACACACACACACACACACACACACACACACACAAACACAAAAACACACACACAAGCAAATATTTTGTTGTGGTTTTTCCCAAAGGGTTTCCATGTAAATATTGTGTTCCTCTTGTGTTGCATATTTTTAGATCATGTGAGATTGTTGTTTTTCTAACTATTAAAGTTTTGAATTATTAAAAACTTATCTTATATCGATTCCCCCTCAAGATAAATGTATGTTTAGCATCCCCATATAATCTCATATAAATAGGGTCGAACCGGATGCACCACCGCCCCACTCTCCCCTCCCCGCTTTTCCCCCTCCATATAGATAGGGAGCACCCCCTTCCCACTCCACTCCCTATATATCTTATCTAATATTATCTTTTTATGGCTCCTTATTCTTTCTATTTGGTATTTAGGCCATATCTCATATTCGAGGGCTACAATTTCACTATATATCTATAATATTTAATCGCTTATTGTGCAAATAAAAATAGAACTAACTGCAATATGTTCGTACGACAAGAAAAATGATGAATCACGAAAAGACGAGGGAAAGTAAAAAGATGATAATATAAATATAGTGCCAACAGTTTCTTTCAATATTCTTAATAGTGCCTTGACTATGTATTTTTCTTTGTTGTTAGGCCAACTTTGAAGATAGAAGTTGATGGTTCAAAATTTCTTAAGAGAATTGTGGTAGACAAACTATGTGAAACTACAATGTTTTAGTAGTTTAGCTTTCATATCTACGTTTTATCAAGGTCGGTTTTCTAATATAGTGGTACCATCATGTTTTGACAAGTTATATATGTATGCATTAAGTTTTTGAAATGTTCAAATATTTAATATAATGGCCTCATAGGAAATAAATGTACAATAAAACTATAACATTGTGCTTCATAGTAATTGATGATAAGGGATGTTGTATAAGTTAACCTTGTAACTAAAGGATGGTTGGCATTTGGTTGGTCTAACCATTCCATTTTTATTTAATGAAGAATTGTATTACTCCTATCTATATTTATCTCTCGCATGGTATTAAATTCAAAAGTGGGAGGATTTTAGAAACAATAGGAGAGGCGAATGTGGTCAAATTTTAAAAATATTAACCTACAACTAATAGCAAACCCCTATTTATTAGATAATCTTAAATATTCTATTTCTCTTTTATTATAGATATGGTGTGAAGGGGTGCGAAATGAATGAAATGACAAGGGATTTCTTATGTGAGTGATCGAAAAAAAAATCACTAAATGAATAATGATAAATTTAAGTTAAAATAATTAATTTGGTATATCTAACATTGTCGTGTGTGTTGAGTTTATTTAATGGTTTATGGAAGGATTTTATTGTCTTCAAAAGTAGCGAGATTATAATCAAATAAGAGAATTAAGTAACTTCTTTTCCAATTATAAAAAGAAAACTCTCTATCTCCCCTCTCCCATTCCCTATCCCTCCTCAAGTGGGTTGGGCTAGTTCAAACAAAGATAATTTAGTTACTTATTTTCTAATTGTAAGAAGAGAAATCTCCCCTCTCCCCTCCTCCACCCTCCATCTCCATCTCCCTCTCCCTCTCCATATCCCTCTCTTCCTCCCTATGAGGAGAAAAGATATGTTAAAAATCTTGAGTGTTCTTTGGATTTCTCTATGTCAATCCCAACATTCTCTTAGGCTACATCCTCAAGTGGGTTGAACTTGTCCAATGAAAGAGTTGTGAATTTAGTAACTTCTCTTCCAATTGTAAGAAGAGAAGCCTATATATATATGCTCCAATAGCCACATCTTTGGGGAAGGGAGGTTGGCTTCTAATTGGACAAGGTGGATGTGTTTTTAATCAAGTTTTAGATATTTATGTCTATCCCTCTTGGCATTGATATGTCGCACAATATTTTTCTAGTTAAGAGAGAAGTTTGTTTGTTTTAATTGGATTTGGTGGCAATTATTGGGTTAGCAATAGACTTTAACCATTGATAATTTCAACAAGCATAGTTAGCTTTGTGATAGATGTTTTCTTTTAAAAGTGCTACAAATTTGTTTGTTTTCAATTTGGTAAAGAATCTAATACCACACGAAATATTATTAGTTAATACAAATATTTTTTTATAAAAACGTTAATTTAACAAAAGTAGCTATAAATAACATATCTAATGACTCCTCTTCTCGAAAAGATATGTATATATACAAAATACAAGCCACTAAGACATTTGAGAAACTCAAAGGCAATCTCAATCGCACAAGATTTCGGATGACATCTCGACCTCGAATGTGATGCTTCAAGTCATGGAACCAAAGCGGTTTAGATACATAATATCATGTCATTATTAGGTATATGCGAGGTGTTAACTCGTGAGAAAGAATACAACGAACTATATGTGAGAATGAGGAATCACTTCAAGGTAAAAATAGACTCAATTTTAAATACTTCTTGGAACATATCCCTACCAAAAAAAAAAATTCAAGTTGATGTGTCTCTAAGGAAATACAACGACAAGGTACTCCGCTAAGCAATAATTGTACAAACCAATTAGACTATAATGCTAAGGTTGGAATGACAACAATTTTGAGCTCACACCTATTAATTTTATAAATAATTAAAACAGAGATATTGCATTAGAAGGGGGGTGCCTTATCATATAAGGAGATCTTTTTTTTACAAAAGTTTGAAGTTGAAGAGAATATTTGATTTCATGCTTCCACCTTTCATAAAGACAAGAAAAGTCTCTTGACTAAAATACGAGAATTATTTTCTCATTTGAACTTTACACATCTCCAATAAGTGGTCGTTTCAAATTTCTTAAGGACATACCTCAAGGTTAAGAAATATTTTATTGAGAAGGATTGAAGGATGATGTCTGAAAATTTACAGTTGAATGTTTAGTACACCAATAGAAAAAAAAAAGGGAAAACAGAAATATTTTTACTTTTGTTTCAAACGGTTTCCTATTCCAAATCAACCTTCGGTATAGGTATCAATGGGTTTCATCACGCAATCTAAGTTAAATAACGTCATCATAGAGGTTGTCGATACAATAAAAAAATAGGCACATTTGAATAGATAAGCTCAACATTTACAGTCAGCACAACAGTAGTGGCGTCTATGAAAATAATCAGAAACTTCATAGGAATCCTCAATATTTTGATAAGATATCTGACATTCATTAACAACTTTTGTACATTATTTCTTGAAACATTGGGTACTCACGATGCAAAGGCATCGTCAAGAAGACTACAAAGTGAAATATCTCCTTGTCATGGGTGTGATAAGTGTATTAAAGTGTTTGAGATCCTAAGAAGGTGTATTGAGAGGTTAAGAATTTCTAAATTTGAAATTACTCCTTTTCCCTTCAAAAATGTAATTTAAATTCTCAATTTGTAAAAGTGGAGTTCTAAGTGGGTTAGGTGTGTAAAAATGGATTGTGAAGGTGGTGTGGACATGTTGAGAGTGGTCATAGATCATATTAAGTACAAAATGTTCAAAATATAGTTAGAAAATGTTATTTCCTATGAATGGCTTATGAAGGAGCTTGGATGAGTCATCAATTCAATTTAATTACAAGAAGTAATATATCAAAAGGTAGTGGAACTCGAGTGAGGAGGTAGTTAGAGAGGAGGAACGAGAATAACCTTCTCGAGGAAGGTGGGAAAGAAAGGAAGAGGGACTCCTCGTGGTTTAGAGGAGAGATGAAAGAAACAAGAAATTTTGTAAGAAATACATCGAAATAATAAGATGAACTATGTTTTTATTAGTGAGGATTGTGCTTATTACTTGAGTTGTGCATTTCCTTTTGAATAGATTCATTTGTGCAGTTTATTGCACTCTTTGGGAGTATATGAGGGAGCTTCTCATGTTTCATGAAAGGGTTGATAGGAATCTAACCCGTGAATGCTCTATTTTGTCATGAAAACTAACCTTTGGTCATTTCTTGATAGTAAAATAATAAGAATCCTTTAATATCTTTGAACCGAGATGTGCCAAATAAATTCTTGGTGTGATAAACTTATGGAGAAGAGTGGAAATAGTGTTATGGCTTAGTGGAAAGTAGAAATATTTGTGAGTGTGCATACATGATTGAAATCCCTCAAGACGGTGATAGGGTTTGTAATTGGAATGTACATGCCTTTGTAGATGTGAACAAAAGTCTAAGTTATTTCCATTATTTGGTAGTGTGCAATGAGGAAGATGTCATTAGGAAGGTTGATAAAGTTATACTTAAGTATTTTTGACCGAGTTTGATAAGGAGACTAGTTCTAACTGTTTGCATGTACAAATGAGAGGAAGAAAATCCATGGGACTCACGTGTTATAGACTCCTTGAACACTCACATGTAAGTTAACCTCGTGCAAGCCATTAACACAAACTTGTAGCCAAAATTGAGAGCCCTAAATCATTTTATATTGAAATTTATAGTGAAAATGGAACTCTCGTGTTCACTATGGACTTGCCTAGGGTTTTGAGGAGGAAAAAGCACTAAAATTTTCAAAATAGAGAAACCGATTCTAAAAGTTGGAAGAAGCAATCCTCAAGATGCCCCTAGATGTTGAAAGAAAAATTGTGCATTTCATAGGTAAAATCTTGTTATTATCTTACGGTCCCTCTTGGGACACTATGCACATGTGGGAAGTCCTAGTTTGAAGGGTGTTTTGTAAAGGAAGTATACTTTATCTTTTGTGTTGAGACTTGAAACTTCTCTAATACCCGAAGCCCTTAATGGGTACTCGAGAAAACAATAGTTTGTGCCATGAAATCATCTCCAAGTAAAAATATGCAAGACAATATATCTAGGTGGCCTAGTTGAGGGTTCTGAGCAAGAATACAAAAAGTGAAATTAAGGATGTTGTAGGAGTAAGTGAATGAAATTTTAGTATAATTTTGGGGTGAGTATAAGTGAATTAATGAATCTTGTTAGCCCTTGAACTATAAGAGCATAGTTGGTGGAAGCTTCATCGCCTAAAGGGTTTGGTAGACAATTTTGGAGCAAGGAAAGTAGAGTAATATTTGATTGGTTTTGAGTCATTTTCATGATGGATCATGAAACTAAGATAGTTTGGAGCATGTGAGCAGGTTGGTAGAGCTAAGGGACAATGGAGAAGCAAGTAAGGCAAGGTGCGTGATGAACCAAAGGGACTATTGGAGCAAGAATTACAAGTGAAAGAGTGAACCATTGATCCTTCTCCATCAATTTTGGTGAATAATTTAGTATTGTTAGAATTTCTTTGACATGCTAAAGAAGTTAGAACCCTTGGAGAGGACTATTTAGGTCAAAGTGCTTAATTGCACTCAAGAGCTAATGGAGAGAAATGAAAGACAAGTTAGTGAATAATAGCAAGTTGATTCTTTCTTGAACTAAGAATCTTTGCACAAGTTTATTTGAGATTGTTTATTGCATAAGAGCTAGGGTATAGGCTTAGAAGAACCATTTAAGGAGATTGAATCAATTAGAGTAAGAATTGAGCCTTATAGGTCTTGGAATGACCCTCTTTGTGCAAAGCTTTATGTAGAATGTTGATTATTTCCTCTTAATTGATTGAAAGCATGATCAAGTGTATTTGGTACTACATCAAGTCATTTGGTAAACAAGCCCTCATATCATCCTCGATCAAAAGGACATCCCAAAACAGTTGAGAAATGTTTGGAAAGGTACTACAATTGCTTTGTTTTTGACAAGAAACCTATAGTACAACATTTATTTCACGCTTCTTCCAAGATGATGCCAACCCAAATACTTCATTGACACCCATCACCATAAAATGTAGTATAAGACCATATATATCGACAACAAACAATTCCTTAACATTCAAAAGGACAATTTGGCAATCAGAACAAAACAAAAAGAAACATGGCAACCAATACAAAGTGCAAAAACCACTTTAAGTAGTTCACTCTCCAACAATAAAAAGGGTAAAAATTTGACACATGAACTATATGGCCCTTATAAATAAATTTTAAGGCTTGCAACGTGATTTATAAACTAGAACTACCATATAACAAGATATTTGTTGTACAAAATTTCATAGTCGAAAAAAATATTTGATTTCGTGGTTCCACCTTCCATAATAACAAGAAAAGCCCCTTGACTAAAATTTGAGTATGATTTTTTCATTTGAACCTTATGCATCCCCAATAAGTGGTCCTTTCAAATTTCTTAAGACTCACCTCAAAGTCAAGGATTTTATTCGGAAACATTGAAGGATGATGTCCAAAAAATTGTGGTTGCATGCTTAATATGCCAACAAGACAAAGTGAAAACATTAGCATCTTTAATTTTGCTTCAGCGATTTACCATTCCTAATCAACATTTGGTAGAGTTATCGAAGGATTTCATCACATGATCTAAGTTAAATGACACGTCATCATAGTGGTTGTCAATATCCTAAAAAATATGCATATTTCAACAGATAAGTTCACCCATTTTCAGCTAGCACGGTTGTTGAGGCATTTATGAAAATGCTCAACATTATTGCTTGCAACATTGGGCACTCAATTGGTATGCAAGCCTTCATATCATCCCCAATCAAATGAAATGAAGAAGAAATGTTTAGGAAGATACTTAAATTGATTTTCTTTTGAGAAGAAACTTATGATACAACATTTTTTTCATAGTTCTACCAAAATGATGCCATCTCGAGACACTTTATAGACACCCATCACTATAAAACGAAGGTAGAAGAAGACCATATACATCAATAAAAAAATCCGAACATTTAAAAGGAGAATTTGGCAATGGCACAAAACAATAAAGAAACATGGCGACCAATTCAAGTGCAAGAACCACTTAAGTAGCTCACTCTCCAACAATAAAAAGGCAAAAAGTTGGCACCTAAACTATATTGCCCTTAAGTAATTTTAAGGCTTCTGAACATGAAACTAGAAGTACCTCCATCTTCGAAGTTCATCTTGTTTTCGATGACAAATTTTAATTTAGTTGGAACTTCTAGAATAATAAGGCTACTTTCGAGTCCTTCGAGATTGAAACGGTGACCCTTTTTGTGATCCATTTCATAACCTTTATGTCTAGTATGGTATTTATATCACACAACACTTGTTTTTGGCATACTTTGTCTTTCATTACCGTGTTGAATAAATATAGTTTTCTAAAGGGTTATGCAGTTTTACCTACCCCTAACTGCTAACTAATGTAACTACTAACTCTTATAATAAATAGATTTTGCTAAGTCCATTCTAGGAAGTGCAACTTCACTCATCTCATTTATTTATTTTTTCTTCTACTAACATTGGTATCAGAGCATTCAAAGGTTGCATTGAGGAAGCCTTCCAAGAGGAAGGAACTTGAAGTTTGGGAAGCCCTAACAGGCACAAACTTGAAAGCGTGAAGGAAAAAATACGATCCTTAAATACAACATCGCGATTGAGGAAATTTCAATCATGAGGGAACATAAGTCGTGGAAAGACAAAAATCACATAGGGCATTCGTGAAGGTTTTAACATTCATGTACATTTGTGGAGGTTTTAACGTCACCTTTAGGGGGTTTTCTGTATTTTTTCCTCTGCTAAGTCACAGAAGTGGAAGGGCATTTGCTTTTCAGGATTTATTGTTGCTCCCTTTCATTATTTTATCAATCATTAGGATTTGTTGCTCCCTTAATAGTCGTGAGGGTTGTCCCTATCCACACTGAGGGGTAGAGGAGGTTTTTTATGAAGACCGGTTGTGAGGCGAGAAGATAAGTTTCAAGACTTTGTGACTTCTAGGTGCCTCTACTAGTAAACCCGCTTCGATTTCTCCTTTAATGTTGTAAACATTTTCCAAGTCTACAATAGGGGAGAGGGGCTAGTAGTGGTACACCCTAAGTTAAGGGGTCCACAAAATCAATTGTTTATTAATGGGATTGCGATTTTTACACTAATATATGTAGTTCAGATTTGTGTTAGCTTATATTTTTTCTCTGAAATGTTCAATTTGAGGGAAAGCCATATTTTGAATTGATTTAAAATAATAAATTTGAGTTACACTACAACCATGGTGGAAACCAATACTTGAATATGGGTGAAAATACTTGAACATTGAATTTTTTTATACTTGTACATGGGTGAAAGGTCTTACATGTCATGATGTGATTGGCTACTCTACATAATTATTATGTCAAAAATAAATAACTACTACATAGTACTATGACAACTATTGGGTATTGTGTGATCAATAGTCATGTCAACTATTGGACCATGTTCATCTATTGGCCCCTCCCCTAAGTTTGGATTTGGTGTCACATTATGCACATATACGAATTTTCTTTTGCATTATTTTCCACATTTTTCAACATTTGTATTGAATCCCATTTAATTTGGAATAATAAATGGCTAATATCTCTAACCTGATTTTGCTGGAGACAAAAGTTGATGGGCACAAATTTCAATGTATGGAGCCACAAAATTCTGACATTTCCAGAATTTCATGATTGTGATAAAATTATTACGTGTAGCAAAGGTAAACTCACTACAAACTTCACGAATTATCAAAAGCATCATAAGGAGGCTCTATTACTTTTAAAATTATCTCGTATCAGATGATTTGATACTTGAGGTCTGGAAGCCACTATGGCTAGTGTGTTGTGGACCAGTCTGAAGGATAAATATCAAACATCGGAGAAGAGTTGTATTTTATACGTAAATAATATGTTGTTTTCTTTAAAGTTTGTCTAAGCACCTACTTCGGATGAAAGACCTTCGAGACCAATATGTTCTACCAACAAAAAGGTAGATGACAATGATATGTGGCTCTGGTTCTAAGCAACCCACCTTCTTCATATGAGTCATTTGTGGAGGCCCTCCATCTAATGGCTGAAAGTCAGACTCTCACGTTTGACAAGGTGAGTTCTTACTTGTTGCAAAAGGAGCAGAGACAGACACAAAATCATGAATCCATTCGGACAATTTGAAAGCTCTTTTGCTACTCAATCCAAAAGAAAGGGGAAGCGACAAGCTAGTACATTTACTCTCTCCTAAATTTCAAGTGAAGTGTTACTATTGTCACAAATTTGGTCATGTGAAGAAAGATTGTCAAAAGCAACAAAATGCCCTGAAGAAACAAAAGGGGTAGGCACATGTGGCAACAATTGAACGCGTATCAGAAGATGAGTATACCCTCATGGCATGTTGCTTGAATGGTGGCATCCCTACTTGGTGTTGGTTTTTTATTCCACAAACATCACAACACTTCACGTGACAGAAAGATTGGTATGTCAAATTTCATGTTAATTTATGTTATTTTGATTCAACTAGTTTAGGGGATGAGAGATCACATGTTGTAGGAGGGATTGGGGATGTTTGTTTTGTGTCGAATGATAACACCAAACTGCTTGTGAAAAATGTTAGATATGTGCCCAATATGAATAAGAATTTGTTATCTATCAATTCGCTAACGGATACTCCTAATATATTTGTAAACTTTTATGGGAAGCAATGTATTGTGTCTGATACCAAGCAAAATAAGGTTGTTGCCCTAGGCATTGGGCATGGTGGTATGTATAGTTTGGATGATCCTACCATGGTCAACTTGCATGCCTTAGTTGTGGAAGGCAATACCAATATTTTGTGGCATGAGAAATATGGACATCTCAACCTTTAGTATTTGGCCCGTCTTCATAGAGCCAACATGGTTGTTGGTTTGCCTCCTATCCAAAAAAAAAACAGGATGTGTTTTGGTTGTTTTGCAAGGAAGCAAAAATGAAAGCCTTTTTTCCATTGAAGGTGTTTGGCATGCAAATGGGCTCTTGAATCTTGTGCATGCAGATTTGTGTGAGCCATCGTGGAAGACTCCCATGGTCCTTGGTGCACGTTATTTTCTCTTGCTAGTGGATGACCACTCCCGACATATGTGGATGTGAATTTATTTTTGAAGTTTGATTGTTTTGCTTCTTTTGTCAAGTTCAAGGCCTGGTGGAGAACCAAACCAGCCAATGTATCAAGACTTTGAGATCCGATAATGGGGGTGAGTTCACCTCTAAACAGTTTGCATATTTCTATAGTAAAGAAGGGATTCAATGACAATTGATAGCCCCATATACCCCACAACAGAATGGGGTGGTAGAGAGGCAAAACAAAACCATCATGGAGATGGCAAGGTGCATGATGCACAGTCGAGGAGTGCCATATATGTACCAAGAAGCCGTCAACACGTAGAAATATATTCTTAATCGGTGTCCTTGCAAAGCCTTGCAGGAGATCACACTGGAAGAGGCTTGGTCCAAAATCAAACTAGAGGTATCAACATTTCATGTTTTTGTTTCAAGTTGCATATACTTTGGTTCTTGATCGTAAGAGGAGTAAGTTAGATTCCAAATGTTCTAGATATTTCTTTGTTGGTTATAGTGATCATTGTAAAACTTATAGGTTGATTTATACTTCCACTAATAACATTATTGTTAGTCGGGATGTTGATGTAAACGAAACAAAATCTTTCTTTGGATGTAATCAACAAGGGGACAACAATCAAAAAGGTGTAGTAATGGAGATTGGTTCTCTGTTTTTGCCCAATGATTGGTTCGGTCCTTCTCATACTCCACAGACTCTAGTAGAGTCTATGCATTCTCCTGCTGAGACTTTTGAGTCTCCAAGAAATCAACTTGCATTGGTTTTGCCTTCGGAAGCACCACAACCAAATCCCACATCCTCGGTTCAAGGATGACCTAAGTGGTTTTACTCTATTGTTCAAGATTTGCGAGAAGGCTAAATTGTCTCCTCTTAGATGGTTAGTCTCGACGAATTGGAAAGAAGGTTTTCCGAGCAAGCTCGGCTTTTGCTCTTTGCCTCTCGATCTTCTTCATATTCATGAGCCACATAAATACTTTGAAGCGCGAGGCATACCGGAATAGAAAACGCCATGCAACTAAAGTTTGATGCCTTGATTAAAAATAATGTACGGAAGTTGGTATCATTGTCTCGAGGAAACATCCCATTGGGTGTAAACGGGTGTACAAAATCAAGTGCAAAACATATGGTACTTTAGATAAGTACAAGGGTTAGCTTGTTGCAAAAGGCTTTTTGCAACAAGAGGAGATAGACTTTGAGGAGACTTTTACTCCTCTGCGAAGATGGTCAATTTTTAGTTACTTCTTTCCTTTGCGGCTTTGTTCGGCTAAAAATAATATTAAATGGATGTCAAAAGTGTTTTCTGAATGGCAATTTGGAGGAAGAAGTGTATATGACACAACTTGAGGGTTTTTTGACATGTGGTTGCGAGCATTTGATATGCAAGTTGATTAAATCCCTATATGGACTTATGTAAGATACTCGAGCACTGGTATATTAAGACAAATAAACATCTCCAAGATTTAGGCTTCAAACAAAATCATTATGATCCAAATATCTATGTCAAAAGCGATGGTGATGACATTGTGATTCTTATTGTTTATGTTGATGACCTTGCCATCACAGACAAGTGGAGATGTTGTGATTCATAAGGTAAAATCATATTTATGTGTTGTTTTTGACATGACTGATTTAGGCCTCCTTCACTATTGTCTTGGTGTAGAATTTTGGCAACATGATCACTTGATTTTTATTTCTCAAAATAAATATGTCACAAACCTCTTACAAAAATTTCATGTGTGACTATAACTCTTATTCAACACCTATGGAGATCGAGATGAAACTTTCAGCTCATGATGATTCATCATCGGTCGATGAATCATGTACGGATGGTGGTTAGTTTGATATGCCTCTCAACTACATAACCACTCATAACTACATGCCCAAATCTATGTTTCATTGTTAGCTATCTTTCTCGATTTTTGGTTACGCCGCAACTCATTCTTTGGAGGGTGCCCAAATCTATGTTTCGTTGTTAGCTATCTTTCTCGATTTTTGGCTACACTACAACTCATTCACTGGAGTAGCAAAATGAGTTTTGAGATATGTCAAAGGTACTATTGACTTTGGCATTTTGTAATAGAGAGTCCCTGATTTCAAACTGACTTGCTTTGTAGACTCTTATTGGAGCGGATCAATGGATACCCGACAATCTACCACTGGGTACACCTTCTCTCTTGGTTCGGGGGGTTGTTTCTTGACAAAGTAAGTTTCAACCCAATGTGACCATCTCTTCAATGAAGTAGAATACAACGCTATTGTTAGTGCCAATTGGGAAGCAATATAGCTTCGTCGATTTTGATTGATTATCATTTTCCTCAAGCTCCTGCTACATCTCTCTCTCTTTTGTGATAATCAAGGTGTTCTAAAGATGGTGAAGAATCGTGTTTATCATGCTCGCACTAAACATATTGAGATTCATCCCACTATATTCGACAATTGGTTGGCTCAGGTGATATCTCTCTTCATTTATGTCCGTCTAAGGAGCACCGCCACTCTTTGTAATGATGACTAAACCTCTTGGTCCTTTGTTCGTCAAGTTAGAGACAAACTTGGTGTTGTTTCCAAGTTAGTCATTACGGGAGTGTTGAATATATATAATTTTTCGATTAGTTAGCAGTTTTACTCGCTTCTAAACACTAAGCGATGTAACCACCAATTGTCCTAATAAATACTTGCTCTGGGCAATGATTTGCTCCTCGATTTCTTTTTTGTTTTCTTCGCTAACAAACTTGTTCTCTCGATATTGCTAATGCACCTATACGTTTTGAAAGGTAAAAATCTCCTAATGTTTCTTGCCTCTTTGAATTTTTATCACTAAATGAAATTAAATAAAAGGGACCTCTAATCCCACAAAATAATTCAAGGAAGATCAAACTGCAGCCAGAACATGGCCAAAAATCAGATCCAACTCTATTTCATAAATGAGATTTAAATCATAGTTACCTAAGTCTCGGGGACAGGGGGACAGGGAGACAGGGGGCGGGGTTTTGGGATAGAAAAAAAAGCCCAAATTTTGGGTACGGCAAGGGGGGTACAGCTATTAAAATAATATATAAAATATTAATATTTGAATATTTTAACCATATTCAATGAATTTTAGGGATTTAAACTCTATTTAGGTACTTTCAAGATTATAATTATATGTTCTTCATAAAAATAACAACATTTTAAAAGTAAAAACATTATGAGTTTTTTGAAAGATTTTAAAAAATAAGGGGACGTCCCCTCCAAGTCCCCAATTCCCGAAACGTTCGGGACAACCAGGACGTCACCAAAATCTAGTGGACACATCCCCACGTAATACTGTCATATAGGAAAGAAATTAAGAATTGAAACTGATGCTCTATTTCATTAATATCAAATAGATTGATCCAACAGATTATAACATCTACCAATGTGAGAGGCTTGAACCTGGAGGCCATTCTTGGTTGAGAGCATCTTCTATCTTCACTAGGAGGTCTTAACTATCAAGTCCAGCACTAAATTTTAACCACAACAATAATACAATGGAGCTGGGGGTCTACATAACTAATTTAAAATTTATTCCCATCAGCACCGTCACAGATGCAGAGAGAACAGGAAACATCTAAAATCAATCAGAGAATGATTAAATTTAGTGAGTAGCTTCCTATGTTTGTCCTCAATTCCAGCCTTCTTTATCAGTTTTACTAATTCTGAGAAACCAACAAAGCATTATCAATCACATGAACTATTATCTCACAATTTTGAAAATCGTGTTTCAAATATAGATGAATGACTGACAGATACACACGAATCTCTCTCAGTTGAATAGAACATTTCTTAAAAGAAATACTGCAAATGAAGTGCTTAGCAATTGTCCAAATGTGCACTAAAAATTGAATAACTGTGATGATGACCTTTCTTATTCAAATTCTCTGAATGGACCGAATCAATAAAAGCAGTGACACAATATATATGCAACACATTAAAGATTTCGATCCAAAGAAACAAAGTTCCTCATTCAAAAGAAAATCCTCATGAACTGAATGCTGCCATTGTAAAATAGACCGGGCAGGCGAAATAAAGTTTCTTGAGATTTTAGAGATAGTTGCGCAGATCCAATGTCCTCACATCTATAACTATGTCATCAGCTTTAGACCCTTCCCTGCAGCATCCAAGGCAACAATTACAATTATGCTGGGAGTAAAATTTTAAGGAAATTAAGGCATCTACAACAGCATCAAATATCTAAACGGTAGTATGTATTTTAGTAATTCTTCTTTATTGGAGCATCAAAGAAAGAATTCTAACATAGTGGATTGCATACATCAGCTGTATTTACCAACCACTTGTGCAGAAGACGTCAATACAAAGGAAAAAAATGCAACTAACATATAATCCTACGTTCCATTTAATAACAAACAAACTGCAACCCTGTTCATAAAGTAAATTGGATATAGAAAGAAAAAAATGCCTGAAAAACATAAAAGGGAAAAAAATAAAACCTCTTTTTCTGTGTTTCAATAGCTTCCTCTGCATCTTTCTTGATCCCCTCCAACTGTACCTTTGCAACATCTAGTTCCAACTGCTTTTCGTATTTAGGTAGATCCTCTCTAGAAATACCAAGTCTGTGATAGAGTTCCTTGTTAGCATTAGCATGTAAATAATCATCCAATATACCCCCTCAGCATAGGCAGATGATAAAAGCACTTTTACATGGAAAACAACATTCTTCAAAGTGAAGCAACTAAAACTTCATGCAATTGTAACAAATAAAGAACAAAAGAGCAATGTGGACTTTCAGAACTCTACACCAGCAGTCTAAAACGAACTCACTGAAAAGGTGGCCATATGTCAATACAATATATCATATGTGGTATATAATCTAAGTCATTGGATATCCCGGTTACCCATCATATATGTATTGGTGTATACAATTTAGATCTGTATATGGACTAGGTTATGGGAAAGGCAAGTATAGATGCATAGGATTCCTTATATCAAAAACAACGTACATATGTTATTGAAAATAGGTCAAATATACTAACTGGATACTCCAAATTTTGTCACTTCTAGAATTACAAGCTCCTTTTATGGAAAGTTTTTAATAAAAGGCCAAATCATATTAAAGGTAAAGAAAGTATAGAGTCAAACCCCAAAACCATTTAATTCAAGATGGTGTGGAGAGGAATTCCAATCAGATAGTCATATTTTCGGTAGGCGAACGTCTCAAAAACTCAGAAGTTGATCGTTATAGATTAACTTCCTGCCTCTACCATATCTGTGACTCTCTCTTACAAACCATGACAAGAAGCATAACTAACGCTGTAATCAGAAGACATTAATGCTAGGAACAGAAACAAGATTTTGAGTAACTGCTATATAGTATTATAAAGCATTGAAAACATCTCGGCTTCTAGGAGGTGGTTAATGGTCTGCACGCTTAGATGGAGCAGGACGGAGGTCCCCTACTGTGCCCTGCTTCAGGTTCTTTACCAGATCAATGATTCCAATTCCCCAGAGAGTCGTGAGCTTGGACATGCATGGCAGGGACAACATGTTACTGCTCCTGTAATTTGTAGGACCTCTGGATCCTTCCCTGGGAATGGAGGATGCTGAGGAGGCGGCATTCACTGGTTTATTTCCTTTATGATTTCTGCAAATTTGTGTTTGACAGAATCTTTCAAAACTAATTCTTCTAGGACATTCTATGCTGCTGATACTAGTTGCTGGTAACCAGTAGTTCATGGCTGGAAACAATAGTTCAATGCAAGCAGCCAGATTAAGGATGTAGTTTTGACATAGAGGGGATTGGATGCCTTGATCCTTGATAACTCTGGCCATGCTTTGAATGGTGGTTTATAGTTTTTTTACCACATTAAGAATGGTCACAGTTGAGTACATTTGATCAGGCGGAGGCGGGGACTGGAAACTTCTTCCAGATGAGGTATTACTGTGAGGATATGATTGATGAGTTCAAGCCCAAGGTCCAGTAGGTGTGGGATTCACCATGAAAACCTTCCTGAACATAGATGGTTTTAGATAACTGAGAGGTGAAGGAACTACGAGAAGTGTGAGAGAGCATCTTAAGAGAGGATAAGCAGTTTTAAACATGTTGATGGGGAGTAGGGTGCTTGGGGTAAAGTGGGGGTTTGGTTGGGAAGTTGCCAGGATCAAATGACACAACATTTTGAAAAGCAGGAGGGTGGAACCTACACTGTGAAGGGGTGGCCTTGGGCTATTTATCATAATCTTGAGGCTTCAGATCTACATGGGAGTGCAGCAAACCTTTTTCATCTTCAATATTGATAGTGCCCTGCTCTTGGGCAGTCCTATTGAACCTTACCTGGAGAATTTTGCTGTAAGACTGTATTTTCTCTCTTCTTCAGGTTATCTTTTGCAAACTTTGACAATACCTGTGTCACTAGCTATACATGGACAGAGAGAGAAAATGGTTTCTATTTATAGCAAGAGCTTCAATTCTTGGGCTCCTTCTGAATGATTTTAAAGTTACTTCACTATCCTGATAAACTAGATTGCTCTGAAACGAAATTTAGTAGATATGAATACAAAATTCATTGATTGAGAGATTGAGATTCTTACTTGTAGAGGCTTCCTGTGAGGTGTCATGAAACCCCTTACTCTGACTGCTTTGGGTAGAGAAAATGGTAGGTGAAGAGCCCCTGTAGCTCAATGGCTTCCATCCTTTCACCCCTCTCTTCACCTTCCATCTCCTTCCCTCCTGGAGATGTCTTCCGTCATTCGCCAAACTGGTACAGCCAAGGTCGGGGTTTTCCAATGAAGGAATGCCACAACCTTGCAGTGAGTGGTTCTCCCACCCTTAGTTCCACACACACACATTTGCACGGCAGAATACTTGAATACAGATTCTTGTATTATGTGACACAGTTTGTAGCTCCGCAGCTTACAATCTAGAGCACCCGGCTCTCATGGAGACCGCAGACTTCCATGCTAAGGCTACAAGCAGTCTCCCTTACATAACGAGTAGAGCTTTACCCCAAAGCTCTCCCAAAGGTTTTTCCCAAGCCTTCCCCAAAAGCTTAACTCCCCTGAAAAGCTTCTTCTAAAAAACTTCTCCCAAAAAGCCTCTAAATTGGGCCTCTCCTCTGCTATTTATTATTCTTGGACCAGGACTTAGCAGGCTTTTTCGAACTGCTATCAGATCATCAACAATGATGACAAGGTATGTTGTATCTTGTCACCTCCTCGCAGACCTCGAGCCACAAGTATCTGACATATCAGAAATTGGTGTTTTCTGATTTGGTCATGTGTCCTTTGGTCAGCACACTCATCATGCCACCTCATTAGTCTACCCATCGGCTAGATGTCTAGGTGTCAGTAACTCTGACTGAGTAGAAAGTCCTTGATTCATTGACTGCCTTATCTTGTCGTTGTTCTAACTTTTCATCGTTGTGTGCGCACCCTAGTGGTGCCTCGGTATTCAGTCTCTTGCACACTGCCACTTTGTGCGCATCTACACACTTAGTCTTCGCACCTAGTGGTCTGCCCTCCTATGCTTTAGCTTCCTTGTGCGCACCTCCATCCTTCAAAATTTTCAAAATCTTGTTAACTCCATCCATTTCATGCCTTCCTTCTGCACAAGTGGACTCTTTCACAGTCCATAGATGCTGAACTGTTGTGCACCAAACTATCGCACACTGGTAAAGTTAGCTTATTCTTCGATGGATTCTGACACTATTTTGGTTGCTGTTGATTGCCTATTCACCTGGGGTGCGCTTGCATCACTGAATTACTCATTTCTTCAAGCGCATATAAGCACCAAGGGCTCCCTTCCCACATATGTTAAAGGGCCACCACACATTTCAAAGTAATTTTGGCATGAAATCTTAGGCAAGCAATGGTCACCTTTAACATGAGTATTACCACCTTCAATCAGATGCAAGAAGAGGTAGTAAATATATGCTTGGAAGGCTACTTGAGTGAACTAAAGAGACAAATAAAGCAAGTGGGTGAGTAGTTGCATTAAGCTGAATGGTGATATACCACTTCATTTACTCAGTCATAAAGATAATATAACACTTCATATCACTGAGACATAAAGATGACCCCCTCAAGGCACTACACGATAATGAACAATTATCACCCTAGGATTCGGTGCTCTAGAATAGCAAGGTGGTTGTAGCATTTGACACCCTACAAGAGATGCAAAATACATAGTCCGTATTGAAGGACAGTCTGAAATTTATTCCAAACACAATGAAGCAGCCAAATGATCAGTACAACACTGAATAGGATGCTAAGGTACGGGATGTGGTACGCATTCATCTACAGCCATACAAGCAAGCACCCTTGAAGCAGAAGGGTAAGCAGAAATTGTTAAAAAGGTATTACATGCTTTATAGTGTGAGGGCAAAGGTTGCACACATTTCTTATGTTGGGGACATACCAAGCAAAGGAGGCAATGTATTGCATGTCATCTTTGAAGAAGGTTGCCGTTGTGATCTGTTGGAGATATACCTAGGTTAGTACAACATATTCTAATGTTGTATTAATCATATGTTATTCATATTAGGCATATCAGTGTGAATGATTTGTAATAACAACTCATATAAGCTAATAGGACATTTTTTCCAAAGAAAGTTTTCCCCCTACTGTAGCCACATTGTCTGCAATAATTTGTCCCCTCTTTACATATTCCCCTTGACGAACTCGGGGTTTTTGATGTATACAAGTATTACTATTAGAACGTTGATATACAATCAATTCTGTTCCTATAGTGTCTTGAACAAAGGATGAAGTGATATTTATAATTTCAGCATCGGTATACTAGATTCTTCCCCCTTCCTTGGCTATAGCTACACTTCCTGAATCTGGAGTTATTTGACCCTCCAATCCTGTTCTGACAATGCACTTCTCAGGTTGAACACGTGAACTGCATGACTAGATCAGTTTATGCCTAGATTGGGGCAGAGGAAGAGGAACCAGGTCAAGTTCTAGTCCCATCTGGTCGTGATTGGGGCACTCTCTACTTGGTGATTGCTGCGCCTTATCTATATATCTAGATGTGCAGACGAAGTAGTTCCTATCAACACTCAGCATCCCCTATTAACTCTCAAATACACACCTATTCTAATTAAACTCTACAATAACCTATGAATAAAAGAATGAAGTATTGTATGAATATTTTGTGTGTTGTCTATTAATTTGGAATATGTCAACCAATCCCTGTGAGAGTAAGTCGCCGCTTGTGAGTGTAAGATGGATTTTTGATTGCCAAGGGGAAATACTAATTTCTTGGTTGGCCCTATGGATGGTAATCTTTGAGAGATGAGATGATAGATTAGAATATTAGAATTTGTTGTCTTTGTTGTGGATAGCTTGTGTGAGTGTGCAGCAACATGAGTAAAAATACAGTATAGTTTAGAGTAGCGTTGAATTAGCAGACTGTGCAAATGCAGCAACAAAGAAGAAGGTTGAGAAACCTTGTCAGAAAAATTCCAACGGATAGCTCTTAGTAAAACAGATGTATTTTACTAATATAATATCACATTGAGGTCCTGCTTTTTCATTGTAAAGATAAAAAAGAGGCACACAACTTATCTGTTTGCACCATCTTCAGATTCAGCTTGTAGATATGAAAAAATCACTGTAAAAAATATGTGATTGCTGAAAGAATAAATCTGCATGCAACAAAAGCATGAAAGAAGTTTCAAGCAAAAGAATACAGGGAGGAGAGAAGATCCCTTCTTTAATTCCATTCTTTGTTTTCTGCACTATAAGTACCCACCCAAAACAAGGACACGTAGAGAGGAGAAGCAAACTAGATATAATATTTCTTCTACAGTTTTAGCTTCATAAATTTAGGCTTTAAAAACTGTATTAAAGTTTTTTTATTTCAAAAACAAATTATGGTCAAAACTTTAGGAAAATAAAATAATTTTCCTAAGTTTATCCAGGAAGCAACTCAATTGTATATCTTCTAAACTTGGAGTCATTTTTGGCGAAATTTCGCTACACAACATAAAATTTCACCCTAATCATCTTGGCCAAAGGATTTTCTTTTATTTGTAGTAATTTGTGAAAAACAATTAATTTTTCATAAAATGCCAACCAGAAAGACTTGCAGTAGCAGAATAGAAGAGAAGTGGAGGCCCATGCCACAGTTACAGGCTTACAGTAGCAAAATAGAAGAGAAGTGGAGGCCCATGCCACACATGCAGTGAATAGCATATTTTGTTCCTATTCACTTGTTATTGATTGTGATGTGAACAATTGTTTGACATTGTTCACAATTTGAAAGATTAGATATTGATATGTTCTTATCCACATTTAATGTAAGGTCTTGGATAGTGATGTGTTCCTGATCAAAATTGTAGTGAGGCCATTCCCACTACCCCTGTTGGATTGGTGATGTGTTCCCATCCATCAATGTTTGCTTGCCAGATTGGTGATATATTACCATTCATCAACATTTGCTTGATTGTATTGGTGATGTGTTTCAAGCTAGGGTTTGTCCTAGTTTTAACTAACTGTGATACTTAGGTTGGTACAACATAATCCAATGTTGTATTAACCTTATTTTATTAATATTCGACATACTAGTGTGTGTACGTGAGTTGTAATAACAACTCACCTAATTGTTCGATGTTGTTGTAGAGTTTACGTAGAATAGGCGTAGATGATAGGCGGTTTTGAAAGTTGATACGAATTACATCCTAAATAATAGGATGTCAAACTAGTATAAATATTTTGTACAAACAATGAATAAAAGAATAAAGTATTGTGTGAATATTTTCTGTGTTGTGTATTACTTCAGAATACTTTAACCAAAATATTTAATTACCTTGGAATTAAAATCTGATAAGATGTGGATGCTAAGTCAGGCCCAAATACCATGCTTCCGGCACAAAACATGGTTGTATACTAGTGTAAAACATCCATCTAAAGCATAATGATACTTTGAGATCAAAAGGGCTATTTAAACCTAGCCATCCAATTTCAATTACTTTCTCATTTGCTTTACAAATGTGGGATAATTACTTTTAAATACCCATCCGATTTCCACCAAACATCTTAGATACATAGAAACAAAGAAAGATTGGCCAAAAACGGATCACTACACCCACTGCCCCAAAAGTGTGTAATTACATATAAATGTGGGTTGGTCCCACCTTCTAACACTTACAAAATGATAAAGAATAAGAAAGGTTCATAATAGTTGAATTGCTTTGCTCCCAAAGCAATTGCAGTGACTCTTTGCCTCTATCATGTGACACCCCATAAAACTTGTCCTAACAACATCCTAAGCAAGTTAGTTCATCAACTTGTCTACTGATATCAGATTTTTCATGCTAGAACGGAGCCTCTAACAGAAAACAACGGTTTCCCTTCTGCCAAGTTAATGTGCAATTCATCCATGTCAAGGTCTAATAGTTCCAAGAGTTTTTCCTCAATGTTTTCTAAAATAATTCATTTTCTTATCTTCACTTCCATCTTCAATCATAACAAAATCAGCTTTGACAATTCAATTACATACATTTTAGCAATTCTGTTGGCAACTAAAGAATGTAATTTTGTAAAGGGAGAATCATTTATAGTACAAGAATTGGCTATGTATTCGAGATTCCACTAAATCTGTGGAAGCAGTTTTCGGTGGATGAACATCAGAGATAAATTTGAATCATGCTCGTGTAGAGGATCCATGTGCCCAAACATTTGTCAGTTCACAGCCTCTACTTGGACTTCCTAGAGACTATATTAAAGGTTGATAATTTCAATGTTACCTGATAATTTAAATTTTTGCATCTTGATACCTCCAAAATATAATAAAGCTGACTCATAGATTATGAGTCTCCCACTGGCATTGAGGTTCCCACACGTGGATTCTTAGTTGAACCCATCTTTGGTATTCAATCACACCAGTTGTAGCATTCCTCTTCTAGATTCAACCACATTTTGACCTCCAAATCATACTCCCTTAGAGCAGTGACAATCATTTAATCTAGGTCATATTTCCATTGGTTGTAATCTTCAAAAATCTTATCAAATGTCTTTGAAAATACCCCATCCGTAACATTGGCATCCACTCACAAGGCCAACAAGCTGCTTTGATACCACCTTTATGAGTGCAGCTTAAAACCTGCTGCCACTGTTCTAAATCTTACAAAATTTGGCCCTGAAAAGAAACAGAAATTTTAAACGAACTGGAAATCTGACACCGTAGAAGTCTAGAATTGCAATCCTAGTATTTACTGATGCAATCTCTGAAATCTCTGTTATATAAGTGAAATCTGAAACTGTTACAACTTTAATACACAACTTTAAAGAAACAGAAATAAACTGTTGAAGTGAGAACTTTAAGCAGTCATAATATTACGGGACATAGAAAAACAATACATAAGGAAGAGAATTAATTTCCTTAAAGGTGGATGTCAACTGACCTTATGGGATTGTGAAACATGTTGATGCCAATTCAATTGATGCCACTAAGTACACTTATCAGTTTGTATTGCCAAGCACAGTGACTTAAGACACTCTTAAGACTCTTTAGACACAATAGAATAAGAATAGAATTCCATGCTAGTGCAAGGACAGAATGAAACATATGCAGAAGGCTCAAAGGTGTTCGGGCTCCTTAGTGCCATTAACAAATGAAGACAGTCCACATCTGATGGGTTTGGCTCGAGACAAACCTGTCTTGCACAGACTAGGACAGACAGACTTATTCAGTAGCCAACCAAACCCTATCCCACATAAAACAAAACAATAGCTCAAACAGGTTCGAAGTGCCCCAAAGGTTGGATTTGTACAATGTATGTGCAGCTCAGTAGAGTAAGAGAATGAGTTGCAGAAGCAAGTTGTAGAGGCAAGAAAGCAAAGGAGAGCATTGTGGAAGTGATGTTGAGTCCCACAATGTTCTTTGAGGCCTCGGGTAGGCAAATTGGCTTGTCAATCTTGAATGGAGATAATCGAATGGGGAAGCACGACCAAAGTTTTAAAACTCGTACTCGGCAACTACTCAGCAGCGCAAAATTTTGTCCCATACTTGGGACTTGGGAACTTTATCGCTACTTTAAAAAAAAAAAAAATTCAAAAAATAAGCTGAAATAATATATAAAACATTCTTAAATGACATGAGCAATGAAACTAGAGAGCACATAAGTTTATTTTCCATTAATTTTCGACCATAAGAGTACAATACACATAGCCTCATCGGGTCATGGACTATAGTGACATAATCATCAATGCACTATACTAATATGAAATATCAAATGATCTATAGCGCCTCGTAAGTCTGCTGCCTCTTGGAAGTGGGAGTTAAAGATTCCTCAATTGCACCAACATCATCAGCATAGATCATGTGGATCCTCGCCAACCCCTCTTGATGCCTTTGCTGCAGCGTCAGCTAACCCTTCCTCTTCTTCCCTCTCTAAAGCAATAATTTCCTCCTCGGTAAACATGCACTCATCCACACCCTCGGGCTCTATGATCCAGTCAATTGCCTCATGAGTCTCTTTCCCCTCCACCTATCTCACACAGACGAAGATTGTATTGGACGAAATCAAGGTTATTGAGGCATTGTGTTGTCAACCTGTTGCACTTCTTTGTGTGACTGTGAACAACTTCAAACATGCTCCAATTTCGTCCACACCCAGAAAATTTGCACGGCTAGCACAAAATGTGGATGGCTAGGCTTTGAAAATTTACTGTTTTTGCACCATAATCTTCCCACCATAAATTTGTAAATATGACAGTTATAAATTTGTAAGACAACTAGGCTTGCATTAATTTAATAAGTCTAGTATCTATGTTCTTAGACTAAAAATAAATGACTCAATTTGTATTTACCTAGATGTTCGGTCTTTCTCCTTTGAATGTGTGATGCCCGGTTAAAACAACCCACTTGAGAACCATGAACAACCTAGGTTTAGTTAGAAAATTATGGAATACTTTTTTTTAGGAGTTAACGACCAAAGTCTCAAAGACAGTTAAATTCCTACCTCTCCATGGTTACTTTGCCTCCAAACAGCAAGCTTTCCAAGACAATAACACAGCTCCAACAATGAAGCTTTCTAAGACAACAACACGGCTCCAACAAAGAACTCTTCCAAGCATGCAAAGATTTCTCCAACACTTCCTTCAAACACAAGAGCTCTCCCAAGAAAAAATGTGCCCCCAAGGAAGAATACAAAAGGGTTCAACAACCCAAAACAAGAAGAGAGTTTCAAATATAAAGAAGGGGGAAAGAAGAGGATGATGTGGATCCATATTTGTATTTACCTAGATGTTGGGTCTTTCTCCTTTGAATGCATGTCTACGAAGAAAAGAGCTACAACTGCACTCGTGTAAATCTATAGCTCATCAAGAAGTTTGACTCTAGGTTCTTCATCGAGACCATCCTCTCTATGCATGTGTTTGGGCCATCCAGACCTCCTCATTGGCCCTAAATGAACGGGAGTAGAGAAACTTAGGGTTCAAGTAGCAGGTCATTGCATGAATATGTCGAGGGAGCTGCTTGTCCCATCTTTGATCTATTAGATGCCAAATGGGCTCATATTTTCTTGTATTTTGCCCATAATAATTTACTATGGCGTCCTTGGCCTTGCTTGTGATCTCATACAAGTAAATCATTGGAATTTTTTCCCATCCACCAATCATAGTGGCTTTGACAAATAAAACAAAATGATGTGCAATATTAAAACTAAAAAAGTGAATTTTGAGTGAAAAAATTATCAAAAAATAAATGATAAATTAAAAAATTAAGTTAAAGTTACCATGACGATCTCGTTTATGGTCTTTGCAAAAACATCATCAAAAATGGTCTTCATGACCCTTTCCCCTTAGACGCCCTTACGATAGAGAGACTCCACCCATTGCGTGCTCACAAACATTTGTTTAAGATATGGAAACAAGATTGCAATGCTTTGTAATGTAATGAAGTTTGTGGCAAATCATGTGGCTCCCGGTTGCACAAGCTCCTTTATGTTGGTCTACTCTCTCATAAAGTCGAACACCCAAGGATGATTGTAAATGTATTTCATCGATTTCTCACCTCTTCAACCACATTTTTCACCCATGTCAACTTTCTTAAGTCCTCAAGTAGGAGATCAATGCAATGGGCTGTGCAAGGGCTCCAAAAAAGTGAAGGGTGCCTCTCCTCAAGAAGTCTCCTTGCTGCTACATATGTTGTTGCATTCTCTAGTCACAACCTAGATGACATTCTCCACACCCACTTCCATAACAACCTCGTCTAGCATATCACACAAAGTGATTGCATTTTTCACTTGGTGGGAGGCAACGATTGGCTTCAAGAATGTCAACTTCCCACTTGAAGCCACTAGAAGTTAATCAAGGTGAGGTTCCTTCCATCTGTCCACCCATTAGACAAAATATGACAACCCTTTTTACGCCATATTCTTTTCTGCTCATCCATAACAATTTGTGTATGTTTGATGATGTCCTCCTAAATTAGGTTTCTCAAATCATGAGTAGAAGCTTTGAACATGGTTACCATATTCTCCAAGTATGAGCTTTTCACTACATTCAATGGATTGTTGTCATAATACCAAAATTTGGCCACAATGACCGTTGCTTTATCCCGCATTTCTCACTTCCAAGTCGTACCTTAAAAAGAAGGTTGTGCCCTGGGGTATTTCGAGGATCAAAAAAAACTTTTCCAAGTGAACCCGAACTACCTTCTATAGATGAGCCCCATCCCCAAACCACCCTCGGGCAATAGAAGACCAAGAGGCTCCTAACTCATCAAAATCATCTCTTTTTGACCCCTATTCACTTTGCATCCACAACTACAACATCTGTCCCTTTTTTCTCCTCATAAGCAACTAGGGCAGCAACCATCTCTCTATGAGCCTCAACATGCGCTTGTTTGCCCAATCGCACTTCAATTCCTAGAATTTGTGCTACCCGACATTTGAGGTGATTGGACGTCTGCACTCATCTTAAACCCACAATAATTGCATATGGTGGAGTTGTTCTTGGGGCCATCTACGCAATGCTTCCATGCAGGGTCATTAGACTTCTTAGGCCTACGTGCAACTGAACCCAACGCCATTCTTGAAGTTGAAAACTTGAAAGTTGAAAATTCAACCCTATAAAACAAACCAAAAAAATAAGATAATGGCTGCTGGCTGCTAATGATAATGAAATTTGATGCAAAAATATTTATTTCAGTTACTCTATGCAACGGATATTCATTTCAGTTCCTCCAAACGTAAAAATATTTTGTCTATCATAAAAGGCGGCCGTTCAAGTGGATTTATCTGCAAGTGTCTCTACTGAAATGAGTGCAAGTAATTTTACAGCTCTCTACATACTACATGATCAGAACAAGAAAAATGCCTTGGAATAGGTAAAAGTTAAAAACTTAAAACCATAAAACATACTTCTATACCATTTAAAAGGTCTTCCACCCGACATAATATCAGAGTCTAAAGGTTATATCTTCCATGATCCTGCATTCTTCTCCACCAGCCTCATTACCAATACCTCATCATGATGACCGTGCTTCCCAATGACCACTTCATGTAGAATGTTCATGTAGTTATGAATTTCTTCAGGCATTGTCTGGTCCTAAATATCTATAAACAAGTCCTTCCAATTTGTTGCCCATGGCATTTAATACTTAGGACGCCCGAGTCCCAAGTATTCAATGCCATGGGCAACATAAACTTGGAGTCTTGCCAATCAACTGAGGTTTTTAATACCATGGGCACAACCTTACATTTCTGGAGTTTTACAAGATTGGAATTCTTAAAGGTAGTCTCTTGTATTAGTTATGCTGACCTTACATTTGTGAGTTCTTGCTTCCAATTCATGTATGCAACTACCTACAACACTTTCAACACATAATCATCACAACTCCAAGGCAAATTACTATTTTCTTAAACAAAAGACTTAGATAACAGCAAAAAAATCATTAAACTTTAAGATTCATGTTAATGAGTTCGTTATGGAAAATTATGCTGATTACAGATCAGACTTCTATCCAAAACAATTTTGCTCCTTGTTTGTGTGGTTTTCTTGTGGTATGATCAGTTTAACAAATTAACACCCTTGACTAGAACTACTAGTGCAAGAGGAGAAGGTGAAATAGTTCCTTTGTAACAAAAGAAAACCACGAGGAAGTAGAATAAAAAAATGTGAAGCATGGCCCAAAAACAACAGAATGCCCGCGATGATGAAGCAAGATTCATCAAGTTGGATGAGGACATTGCAAGCATCTTCCACTCCGTAGGGAAGCTTGATAGAACGGAAAATATCATGGACACCCTCATGGGAAGTCTAGGAGTTTCATTAAGGATGCTAAACCAAATGAAGAGTTATGCAAAGAGCAGCCCCAAACCTGTGAGAAATAGCAGCCACATGTCATCCAAAGAAAACCACAAGGAAGTAGAATAAAAAAATGTGAAGCTTGGCCCAAGAACAACAGAATGCCTCACAACGATACAGCAAGATTCATCAAGTTGGATGAGGATATTGAAAGCATCTTCCACTCCATAGGGAAGCTTGATAGAATGGAAAATATCATGGAGACCCTCATGGAAAGTCTAGGAGTTTTCATTAAGGTTGCCAAGCAAAGTGAAGAGTTATGCAAAGAGCAGCCCCAAGCCTGTGAGAAATAGCAGCCCCATGTCATCCAAGGAGGACAGAATAGCAGCCACATGTCATCCAAAGAAAACCACAAGGAAGTAGAATAAAAATTGTGAAGCATGGCCCGAGAACAACAGAATGCCTCGCAACGATGAAGCAAGATTCATCAAGTTGGATGAGGACATTGCAAGCATCTTCCACTCCATAGGGAAGCTTGATAGAATGAAAAATATAATGGATACCCTCATGGGAAATCTAGGAGTTTTCACTAAGGTTGCTAAGCCAAATGAAGAGTTATGCAAAGAGCAGCCCCAAACCTGTGAGAAATAGCAGCCCCATGTCATCCAAGGACCCCCAACTCAACCTCCATTCAAAGCAAAGGTCAAAATAAAAATTTTGCCACATGAGGTGATGCAAAAACTGAATAACTTGATGAGTGGTTACACCAACTTTAGGGATATTTTAGATTGGAAATGTTAGTGAAGAATAGAAAATTTCTTTTGTAATATTAGAATTGGCTAGTCATGCATTCATTTTATTTGAAAGCTATGCTCGTTTATCGGCTCTAAAACATTGCCACCAATTTTAAAATGGGATGAATTTAAGAAGTAACCCTATCATACTTGTTACGAAGATGAAATTGAAGTCCAAGTTGGAATATACAAGTGAATTTCAAAAGAAGGTTGTCCAAATGGTAAAGGATGTAAGATTATATCTTCTTGATGGAAAACATTGGAGTGCGTCATACTCGTCTAATCAGGCCTGTGTTGCTCGGCCTACGAACATAGATGAGACCTGCTCCCAAGCCCACTATCTTGAGATAGATAAGAAGGGTGCATCATCCTATTATGCACCAAAACAACATGAATCCAATCCAAACGGGAATGGTAAATGGAAAGATAAGCTGCTGCTACTTTTGCAAAGAAGGATATAAAAATCATTGCAGGCATTGTGATGTGAATGGTCATACAGATGAGAAACATTGGAAGCTACCTCTAGAATTGAGTGAATCTGATATGAACGAGAAAACTGCTTGCACTTCCATACAAAGAGAGGTATGCTTGAATAGCAATGACTCCAATTGCTCTTTTTATTCTTGTTCGCAAGAAAACTTGACTTCTATAAAGTTGGTAGATACGCTTGGGTTGGTGACATATGATCATCCTCATCCTTGCGCGTTAGGTGGTGAAACAAGGAGTAGAGATAGAAGTTAGAAGACAAAGCAAAGATAAATTTGGGATAAATGAGCATTTGATCGATGGGATTGGGGTGGACGGTGTTCCTCATGTTGTTTTTGGAGTAGTATTTGTCATCCCATACATGTATGTTAGATAAGTCACCTTCATGAGAATAGCCAACTAACACTGCATGCTCAAAGATGGGTAAAGCTACATTATCAATGTATATGAAGGTAAACAAGGATCTCCTTGGTAAGTGTCAATCAAGCAGAAAGGTTAATTAATGGTAGTGGGAGATTTGCATTGTCAGATATGTGTCCCATACTTCACAAGGATCTGCGCAGGAAATTTATGTGCACATTTGGTGCTGCACAGGAGGCTTGCCAGCACTAGTGCACAAGATCTTTGCGCAGATTATTTCTGCACAGGGAAGATTGTGCGCAGGGATGAAGGGTTAGTCTGCAAAGAGGTCACTGCATAGGATGCCCATGTACTGGAAGATTGTAGACAGAGCTTAATGCACAGCATGCCTGTGTACTGGAAGGTTGTGCGCATGAAGGATTCTCAGTGGTGCATAGTATTAGCATATGCAAAGAGAAGAAAGAATTCAGAGAAGGCTGAATGCACACTCAAAAAAGTGTGACAGCGTTTATTATATAAAAAGAGGTGGTTACAGTTTGGTTGAACAATTACCAACAGAATAACAAATACATAACTGCATTATAAGCTATATAATGCTCTATATTTTAGCATCCCCTCTTAATGACTAAACCGGAAATAAGACCAATTTTGTCTCGAAATTTTACAAATGTCCTAAGGCCCATATGTTTAGTCATTAGATTTACAGACTGTGCCAAAGGTTTTACTTCAAAATCAGCAGTCCATGATTTTGTTGCAGTTGTCGAATGGATAAGAACCGCAAAACAAAAATCTGGTCATGAGAACAAAAGATATGGCAAGTGGTCTACTGGTTTTGTTACATATTCATTGACCAATGATGAATCATCAATGGCAGATAGTGTCAGCCCCATCTCCAGAGTGCTAGAATCAATTCTAGAACCTTGGAGAGGTGGACTGAAAAATCTGTTCCAAGCTTGTGTAGCCTACTGGAGTCTATACAGAGACTCGGTTATCCTGCAATCAAAGTCACATCGATCATGTCTTTGCAACACCATGTAATGCTCATCCAACTTTCTCAATAAGAGAAATGTGAACATATGTCCAAAGAGGAGTGAGAAACAACTCCGCAATAGTAGGAGAAATAACCATCTCCGTCTCATCTGTCTCAGCAGTGGGAGAAATAACCATCTCCGTAGTAGGAGTGAGAACCAACTCCTAATCTATTTTCTCATTTATCCCCCTCTGTTGGGAAATATCTTTCACAACACAATGAACAAACTGTTCATGCTCTACAGTCCTTCAAGCAAGTACCTTTGAGTGAGTGGCTTGGCATGCCATCTCACCATGCATCGTCAATGCATCTGAAATAGTGGAGTCTCCATCCACAACAAACTAGTCTTCAGAATGAGGAAATCCATCCTCCCAAGGCATGTCTGCCTCCCATACATCTGGCATAATGGATACTCCCTCCACAATGAGTGCATGTAGGTTGATTGTATCCAAGTCAACAGATCTGTGAGAAACGACTTCCTCCCAAGACACTGCAACCTCATGCACATCCTGTATGGTGGAGTTTTCCTCCACACGTGCATTCATGTTAATCGTAGTAGGATCAACAAGCTGATATTGGCCACCTTGCCCGATACCAAGGGCAATCATCCATCTTTGTTTCATATCAGAAACAATACACTTCTTCCCATAGAAATCCATAGAAATATTGGGATTTTCAATTAATTGACGAATAGACAGAAGATTCTTTTGTAAAGAAGGTACATATCTAACATTCCGTACCAACAGTTTACGAGTATTATTCAATACAATGCATTTATCTCCTATCCCTTCTACTGCAAGTAATTCTCCATCAGCTAGTACTACTGATTCAAAACAGATATTTGCAGTAAATGAAACATACATGTCCCTGATCCGGATGCACCGGAGTCAATGATCCAGCAACTAGTACCATTGTTATGCGAGCATGATGTCATCTGAATCTCGTTCTTCTACGACTACATTATAGGCTATGCCTCTATATAATGCTCTATATTTTAACACATAGCAGCGAGGTGCACAGGGCCGCATGGAGCTGCACAACATGGTAATGCAATTTGAGATTATACTAAAGTATTATCCTACACTTCTCAGACTGAATTTGTTGAGTGGAGACGTGACAAGCAATGTCCTCACAATGTTCTAGCATGGAGTTGCTAAGGACCTGTTATGTAATAATCACTTTGTTCAGCATTATGTGAGTCTCTACAAATTCCCTTAGTGCACAGACGTTACAAAGTGAGGTGTTCATATGGGCACGCACCCTTGCTAAGAAATGGGGAGACAAGACAAGATATTGCATGTTGATACATAGTAGAGTGCATTTGTAATATTTGTCAATACAGTCATGTGGTGTAAAGTGTTGTATGATACATCAGCATCTTGAAGAATGTCACTGTATTGTAACGATTGCACTACCTATAAGTGAACGGAGATTACTGTGATGGGGTTTTTACCTATGTTGCCAGGAAACGGAAACGGGTACGAAACGTGGAAACGGCAATTTTCAAAAAACCTTGGATACAAAACATTACGGGAAACGTCTGTACAATATATTATTAAAATATATATATATATGTGTGTGCATAGTACTCATTTTAAAATTGTACTCCATACACCATAAGAGATAAGTATAACTGATAAAACACTCAAAATATTTTGTATTCATTGAAATAATACATTATTATCATGTATACTTATCTCTGGGAGACTAGGACGTTTCAAAGGAGTTTCCGTTTCGGAAACGAAACGGGGGGCCCTAGGCGTTTCCTGGTAACAGAGGTTTTTACCCAAAAGGGTTTTCCCGTGTGAAATCTTATGTACTTTGTTTGTCACTCTTGCATTGATATTCGGTTTATAGCATTCCCCTTCTCTGTGTTTTAAGTTTATTGTCCATAGTTGCTCTATCCCCAACATTTGGTATCAGTGCTTGGTTTAGCTCAATGTGAGTTAGGATCACCTGTCATAAGTGGTTGCCTTGGGTGGCACTTTTTCAAGGGTGGAAATTGTGCAAGGAAAAATGAGAGAGAACACAAGAATAGAGATTAAACATAGTGATGTGTTCAGACTGGTGAAGGTTCTATTACTTGGCTGGTCTCTCTTCTATGTGTCCTTCATAGCTGACTTTTCAAGAAACACGTGCATATATTTTCTTTGAAAAAAATTTGAGGTACCGATGCAATTCAAGGAATTCAAGGCGCTTGTGCAGGATCAGACAAAGAAAAGGATAAAGGTGTTGTCATGGACAATGGGGGCGAATATTGCTCAAATGAGATTGAGGAATTCTACAAGCAGTGTGGAATTGAGAGACAAAAGAAAACTCCTTACAGAAAAATGCAGAATGGAATTGCAAAATGGATGAACATGATGTTAATGAAGAAGCCCAGAGTATTCTGAGTAGTGCACACTTGGAGCAAAAGTATTGGGCGGAAGCAGTTACTATTGTGTGCTACTTGGTGAATAGATCACCTCTATCAGCCCTTGCTGACAAGACACTGCAAGATGCTACGACTGGTAAGAAATCGTCCCTGAGATACCTGAGAATCTTTGCTTGTAATGCACATGTCCATATTCCAAAGGAAACAAGAAATATACTTGATATGAGTCTTTGAAGAGTAACTTTATTGCATATGGCAATCGTGTCAAAGGTACAAATTGTAGAATCCTGAAACAAATAAAGTTGTGTATAACCAAATTGCAATTTTTAGGGAGATCAAGAGGATTCGTGCATGGAGAGTCTACACAGAGACACTGCACAGGAACAACCAAAGAAAGAAACAAAATAGATGCATGTTGATATAGAAGTTGAAGAGGTTGTATTCAAGTTTGTTGCGACGGATGAAGAGTTGCAAGAGCAAAAGGAAGAAGAACATGTGACTCCTGTCATGCGAAGGTCGGAAAGAGTGAGAAGAATAGGGCACCTGAGAGGTATATTCCATTGCATTTTTGTTTTGCCTATCATTTATTTGTTTCTGATGAAGAAACCAAGACGGCCATGGACGCACTTGGCTAGGCAGAGCACAAGTCATCAAAGATGGCCATGTAGGTGGAAATGGAGTCCCTTATGCAGATGAAATGTTGCTGATTGGCAATAACAAAGAAAGGCTCAAGGAAGTTAAGCCTCAATTGTTTGTGCAGTTTGACATGAGGGACCTTGGTGCTGCAAATTTCATTTTGGGCATGGAAATCAAGAGGGGTCGTGCAAACATGAAGCTCTAGCTAAAATAGAGAAAGTATGTTGTGATTATATTGGAAAGGTTCAAGATGCAGGAAAATAACCATGTGTGTGCCCCCTTTCCAGTGGGTCAGAAATTACCCTTTGCATACTGTTCCAAGACACGAGGAGTCAGAGGACATGGATCTGGTTTTGTCTGTGGGTGCAATGGTAAGCCTGATGTACGCAATGGTTTGTACGCGACCTAACATAGCACATATAGTAGGAGTAGTGAGCAGATTCATGTCAAATCATAGTAAGGAGCACTAGGCGACCATTAAGAGGATCTTCAAATATCTATGTGGCGCTACAAATTATGGTCTTTGTTACCATGGGAGTCTTGAAGAAAATAGGACTTTGATTCCATAGAGCTTTATGGACTCTATTTGGGTTGGAGATCTTGATTTTCATAGATCTACCAATGCGTACGTGTTCAACTTGTTTTCTAGAGCCATCAATTGGATGAGCGAACAACAGGTATGTGTTGTGATATCAACTACAGACACTAAATACATGGAAGATACTAATGCAAGCAAGGCAGCTATGTGGCGTCAAAGGTTGTGCGAAACTATTTGATTCATGCAAAAGGTTCTGTGGATATACTATGATAGCCAAAGGGCAATCTGTCTAGCAAAGAACACTGAGTATCATTCTCGAACGAAGCATATTGATGTGCGATACCATTTTGTAAGGGAAATAGTCAAAGAGAAGAAGATAATACTAGAGAAGGTTAACAGAATGAGAACGTAGAGGAAATCGATGGGCATGGTTGTCCGCAGCTACTAAAAGTATAGATTCATAATCCCCATGTAAAGTTTTCAAAAGAGTTAGGCGTACGTATAGTGTTGCGCAGGAGGCTTGCGCAACACTATCATCCAGGATCTTTGCGCAGGGAAGGTTGTTCGTAGGTGTGAACAGTTAAACTGCACAGGATGGCTGCATACAGGAATGTTGTGCACAAAAGGTTGTGTGATGCACAGTAACGTGATGCATATTATGGTGTTGCATGGAGTTGTGCAGCACAGTAATACAATTCATGAATATACTGAGGTGTTATTCCTACATTTGTTAGACTGTATCTGTCGACTAGAGGCCTGCAAGCAAAATCTTGACAATGTTCTCTAACATGGAGTTAAGGAGAACTCATGTAATGATCACTTTGTTCAGTATTAGGTGAGTCTACAAATTCCCTGGTGAGCAGATGTTACAAAGCGTGGTTTTGGTATTTAGACAGGCACTTTTGCTAAGGAATGAGGGGCATGACAAGATATTGCATGTTGATACATGGTAGACTGTATTTGTAATAATTGTAGATAAAGTAAAGTGTTTTATGATACAACAAAACCTAGAAGAACATCACAATATATACAATTTCAGCTGATACAATCAAACATAGCAGTGTTACGCGGGGACGCGTCCCGACCATTTTCCTCACGTCCCGGACGTCCGGGACGTCCCGGGGACTTGGGGACGGGGACGGGACGTTTCCCTGCCGTCCCCAATTTCCAGAAAAAAAGGGGGACGTCCCCCACAAACCAGAAACGCACCCGGGACGTCCCGGGTGCTTTGGGGACTTCGTGACATCCCCGAGACGTCCCGGGGACTTCACGACGTCCCCGAGACGTCCCGGGGACTTCACAACGTCCCCAACAAAATCTGCACTTTTCCAACATTAAAACATGTGAATTTCAGTTTTATAATACTTTTTTAATATTTTTTTAAACTTTTAATACATTCTAGTAAAAAACAACATGCAGATTTCTCATAATTGCCATAAACTGCAGAAGTATTGTTGCTCCTCCATGTTATGTCTGATGATATGAAGTAATGGTCACAGGCCGAGTTTTATAAATTTTCAGTCATACACTATACAACTAGTGTTTGTTAATTCTTCGTTGCTGGTTATCTCGAGATAGTTTATGGTTCTTTCTGTTTCAGTGATAGGACATTTTGTTTGTTTGCTGCATATTTAAGATTTTATATATCGCAAGAGTTTTTGCTTCAGACCCATCTGCATGTAGCAAGGATCAGAATGTATGTAATCCTATTCTCAAATATAAAATATAATAGTCACAATTTTTTTAAAAAGGAAAAAGTAGAGATTATAGTTTGTACAATGTTGTGGCATTCAGAAAAATGAGTAATCTTTATGCTTGCTTAATTTTCTATAAAGATATTGTAGTTTTCTGTGGACTTGCAGCAGACACTAACTAGATATAGCTAGCTTAGTCGAGTGTTAGCATTTGAAAATCATGAGAACAGTGTAACAGTTACTCTTGTTCTTGTTATGTTCTAATCAGTGGCTTTGTAATAGGTACGTCAACCACATATAGATGCAGTTACCCATGTAGTAGTGGATGAAATCACGTTACAAACGTATTAACTTTCAAAACATATAGATCTACTTAAATGGGAAACAGAAAAAAGTAAAATGAAAAACCTCAAATAAAGACTCTTACCTCTTAAATCCCCTGTCGAAATCTTTTGAAGCTGATGCAGATGAATAATTGGATTAATCATTAATGGTTTCAATCTTCAAACTTTCAATTTTAAGTCTTAGTTTATTGAATTATTCATGTTATATTTGTAAAATTAATAAATTATATATATTTTTATATATTTTTTTATTAGCCGTCCCCAAATTTTCAAAAAAATTGCCGTCCCGGAGTCTTAGGTAACTATGAAACATAGGTTACTGTGCTGGACTTTTTACCCGAAATGGTTTTCCATAGTGAAATCTTGTGTATTTTGTGTATGTCATTATTGCATTGATATTTCGTTTATAGCATGTCTCTTCGTTGTGTTTGAGCTTATTGTGCATAGTTGCTCTATCCCAACATGCTTTACTTCTTTTGAGAGATAAGTAATATGAAGCGAGTTGAATACAAGGCTTCTTCTAGCGTGTCCACTAACAAAATCAAAAGCAAATTTAAAAGTTTTCATAGAGAGTTTTGGGGAAGTTTTCATAAAGTCCGAAGGAATGCCACCCAAGAGAGTGGTAGAGGATAAAATCAATTGCAACTATATTGTCTCCTCCCTGGTATTGGTCTCTAACAATAATCACTAATGGAGGGAGATAATGTTAAGAAGCAACTTCATGATATCTTTGCTAGATCATGGAGTAATCCTACCTAGCACTTCATGTAGTTTTCCTATGGAAATTGTACCTAAAAAAATAGTTCATGGAGGATGTTTATTGATTATAACTATAAGGCCTTAAACAAGATATCCATCAAAAACAATGTTATTACCTACTAGTTAAATATAATAAATATAGAATATATTTACTTATTGAGATATAAAACAGAATGCATAATATCATAAGTGAATATAAAGGATAGGGTGATAGGTTATACATATAAATGACGTGTCGAAAGAATAGCTCCTGTCCGGGTGAATTGATAGGTCACAATTGTCTATAACATCACTTGATAACTAATGACACTTAATTAAGTGATAACATGCTCTCCCATGTTCAAAAGGATTTGACCTCAAATTACAGTTGAATATGATAACCTATATGACTTTAACAAATTTCTAGAGTAGCAACACATTGAAGTAGGATTGATTCATCTGAGATCAATCTTGAAAGGCTTTGAATATCTTCTGAAATGAATACTTGAATAACTAAGTATTGTTGACATGAACTCCATGATATTTTCGTAGAATTGGTTTAGGATTCCAAGTATGTCTGCTATAATTGGAATCTTATTTAGAATTATTTGTCATTGAAGTTAAATACTTTCCCGATAGTGAGGATAATGAGACAATTTTAGTTATTATGTTGTTGAGTAACGTGGGTCAACATTTTTAACTTGTGCAACGATTGTGAAATTCAACACTATATTATCTTCAAACTTTTCATCAATTTTTATTTCTTTTTCAGCAGAAAGTTTAACATTCGTTTTGGTGTCCTCCGTCCCAAAACCCTTTTACATGATTTTTTTTTCTAAGCCAAATCTACTTCCTGTTTTTTTGCAAAATTGTTAGTACCAACTTGAGACGCTTTACTTGTTTTTTAAGGGTTTGATTGTGATTCTCAAGGCGAGTTATCTTTTCCTGTTTTTCAATATTATTTTATCAACATTTTGTAAATTCTTAATCAGCAACAACTTTTGATTTTGTTCTATAAGGATCTTATCATTTTGATTTTATAATTTAAATTAAAAGACTCTGATTCTAGTCCTCCATCCAAAAACTTCTTAGATCATTTTCCTTAAAAAAATCCTTCAAGATTATCCAAAGTTAAATTTTATTTAACTCGACATTCAAGGCTTGACCACAGGTTCTTCATCTGTTTGTGATAAGTTTCCCACGAATCAAATGGATCCTTTATTCTTCAAAATTTTGAAGAACCAAATTTGTTAGAATAATTAAATAATGCTATGTCCAAGATAATATATTTTTTATCATGGTAACTATGCTTTGATCATAGCATTGTTCTAGAAAGTTGTTACACAAACCTGATAATGTGTTATGCTTATAGACATGATAGAATTCCCCACGAGTAGAACAAATAGCATGTACATAAGAAACATTAAGTTCAATGCCAACCTGAATACTACCAAAATAAAACAAAACAAACATTTCAAAAATTACTAAAGAAAAATAAGAAAGCCAAACCATTCCAAACATCTTTTAACAACAAGAGTTGTTATCTAATTGCTATAAGCAAATCTTACTATCAAGTCAAACTTACACCAGGATACATGACTTGATATTCAGCAAGGATATTTCTTTACAGATTTATAAAACATTACCCAAGTTGGTGCCTACCGCTAAACATGTGATTCAGTAAAAGGTGTAGAAGTCTCTGAAATACCAGACTGAATTATAAAGTCATTATCCTTATGGTACCATATTTTACTACCAAGTCGGATAAGAATTAGAATATGACCTATTAACAAGTCTTAAATACTCATTCAAGTGATTAGAGGAAAATACTTTTATGGTAAGGCTATGGGGAAAGACATGACAAAAGTGAAGTCTTTTTATTACATCAACTTTTGATATAAACGTCAACATTTACATAGAGCATTTATGGAATAGTATTTTATTTTGTTCACTGAATAATTTTACACACAACTAGTAAAGCATGTACTCATATACAAGTCATTTCTCTTAACTGTCCCTGGGAAAGACGTGACAAAAGTCAAGTCTTATTGATTACATCAACTTTTGATACACAATTCAACATTTATGTAAATCAATCATGAAATAGTATTTTAATTGGTTCACCGAATAATTTTTGGAACAACTAATAAACATGTACTCATTTACAAGTTCTCCCTAATTACCAGAATATTGCAGTTAAGTCTATTGTTTTCAAAAACAAACATTTAGATGCTTATTATATAAAGCAACCAAGTAGATATTGTACATTATCCATGGATAATCAATAATGTTTGAGAGGATTATATAGTCAAACCCATATTAGGTGAGAATGCTTACTTTTTATTTATCAGATTAAACTCAGCTAGCAAAAGTGCCATGCCATTCTTGTCATTCCTCATCAACGGCTTATTCAGCTGCTTCTCCACTTTTTCCAATGCATCCATCATCATCTTCTCAGCACCTAAATGGTCCTCAAGTCCACTCCTACGAAACGATAGAGAAAACATTGTTAAACAAAAATCATATGTAATATTAAAGAATGATTCATTATCTCAAGTTTCAATATGCTACCTTCTTACAAGAGCCTGCAGAGAGGCCACCAAACCTATAGAACATATTGCACGCAGTACTCACTAACTAATGTGCCCAATGAATTTTTCAGTTTAACAAGGACATGCTGACAATGATTTTTACCTTGCATGTTTCAAGGAGAACAGACCAAATACCAAATAAGCTTTCATCAAGTAGTAAGAGTTGAAATCATGAACAAAAATGGGGAAGGAAACCCTCTTGTTCTAAGTCAAATGGCAATTCTGAGTGAGTTGGAAATGTCGGTGTTGGAGAACTATTCAAATGACAATTTTGATTTGAACATGAAGAGGAGTTAACTATTTCATTAGTGGATGCAAAAATATAAAAATTGTGGGTGAATATGCTTGTTTTAACGTCAATGCAAATAAAAGTGAGAAGACTATGTGAGAGAGATGCTAACAATCGATCACTGACAGATTGCATTCAACCTGGCTTGCAAGTGATCGATCATTTGATCAGGTCTAGAAAGATAACTCGTGAGTTGAACTCAATCACCCATGAGTATTCAGCTGCAATAATATCCAAGTTTAGGCTGAGGAGAGATAGGAAAGGGAGGGTACACTCGCCCCCTCCTCCAAGGTCAGTGCATACCGTCAACTCCCTCATTTGAAGATTTGAACCCCTCTAGTAGCCATCATTTGGGGTGAATGAAGACAAGCAAGATGTGGAATGGATAACCTCAAAGTCACTTGATGTCCTCAACAAGCCAGTCTTGAGTTTTCTTCTCCTAATTGTTAACACTTGGACCGACATCCTGAGAGTTTGTTGAGGCAACTGCTTCAGGTAATCAAATTGGAAGTGCAAGTTACTAAGATATCCCTCTCTTTGGGCCTACCCTGACCCAAGGGAAGGCAACCTCAAAGTACATATCTGGAAACATTTCGATCTAGTTCTCAAAGCCCTTGCCTCGAGATTTCAAATAAACTATCTAAAGGACTGTGGGAAATTAAATATGATTTTGGAAAGAATTAAGTTTAACATTACTCAAACTTTTCTAGCTGATGCACTTATTCATTGGGTTATCTAATTCCATGAATTATTACAAGGTATGAAGTGGGCAAGAAAAGACACAAGAGAATATATTAAAAGTGACAAGCTTTCTATCACTACACTATTGCTCCGGAGCTAGAAGAAATAAGCAGCATACTCAAAAGGAACTAGAAATTTTCCACTTAGTATGACTAATAAAGAAAACTCACAAAGTTTATTTAAGCATGAAACAACATAAATTTTAATGGAACCACCATAGCATAAAAGATCAAGTAATTTGATCACTTACAAGACCAAAATTGAATTGAAATATACTAAGTATCAGCGGTCAAACAAATACAACAAAGCCTTAACATGTCCTCAAATTACAATGGAGAGCTATAAGATATAGTGTTTCCAATACAACTTCCTCTTCCTTCCAAACATCGAGAAGTTGATCAGATTTTTAGTATCCTACAGCTCGAACTGCAGCTCTGTAATATCCTGAAAGGAGAAAATTAGCATGGGTGAATGAAAGGACATCATTAAGGGAAAACACAAAAATAGAACGATTCCTAATGCAAAAGCATAGCAGTCAAAAATATCGTCTCATGAGGGAGTCGCTCCTTTTATAGCTTTGATCAACAAGCCTTAATTGCTTTCTTACCCAGAATTTGTGTGGCTGCATCTCTTCTTTGTTCTGTATATCTTCTATGATCTTTGCAAGTAGTTTCTTTAGTTTTAAGGTCTTACAGGCCCTTTATATATTCTAATTCAATCTTCGTGCAGCTTTTAAAATCACCTTTTAATCATGTCTTATAACTGTCTTCTCAAAATATGCATGTACATCATTTATATGCCTCTAAAATCCCACACAAAGGCCTCCCAAATTATGTGCGCCTCCCACAGCGTTGCTTGGGTGGCATCAATTTGGTAAGAGTTTGCTGAGGTATGACCTACTGAGATGGCACTTTTTGGATCGATGGTGAGTGAAATGGAGATTGTTGAACGATGGATAAGGCATTTTTTTCATTCCACCTCTTCAGATCAGTGTCTGGATTCATAATAATGGGATTTCCAAGGAAATAATCTCCTCATATGGACAATTTACCTCAACAACCCTTTCCTCATGAATTCTTCTATTCATGCAATCAAAAATGCCCTTTCAACACATATCTATAGTCATTTATCGCTAAGACCTTTTACTTTGTCCAGTTCTTTATTCTATTGATGGGCAATTTCCTTATTTACCTTCTCCACCACTTTAAGGACATTGTCCTTACACATCATTGAAAACGCCATCTTTATTAAGTTATTGATCTTATACTTGTGATATTAGTGCTCCTTTTGATTTATATTGTGGTACTCTATGGAAAAAGGCATGTGTCAATTTCTTGAATATTGCCATTTGTGCACATTTAAATCCAACAACCGCACTCATTCTACTTGCCCTTTTCTTCATTCTATGTATCACATAACACAAGGCAATCACTTTACAACTAGTCGTTCCAAAACCAAATCAGGTTAATATGAGTGGAAAACATATTCTGATCATCAAAAATACTTTTCTTTCTTTAGTTATTTGCTCAATCTTTAATTGAGCTTCAGAGATATCCGGTATTGTTTTTGACCTGCTACTGCCACATAGTAAGTTATTAAACTTTGGCAAATCAAGTTCTTTAACTTGATTCTCTTCCAAGGTCGACTTTACCCATAACTTATCCACTTCCTTTTCTAAATCCCTAGCCTTTCGTTCAGATTCTCTATTTCAACATGAATCTTCAGTTGTCGTGTAGAAGCTGTCTTTTGAGAGTCATTTTGGAACAAGGTTACTTGTGCCAAAAATACATCTTTTAGTGTTATCACCCCTTTCACAAGCACAACATATTTCCTAATGATTTTCTCTAGGTCGACATCCATTTTGCAACTACATAAGAATTGTTGATTTCCGCTCTCAATAGCCTACTAGACTTCATGCTCAAATCATGATAATTCAACAATTTCCTTTGGCGTGTCCCTCCTAAATGTATGCTGCTCAGAAATATATATAAAGACTTAATTTAAGCCAAGGTTAACTTTGTTGAATTTGATTGGTCAAAGGGGGCCAATGATGTGTATGTGGATCTCCTCCATAAGTGCATAAATTCAATGCCTCACTTGAAGAAATGTTAGCATATATTGTTTTCTATGCAATGATCACCCCGTACTAAATAAAACACTTTCTTTTTGATATTTTTCATGCTTTATACGTGACCACATCTCCAAAATCAATTTTAACATGTCCTTCCTTACCTTCTTTGCTTGATTTGAGTTTCCCTGAATGTGAATCACCAACAAGATCTTTGTCGTTTGCCTTCTAAACATTATCTTTCTTCTTGTCATTTCCAAAATGCTCATCAACATTGATCATCGCCCAAATATTTATCTTTGCATACTCCTCAACATTGATCTCGCCCTCCTTTAAGGGGTTCATGATTTACATTCTTGAGGAGATGTGGCTCTTCATCGTCTCTTCTTCTTGCACCTTGGTGAGGTCTATTACTGCTTCCATATTCCATTCATCTTCAATCTCAAAATGGCATACATTACATTGTTCGAAATAGCTTGTTCCTCCTTCACACTATCTCCTTTAATTTCCTTTTCATGGCAACTGAGGTTCTCCAAACATGTGCACAATGGGGTTGGACAAGATGTTCACTAGAACTAGCTTTGTTGGTAAAAAAAAATGTAGTTGGCGAAGGTCATGTCGTAATGAAAGTACTCACTTCTTTGGATGTTGAGGTTGATTGGCCTCCTGATTTTGAAATAAATTTTTCTCGTGTATGCTACTATATTCCCAAAAGCTCCTTGTTTTTCCTCAATTTGGAGATTACTTGGTCTACCAACGATTCAAGTAGCTTTTTCATTGCTTCTTGTCTCACGTCATCATCATGTTCAACAACTAGGTTACAGATTACGTTCTCTTTGAATCACAAGGGTTTTGGAAAGAATCCTCTCTCATCCGAATCCACATAGATTCCAATGATTTTTCATTTCTCTAAAAACTCGAGGTCCATCACAAGATCTTCGTCATCTAATGGGCAGCCCTTGTAATAGCCAATTCTTTCCAAGTTGAGTAATTCTTCCTCCTTATCAATAAGATGGGGTAAATTTCGACATCCAACCTATTAAGTTATATTAGCAAAGTAACCTAAATTATGAAGCAGCCACTCAATTTATTCCAACTAGAATATCCTGATAATTGTGTTTGCAACACAAGCCCTATGATTTCTTTAAATTTTGAAACTCTTAAATTCAATTAGGACTTGCACTAAGCTACCCTTCTCAGATGTAGACCCAACAAACATCTCTGCCACAAGTATTCACGACAAAATCCCTATCATCCATCAACCAAAGTAATACATGAGGTCCATCCACGGACCAAGGAAATAAGAGTTGATCTCATCATATACTAGTTTGCCAAAAGATTGCCTTCTCCTTCAAGGTGAATCATGGCTAGGGCGTCCCTTGAGAAGTGATGCATTCTACTGCATTGGACAAGGGAATATACCCTTAGCAAATATTTCCCGATAAATAAGTCACAGTCGACTCACAAGAGCACCACAAAAATTTCTTACATGTCATATGGATCAGCTCATTGGCTTTCTATTTGATTTCTAACCCTCCAAACTTGTCCATGTTTTGGTAAATAAATAATAAATTGAACATTGAATAGTACCTGACTTCACCACTAGCTTTGATGTAGCTAATTGGTGGTGCATGTATTTTGATATCACTATCGCCCAATCAAATGTGTGTATTTGGCATTGCACAAAACATCCACAATAATGAGCATCATCAATTAATGCGAGTTCTTCTTCATTTCAAATACTTGTGAGATCAGGTCCACATTATCAACCATGTTTGAATTAAAATGCACCGTGGTTCTGCCCTTTAGACTACAAAAGTCTTCCATTTAAGAGGATGTCATAGAACTTATAGAAGCAGGAAAGCCTGGTCCAATACAAAAACCTGTTTAAAAATGCAGCCAAAAAAGTACGACGTATAAAAACAACAGGAATGTAGGGAAAGGAATCATGCCCGTCTTCTACAGGTCATGAAGAATTTATGCCCCCAAATTCTTCTAAACTTTTGACTAAAAAGCTAGTGCAGGAGCTACTAAATAAGATATGAGTAGGAACAGAAATTTCTAAGAATGATAATAAGATAGAGGAAGAAAAGGGTCTGCAGTTTTCAAACTGGGAAGATACGGAGATTCAAGAAGAAGAGGACAGAGAAGAAAATGAGCATATGGCTTAACAGAAATATAATAGAAAGTGGGGAACAATATTTTCTTGCCTAGAAGAAAGAGGAAATATTATATATTTAACAAGCCTAAGGAGCAGCAAAAGGTAACTCCCACCTCAAGAATCGAGCCACTTCCAAGCAAGGACCAAACCTTTGTCAATTAAGACAAATAAATGCAGTGGGCAGTTGGGTCCACACTCGCTGTGCACATAATTCAAATAATATAGGTTAATAATGGAATAGAATATTACACATACAGGAAAGCTTACAAACTGTTCCACTGGCTGATTTGAACAAGTATGTTGTTGTGGAATTATAGATAAGAGTTGCGCTGCAAATTTGAGCTTTGATCAGTCAAATGATGTGACCCACTGCCCATGTTGTGTTGTCAAATATTCGAGCATTTCGCTCTTTCAATGTGTGCCAAAGAACAAATGCCTAGGCAAACACTAAATGATTTTCATTTCAGTTTTCAGTATGGTCCACTTTAATAAAATGCGAGTTGCGGAGTCAAGGCTTAGAGATGAGGGCCCAACAAGGAGTGCATTTTCCTTCCAAACAGCTTTGGTGGATGAACATTGGAAAAAGAGGTCGTTGAAGTTTTAGACATATATAGGGTGTATCCATTCTCTTTTGTTGAGATTGTGTCCTAATAGAATTCTGCCATGGACGATTAATAATAAGAAAGCTTTGATTTTTCCCAGCTTCATTGCACCCATTGCTTATTCAACTATCTCCTTGGGATAATCCCTTTGACTCAGAACTTGATATGCAAATCCAAATATAGTCATCAGTACTTGGCCATACGAATTGGTCCTGATTGGTGAGGTGAAAAATGGGCATGTATACTAGCTCAATCAATAGACTATCGACCTAATTGGAAGGATTCAAACCAGTATGTTTAATTGCCTCTCTATTCCAAGTAAGTTGATTGCCATTAACAATGTGATAACAACCAGTTGTTGAAATGTCCCTTGTGGGATACCACTCGAAAATACACAAAATATATAGAAATTACATCAAGTAAAAATTCTGATTTTTGCAGGAAATAACCAGCAAGGGCAGCAACAATAGAAAAATATTTTTGGAATTTTTTGAATAATATATAACTGCCAAAAAATTTCAGAAAGCCCTAGACAACTGGAAAACTTCAAAAATTCATAACTTTGCAAATACAAGTGATAAAATTCTAAAAATCTGGAAATAACATCTACAAATAATATAAATGAAAGCCCAACCTCCAGATTTGGAAATATCAGCATGAAACCCCTCCAAAAATTGCTGCAAAATCCCTAGGGGTGACATCACCCTAAGGAAGAGGCTGAAAACTCTCAAAAATGTCTCCAAAAGTGGCGCCAAACTCTACTTTGAACGCTGCCACAAATCTGATCTGAAACCCTCTTATTCTTCTCCACAAAAAGTCTTTGAAACCCTTCTTTCGAATCTCTAAAAAATATCTCTGAATAACAGCCCTGAATCAGCTCCAAAATGACAAACTAGGGTGGATCTTTCACCACCAAAGAATGTCTTACTAGCTAGGAATGGATCTCTCACCACCGAAGCTAGGGTTCCTGTGGGATCTTACTCCACAAGCAAGAAGATTGCAAACAGCAGTTGCTCAATAAGAAAATATGTGAGTGTGCAAGAATGAGCTCTATTACTCCCCCATACTCCTTTTATAATTTCCCCAAGCAACAAGAGGCCCAAAAAGACCCCAATCAACCCCTTCTAGGGAGAACCACAAAAACATAAAGTAACTTAAGTTACTTTTCCCTCCTAGTCGCCATAGGGACTTAAGTGACCCCCAACAAAAGATTATAACATTAAAGTGTCATGAGTCCCCCTTAACGACAAAACATAACATTTGTTCCCACCAAGCCACTTAATACTCATGTCAACGCAAAAATATAACAAATAAGCAAGGTGGTAATAGTCATCCATACCCAATAGCCTCCAGTGTCGTTAGCCCCTCGGGTATGACCAAGGCTAAGACAAATGAAAAACCTCCTAGGCCATCTGCTCAAATTGGGGACATTACAGTCCTCCCCTCCCGAGAAATGCTTGACCCCAAGCATTATCCTGCCATGTTGTAGAAACTGAATACCACAAAGTAAGTTTCTCCACCTCACCCTGCAATCAACTAATGATTGGTGTGATCCGAAGTAACCAAGACACCCCATGTAGTCATCATGACCTCTATGTCGTATAGAGAACAATGTTGTCCCTAAAGTAGAATGATGCCCAAACCAACTCTCCACTAATACCCACACCAGGGTGTAACTGCATGACAATCCCTGCTAATGTGAAGCTACCATCATGTGATTACTCACAATCACTACCTCTCCAGTCAACCCACGAGTACGAAAGTCCACTCTAAATCCTATAACAACCTCTGTATCAACTGTATACGCACAAAGTGTGTTAACTCTCCCACATGACCCACACTCGTGTGAGAGTAAGGCTCCTCATAATGTATCTCAATGTGTCCCGTGGGGGAAAAATCCCAAGACTCCAATAAACGGTCAACCGACAATGTCAACTCTACATAGTTCACCTCCTGTGATGAGTGTGAACCTACTGAATAACCAAGTAACTGAGTCAACTCCGACCCTCCATTGAATAGCGCATGGATGAAGTGCTTGTTGTGTATAAGAATAAAATACATAGGAGTGTTATCCCATGTCGACTCAGAAAATGATGAACCTATAAGCTCTGATTTGTCATAACGACAAACCGTACATCCATGTATAAAGTTGAGGATATCCTCCCTCAACCCATGCCATCTAAACCTCTCCCATATGAACCTCCCAAATGATACGGAAAAGCAATACTTACTCGATAAATATTTTCTCCCCCATCTTTTATGAGTGCTTTGCTAACAATATTCATCCTTTGAGCAACATCGTACTAAAGTCATCAATCATGAAGAATCAATGTTTGAGCTTCAGTCCATTATCCCTAAGGTAGAGTTTGTGTATGATACCTCCGGCCTTAAGACACAAACACGTATGACAAAGCATGATAATGCTCACGATGAAGCCTCTCTTCTACACGATCCACGGCAATGCATCTAAATACCACCTAAGTAGTAAAAAATTCAACATCCGATATAGATGTTGTCACACATACTTCCACATCCCATATACTAAATGTTGTAGCAAATGCTCCACCTGTCCAATATAACATACCTGTGTTACGTGAAAGTGATCCCTTCCCGCTAACATCGACAAAGAAAGCAAATATGTTGAAGCAACCACAAGAATTCCTACCTAAATATATTGGCGAAATTTTGAACAAATTCGAGAATGACAAATTATAAGCCTCTTAGTAAACCCATGGAACAAAATCTGAAATTGACATCATAAGTTACCACAGATTTGTTCCATACCACTAAATAAAACAACTCATTGAAAGTCTGATCTACATCACCACAACTAAACCAAATATTTCTTTTGTTGTTAGTGTTCTTTCTAGATTTATGCAACAACCCGAAGAAAGTCACTAGGTAGCAACAAAAAGAGTTCTTCCATATCTAAAAGGAACACAATTTTGGGCTCATATACTTCAGGGCACAAGACTTCAAACTAGTTGGATATTCAAATTCTAACTATGTTGGTGATTTTGAAGATGGGAAATCCACTTTGGATTTTCTAATGAATTTGGGAACAACAATGATCAGTTGGAAGTCAAAAAAGCAATCAATGGGTGCAATTTCTTAGACGCAAGCAAAAATACCTGGCAGCCTCGGAGGCAACCCGGGAATTTTGTGGCTCAGAAGGATTCTTTCAAATTTGCAAAAACAACAAGTTTTGTTCACACACTCATGGTTGACAACACATCCACAATTCAAATGGCGAAGAATCCAATCTTTCACGATCAAACCAAGCATATCAACACAAAATTCCACTTAATTTGGCATTATGTGAAAGATGGTAGGGTAAAATTGCTACATTGCCCTACTATGGAGAACCTAACGGACATCTTGACAAAAGTGCTTGGAAGAGAAAATTTTGAAAAATTCAAAGGCATGCTTGGTCTCACAAGGATTAGCGGCGATGTAATATTATTGTACATAATATTGATTAGTCCTAGGTATAATATATAAGACAGCTTTTGTCTTGTAGTGGTAGAAGAATAGTTCTTGTAGGAAGGTGTAGAGTCGTGGGAGGTGAAATGAATAGCCATCTTTTGCCTATATATATTTGTAATCTTTCTTCATTTGAATCAACAAAAATACAATTTTGGCTTACACGAATTTAGTTTCTTAAATTCATTTCCTTACCTTGTCCCTTTATGTCCTCATCCAAGCAATTGAAACAAGCATTTATCACTTGCTTTTACAAAGGTGTTGCTTATGATACCTACTTTAAGCCTCTTTTAAATCTTCACCAAAGAGAAATGAAACAAGTTCACGATTACATCCCAAGGTTCGAGGCGGTCTTAAGACACTTACCTCCCAACTGATACGGAAAAGCAATACTTACTCAATAAACATTTTCTCCCCCATCTTTTACGAGTGCTTTGCTAACAACTATTCATCCTTTGAGCGGCAGTGTGTTTAAGTCATTAAGCATGAGGAATCAATGTTTAAGCTTCACTCCCTTATCCCTAAGGTAGAGTTTGTGTATGATACCTACGGCCTTTAGACACAAACACGTATGACAAAGCATGATAATGCTCGATGAAGCCTCTCTCATCTACACCATCTACTGACCGCATCTAAATACCACCTAAGTAGTGAAAAATTCAACATCCGATATAGATGTTACCACACATACTTCCACATCCCATATACCAAATGTTGTACCGGATGCTCCACCTATCCAATATAACATACCTCGGTTCGTGAAAGTGATCCCTTCCCACTAACTTCGACAAAGAAAGCAAAAATGTTAAAGCAACCACAAAAATTCCTACTATATTAGTTAATAGAAAGCTTGTAGAGCTCCCTCCAATCGACACCGCTCTAAGACCCATTTGACTAATATATTCGTGGCAAACCCTTTTACAAATTTCATCGCATTACTAGGCATGATACAAATGGTTGCACACCATTACAAGCCAAAATCCTTTCACTCGCCAACAATGGTAGTATCACAAACAAAGAAATTACCCACCGCCAAGGTGCATACACAATCATCCCCACCACCCCTTTTGAAGGATCATATGTTCACCGCAATGACTATCGGGATGCGGCGACATGTCTTAGCTCATGATAATAACAATTTCAAAGTGAGTGTTAATTTGTATGTAACCCTAGGATACCCATTGTACTTGTGGCCTACATCTATGCGGTAGAACAATTCGAAGGTTATATGATTTTTGTTATACCTATCTATTCCTTCATACTACCTCCATTACTCCTATGATGTCTCCCTAGAATCTTGAAATCTGATAGGACCCTCCAAAACCAAGAATTTGCATTATAGCTCCTAGATGTTTGAAACCACTCTAAAACATCCTGGAAGTATATACATAAAATATAACTTAAAGCATAAGTAAATTTCCATATCTTATTGTATCTATTGGCATAGAATCGCCAACTACCTACGGAAAGTATTGTCCCAAAATTCATAAATGCCATTGGTGGTGAGTATATTCAAAAAATCCTCATTTTTTTAAAAGTTTTGCGGGTACTCAACAAGTTTTCAACTATGGGTTGAATCACATAGGGATAATTGTGGACTACCCAACACAATGTCTCACATAACTCTTGGGGTAAAACAATCAAAGTACATCCCGATGGACATGGCACAATCTTGGAGATTGACTTCGATCTTGAACAGCACTATTATTTAGACAATTCCTCCGTTGATTCTCCTTTATTTCCTTGGCACCATATTACACCCATGAGATACAAGTCCTTTACATGACCATCCACTTGACAATATATTGATATGACACACAAGTGCAATCACTTGCACATAGCTTCTCAACTCATACATGCTTATTCTACTTAGCCACCAATGGTATTTGCTCATGGAAGAATACTTATTCTTCGAAACCTATGTCATAGTCCACGACTAGTGCATAACTCGGCAATGTAACACATTCCAAGGGTTCAATGTAATTATTGAGGGAACAATCACCCTAGACCCCATCCCCTTTCTCTTGTGGTTACAACCTATGCCTTAGGGCCCTTAGTACATTCCAAGTTGGGAGTTTCTTTTTAAGCTCGCTTATTCAAAAAACACAAACAATGCAATATGTTAAAAATACAAAAAAATGGATTTGTATGTGGCTAGATTATTAATTAAATAGACTTGGACATTGTCTTTAATCATGTTTAGCACTTTACACATCCTACATCCTTAAGCGTTTGGTAACTATAATACACACAAGACAATTGCAAATACCCTTATTCCAAGGACATTCATACAAATACTTTGCGGTTTCTCGCAACCCTATACCCTTAGGGCAACCCACAACATTAAGGCCATGCTTACATCAAGCGCATCTTACATATATAGCTTACTTAGATCAGATCCTTTCACATTGTGTGGCTTCTTACAGCCCTAAACCCCAGGGCATACCTACACCGAGCTTATCTAGATCATATCTTTACACTATTCCATTGGTGACCCATACCTTCCATTGTTTATCTTACCCCGCCTTATATCTTATGAGGTGTTATATTGTGCTTTATACAATGATCACATTATTTACTTCTATGTATCGACTCAACACACTCCATGCGTAGTTGTTGTTGATCTTCATTCATTTACACATTGTTTACTACTTGCTCGTTGTATGCTTCTAAGCTTATTTGACTACTATTGGCCTAGGGCTCTGTTTTACTATGACACATTGTTTGACTCGTTTTCTCTAACACATTGCTCGCTCTATGCGCATTGCCTCCTTCATTACTTGCTCTATACATATCGTTTGCTCTAAAGCCTTTTTGCTCTATGCACTAATTGCTTTATGCCTTGCTTGCTCTATGCTTGGTTTTCTATATGCACATTATATGATTCATTACTAGATCTACACACATTATTTGATACATTGTTTGGTCTATGCACATTGTGTGATTCATTACTTCCTCTAGGACCTTTTCTTGCACTATGCACCGTGTCTAAAACAGTGTTTGCTCTTTGACTTGTTTGGTCTATGAAATGTTTGCACTATGCCTTGTGGCTACAAGCCTTATTTGCTTTATGCACTTGTTTATTCATTGTTTGCTCTATGCTTATCTGCTCAATGCGCAATTGGTTACACTTGGTGCATGTTACCCATATTGCTTCTTGGATTCGTTGATTGATCCATCTCTCAATTGGAACACATTGCTTATGACATAATGTTTGAGCCACATTGCTTGATGCAACTATTGCTTGAGACACGTTGCAAGATACATATCATACGATCTATGTTATTAACACATACTTGATTGATGCACATAGTGTTTGGCACACACTATTGTTTGATGCATACTTGTTTAGTGCACACAACTAACTACTACAAACACAGTCCGAATATTCATTGCAATGTCTTGTCAATTCTCTATGTCTTATGGCAGGTCTACCATGTCATGTGTTGTCAAATATCGTTCATTGTTACGCTCTTCGCTATTGATCTCTATGGATTTCTGGACATGCTTACTATTTGCTTGCCCATGGGATGACATCTACTGGTTCTCTAGTGATCATATCTGGGGCACATTGCTTATATCACTATGTTTAGTACATATATTTTATATGGTTCACATACTATATGTTTTCATTATATGCTTTTATAGCTAACCACTTTCTCTTTTGAGCTAAGTGATACACATGGCAGCATCCCTCATCTCAAAAGGGGGCATATTGTGGGCTCTTCCAAAAGTTCACACACTTCGTGGCCAATTGCCATAGGTTAGACAGGATGATATTATTTCACACCAGTCAGATACGGATATTCAGGACAGATTACAGGTTCATTATGACAGATATTAGATCTTTCATGGACTAAAGATGGGTTCACCATTACATATTACAAGTTCACTGTTGACATTTATCAGATTTGCATGGACTTGATACAAGCTCATTGCTACAGATATAGGTTTATATCAGATTGGCATGGACTTGGTATAACTTCATTTCATAGGTTCAGATACATTTCTAATGGTGAAAACTAGCATTTAGCCTAATGTTAGTTCTAAGGTGAAAGCAATCTGATGCCAGTTTACAATGATGAACGCAGCTTAATGCTAGTTCTAATGGTGCAAGCAGCCCAATGTGAGGGAAGTATTTCTTACGAGTCTTGTGCATTCTCAATCTCTGAGAATTTGATTCCTCATCAGCCTTACATATCTTGGGAGAAGAAAAAAGTACCAATTTTGGATTTGAATTGTTCATATCATATTCTGGCTTTGGAGCCTTTTCATATGTTCTTTTGGTAATCAGCGATATCCCTGATTCAGTTGAGACCATTTGGTTTTCCTTTTTTATGGGTTTAGAGTCCCTTAAAACTTCACCTATACTACGCAAAATAAACAATAATTGAAAATATTTGTCAAAAAAAAATTTATACACTGAACAAAGAGATTTATCTGCAAATTTGTAAAGCACCATTCAGGAGCCTTTAGGTTAATACTTACAAGGCAAATACGAAATTCACAAACATCACAACACAAGAAAGACATACCTTTAAATAATGTGAAAAAAACGCATCCCAGAAAATAAATACAACTTTGAAGGAATTTTTATTTTCTTGCGCCTCCTACAAATACATTCAGATACAAAAAAAATATGTGCAAAACCATCATGCATCACACACTAAACTTAGTTTTATCATTTATGAATATAAAAACTGAAAGCTATTAGAGCGCAAAAGAAAAGCCTTCATCAAAATGATTGTTTAAAACATGCAGTTGTGAAGACTATGGCTTAATTTGTGTCTATTCATACATAAGATTTTATATTGCATTACTTAGAACATTTGAACCAACTTTGCACTTTATACATGAAAATTTAATCTTAGAATTACTGTTTAGCCATCATTCTATGATAAAACAAAATCCTTACAATATTGAGAAAACTATTTATTTCATTTGGTGCCTAACATGAAACAATCTCTGGATGATTTATTTTCATGGAACCATTGCAAAATTTAGGATTTACTGAAAACAAAAGTTTCACATACTTTACTCGTATTTCTGTCAACTTCTTCAAGTAGGACCGAGCATCAGGAATACCTTCAGTAAAATCACGAACTGTATACTTAACTCGATCTGCATCAGAATATAACCCTGCCCTGGAGACAAATTGGGTATATCTTAATAAGTAGTTATAATAAAAAGATCACAAACACATACAATACTGGCAATGGATTGCCACCATCCAAAAACAACATATATATATATATATATATATTGAAGAACCGCAGATATACATTAAAAGTCTATTCATAGCAACTCTCAAGAACAGTATCATTAAGCAATGCTATACATAGCTAGGAGGTAGTTACAAACCTAAGAATGAGTAAGGAAAGTAAAAATCTAAAAACAAATATCTGGCTGGCCTATACACCAAAAAGTATTTTAGTGTGGAGGCATGACCAATGCAGGTAAGGTGCACCAATGTATCTTCCTCTTTGGCTCCTTGTAAGTTGGATGTTTATTTCAGTCTGACCATTGGTAAAATTTCTGGGGCTGTAATCTTGCTAACTACTTAAAACAGATTTTGGAACTTTAAGCTGCCAATATACTTAATTCTTACTCCTTGACCCACTTAAGAGTCGGAGCGGAGATCCATCAAAATTAACTTCAATTGCATTTAGCATATATAAAGAAATCCAAAATGTCTATAAAGGAGCATTCTATGGAAATAATTAATCTTCAGGACTCATTGTTCTATGATCTATCCACCAAACTAAAGCAAATAAATATGAGCCAATAATCGCTGTTCTAGTCTCTGATGGATATGAATTTCCAAGAAACAAAACTTAAACTTTGAAGCACTGCATTCTAATCTCATCCATGAAGATCAAATGAAATGACATGGGAAAGGGAGAGATGAGTAAGTAACGACCATAGAGACCTGGATAGTAAGTTTGGTAAAAGAGCCAAGAAAAAGAATGTTGATCTGTAAATAATAAATGTAAAAATGTAAAAGGACCACAGTGAATTTGGAGGAAAGGAATCAGGGATGTATTAATATAACATATGGAACCCACATATGAGGGGAATGAAGTTGGCCAACTAAATAAAAAAATGTATTACATCTAGTTATACATGGCTAGGGGGAGCAAGACACCTCCAATGAAAAATTTAATGCAATGAAGTAAGCAAAGGAAAATTTAAAGGAACTATGAAATGTCAAAATGCCTATGCAGGGGAGAACTAAGCTATGAATAGATGTAATGAACTGAAGATTCCACATGCTGCTTTCTTTAATGATAATAATTGGGCAAAAGTTTTGATGAGTGCAGAGAGGAGATGCATCTCCCAAGACACAGAAACTACTCCCAACAATTCAGGTAGTACCCTGTACCGCTAACTGTTCACTGACATGGTTTGTTTTCTTTATTGTCTTCTCTTATTTTCTGCAATCCAGAAAGACAGAACAAATTATTTGTAAAAAGTTGTCTTTCCTTGTGAATTTGTGATCTTTTCAGTCTCTTGGAACATTTTGAATTTGTCCTGCCTTAAGTGGAGTAATAGTGCCCAGAGCTGCACTAAAAACTCATGGATCAGTTGAATATGAAGTGGTGCAACCTGTGTTAAAATTTACTTCTAGCATCTTCCATGTGGAAGAAATAATGTTCCTAGGTCTGATAAAGCTTTCAGACTCGGGGCTTTATACAACATCAAATAGAATAAATGGTGCAGCCAAGGATTGCTGCTCAACATCAGAAAATCTGGCTATCCTAGTCTGAGAGTCATCTAGATAAGTAAAGGAAAAGCAGATAAAAGACATCCCGAATTCAGTTAATCACACCTATGAACTTTATAATTTTGTATTCTGGTAACTTTCCCTCTTCTGTGCCTGGTCCCTTTTAAGCTACCACAATTTCTTCCATATCGACAGCAAACAGTGCATGCAAATCCTAACCCATGGCTGCAAAATGTTTTGCAGAAAACATTATCTTTCCTTCTAAATTTGTGATTTCTGTGAATTTTTCCAGTCTCTTACAACATTTTGAATTTGTCCAGACTAAAGTGGAGGTATATCACTTCCCTAAGCTGCACTGAAAACACATGATCTCGGGTCAATTAACTTGTAATGTAAGTCCACACCAAAACACCAAACCAAGGTGCTTGGTAAGGCGCTTACAAATGACATATGATGGCCTCTCTCAAGCGGAGGTTTTAGACTTGCGTGGCATAGACATGCCAATTACGGGGTTTGATCTCGGGTCAATTAACTTGTAAATGTAAGTCCACACCTAAACACCAAACCGGGGTGTTTAGAAAGTCACTTACACAGTCTCAAGCGGAGGTTTTAGACTTGTGTGGCATAGACATGCCACTTACGGGGTTTGATCGCAGGTCAATTTACTTGTAAATGTAAATCCACACCTAAACACCAAACCGGGGTGAGCTGGTAAGGCACTTACAAATTGTCAAGCGGAGGATTTTAGACTTGCGTGGCATAGACATGCCAGTTACGGGGTTTGATCTCGGTTCAATTAACTTGTAAATGTAAGTCCACACCTAAACACCAAACCAGGGTGAGCTGGATATGGGCAGTGAAACCCGATGTGATAAAATTTATTTCTAGCATCTCTGATGCAAAAGAAACAAATCTTCCCAGATTTGACAAAGCTTGCGCATTTGGGGCTCTATACAACATCAAATGAGCAAAGGGTGCAGCCAAGGATTGGTACTTGACATTAGAAAATCTGGAAATCCTCATCTTAGAATCATCTAGATAGGTAAGGCAAAGCAGAATCCAAGACATCCTACTTCCAGTTAATCACGCCTAAGAACTTTTCCTTTGAAATTTAATATCCTGGGTACTTTCCGCTTCTGTGCCTAGACCCCTTGAAGCTACCTCAAGTTCTTCCATATCAACTACAAATAGTGGCTGCAAAAGAGAGACCCGTCCCTATGAAGCTACCTCAAGTTCCTCCATACCAACTGCAACCCATAATGGTGGCTGCAACAGAGAACTGTCCCTCTGAAGCTACGTCAAGTTCCTCCACACAAGCTACAACACATAATGTTGCCTGCTTCGCCTAATCCATGGCTGCAAAAGAGTCTACTCAAATTAAATACCCATTATCTATTACCCAGAGCATGCCAAGAAGTATTTGCCTTTGTTGTTTGGAAACAACTGCCACCCTGGAAAACCACTTGTAGTCTTTTCATCCAAGTCTACGAATTACTCCCAGTCAAGACTAAGAATGTTGACATCTGGATCTTCCTCCAAACATACAGGGATGGTACCATACACTCCTTGTCGATAACACTGCAGGTGGAATGACATTGCTCGTCCATTTAAACCTCATTTTGATATACCAATAGATAACCGTTCCAGATTAAAACAACTAACCATGATCAAGAATGGGGATGAGGAAATGCTACGTAAATTCAATTTCCAATTCAAGTGCATCTTATAACGAATCTCACAAACAGACCAGCAAAATCACTGCAGAGTCCAGAGCCCAGATCTCCAAGGTGAAAAATAAGAAGGCTGTCCAACAGCATCCTGAACACCTCCAAGGGTGAACTTCAGCAGCAAGCATACCGATGCAAGATACGAGTTATAGTCACCAAGAGACCTGGGATTCAGGCTATGCCACAAAGTTCTCCAAATCTAATCGAAAAAGTCTGAATTTTGCCGAACTTTACTCTCATCGAACATGAACTCGAACTCTTATCTGTTTTTTTGCATGGGAAGTTTCTGACATGATTTTGCATTATTTTACAGATGTGTGTATATACTATATATACATGTAACAATTGAAACTAGCGGACAAAAAGTTCTCTCCACTCTGTCCTTCTGACATATTTATGCATTTTTTTCAAAAAATAAATATGATAGAAAAGATATTGTTCAAAATTAGAGATTTTTCTCGAACTTTGTCCCTTCGCGAACTTGAACCGAACTTTATCCCTGTTGAACATAAACACGAACTCGAACCTTGTGACTTAAGATTCAGGTATAAGGTCAGAGACAGGGCATCATTTTCATATATCCTATGCCAGTATATCAACAAGACGCAAACGTATTGAATTTCAATATAGGCACCAGGAGAAGTGAGCACATGAACCAACAGCAATCACAGCGACCTGCCCAACAATAAACAAGATTGCGCAATCCAAATCAAGGACTTCCTTTCACATCAAACATGTGGCTGCTGTTCATCAACAAGCTCCATCCCCGTCATTTTTTACCAAAAATTTTACCATAGACTCTCCAATCCAATCATCAAAAACCCTGTGGCTGCTGTTCATCAACAAGCTCCATCCCGCCATTTTTACCAAAAATTTTACCATAGACTATACCAATCCAATCATTAAAAACCTACATGTTTTGTCTTCCTAAGAAGTTATGAATCACATGCCACTTCAAACCTAATTCACCGTACCCAAAAAGAATGGGGTACTTAGCTTACCAACAATTTTACCACGGGGTCTGCCAAGCCAAACATTATAAAACCTGCTTGTCTAGTTTTCCTGTGTAATTAACAATTACATGGTAAACCCGTAGAGGTAAAAGGAAAATATCTTGAGGAATCGTTGATACCTTGTGTATGCATGTTGTGATTTCCTTCAATATGATCAATATGGAGTAATTGGAAGTAGATGAAAACGACGAGTATATTGCAGAAAAACAAAGTAGATCCTACCCTTCAAGGAATATACTTGCTGTCACAAAAAGACAGACTAATGCTGCCAAAGACAAAGACGTTTTTGCTCCAATGACAAAACCAATCCTTAAAATCTTCCAAGCCTAAGGAGGTGTCCAAATGAGTAGCAAGTTTCAAGTACAACAAGAAGAAGAACTTGGTAAGACATGTTTCCAAAAGTAGCTTGATGGAGAAACCGAAGCTCCCAGAACAATAGGAGACATGCCGTGGCTGATGTCAGGTTAATGTCCATCTAAACATTTGAAGATTTGTACCCTGTGGACTCCAAGCACATTAAGATGGTTGAAACAATAAAGTATATGGGTTTGCGGTAGCTTGTTGCTCCTCAAACATATATCCTAACAGCAATGCCAAACATTATAAAACCTGCTTGTCTAGTTTTCCTGTGTAATTAACAATTACATGGTAAACCCGTAGAGGTAAAAGGAAAATATCTTGAGGAATCGTTGATACCTTGTGTATGCATGTTGTGCTTTCCTTCAATATGATCAATATGGAGTAATTGGAAGTAGATGAAACGCACGCAGTATATTGCAGAAAAACAAAGTAGATCCTACCCTTTAAGGAATATACTTGCTGTCACAAAAAGACAGACTAATGCTGCCAAAGACAAAGATGTTTTTGCTCCAATGACAAAACCAATCCTTAAAATCTTCCAAGCCTAAGGAGGTGTCCAAATGAGTAGCAAGTTTCAAGTACAACAAGAAGAAGAACTTGGTAAGACATGTTTCCAAAAGTAGCTTGATGGAGAAACCGAAGCTCCCAGAACAATAGGAGACATGCCGTGGCTGATGTCAGGTTAATGTCCACCTAAACATTTGAAGATTTGTACCCTGTGGACTCCAAGCACATTAAGATGGTTGAAACAATAAAGTATATGGGTTTGCGGTAGCTTGTTGCTCCTCAAACATATATCCTAACAGCAATGCTAGTAGCAAGACTCCTTACAACTTATTGATTATTACTTACTTGAAAATGATCTGTAAGATTGGTCATATCCGGATATCCCATTCAAAGATCAAATGGTTTGAATCAATCAAAACCCTAGCATAAATAACATGTGTAAATCAAATGTGCTTTGAATAGGCTGATATGATGCAGCAATGCAAGCTAAACCTAGAAGGCATTCCCCAACTCATGTCAAAAATGCAGACAAAAATTCAGACCTTATAATTCAACGAGACAAATCTCAACTCCAATGTAAGAACCGCTGTATCTCTGAAAGAAATTTGAAGTGAAATAGTACCATATCCATTTTGTTTAGAATTTGAATGCAGTAATTATGTAATAAAAGTTTAACAACTAATGATGGGATAGAATTGTCCCGAGAGATAGGTACCAAGATTTTCTGGTCCTTCCATATTTACTAGAAATAACTTTTACGCCTCCACTCTAGATAAAGTTGACAATTGGTAGACATTTGAGGGCAATAGCAAATCATAAAGTTCCTCAAATACGAGGAACAAATGGAGATTACACCGATCCCACAATGAAGATCCAAGAGACCGATGGAGAAAAATAAAATAGCATAGTTATACTACATGGTATGGCCAGAGTGTAATTGTTTTTCAAATTTTCAGGTTTTAAACAAGACAAACTCTGAACATTTTGAAACAGAGAAAAAATGGTTTTAACTTTTTTCAGATTCTTTTATTTGCACAGCAGCACATGTTTTAGACAAGTAGTTTTCATTCTCACATAACTCTTGTAAAGACGTGGGCTTCAGTGTCATTCTCGAATGTGTCTAATTGGCATAGGTGATCCGAATTGGATCATGAAGTGTTAGCAAAATACGCTAACTCAGACACTATTTTTATTGTAGCTAAGAATGTAACTTACAATACTTGATTTCACTCTATTCCATTACAAAAATCAGTTGGTTAAGGCAGATGATTGTTAACAGGGTTCAAGAAGCATTTGCAGCAAGTTAGTCCTAAAATAGTAAAAATAAATAGGTTCTGGTGCAGAAGCTAAAGAACATATGGACTTCATCAAAAACACATTTTGATTATATATTTTGATTCCACGTGAAAAGTTACACCAACAAAAAACAGCACCAAGTTTCGAGTTTGTATGCAAAAGTTATGGCCTCCAAAAGGTAAAGGACTTTTTAGGGTTGCGAAACCGCCGACTAAGATAGGTGGCAGTTTTGCAAAGCTGTTTTGCACAAACCACCCAGACAGTTTCACAACCACCCCAGTGGTTTTGCAGACCGTCCAAGCAATTTCGCAATTGACATGGGCGTTTTGCAAACCACCGCAGTAGTTTCACAACTACTGTGGCAGTTTTGGAACCGCCAGGACTGTGTACGGTTGCAATTTCGCCCCAAGACAAAGAAAAGGTGGAGTAAAGGCTAAAGACTGTATCTCTTCTTCTTTTGAATCTTTCCTATTTGAGTTTCCTACGATGTAAAATTAGATAAATGCACCTTCAGATGGTCGTTGGAAGAAAGTAATTGATTCGTAAAAGTTCTTCTTGGATGTGATTGGGATTGTTGAAGTGTGTAAAGGAATGTGCGTTAGAGCATCTTGTGTAAAGGAATGTGATTAGGATTGTTGAAGGAATTGTTGTAGTGTAAAGAACTCTCATAAAGGCTTCTTGAAGGCAGTGCATCAGTAATCGTACAAGAAGATAGTGGAAAGAGGAGGAAGTACCTCACTCTTCAGGAGTTTTTCCCAAAGTGGGTTTCTCCAAGGTAATCTTGCCTCTTATCTCTGTTTTTCTGTACTCTTGCATTAGCTTACTTGCTCAATGTGTTGGTTTCAGTTCTTCTTTTACCAGTTTCAATACTTTGAGAACAATTCTGGACACAGATTAAACACAGTTTAGGCAAATACATAACTAAAACAGCAAGTTACAATCAAGTCTTGTTGGGAAATGCTATAGAAAATGCCAGCCACAAAGGTTTTTCATAAGATAAATCCTAATAGCGTACTTGAACACAACGACATATCCATAGGAAGATTTTCTTGTAATCAACAACCATATCTACTCAATAGGAAGATTTGATATAATGCACCAACAGTTGCTCTAAAAACTGTTTCATTGCGAGATCTCGAGAATTTTCCATTTGAATGCATGAAAATGATTACTTTATCTACTTACAAGAGAATAAGTTTAGCTGTAGCATGAAGATCTGGTATAATTTTCCACTTTTATATGTGAAGTTAATTATTTTATTTATTTACATAAGAATAAGTGTATGGAATTGTGATTTGTACGAAAGATACAATGACAATAGTTTTAGCTCGCTACCTTTTATCAATAGGTTTTTATTGAGTGTAACTATATGCATGTACACGTATACACTTATGTACATACACACACGTATACATGCTATATTGTATCCTAAAGTCTTTGAAAAACTCTCATATCTGTATCCTCGTAACCAAGTACAAAATGAGTAGATCAGATTGCCGAGTGATACTTTATTCGAAGGCCAGCACTGCCTGAGGAATAAAGTTCTCTACATCCACAGGGAAAAGAGAAACCATAATTTAAATAAAGATTGTTCCCATCTTAAGATCAAATGATGCACTGCCTAAAATCTAAACTACCAATTATGACAAGAGATTTGAGAAAATGCAGATAGAAAATGTACATAAAACATACCAAAAAAATGACAAAAATGAAGTCATCAAGTTAACATAGTAAATTACAAGATAAAAACTTTGAAATTCCAGCATACTAGTTGGTAAAATAGTAGCTCAAACATAAAACTAGCAAGGAAACAAAAAGAGTGGATATTCTTCTTTTATTTCCAACATGCACTCAAAACCAAAAATAGAAGAATTTATTGGGACATACTTTTCTCTCACAGTCCTCATGATTTGTGCATAACGTGACACTGCATTGGGATCATCTGGATCAATAGTAACCTTTTCCTTCCGTAAGATCCCTAAAGCTGTTTCAAACTTCTTCTTCACCTCTAGAAAGGTATTCTTCAAAAATTCTTCACATGAAAATCAAAACCAGTGCAAGATTAGAATGGGACATTTTTAATCAGAAAATAATAAAACCTTGACACCAATCGGCAGTGTTCTATATTATGTTTGGCACCCGTACAGCCATACTTACATTAGACATGAGGAACCATTAAGAATGACTATAAAGAATCAAAATCTGGAGAAAGAAAGTAAGAAAGAAATTATATTAATGTCTACAAATGACCAAAAGTAGGTCAAGAGGACTGAAGGATACAACCATTAGCAATAGAAAGATCTAGGAAGAGAAAATCCTAGAGGTGAACCAACAAATAATTGTAACAAATCATTAAAAAGACTAAATGTGTGCCTCAGGCCAACCAAACAATAAAATACAGAACCATGTTCACCTAACATGTCAAATTTACAATTCTTCTTGGCATATCAAACACATTTATAACAGCCACCACGTCACAAAATTAGAATGCACTTCAATTCCATTATAAGCTTGGAACAGGAGAAAAAGAACAAAGCTTATTTCAAAATGCTTTCATATTAAGTCACCTTAAACCAGGAAATGGGCAATGTGGAACGATGAAAAAGGTTAAAGAAAAGAAAAATACCACCAAAAAAACTAAAAACAAATTACCAGGGAAAAAGTCATTCAAATAAACAGTCTCCATCCAATATTTGGGAAAAAGAATGTTTTTGGTTGATTGGCAAGGGCCCCCAGTAGAAAGTCTCCATCATTCTTGTGATAATAATTGTAAAGTGCATCATTCTTGAAATAATATTAAATTACAATTACTACAGATATTAATATTTAGTAACATAATGCTTCTAACTACTATTGAAGTATTATTTTGTTAGCTTATAGTTATGTTTATAGAATTCATATTACATGTTCCATATCAAACATTCAATGATCTCTTAATATTATAATTCTTGAAATTACTTTTAACAATACAAAAATGTTATGTTAGGTAAAAATATATATAGATATTGTTTAATAATTTCATGTCACAATACATGGGCTAAACAATTTTTTGAATTCAATACTTTTTAAAAAATTAGAAAAAATATTGTTTAAAAATAAACATCATTCAAGTATTCAATAGATAAACATTTTAATATGAAAAATCAATTATCTTCGCTCAGGTGGTGTGAAGCAGATACAATGGCCCAAAAGCAGTAATATCAATTTAATGAGTTTCCTAAAATGACTGCTTCCAAATCTTTTATTCCCAAACTTAATAGAATGTTGAAAATGGGCTGATAAGATCTCCTCAATGTAAAGTCAGGAATGAACATAAAACTCCACAACCAGATAAGAAACCACAGATATGTGGTGGTGTTGATAGATCCCGAATTTAAATGAAGATTTTAAAAAAAAAAATTAAAAAGCTTTCAATATAGAGAAGAAAATAATGAATAATAAGGTGACAGACATGATCTCTATTTATACACCTATCAACATATTAAATACGGGTAAGTCAACTACCTCTCAATATGGAAATGAGAGCAACGAATAACTTTTGATTAGGTGTGAGATGTGTCATTATAAACCTATAAGCACACAAAATAAAGGAATGTTGACCTATAATAAGGCACTTACCATAATACAAGATATGCTTCCAAGTTCCATGCTGCACAATGCAAGGTACACGAATATCAGTAGCTCAATAAGACCCGACAAGATGGGTTTTTGAACATTTAAATGATGTTCCAAACATGACTAGTTTGGGATCTCTCACTATTTTTAGATGAAAATCGTGTAATTAATACGTGAGTGGCCATCTTTAACCATTGCATCCCAACTATCATGACTTTGCTGCTTAATTGTAGTTTATAAAAATCAAAATGGCACTGTCACTGAATATTGTACAAGGCATATAGTAGAAAGCAAGTCAGATCTGCCATATCAGGATTACCCACACTGCTTTGATACAAGATCCAATGACATGCTAAGTACCTTCCGTAATCAGTTTGGCACAAATGTTATGGTTCGGATCTCAAAGCTCACAAGTGCAGGTGGAGTACTAAAAACATAATTTATGCAATAATAGAAGAAATGGATCAAAAGTCCTTGGGACGAAGAAATTGATTACTATACAAATAAAGCATATAACCTTTTACTGAAAACCCAAACTGTTGTTTATCAAATATGGAAAACAAATATTTAATAATAAAATCATATGTCTAATTGCTTATGGAATGTGGAGGAACTAGAAGAAGTCGAGCAAATTGACTAGGTCATATATGTAAGCTAAAATAAATTTGACGCCATAAAGACCATCCTTATCAAAAATTTCAATATTGAACTGTGAATTAAAAATTGAAATGTAAAAGGGAAAACTAACGAGAAACAGGACTAAAAACTGAAACTCAAGGAAAAAAACAATGCGAACATGAAATTCAAGAAGTACAATAAGAAGATAGAGATTTAAATAAATGTAAAACATATAAGTTATGTTTTAGATTATCACCAATCGAGTGAGACACTAATTTGGTGTACGAGAACCCCTTTTGGGCTTCTAGAAAGCTTCCAAAAGGAGATCGTTCTCAGCTTATAATACATATTATTCAAGGAGGTGTACAACCCTAACCCCCTCTCGACTCGAACCTGTGAACTCCACTGTGGAGTGCACATGCCTTCAACATCAGGCCCATTCAGGATGACCTCCATTATGGATAAGCAAATGGAAACCTATAGTAGATTGGGAAGGTTGTTGGAATCTATTCAGTATTCCCAAGTAACATTGATTTTAACCAAAGTTTAGTGTCAATTAGAGAAAATTAACAGTTTTCTTGTCAATGGAGCCAGGAAAAATTATTACAATTGCATGAATGCACAGAATTTGATAGCAGGAAAATATGATATGGGAATAATTTTGTAGCATGAATGAATTAGTCGAGACAATCCTCACCTAACAAAATAATAGAATGTTTTTAAGCTCTACATGGACAAAAATGAAATGATCCATTTTAGTTACAACCTGTGCTAGTAACTATTAATAAATAGCAAAATAATCCCACATACGTAGCATGTTGAAAATGTGTAGGATTTTAGAATTAGTCTATTACACTAAAAAAATTTAAAATTATAATCCAGTCTTCTTGATTTGAAAAAACTATTGTGTAACCCCAATACGAAGAAAAACAGATTTATGTTACTCATCATCAAACTAAATTGAAAGAGACTACAAATCAGTTAATTGGAAAACTAAAACAATAAGAGATCAGAGATTTGCTTTCACTTACATCAAATAAAATTGTGTGGCATTCCTAACCTCACTTGGTATTTCAGCTCAACTCAAGAGATGTCAATTAAAGACATTGTAGGTTTGCTATTCCAAGAAGAGCAGCAAAATGTGCATTATGAAGAAGAAGAAACAGAAGATAAATTAGTCGAAAAGTACAAAGGAAGAAGCTGACCAATGAGCAAACTTGATACCAAGTAAAAAGAGAGGACAAAATATGTGCACTTCTAACAGTTGCTTTGAGTGTGGTAAGCAAGTCATTCTGAAAAATCTTGCCTAAAAAGGAAGTTTGATATGACTAAAGCCAAAAAGAGGAATCATAAGGCTAAGTGTTGTAGTATTACGGGTGATGAAAATGAGGGATATTTGTTCAATACCAAGAGCTCAATAAAATTTTATCTACAGATGTTTGGTTCTGACACTATGTTGGCAACAAGCAAACAACTGGTAGGAAGCAATGGTTTCCAATTTGGATAAGCATAAATGGATGAATGAAATAGCTGCTTTAGATGATGAGAAGATACCCGGTAAGCACGCATACGCCCCCTCCTCCCAAACCACCCCGGATACGTACCCTGTACAGATCCGTTCTAGGTATAATATGGTATGGATACGTACAGGTATGTATCGGGTACATCACAGACATATCAGGATGTATCCACAGGTTTTGGCAATGGATTTTGTTTAAAAATGTTTATTTTCTTGACTTGGTCAGTTTATTTTCTTGACTTGGTCAATGCACCAAAAAAAAACCTAAACTCATAAATGAATAAAAATAAGCCCTAAACTCCTTTAAAAGCTATAAAAAGGCACTCAAGCATTACCAAAACACACAAACAATTCATTGCTAGTTTTTGCAAGTGTAAGAGCAAAGAGCCAAAGAGGAATTGAGGAGGCAGCCATTGAAAGGAGGATTTGTTTGGAGGCAGCCATTGCAAGGAGGACGAGATTGGAGGCAGCCATTGCTTGCAAGGAGTTCAAGTTTGTTTAGAGGCAGCCATTGTTTAGAGGCTGGAATTTGATTTTGAGGAAAATCTAGATGATATATTCTAGATTATTTGTATTCATATTGACATGATATTCATATATCATATGTATGGCAGCCACATGATCAATGAAAATGTAAAATTTTAAGCATATTGAATGTTTTGAACCTTGATCCTACTATATTTTTCAAGTTTTGTATTTCTTATGGACTAAAAAATGAGTAAATGAATGTGTGTGTACAGAAGTATCCAAGACGTATCATACCCAAGGATTTTTTAAATTCGACGCATCCGCATACCAAAGCCCTACCCATACCTATATCTTGGCAACATAGGAAGACCCAAACTGCTGCAACCGTGTGATTTCCAGAGGGATTTGAAGCATACAGGATATGCTCCAAGTCCTTGCTGTTATTAGTATGCAGCAAAGCAATCTTTATTGACCTTATGGCTAATGCCTTATCTCCAAACCGCAGTTTTGAGTAAATATAGGCTTTAGGTGGTCCCAAGAATTTTCAAATTTTTATTGGTGATCTACTTTAAATAATCTGACTGTATTTCGACAAATGTAACTCAGGCATCTAAAACTTTAAAATTTTCAAACTCTTGGTCGAAAAGCAAAGTTAAAAACCGAAGTAGCCGGTTCAGGGACGGTAGAGGTACGGGTGTGAAGTACCCGGTACATGGGTACAGCAAAACAAATTGTGCCTGGGGTACGTCTTGGGTACGTCCGTACAAAAATAATATAAAAAATTTAAAAATATAGAATTATAGCCTATTAAAGCAGAAATTAGAGCCATATGTCATTAACCATATACTATCCATATCAAAAACAAAGTAACCACAAAAATGAAAATATTATCCGACTGTCAAATGTCATATACTGATCATAGTATGCCAAACATAGATTTATGGTTATTTTTGTGTTTTTTATGTAGTTTATTATTTTTAATTGAAAAAGTTATTAAAAAAATTGTTTTTTGCTGTAGGTATGTAACCAGGCATACCCATATACCCAGGAGGTACCGGGAGGTACCAAGGGATACCATACCACGTCCCAGGTACATACCTGGACTGGGTACAAGGGCGTTAGGGGAGGAACCGGTAACATAGTAAAACACAATCAAAATTAGATTGATTGATCAAGGCAAAAAAAATGTACAGTTTTTTTCAAAACCAGCTATGTGACACAAGAAAAGAGGTGGGGACATCACATGTTGTCTATGTTACAAATATCACACTGGTTTGTAAAGCAGTCGACTTGTTGGTGCAAAAATATAGAAGCATGTATATTGGACAGCACACTGTGTGCATGCATTGAATAATTGGAAAGTTTCAGTGGATTTTGAGCTCATTCAAAGGTGCAAGAAAAAACATATGTTCATATGCAATTATCATCATACACAAACCGTTTATTGGGAATTGCCAAGGCGCAACTCCTCAAACCTGCAATTACAGGATTTACTTCTTAGACAGTCAAACGGGGCTTTATGTTCCACTGCAATTTGCGATGCATGGGCGGCTTGGAGGAATCTATATTAGAGATTGTGGTTGAGGTGAGACAGATGGTCCCTGATGAATGTTTCTCAGCCAATGTTAAAATTGTTAACTCCATCCAGCTCATTTGTGAGGTAATTTGTTTTGCAGATTGAGACAAGCATGTTTGGGATGACTAACAAAGACAAATATATGAGAGATGGAACAAACTTAACACGCCTTTGCATTTTGTTGTCTACTCTTTAAATCCGAAGTGGTATGATACAGAAGTCAGCAAGTGGCAAAAAGAGGGCTCCATATGAGGACAAAAAGGTAATGAATGGATTTTCGGCTACAATGAAAAGTATTTGTGGCTGAAATGCTTGTACTATCAAGGCACAATAGAATAAATTTCCACATGGATAAGGTGAATTCTCTATAAAAGAGATCCTATATGATATACAGGAGAAGAAAGACACAATAGTGGGGGTGAAACTGTGGCATTGCAGCAAATTAATCGCAATCATTTGTAATACGATTACCTTAACATGTAGAATTCTTTCAAAACAAGTTATATTACGCAATAAAGGAGGTGGGGACATCATATGTTGTCGATGTTATAGATGTTGCATTGGTTACGCCAGATGTGTCTTCCTGCGAGGAGACCCTACCGAAAAGTGTCGAGCCTTTCCGATGGGATCTTTCAAGCACATATTTCCTTGTGGTTGCTTTTCTGTTGTAACATGTCAACCATTATCAATTTGAAAGCCGGCATTCACTTGTTTCAACCCAAGATATGATTGTTTGATTCTCCAATAAATGCTCCCAATTACTTATCTACCTTCCACGTTCCACCTTCCCTATTCTCCCACTAGTACCCTCCCATCTTTCAATAATGCCTATTGTTTGTATACATCTTGTTCGCTCGAGAGATGATACGTAAGTAAAAATAACAAGCGCTTCCCTTCTCACGCTCCCATTTTTGTAAAGAGGTTTGACAGATTCAACACGAGTGTCACAAGAATACGCAACTTATATCAGAGAACAAGAAGCTTTACATAGAAAATATGCGGTAGAGGGAAGCTCATAGCAATGCCTCCTGCCCTAACTATGGAGGTCCCACTACTCTCAAAGAGATGTCATTAGATAAACAACTACTTCTAGTTGAAAACACCAGACTCGAAGAAGAGGTGAAAGTACCACTGGCCCCACATACACAACTTCATCTTGTTGAAAAACGTGCACAAGGAAGAAATAAAGAGAAGGGCAGATTTCACAATATGGAGATAGTGTGTCCGTTGTTATATTATGAATGAAGTAGTTACAAAGCGGTTGATATAGTTACAGCCGGCTACAACCATCTTTTAGTTAAATAACTAGTACATTCTAATACCACCTCTTAAGGCTTATCCTACATAAAGCAAAAATGAACATTCTAGCAAAACTAGAACCAAACAAAACTACGTAATCTTCAGACACTTTCACTTTGAAAGCAATGTTTTGACTAGGTAGAGCTCCATGAAGCTGCTTCGTGACCTTCGTAAAGGTGTATTTCCCGAGCTATATCGAGCTTCATCTACCCTGTATCCTTTCCTGCCTCCAAAGTTCAGAGCATCTGTATATTACTTATATGTCATTGTCTTCACTACATTTTGCATCAGGTGGGTCTTTTTCTTTCCCATTTACTATGCGCCACAATTTTTTTATAAGTTGCATTTGTATTTTCACATTCCATGTATGAAACTTTAGACCAGAATATTTTTCTACTTGAATTTCCATAAAATAAAATAAATACTACTGCGTATGAGTAAATAGAGAATAAAATACCAATTTCAAGTATTCCCTTTGCTGCAGTTGTGATACACACTATTTTGTGCCCTAGCAGATAGAACAAACAACCTGAAACTTCATTGTGCCCTCGCAATTCGTGACTTGTTCTTTGTTAATGGCAGTAATGTGACTGTATTCTACCTGCTTTCATGTATTTTCCATGGCTATTTTCATACTCAGAAATCGCGACTGTGTTTTAATGGCTCGTGGGCTAGTTTTTTTTTTTAAAACATGATTGTGTCCTCTTTTGAAAAACGCGACTGTGATTAACTTTATTTTGTCCCCTTCGTAGAAGTGCTTTCTTGTGCTTCCCTCCAACACTCCCTAAACTTTTTTGGTGCAACATTTTCCCTCGCACTTCTCCTCTTCACGTTGATCTTAGCCCTGGAGCCATGCTCTCCCACACTTCCAATCTTTATGATATCCCTGGCCAGCCTCATATTCAAGTTGATAAGCCCCCTTCCTCTTGTCACCTATTTACCTTCAGGAAAATCAAAGAGGCTATTAGAATGATGAATAGCAACAGATCAACAGATGAAGAGGGGTTTCAAGCAGAATTTTTCAAGTATGGGGTGGGGGTTCTTGGCAGCTATTTGGCTGACCTCTTTAATCATGTTGTGTGCTCGGGTTTTCCGCCAGCATGGTCACATCATACCATCCACCCGATCCACAAGTCGGGCCCTAGTTCAGATCCCAATAACTACAAGACTATTATGGTGGGTCACACTTTCTCCAAACTTTATGCTATTGTCCTCCATATGCAACTTTCCGAGGAGTTGGAACGAAGACGCCTTAGAGCTAGGGGGCAAGCAGGTTTTCGCCCTGCTCACCAGACTATTGATCACATCTTCACTCTCGGGCTATCATCGAGGAGGCATGCCATCGCTTGTCGAAAGTTTATTGTTGCTTTGTAGACTTTTGGAAGGCGTTTGATTATGTTCTGCACATGGCACCTTTTCAGCAACTCGAGGCCATCACCATTTGAGAGGCCCTTTTCATGCCCATCATGCATCTTTATGAGATAGTTAAGGGCTGCCTCCACACGGCACACGAGGAATCTAATTACATCGGGAGTATCATTGGTATCAGCGGGGGTGTCCTCTATCCCCGACTCTTTTCGGTATATATATCGACGAGCTCGAGTCCTTCCTTCGTGAGCACATACAAGACAATGATGGGTGTCTTCTTCACCAGGTTTTGATTTACATTCTTCTTTTTGCAGATGATGTGGTCCTCTTAGCTTCCTCTCCGAAGGGTCTACAGAGACAGTTGGATGCCTTAGCCCTATTTTGTGATCTCCGACAACTGACAATTAACCTAGGTAAAACCAAGGTTATGATCTTCAATGGTTTGAAAACCTCTCACCTCCACTTTTTCTTCAGGGGTGAGGAGATAGAGATCACCAGTGCTTATACATACTTGGGAGTTTAGTTTTTCGGCCCACGATTCAATCTGAGACAGGCCCTTTGCCAGAGTCAATAAGGGTTATGGTTCCTTAGCCCTCCTTGAGAGACAATGCTTTCGCCATCATTTCCAAGATGTCTCCTCCAAAATGTCCCTCATGGACTCTCTCATCAGGCCCATTGTTCTTTACGGATTTGTTGCTTGGGGGCCTTCCTTACTCAAGACAGACTGGGCTTTGGTCAAGAGAGTCCAAACTCTTCTCCTCTCTGTCGGTTTATCAAGTGCAAGCAAACCGTCCCTCATCACATTATCTTGTTGAGTTTGGAGCTCGTCCTTTCAGATTGGAGGCTATGTTTGATATGATCTCTTTCCTACACCACGTCAGAGGCTTCGTCGACTATGTAGAGGGGCGGGATAGGTACCCGTTCGACGTCATCGCTTCTTGAGAGGCTATTACTCATTCTAATGTTCCTGTCGCATGGTCACAATTTAGTATCCAAATGGGTATCCAAATGGATCATCTTCGTCCTTCATAGTACTCCTTAGATGCGTTGTGCCACCTTCTTCCTACTAGACAAGTGTTGAATAGGGCCATTAGGGAGGATATCTATAAATGTTTCATCCTTACCACCTGGGCGAAACCCTGGGGGTCTTCACCCTAAGATGGCCTTTTATGTTGAGCATATTATGGAGTTCAGCGATGGCCTTATTATTCACCCCCACACAAGTACTCTCATCATCACTTTGGACGCATGCACTCCACATTGTTATCGACTGGATCGAGTGGGTTCCAACAAACTCCGTTGCGAGACAGACCACCACCTTGATCATTCTGACAAGATCTACCATCTATGTAATCTTCAAGAGCCCGAGACAAAGATGCACTTTATATTCCGCTGCCCTATATACTATGCGATCAGAGGGAGGTTTTATTGTCTCTTCAAAGGGGCACAAACTCTTTCGGACTTCTTCAGATATGAGGATCAAAAGTGTCTTGCTTTATACATACAAGAGGCCATGAGGCTTCGTGAGCACACTCTTGACCACATTCCAAACCAGACTCTACCCGACTGATCACTTCCTTCTTCACAACGCTACCTTCAACAAGAGGCACCAAGCACCAATGGGTGAATAGCTCCGTCTTTGACTCCGAATTGGTTCATCCCAAGGATAGCATTCACCGAGCCATCATCTTCAGGTTTGTACCAGGTCTCGCACTAGGCGTCGACGAGATATACCAGATCTTCTAGATACAGTACGACATCCAGACAAGCGGCTTAGTAGATCGCGCCTTCGCACTCTGCCGCCTCTTCTTCCGGTCGTCTTTTCATCCAGAGTTTCTTCTAGTCGGCCTCGAATGTTAGGGGAGCTAGTTCCACCATCCCATGATGGACTTTCTTCTCCTCTTCTCCTCGGTCATCTTTCTTCTCTTCTTCTTGCTTGCATGCCCACCCCTGGTTTTGGGTGTCGGGATTGTTTTCTCCATTATTGCTGCCTTCCAGGCCCCTCGCTTTGTATTTTCCTGATGGTTCTTTCAGTCCCATTGACCTACTTTTGTGGTCATTTGTTGGACATAAATATATTTAGCTTATCTTATCTCTCTTTGCTTGCACCATGCTCTAATACCAATGTTGGAAGACATGCACAAGGAAGAAATAAAGAGAAGACAGATTGCACACTATGGAGATAGTGCGTCCGTCATCATATTATGAATGAAGTAGTTCCAAAGCGAGTTGATATATTTACAACCGGTTACAACCATCTTTTAGTTAAATAACTAATGACATCCTTATTAATAAGCCTTACACATTCCAATACATCTTAATAAAAGTTGCTCTTGAAATATTGAGTATGAGATTGAAAAGAGACCAGGCATGGAAGCTGTTGTTTGCACTCTTATAAAGCATCCGCTTTTACCATTTTCAATGGCATGCCCTTTTCTAGGTTCGGTCATGTCTGAATTGCTTGCTCTCGCCATCTACCTTTTTTCCGGTATCTTTGGTGTAAGGATATGACTTGTATAAATCGAGAACATATACGTAACAATAACATGAGAGAACACAAAATATATATAAATGATGACAATATGCTCATATAATAGCTTTGCCACTTCGAGGGGGCAACCTCCAATACCACTTCGAGGGGGTAACCTCCAAACCATACAATAACACTCCAATACTCAATATGATGATTAACTATAACCTTCTAACCCCTATATATACCATTCTAACCTATGGCCAATACTGAGGCCGACCTCTTAAGCATAATAAATCATAAATGAATGATATAATAAGATAAGGGGATGTGTGCCACATGTCGGCATCTCCATCAACCCATATACATTATAATATATCCCAAGGTACATAGCATTGCCTCCCTCTTTGACATGTTTCGTCCCCGAAACATAAGAAGAAGCCATATAATGAGTGTGCTTTAAATTATTGCACACTTGTCACCATGCTCAATCACTCAACCACCATATGAAATCCTATCATGTGTAGCAGCTTCATCATCAACATCTTCTTCTTCTTCTTCTTCGTCTTCTTCTTCTTTTGTTGCCCATCTGTCCATGAAAACTTGTTCCAGTTCCTGCAAAGACCAATTAGAATTTTCCTTTTCTAACTTAGAAAAGAAAATCTGTGTAGGGACACTAATCCACAACTTGAATAACCGAATATCTGATGGTTTAGAGAATTTATCCCTGAATTTGTTCCACCATTCTCTAGCATCAATCCTGCCATCTCTAAAAAAAGCTACCATCCCCATGATCCACAAAACTAGGGTTTTCGGAATTCTGAAAATATTTCGGTAGATGGATAAAAACACAAAGAACAAACCCTAACTGAAATTTCAAGAGCTTTCCGAAAATATAAATTTTGCTAAAAAATACCACAATTTGCTTCCTGAAAAGCGAATTTATGAAAAACCTAAAACACCAATAACATCCGCAAAAAAGATCCAATGGAGCTTAATTTTTCAGATATTCTGACTTAGAGTGTTTCCAAATTATGATGAAAAAATTGGGAAAAAATTCGATACCCTCTTCAAGATATACGCAAAACAAAAAATTAGGGTTTTTGCCCTAATTTTGGCCGAAATCGCTGCTCTGATACCACTTGTAAGGATATTACTTGTATAAATCAGAACATATACAGCAGAATAACATGAGAGAACACCACAATGATGAAAATATGATCATATAATAGCTTTACCACTTCGAGGGGGCAACCTCCAATACCACTTCGAGGGGGTAACCTCCAAACCTTACAATAACACTCCAATACTCAATATGATGATTAACTATAACCTTCTAACCCCTATATATACCATTCTAACCTATGGCCAATACCGAGGCCGACCTCTTAAGCATAATAAATCATAAATGAATGATATAATAAGATAAGGGGATGTGTGCCACATGTCGGCATCTCCATCAACCCATATACATTATAATATATCCCAAGGTACATAGCAGCTGGGGTAACAGTAGGTCTGATGACCCAAATATACATTTTTTTATTTGTAATCTGTAATCTCTTCTCATGGTCATAATTGCAACTCACAGAAGACATGGGCATCCTCACAAAGCATTGGCACTGTTTCACCAAATGCAACCAACAGGTGTCCAATCTGATCAGTTCACCTTTGCTAGCAATTAGCATATTCCCAGCCTGAACCAAAATAGGAGCTTTGAAACAGGGTATGGACATCCACCAAAGCATTATGGAGACTGCACTTTTGTCAGATGTTTTAGTTGCAAGTGCCTAGTTGATATGTACGCAAAATGTGGAAGCATGCACAAAACATGTGAACCATTTGACAAAAGGGCTGCAAGAAATGTGGTCTTGTGGACTGCAATGACTGCAGGATATGCACAAAATGGGTTAGTGAAAATGCCCAGGAAACTTCCACGCAAATGCAATTGGCAGGTGTAAAGCCAGATTCCATAACCTTTGTTAGCATCCTCACAGCCTTTGTCAAAACGGGAGCTTTGGAGCAGGGAATGGACATGCATCAAAGCATAATGCAAGCGGAGTTTTGGAAGATGTAGTTACAGGTGCCGTAGTAGACATGTATGCAAAATGTGAAAGCATACACAAGGCATGTAAATTGTTCGACAAAAAGCCTCAAAGAGAGGTGGTTTCATGGAATTCCATGATTGCAGGATATGCACAAAGTGGATTTTACAAGGATTCTATCAAACTCTTTGAAGTGATGAAGCACTTTGGAACATACCCTGACCATTTAAGCTTCATTTTTGTTATTAGCAAGCACCTGTGCAGGTTTAGTGGATGGGGGCTGTAAATACTATAATGATCATTATGTCTTTACGGTTGACATTGTTGATTGTGCTGGCTATCTAGAGGAAACTCTAAACTTTATGATCAATATGCCAATTAACCTGTAGTCGTTGTGTGGATCTGTTTGCTTGGTGTCTGCAGAGAAAATAAGAATATGGGGTTATGATTATTTACAGCAACTCCTTTTTTTTGAGTTGTGTAGTAGACAGGTCACATCCACAGACACAGAAGATCTACGCAAAGTTGGAGACAAGTCTTGGGAGATGAGGGCAGCAGGATATTTTTCAGATTCAAAAAATGTACCGAGAGACATGGAAAATGAAGAAAAATATATATTTTCCTACCAGCATAGTGAGAAGTTGACAATTGTGTTTGGATTGTTAAAAGTTGCCCCATTGGGCAACTATTGGAGTCATCAAGAACCTTTGGGAATGTGTTGACTGCCAGCAGCCAAATTTATCTCCAAGATTGTTGCAAGACAAATTGTTGTGAGAAATGCAAATAGGTTCCATCCTTTCAATATATGACAATGTGCTTCTAGGGATTATTGCTAATGCTATGTGAAGCAATATACAAACATAGGCTGGCACTATAAAGAAGGGACTAGGTTTTGTTTCCAGGTTCTTACAAAAAAACTTCTAAGCATTTGGAGATCTAGACCATGTTATTGACTTCATAAAATCATATATATAGTCTGCAATGTGCATTGTTTCCTATACATACTGATGGTGTATTTAAGGTTAGAGATTTCTGATGTTGTTTCATGTCCTGTTTTAAGAGAGCTAATATGTTTCTTAGGAGAAGAAACATAAAGATTGGTTAAGTTGCCTGGAATTTGATGTCCTCTCCATTTCCAAAACATGTAAAATTTAAGTAGATAGGAGTTGTACAGCTTTTTGTCATGTACATTCTTCTCAAATGCATCAATCTTCAATTGTCTCAATTGCAGCATACAAAACAAAATTACATTAAGATATACACTGCACACCAACTATCACATCAAAATGAATTTCTGAACTAACTTCACTTTTCACATCCCTCCCGGCATACCCTTGCATCTCATGCAATTGCTAGTTTGTAAAGCAGTCGACTTACTGGTGCAAAAAAAATAGAAGCATGTATTGGATGCCACGTTGTGTGCATGCACTGAATAATTGGCAAGTTTCAGTGGATTTTTGAGCTCATTCATAAGTACAACAAACTACATATGTTCATATGCAATCATCACCATACACAAACCATTTATTAGAAATTGCTAAGGTAGAACCATAGTTACACGGGGACACGTCCCACGTCCTAGGGAAGTCTGCAGAGGACAGGAAACGCCCTAGGTACGTTGGAAATGTTTGGTGGACGGCGGGGACGCCCGACGCCCCCGACATCCCCCACGTTATCTGCCACCTTTTTAAATTAAAAACACACTTTTAACACTCAAAACTATTTTTTTAATTGTAAATCACTTATAACATAAAAACAACATTCCTAACCTAACCCTAACCCTAAAAGTGCAATTTTATGTTATAAATTTACATTATGGGCTCATTTCATATTCACACCAAGCAAGAGCAAGAGTGAGAGCAAGAGCAAGAGGGAGAGGGAGAGCAAGAGCAAGAACAAGAGCAAGCAAGAGGTATTTATAATTTTATTTGCTTACAATACTTGTTAAAGTTTTTTTTTTTTTTTAAATTTAGATTATATTTGCATTTTTAGGGGCTGTTTTTTAGCATTTGCATCTACATTCACAATGTAATCATGCATATAGTTTGTAGGATTTTTAAAATGCATGTCGTAAAGGGTTTGGTTGTAAATGGTCGCGGTTTTTTTTTTTAATTACATTTTTATTTCTAGTTTAAAATTTATATTATATTTGCATTTTTTAGGGGTTGTTTTTTAGCATTTGCATCTACATTCATAATGTAATCATGCATATAGTTTGTGGGATTTAAAAAATGCATCTTGCATAGGGTTTGGTTGTAAATGGTTACATTTTTTTAATTACATTTTATTTCTAGTTTAAAATTTATATTATATTTGCATTTTTTAGGGGCTGTTTTTTAGCATTTGCATCTACATTCACAATATAATCACGCATATAGTTTGTAGGATTTAAAAATGCATATTGGTTACTTTTTTTTAAATTAATTCATTACATAATCAATCAATCATATAGTTATGGTTGTTTTTAATTCATTGCACCAATCATCACCATGAGTTCTTCTGAGTATGAGTATGAATCAGAGCATGAATTAGAGCACGAGAAGGTTGAACGGGAAGTTGAGATAGGTGGTTGTGGAAGAGTTGGTGATTAAACAGAGGTTCTGGGAAGGAACCACCGCTCATCAGGGTGGCGGCGGTTTTAACTACCGCATTGGAGGATGTGAAAGGGCATGGAAGGGAAGAGACACGACTGGGCGCTTCAAATTCGCGTCCATTCGTGCTCCATTCTTTTTTATGTCCAAAAGTGCCAGGACCGCCACCTGAGCAGACCAAGCAGATCCACAGGATCGCATACTAGTTAGGGGCAAATGGTTTAAGACCGCCGCACTTGCCAGGCGTGGTTCGAAACCGCCACTCTGCAGGCGGTGGTTCTCAAACCGCCGCTGCACATTTGAGTGCAGCGTTCCTTCTAGAACCTCCGTTTACCTCATTTTATTTATTTTTCCTTCTTCTTCTTGGTGTTGATGGCCCGTGATGAAGTGGTCTGCTTTTTCGGATCCCTATGGATCATACCTCCCTACTTAGGACACTTTTGGTCCCACAAAAGCTTTGTGGGGGATTGGTAGAGGATCAACTCCCTCTCGTGCTCCTTTGAGTACCGTTGGGTCCGCCTTGGTGTCTTTGTCCAACCCGACTGCCAAGACTCTTGTGGATCTCGGTATCTTTGCTCCAAAGTGTTACATCCACCTCGAGTTGCCTCGAGCACAATACTCTTTGGAAGGTAACTTATGTATCTCTCCTTCTTTGTCATGCGTGGATAGTGTTAGTAGATACAAGCTCTTGCTGACTTGCTATCGCGTGCATCTCCGTGAAGTACGACACGAAGGCTTCTTCTCCAACTCCGCTCAAGTATGGCGAAGGTCCCATCTTGTAGTGGTTGAGTCCTTTCCTATCTTTGTCTCTTGAGATGGATTGGACGAATCCTCTCCAAATACATTGCTGCTATAGTCACCACCAGTTCCTTGTATCTCCTCTTCTTCTTGCTGCCCCATGATCAAGTCCAGTGAATCCATAGGTAGATACGGTGGATTGCGTAGCGGAAGATTGTTTTGCTCCTTGAATGAGCAATTCATGTGGTGGCTTCTTCTATAAAACCTGACAAGTGCTATCCAAATTCTTCATCCTTTGGTTAGAAGTATATGTGCACTCACGTCTATTTTGCTTTTCTTTCATTGAAAGCAAACAAAACCGATGATTTGCTCGAATAAGTCTTGGTGCACGGTTGGCACTTACCATAGCCTTCTTTGCTTTGCTTTGGTATGCCGGATGTTCAAACCGACTCCATCCTTGACCCATCGACCAGTTCTCCCTCCTTGTGAACACAAAGCATTCCGGCATACAAGTAAGGACTTCTAAAGACAACGTCAAATACATCAAGTGGAATAATATCAGCCTCTAATACATCTATGTATTGGGTATTTATCCCAAACTGAAACTTACACTTCCTTGTAACTTGTATTTCTACACCCTTCTTCACCCATCCCAGTGGGTATGGATGTGGATGCTCATAAGTCTCTAGACCAAGCTACTCTACAACAGCATCAGAAATCAAATTTGACTGAGAACCAGAATCTACTAAAGTGTTTACCTTAGTCTTCTTGATTTGGATTTTGATTTGAAATAGCTTATTCATCTCTTCTTCTTCTGCTGCCCTATACATGTTAGTGGCCATGCATCCTAGCCTCTCGTCTACATCCGAATCATCCTCAATCTCCACCTCCCTTTTTCTGTCTTCACAGTGGCCATGGATTTCTTGGAATCCTTGGTTCGATGTTTTGGGTGCAATTCCGGATGCAACTTCCAACATGTGGCGTCAGTATGTCCATTTACATCACAATTCTTACAGAAATTCTTAGGATCTTTACAAGTATGCAAAGTAGTAACGGCATGTTTACCTTTCCATTTACCTCTGCTACTTGTCTTCCCTTGTTCTTTGTCTTGTTGTTCTGTTGACTGGTCTCCCTTTGGCTCTATTTCTCCTTGCTTCTTCTCGTCATCAATGTAGTATGCTTGTATACAAGCTTCATTGAGATCCTTTGGCTTTGTGGAGATTACCTTCCTCCGAAGGTGAGTGTGAAGTCCTCCCAAATACTTGGTCAGAATGTCCTCATCCTCCAAGTCCATATTAAGCAACATGGCTTGTCTCCGAAATTCCGTAGTGTAGTCTTCGCACTTTGACCATTCGCCCTTTCTAAAATCACCGCCACATAATCATCATGTCGGTCTTATGGCCAATGGGATAGAAGTTAGCTCTAATCAATTCCTTAAAACCTTTCCAAGTACTGACAATAGGATATTTCTTCTTCTCACAAGTGGCTAGATGGGTTTCCCACCAAACCAGAGCATGACCTTCCATTTTGAGACGTGCAAAGGTTATCCTTTGTGCCTCAGTGACATTGTGCACACTAAAGTAGACTTCCATTTGTTTTAGCCATTTATCCAGTAATTCTGCATCTACTTGTCCTTCAAAATTCTTTATTTCCACTTTTGTTTCAACTTTAAAAGGTGTATGTGCAGATTTTACCTTCTCGCTTACAATTGACGTTTCTTCATGCTCTTCCCATTCTTCCTCTTCGTGGCTCTTCCCGATACCGAATTTCTCGGCTAGTGCTCGAACCACCGAGTCCATGGAATCCATAGTTACCTAAGACTCCGGGACGGCGGGACGTCGGGACGTAGGGACGGGGTTTCCGGGACGGCAAATTTTTTTGAAAATTTCGGGACGGCGGGGGACGGCTAATAAAAAATATATATATTTTATTTATTTTACAAATATAACATGAATAAAGAATAATTCAATAACCTAATGATTAATACAAGAAAGTTTGAAGATTGTAACCAGTAACCACTAATGATTAATCCAATTATTCATCACATAAGCCAAGGCCCAAAATGCTACAGCTATATATATTATATTCAATGTTCAAAACTTCAACATGACAATGAAAGACTAAATAGTAAATAGTAAAGCTGAAAATTTAAAACAAGTCTTAGTCTTACTCTTCAATAATCAACATGAGAAGAGTACAACTACACCCACATTACATATGCTACGAAATATTATGTCATGTCTCATAACCAAAATGACATTACATAACCAAAATGACAACTACAAGTGACAAGTACAACTCAAAAATCACTATCAGAGCCCTCCGAAGGAAGGAATCACAGAAACCGCTCCTCCTCACTAGAGTATCTATATCAATGTCATCTCGCATCTCGCAAAGGAGATATCAACCGATCCTCTGCTCCCGATCTTCATCAACCCGCCTTACATCCTCGGGATCCACATCCCACCGCAATGCCGGGGCTCTCCTTGACGTAGGTGTCATGCAATCCATGAGACGCAAGGCACTATATGCAAAGCAACAAGTTTCTCTGCTCTCTTAAAGGTAAGTTTGTTCCTCTTAAGAGAGTGGATCCACCCATATGTTGACCAATTCCTCTCAGAAGCAGAGGAACTAGAAACTTGAGAAAGAAGACGAATAGCAAGTGTACGTAGCAATCCTGCATGTCCATACAATCGCCACCAACTAACTGGACTCTCATGTGCCAATGTGGTCCTGTCTATCTTTGATGATTTTTTGTAGCCATCCAGATAAGCGAACTTGAGCCAATCAGTTCTAACTCGTGAAGCATCCTCTGCATTATACATTTTTTTAGGGCTTTCAAGAAACCCTTCCTCACCTCCTCATCATCTACTGGGAGAACTCTGTCAGGCCTCTCAACATACCACTTCGGATTTAGTGCATATGCAGCCATGTGTAAAGGAGTGTTCAACTTCTCCCATCTCCGCTCAATGATAGGCTGAATATGCCTTGATGGTAGAACTCAAGGTGGGGTCCTGCTCGAACAAGACCTTTCATCCGGCTAAGCATACTATCAATACATTTGTATATCTCACCAAGGCTAGGGCTCTCAGAATCCCCATATTTTATCACACCGAAAATCGAAGATATTATGGATGTGATATATCTCACATCTATCCAAAATGTTTCATTCACCACAATTGCTTTCACCTTCTTCCCCGCTCTGTCTTCAACCCATCCCACCTAGACCACTCGATGTCATGACCATGCACCGTAATGATTCCCGCAACTCACCATCCTATCCAAAGAAAATAAAATATGATGCAAAACGTGTGTCCACCGGCTTGAGGAATTCCTTCCTCGAAAAGCTACGAAGAGTGCCAATGACGTATGGTGGTCAGCCGATGAACATTTGCACATCTCTAAAGCATCACCACTACATTTTGACCCAATCAATTTTTCCAATATCTTTTAGTGCATTGATCATGGCATGCACACAACATGGGGTCCAATATATATGTCGGTAATGAGCCTCGACAAGCTTACCTACTGCCCTGCACACATATGTTGCATCTATAATAACCTGCACAACGTTGGGCAGGCCAACCTCTTCAATAAAGATCTCGCAAAATGGTGAATTGGAACTCGCATCCTTCTTCTTCCCTAAACAATCAACTGCCCTCAAAAAGTAAGGACCCTCTCTGCATGAAACAATGATATTTATGAGTGGGTGGTGTCTGATATCTGTCCACCCATCCATGATGATGCCGCAACCGTGAGAGACCTGTGTGCTCCTCATTTCCTCTATCAATAAATTAACCTGGAATAGTTCTTATCCAAGATTGTGGTTCTCAACTTCGTGTCTCCTGAGGGCACATAATTCACACTTGCTTTGGCTATCTTAGCCATGACCTCCTTGAAATAAGGAGAGCGAGCAAAGCATGAAATGGAATGCCAAGTAGCAAAAAGAATTTTCCAACGGCATCATCGGCTTCCTCTCTAGCCTTTCAGATCATACATATCAACAAGTGGATTGGAGGCCACAACCTTCCTCTCCCCCTACTACTACCAAAAGCATCCAATTCGGACACCTCATAAGATGCACCTGTAACACTACCAGTATTAATTCTCACAAAGCACTAGAAGGGGTGCAAGTGCCACTAACATGACGGCCACGAACTCGGAACCTTTTCCACCATATCTCCATTATACAACCTCACCATTTCTGCCCTCTCTTCAACCGATAATTTGTCCACACATGCCTACACATTTCCCGCAATGTGCAATAAATGTGCATTCAACCTAGTAATGTTGCTTGACCAAGATAATGAGCAAATGTTGCATTTCCATGTTTTAGTGCCCCCTGAAATGTTTGATCTAAGACCCTGCATAATTTGACCAAATTGTTTCAAAGGTTTTTTCTTATCAAAAGGCCCCCTAGCATACTTTTTCAACATTTCAAAGGGGCAACTGAACTTGTCCACACTCCCCTGTGAACTAGTAGCAGTATTAGGTGTGTGTGATTGTGTTCCTTCTCCTTGCACACCCATTTCAACCTCATATTCAGCTTGATAATCACTATCGGAACTCATTTTGAAGCTGCAATAATTAAAATACAAAACAATATAACTATACAATACAATAAAACAATGAATGCAATTTTTGAATACATTTAAAAATTAAAAAAAACAGCGATGAATACATTTAAAAATTAAAAAAAACAAACAATAAAAAACCCTCCCTTTATGCTTTATCTCATTCCATCACGTGCTAATCCAAATAGGAAAAAAAATACAAACAAATGTAATGCCTTCACTTTCAACTTTGCATTTGGAAATTAAAAAAAAAAACAAAGAATGGTGGTAAATTAGTAATGTATGTACATACCTCTTGCTCTTGCTCTTGCTCTTGCTCCTTGCTCTTTGCTCTTGCCTTCTCTTTTTTTACTCTTGCTCCTTCCTTCTCTTTTTTTTGCTCTTGCTTGGTGTGATTAGAATGAGTATGAAATGCTCTTTTTATAAGTTTTTTTGTTGCTTTTAGGGTTAGGTCATGTTAGTTTTAGTTAGAATGCATTAAAAGTTTAAGAAAATATTTTAAAAAACATAAAAATGATTTAAAAAGGCATAATCGCCTTGGCTGCCGCAGACGAAAGCCGTTGGGGACGTCGTGACGCCCTCGACGCCCCGGGGACGCCACGGCATCCCCAACGGCGCACCCATCGCAATACTCACACGGGACGCCCCGGTGCTTTTTTTTAGGACGTCCCCTTTTTTTTTGGAAATGGGGACGACAGGAAACATCCGTCCCAAGTCCCCGAGACAAACCGGACGTCCGGACGTGCATGCCGATGCCCGGACGCGTCCCGCGTAATAATGATGGAATCTTGCTTAACCGAAGTTGTCTTTTTGCAAATCTGAAAGTTCTTCTTGTTTTCTACATAATCTATCCATCATGGTCTCTAGCATCTCGACTCTACGGACCAAGTTCTCTTCCTCCATTTGAGCTCGAATTCTCTGTTTCCACTTCTTCGTAGAAATATCTGGCTCGCAAGGTAAAACTTCTTCGCCTTTGGACCTTGTCACTGTCATACAAAATCACAAGAAAGATTCAAATACCACAGTCCTGGATATATAATCAGCTCTGATACCAAAATGATCCGTAAACTTCTACTTTGGAACTCTACGAATCACACAAATATGTTGTCCTACTTTCAACTTTGGAAAATGACAGTTTGATTGCAAGATTAGAGCTTCGTGACTGATTTTCTAGTGCTATAGAAAAGAAATTGCAGAGAGGGAATTAAAAACAACTTCAACACCAACAATTTTTATCCTGGAAACCTCCAAGGAGGAAAACCAATCGGGAAGGGCAACTGCTCTTTCTTCCCACTTTTATTAGTCTAATATAGACAATTACAGATTACAATAAGTATGAAAAGAAGCAACAATGTAAACCTTCTCTCCAAGTACTTGCTTGCTCTGTTTCTACACCTTTCTCCTACAAATTCCACTCCAGCACTGAAGATCACTGCTCACTGCTCTCATTACTTACTTCTTGATCTCTTTGGATCTTTGAAAGATTGATTCGCCTTCGAATGTCTATCCTCTTGCTCCTTTCATGCATTTATAGGCCTTCGATGTCCTCCCATGCACTGGAGGATGTGAAGGGGCATGGAAGGGAAGAGACACTGGTCGGGCGCTTCAAATTTGTGTCCATTTGTGCTCCATTCTTCTTTTCTGTTCAAAAGTGTCAGGACCGCATGCACACAACATGGAGTCCAATCTTGTGGCATGCCACAACATTGGAGTCCAATAAATATGTGGAGTCCATTCTTCAAATTCATTGGAGTGCATGCACACAACATGGAGTCCAATTCATTGGAAAAAGTGTTCAAATTTGTGCTCCATTCTTCTTTTCTGTCCATGTTGTGTGCAAATTATGATTATGACACAGATTGGACTAGGTGGTGTGAGTCCAAGACAAATGAAGGGAAAAGAGTGAAGGAAGTGGTGTTGGGAAACATTTTGGGTTTATATGAAATACATCATATCAATCATAGCTCCGCTTTTAGTGTCATCAAATATGGTGATTCTAACAGCCCCAATCTAGGTGAGATCTACGAGTGCATGACATCATGCTTGGGCAAATGAAGGCAGCTATTCGGGTGAGTGACCCCACTTTGGAGTTTTATAATGAACATATACAACCCATTATTCAAACAGAGATGGGAGAAGTTGAACACCCCTCTTCATATGGCTGCGTATGCACTTTGAATCCAAATGGTACGTGGAGAGGCTAGGCAAAGTTATCCCACTGGATGATGATGAGGTGAAGAAGAGCCTTATGAAGGTCTTTAAAAAAATGTACAGTCCACAGGAGGCTTCACAGATCAGATTGGAGTGGCTCGACTTCACTCAACTTGATGGGTACAAAACATCAACAAAAGCAAACAGGGTAACAATAAGACAGAGAAGACAAGTGAGTTGGCGATCGCATGGGCTTCCGTAATGCTTGCGACCACTTGTCATTCGCCTCCTTTCCCAGGTTTCTAGCTCCTCTGCCTCTGAGAGGAATTGGTCTACATATGGTTGGATACACTCTGTTAAGAGGAATAGGCTTACCTCTGCGAGAGCGGAGAAGCTTGTAGTTGTACACAATGCTTTGCGTCTTATGGATCACAAGACACCTGAGTACAAACAGACTCCCAAAGACATTACAATGGGATGTAGATCCCGAGGAGCCAAGGCAGGTTGAAGAGGACAATACTGCTGCAACGGGGATTGATTGGGCTTACCTTTGAGGACGAGGATGCTAGTTCCAACGAGGAGTTCATGGATATTGCTTCAGATGTTGATTCTGATTTTTAGGTTGATACTTGTAGTTGTCCTCTTTTTTTGTAATATTGACAATAGACAATTGTTGGTGTATTTGGCTATGAGATTAATGATATGAATATCAGCTATTGTCACTTGATCAATCGTAATTTAGAATGGTTTTACTTTTATATTTTATAATATATTTGAAATTTCAGCTTGTCTCAAATTCAAAATTCAAATATGTATTATGAATTTTCAATTTATGACATTAACATATTGATATTATGGTATTAAGGAATGTATTTGATGTTTATGAGTTCAAGTTTCACCTTATTTAAATCTCAAATGGTTTTATTTCAGCTTATTTATATAATTTAGTCACTATATCTTTATATTTTAAATATTTATATATTTTTTAATTAGTCGTCCCCTCGCCGTCCCAAAAATTTAGAAATTTTTTGCCATCCCGGAGTCTTAGGTAACTATGGGTAGAACTCCTCAAACCTGCAATTACACAATTTGCTTTGTTCTTCTTACTTCTTGACCATGCTTAGACAGTCAAAAGGGGCTTTATGTTTCACTGCAGTTTGGGATGCAACAGAAGCTTGGAGGCAATCTATGTTAGAGACGACGACTCGAGGCAACACAAATGGCTCCGATGAACGCTTTTGGGCCGATGATAAATATGTTGTTGACTTCATCCAGCTCATTCGTAAGGATATTTGTTTTCCAAATTCATGCAAGCCATGTTTGGGTTAATTTATGAAGAAAATGACTCACAGTGAAAGAATAAGAAAAATAATGAACTTAAGGAATCCTCCTCTATATCCTTAAATAAAGGAAAATTACATGGAAGATGAAACAAACTTAGCACGCCTCTGCATTCTGCTGCCTACACTTTAAATCCAAAATGGTACAATACAGAAGACACCAAAGAGAGGGCTCTATATGAGGACAGAAACATAATGAAGAGATTTTTGGCTACAATAAAAAATATTTTATGGCCAAGATGCTTCAACTATCAAAACTCAATAGAATAAGTTTCACGTGCGTAAGATGAATTTTCTATAATTGAGATCCTGTATGATATGCATGCGAAGAAAGACATAATAGAGTGGGGGTTGAACTTGAAACATGGCGCTAAAGCACCTGAATCACAATCATTTACATTATGATTACCTTCGGATGTACCAATTTTTTCTTCTTGTGAGAGAAATTGGAGTACTTGTTTCATTTATTCACTAAAGAACCTAACACCATTCATGGCATGCTTTGTCATATACAAGGGTACAAGGTGGGACCAACAAAATAATAGCAAAATTTGCCTGATGGAACTTTATGGTCCTCCTTGACTATGTTAAAGCAATCAAAAGCGACTTTACATTCCACTCCAATTTGTGATACATTGGCAAGCCATCTATATCAAACACTACAGTGGAGGTGAGACAAATGGTTTGTGATAACCGTTTTTGGCCGATGTAAAAGTTTGTCAACTTCGTCCAATTCATTTGTCAGGTAAATTGTTTTGCACTTTCAGATAAGCCATGTTTGGGGATGATTTATGAAGAAAATAGTTCCATTTGTGAAAGAAAGAAAAATAGCAAACTTAGAGAATCCTTCTCTATATGTCTTTAAATTTTAATGAAGGAAAAACAGATGTGAGATGGAACAAACTTAACACGCCTCTGCATTGTGTTGCCTATGCTTTAAATCCTAAGTGGTATGATACAGAAGTCACCAAAATAAGCGCTCAGTATGAGATAAACAGATAATGAAGGGATTTTGAGCTGCAATGAAAAAGTTTTATGCTTGAAAGGATCTATGGAAAATCGGTAGAGTTAGTTTTTACATGGGTAAGGTGATTTTTTACCAATGGAGACCCTGTATGATATGAGTGCAAAGAAAGACCCAGCAAAGTGGTAATGAAACCATGGCGTTGAAGCACTTGAATCGTAATCATTTACAATATAGTTACCCTCACATGTACCCCGTTATTCTTCTTGTGAGAGGAGTTGAATTACTTATTGTTCCATTTATTCGCTAAAGAGTAACCAATTATGGTCATACAAGGCAGAAATCGTAGTAGCATTCCCAGCACACTTCGTCTTCTTTCTTGTGTAGACCGGGTACACAAGGAGAGTCCTTCAAGAAAATGGGACCAAATTCCACCTGATGGAGCAGCCATGGCCTTGAAACATGAGATGCTTTAAGAAAAAGGCCTCAATGATTTCACGTAGTTTGATTTCCTAGAGGGGAGTCAAAGTCAAGAGTGATGAGTATATAGAAAGCATCCAGAAAGAGGACTTGGAGATTTATGACATAGTCAATACACTTACATTAGTTGACCCTCTTCCAGTAAATGAGATATGACACAGATACGCATTCATGACTTTGTCTTTTGCACACCTATTTTTCAGGATTTAAATATGTAAAGATATGATTCCAAAGTATGTCATGATGATGATTATCAAATATCAAAATAATTAATAATTGTTTTCGTTGACATCTAATTTCTATACTTAAACATATTTTTATGCATTTTTATATTTTTTAAAGTTGCATAGCCATCATTTAATATATTTTCTCAAAATTTTATAATTGCATAGCGATTATATAAAAAGCTTTGCAATTGTAACTAAAAAAATTCCGATTAGATTGGTTCAAGCTAAGCGAGTCAAGTTAAATAGAATGCTAGCCAAATGAATGTTAAAAGAGTCATTTAAATAGAGATTTAGAAAAAGTATATGTGAAGCACCATTGTTACGAGAGGATGCATCCTCTAGATTTTGGTGACATCACAAACATTTCAGGGGCTTGGAGACTTGGAGGATGTCCCAAAAAAAAAAATTAGAAAAATAAATCTAATGCTTTTACTTTTAAAAACTGTTATTTTTACCAAAAACATTGAACACTAATCCCAAAAGTGCCCTAACAACATTAAATAAATTTTAAACCCCTAAATTTCATTGAATAAAGTTAAAATCATTACAGATGATTAGTTGTCCCCTTGCCACCCCAAAATCTGAGAATTTTTATGCTGTCCCAAAGACTTGGGTAACTATGGAAGTGGCCATAAAAATTTGTGAAGAAAATAAGAAGTGTATAATTACATAGGTTCAAGCTAAGCTTCTCAATATGAAGGGAATGCTAACTAGAACAATGTTAAAAGATCCTTTTTTTTACTAAAGATTTAAGAAAAAAACACATGAAGCAACCAACAACATTTGTAAGAAAAAACATGAATGTGTTAACATATTAATGTAAAAAGAGGTTGCCTACAAGTACCACCAAATTAGTAGAAACAATGTTTGAATAGGAAAATAGTATAGGAATGGGGAGGAGGAACCAAGGGGTGAGAATGTGTTCCTATAGAGCATAGGTAAAAAGCCAAAGTATGATATTAAAAATGGAGAAGGTTAATATGGATGATTTAAACTCTAAATCATCTTGTTCCAACAAAAGAATAAATCCCAGTTTTTGAATTTGGAATAGTTTCGTGCTTTATGACTTCTCCACAAGCAATGCACCGAAAAACAGCAAAAAAAAAATTGTGATATGTTGAAGTTGCTCAGAAGTATGGTTTGAACCCCAAAAATGATCATTTTGACCTGTCTAGTTTTCCTAACTGAGATTGAATGGGGTCAGTAGGTGACAGAAAACCAACTTTATCTATCTTGGTGCTTGAGTAGTTTACTGGGTGGGAAAGAAAAAGACAACAATTACACTCTAATTTAGATTCAGAGTTAAAGGCAGCTATATAAACAGCTCTTGCAGCAATATGGGAAGGAAGGTTTCACAGCAACTAAGTTAAAACTTAGGCGGGACTCATGTTGCACTGCTCTTTTCTGATATTCAAAGTCTGCGCAAATACCAAATAAACTAAAATAAATGTGAAGAACCTCTTGTAGACGGTACAAATGATGAAAATCCGTAGAACACTATCAAAGACCAGCATATAACAGCTTGGATAAAGGGGCAGATACAAAACGAAAGCTCAATAGGAGATTCAAAATGATTGTGATTAAGATAATGTGGAATGCCTGATCCAAGTTTAAGATGCCTCTCCTCTACTAAATCAAGTGTTAAGGCCACCAAAAAAAGGAAATGGAAGATCAACTAAGATTTAAGATCCAAGACTGATGATTTATTAGAGATCACACATCCACTTAATAATGATGAAAACTCTTTAATTTCATAGTTTTTGACATTATCCTTTGTAATTACAATATAATTCCCCACAGAATTTAACTTTATGTTTTGCAATGTGTTCTTAAAATCAAATATTTCTGTTAAAAACAAATGAATTGAGAAATAAGGTTTGTCTACCTCTCCCCTATCAAAATCCACAGAGGAAATAATATATACATGTGTTTTATTTTGTAAGAAACAAACAAGTAACTCATGATTTGGACGTTAAACTTGGAAAACGGAAGTCAAACATCTTTAATTTTGCTATCATATTTTTGCACTTGTGCCAAACCAAAATTAGAGAAATCGACTACCAATCAAGATATAGCTTAAGATAATATTTTTCAAGGACAACGTTACGTTAGCCCCAACTTGCTGAATGCTGTCCCTGTAGAAATGTGCATGTAATGGCTGTGAGATATATGCTCATTAAGCTCTATAGAACATTGCAATCGTACACAGCGATGATCTCTCAAAAGCCTTTGGTCTTAAACCAATGTTAAGCTCTGTAGAAAATTGGGTAAGGGCACAGGCAAAGGGTAAGTTTCACTAGGCAGCATCCCCAGTTGTAATATTGGTTGTTAAATCTTGATAAAATTAAAGTCAATCTCTAAACATTACACCGTTACCTTGTCAGAATACGCATGAAAGATCAAACAGTAAGTGGGTTTCATTTTTAGGAAGCTTACTTTAAATCTCATACTTCATTGAAGATTTATTGTCAGACGCCTGGCATGGCAGTTCTAGCTTTGTCAATTTTTGCAATAGGAAATAGATCCCCTTTCAGCTCTAGAGTTTTGTGAATTTAACTGGATGCACTCCGAAACAATAATTGTGAAAGTGCTCGGCAATAGTGTAGTTCCTTACCATCTCCTTTAAGAGGTGGACCAGCAACTTCTGATGAAAACGAACCAGTACTGCAGACCTGCCTTGACATATCGCCTGCCCAATCATTACCTGAATAACTCTCAAAAAAGCAGCAGAAAAAGATGAATTAGAAGAAAATTAACAAGATAATCAAAATATATCATCCCTAAGATTTAAAGATGCAAACCACAATTGTGGAACAACAGATTCATATTTGTAAATGTAAAATGCAAATTTATTTATGGAAAACAAACACTTGAATTAGGGTTTGTTGAAAAACAAAGATAAACATCAATATACTATTAACATATCATGCAGGTATTTGCTAACTTAATCCATGCTGCTCTTTAACAAAACTTAAAATGCCCCCATCAAATTAACATTATATATTTTTATATTACTGCAATACATTACTACAACTTTCAGGGTTCCATACGTAATTTTAACAGTTACATTTTTGACAAAAGTTTTTTTCACTTTCTTGCAGTGATGACTAGCATCAAAGCAAATTGCTTGAATATCTTCCTATGCTCTTGTAGCATAAAATATTGTTCGTCCCATATAAACTGGAGGAACCCCTATATAATGCCTCTGCCAGACATTTAGGTAAAGAGCCCCACCTTAGTGATGTTTCTGACCCGCAACATTGAGTTGCTCTCTTTTCAATGTGGGAGCATCACTGAAAAGTTAAATATCCATAGATATAATTACCACTTTTTATTGTCATCTGCGCCACTTTTCGTATCTGTCGAAATGCAATGTTACTACAACCAAATATTCCTTTTTGGCACAACTTAGTCAGTATCATATCAGCGCAACTTTTCAAGTATACTGTGAAACTCATGACTCCAAAACTCAAGTTAGACAAACAAAATCAAATCACTCGAATCGCTATTGACATGGCCACCGCCTAACCCAATCAAAAATGGTGTTATTTAACATAAACATGAAAAATCCAAAAAAAAAAAAAAAAAAAAAAAAAAACCATTTGCCATTTTCAGGGAAGGGCAGGAGTGAAAATGGCAAACATAAGATAGGCACGCAACAACAATTCACTCATTCTTTTTGCAATATAAAGACCATTACATTCAGAATGCTCCCACACTGAGCTGTACATAACTCAAAAGCTAACTTTCTACACAACTTGGCCAGCGCGGGCCTTTTTGACTACACAGGAAACACACTTAAACCCATCCCCTCATCACCATGAGCTACAAACTCTTCTTTGCTAGACCAACTATTCCCAAAATCCAAACTACAGACTAACTCTTACTGAAACCCTTTCGGTCAAACTGTCATGTGCAAAGTCTCTCATGAAAACCTTCTTACCTGGTGAGAGCTTTCTTGTCCTACCCTTTCTATTGGTGGGAACTTTCTTGTCTTACCCTTTCTATTGGTGGGAGCCCCTTCCACAATCTTACGCACAACATATATTATATTGGCAAGGATGCATACAAGAATTCCCAATGTCTGGGACACTGGATGCATACACTAACTGTACACATTGCAGAGCGAATTCATAAGCCATGAGCAGTTGCTGTGAATCTTGTTTCATGGCATTTGATTCCTGTTGTTACCGAGATTCCTTACACATTCAGCTGCTGGATAAATGCTCATAGATAAATAGTTGCTCAATGTTCTCTTGCTAAGCAAAGCATCCAAGAAATGGTGAATTGGTGTTACTCCAATCATTGCCATGTTTTTGTTCTATTGCCAGATCTATACATGACAGTGATGCAAACTGCAAATTTACGCAGCAATATCAGCCAGGAAGGTGGCTTACACAGTAAATACAGCTTCAGTCCACTTCTGTCATGTAAGGAGTCAGAATGCTGCAAGTTGGTAAATGCGCCTTCTATCAATAAGGAATTACAATGCTGACGTTGGATCACTGCTTATTTCCACTTCTCAATGCCCTTTGTTGCAGTTGACAATGGCAGAAAAAATTGCCTGCTGGAACGGACACTGCACAAACCAAGGATTCAAAATCTGCAAGGTGACCAAAATAGGCTTGCAAAGCAAGTCTGAGTCTTCCTGAGCCTGCGAAGCTTCTTATGGTTTTGAAAAGTTCCACCAAGTTTACAAAGGCTTGCACAGTCTTTGTGAAGCTCCCCTGGATTGGGAAGCCTTCTCCAGCTTGTGTAGCTCTCTCGAGCTTGCACAATTGGATACCTGTGAAGCCTCCTATGCTTGTGAAGCTCCTCTAGGCTTGCACAGACCAATACTGAACTGTAAAGCTTGTGAAGCTCAAATTAAACCTCGTGAAGAGAGAATTCTTGCATTTGTTGCAGGAATCTTCACCTAACAATGCTTAACTCTTCTGAAAGATAGTCAATTCAATTCCCAAGCATAGGATAGCTCAGCTATCCAGGGATGCTACTGCATCACAACTGCACTTTCATCTTTTAACTATTTTTCTCAGGTTTCAATGGTGACCAAATTTACCAGCTACAGTAATTTGGGAATATTTCACTATATTTAAACGGTATTTAGAAGTCATAAATTACTTAAATAAACAGTGTATGCAGCTTGTTTACTAAAAACTAATTATATTTTACATGTAATTTTGTTATTATTTATCTTATCTTAAATGTAATGTGCTCTGTACAGCCACAGCTTAACAGACAACGAGGGGTCTGTAGAAGAGTTTTTGTACTGTTTTTAGGCTCTCTATGAAGCTTTTGAATTTTTATGATGTAGATATGGAAATTTTCTTCCAGAGAAAACATTGTATTCAAGAAGAGGGCAGTTACAACACCCACTTACCCAAAACATTCTGTTGTTAGTTTCACTAACATCAAATTTTGTTAAATGTCTCGTGTCTAATGACACTTTGATTTGCCAATTTTTGGCCAAGTCCGTCTTAGAGAATCTGTTTTGTTGAGTCCGAATCTTTCAACTATGACATGAGGTGAACACCCTTTAAGATTTAAAAGTATGGAAAAGCTCCCCAAAGCATGTAACCAAACTAACGGAACTTGGGAGAGTGATTTACACCACTTGTGCTGCTTTGACATACTTGAGGCCATATTGTTGTGGCATTAGTTACCTTTTCCACTTCCAATTGGTTAGTGAGTTTGGCGAGCACAAACTACGTTTTCCACTTCAATTCTACTTCCAAATTTTCCATATAGTAACTTCATTGAGCTTTGATGGGCTGATGAGCCCCATACTGTGGTTGTATAATGTGTGTGGACGTGGAGTTGAACACCCTTTAAAGTGATCAAAACCTGTTGTGTGAATCAGGATACAAAGAATTCAGAACATGGTAGTGTATCCTTAACCAAGACATTGATCAATCCTGTTGGGTGTTGCAATTCTGCGAATCAAAGAGACATGTCAAACCCCTAGTCCAATCTCACAACATTCCTCCCCACTCTTCTATATCTATGGGGGCTGCCGGGCGAGCCCTGCCCCCCGATAGATAACTTAGCTCAGGAGGTAATAAAATGGATATAAATACACCTTATGCGGATGCGATTTGTAAAATGGATATAATGAAGCTTCATTAGGTAAGGGTAGAGGCCTCCTTTAATGTGGTGAGGTATAAGTTTGAAGCATATTCTTATGATTTGTAAACATGGATACACCGCATGCGTGTTACAGTCGTGGTCTGAAAACCTTAGGTAACATCCCCGATTACCATTATACAACAACCAATAGGAAGTAATATGTGTTTTAGTTTACTATTTACTAGTAAAAAGGGTTAAATGTGACGGTCACCCCTACCCGTACAAAAATAATTGTGACGGTTTTTTAGATTAACCATCACTTTGCACATGGCGTCTATTTTTCAATTTTATCTTTCATGATTTTCATATAACTAGCAATCGCATGTGTATAATGCAATTTGAACGCCGAACGGTATATGTTATTTGGTATATGTTATTTGATTTAGAGGGATAGTTATTATTTTTGTAGTTGATATCGATAAGGGGTGTAATTGATTTTGTAATTGTAGGAATATATATGAAGCATTAAATTTAAAGGTGTTATCTCTACATTTCAAATTTGTTACAAATTCGTACATATACATTTGCAAATCTTATATCATGAGTGGTAGCCTTTCGTACATTTGCGGGCTATTTTATTTGAACTAAACATGAATACATGAAGACTTTTGTACATTTGCAGATTTTATATCATGAGTGGTAGCCTTTTGCTTATGCTCTGCCCATCTTCGAGATATATCAACCTATCCCTCTTATTATTCTTAATCATTAAAGGCCCTCAAAAGATCCATCAAATGCACATTGAACTGTCTATCATGGACCACTAAATGTGCAATGAGAGCTCTGTCATAGTCCACCAAATGTCCATTGAGATCCTTTGTAAGTTTAAATCACGTTCTTAGTTCCAGATCTTTAATCAAGGGTATTTTTTATGTTTAATTTGAATGTGCACATAGAACTCCCCTTTCACATTTGCACAAAAGTCTTATGTCCTTGCTCTCAGGGATCTATTTTGCTACCGTATGTATGTGCACCCAAGAATTCAATAGAAAATATAAGTACCTGATTGACAAGCTTCTAACCCAAATTTGAGGTCCAAGATATAGAGCACCATTCTATTTTTCCTTATATTTAATAATGTATCATTTATGTAATGGGCAACTTGAAACTTCAAATTTGAAAGGGGAACAGTTGCAATTCTAATTTTATTTTCCTTTTTTATTCAATCGAGTTCAATGTTGCTCATTTTATTTGATATGGAGTTTATCAGTAGCTTGCAATGCACACCAAATTTGCAGTTCCTAGCAGGTTATACTATTTTCTCAGCAAAAATGAACAAATGTATTGACAATTAAAATATGTGAAAAAGTAGCACAAACCACTCCAAATTAAGCACTACGAACTGAGAATGGTAATTTTAACATGGATTACATTTTCTATAGACTTCTAACAAGGAATTAGGGAAAACCTTGCAAAGAAGCATTTTCCTGAGGGCTCAAACTGAAAAAAATGTGATTCAAGCTAAAATTTACCCATAGATAGTATCTCTTATATTGGCATCATCAGGGGTAAACTTGAATTTTGTAATATATTAATAATTACACCCCACTGCATATCAGAGGGGGTAAACTATCTACATGAATTATGAGTAGCATAAATTCAAGAAGTGGACCTACATTCTAAGATATGGAAAGAAAGAAATTATTCGTGAATGGAAAAAGTTACTCAAAAGTAAAGCAAGTTACACTAATTAATTAGGAAAACTGATGGGAACTGTAACGACTACAAATAACCTTTCTAAAGCTAAATCTAGGAACTCCTGCAAAATATAAGATCCATTCACTCCATATATCTGAAATCGAAGATATAACATACCATAAAAGTTACCACTAAGATATGCCAACATCATTTGGCCATTAAAATCATCACAGAAGTTGACTCCAATACTGGATAAAGACTTAAAAGGGGTAGTAGTGTGTGTGCAAGTAGAAAAACAAAAATATAATAGAAATAATAGAAATTGTTTTGACTTGTGCACCCTACTTAGCAATGTCATTAGATCAACCACTTGAAACAAACTAAATAAACTCACTACATGCCTTTCAACATAAACAACTTCAATGTTCAGCCCAGTTCCATGAGGAAACACTCAAGATAGTATCCCTAGATGAAGCGTGTTTCTTTTAAGACATTATACTAAACGCCATAATTTTGTATTGTTATTAAATAAGTTGTAGAGATTAGGAGTTCAAAACTCAAAATAACAATCCCAGCTCAAGTTGAATGTATTGCAACACTAATTTGTAGAATAAATAACACAATGATAACAATATTTATTTGATGAAGGATATCAGTTTATGTGCTTTCAAATCACCTTCAATAGAAATGCATACGTGGTAAAAACATCTAATAAGTCGTGCACCTAATTCAGGAGTGACATCAAATTAATCATATCGTAACTTCATAATCTCTTCTCATCTAATACCTTCCGCATTAACTACTATTTCTAATCCATCACCCTGAGGAATAACATAACACCCTTATCAAGACCGTAGATGTGATATTTGAACGACTAATCACAAAAAAAATATTCTAACATGCCAACAAAAAATACAAAAAGTTACATGCAAAAATTGAAAAATATATGAATACAGGAAGGAGGTCATACAGTGTATATGTCTCTTTATGAAGCTGAAGCAAAAATATCCTTCACGAGATCCACCGCTTTAGATTCTGACAGGAGAGTTGTAGCATCCTAATTGATAAGAATAAGAATGAACCATTAAACAATTTCAAAACAAGAATATATTGGAGAAAGATGAATTCTGACCTGCCAACAAACAAAAATTCATGTTCTAAAAACACGTGTACATCAAATGCTCAACAATTATAAATCCATGGTTCAAAATCCAATAGAATTCCAAGTAGACTTCTAAACATTGTATCGGTACAACTCTTTGGGGTTTTAGCAGTTCTGTAAAATGGCACGGTATTACATCTTTTTAGGAATAACTTCTCGTGATGTAATTAGTGAATATCTCGATAATCTTATAAATTCATGTGCTTATTTTAACTTGAAATACTATCATTGAGATGGAAGTAGTAAAATCTGGAGCTAATGTGTAGAGGGTAGAGTGAGATGACTTATCAAAGTACAAGTGAGATGCAAGAATTAACATGTTTAGAGTTACATTACATTTGGGAAATATTTGCCAGCTTTTGTTTTTTCAGGTTGGTTCTTGATGTGCTTGATGGAGATGAGAAGGAATAACAATGTTTGGTACAATCTTTAGTCATATTGAATGACTGGATTTGTTATTGGTTATGTTAAAATGCTTGGGGATGTGAAACCTAAAGAGAAGACAAATTCTACAATTGTCAACTGTTACCCATAAAATGAAATCATGTAAACATAACATGTCCATCATGTACCTCATGTTATTGTACTAATTACCAAAGCATCATGTAGTTCAAGTATAAAGCATTACCTGATAATGTGCAATGTGAAATCTTATACAAGATTAACGAACACATTATACCTCGAGATGTTTAAGGGAGTTTTCCAGTCTTAATAAAATACTTTTACTTGTGACTAAAATACGTTATCCACAGGATTAGACAACACTATGACCTATAACATAGAAACAAAAAAACTGAGCCATATATAAATAGTCAAGAGTCCTGAAATACATGCCAGAAAAATCAGTATAAACATACTTTAGCTGGCAAGAGCAGAGGACTGGGAGATTTAAGCTGATTATCAAGAACATGCATCAACAGGTTTCCAAGTGGAGAAAGTGAATATCCATGCAGACTCAAAATATTTGATGCTTGATGCTTCCAACTATTTCCAGCTCAGTTTCAAATTCAAGAGAGCTTTGTGGGTAGTGACTGCATAGTCTCTTTATAACAATTGTCTTATAATTCTTTAGAACACATTTATAAACAAAATTGGCTATGTTGGAACTTCAAACATAAGATAACCATGAAACTAAGTAAATCAGATATTTCCCTTTGTGGGTTCCCAAAACAGGGGCATCTAGGTTGATTGTGATCTAAAAAACAACCTTAAAATTTTATAAATTAATGCATCAATCACAAAATGATATCAAATTTGTTCAAGAACCATCAAATCCTCCCCAACGTCTCATGATATATGGTACAAAAGTAAGCATGATGCTCATGAGCAGGGAGCTTGTACCGAGGATATTTAAAGAGCATCTATAATTTGCATGACTTGTAAGGTTGAAAAAATAACCTAATGGATGCACCTGCTATAGTCATGCACAAGCACATACAGAAATTTATAGATTCATCTGCAAAGTTGATGCCCAATCTAGATTCCTAGGATGACTTGCAAGTTAAAGGTAAAGAAGCACATTATCAGCCTGCATAAATGTGAGAAATTGTGAACAATCACTGCATAGAACAGGTCAAGTACCATCATTTATAGCCCTGCATCGTGAACATGATTGGGGACCTCTCCTTGGCTGTCAAGAGGCATATGTTGGGCCATGATGGCTCTGATTTCAGAGTCCATGTATGACTGCATCCAAGGTTGAGATATATAATATATCAGAAATAATACCATGCACTTGTCAAAAATGAACTACAATTCCAAAGTTTTTCAAGCCTAGAAAAATGACACCAATGCAATTTAGCAACTATTTACTTACTCTAAGTCTGTATTTATAAACTACATAACCTCCAATAGCAACAACGCCAAGAAAAATAGTATAACCCATACAACATCACAAAATCACCATATATTAATTAAAATCCCAATATTGTATATAAGTCTTATACAACGTGCAAAATATGGGAATGAAACAGATTGCACTACGTACTTATGCAAGTATCATGGTCTCTGATGTAGGGTATTTTGTGATGAAATCTGGGATGTTAAAGGAAAGAGGGGTTTCATCAATAAAAATTGAAAAATCTCATGTAAATTCCATAATGACTTCTATTTTTCTTACCTGCAGTGTGTGGCCTGCCTAGAACAGGACGTTTTCATTGACCTTGGCAACATGTACGGCCATATCCCGCAGCACATCATGAAGGTATTTTAGCGGGTCGAGCAATGCTAATTTCGGATTCATTCAATGGGTACAATGGTCTCATGTATTTTAATGTTTTGTTCAACAGTCACAAAATTTGAAGTATTGATCTTGATGCCCTTAATGAACCCTGCAAGTCATGACATTATGTAGTTTCCTCTTATCCAATATAATGGTAAGTGTTTTGTATAAAGCTTTGATATTTTCAGAGGCAATTTTACTCTTTTTTTTTAATATTTTCACCACGTATGTATATTTCCTTGATGTTGTTTACTCAGACCAATTGCCAATTTGTCAAATCCACATTGGTCAAATTGAAATTTGAAATTATACAAGCATCTTGAAACAATAATGGTCTATTTTTGAATGTTTTATTGCACCTGAAAAATTGGAGAGTTTTCTAGACGGGAACACACCTCTTTCGCTTATCTTTTAATTTTGTTCTTGATTTGAATTTGGGGCTTCATTCTTTTCTTTTCATGAAATTCATTCTTATCTCCTTTTTGCTTAGAAGATTCTCCCGTTCTATTACCTTTTACCATCAGTTAAGAAAATTTATCCAGCTTCCACCTAGCATTAGCCTCTATAACATAAGTTTTTCAAAATGAAAGTTTTTCCATTCATGTGTTCCAATATCTACATGTTTATGCTTAGAATCACTATTGTCACCAGTTTTTGGAAATGTTTTAAAAATTTCTTTCAAGTTGAAGAAATTGTGCAACAGTATGGAATTGACTTCGCAGTATAATCTTTTGTGGATCTGTAGACTGTTTCCAAGCCAATATCCGTAGGGCTTCTTCCTCAAAACAAGGAAAGTGACTTTGATACCAATGTTATGAATCCTAATGCATTTGATTATTACAAAAATTCAAGTCATAAAACGAGGTTAAGATTCCACCGAGATTCAATACAATACCAATATTAAGAAGTAACAAAACATTCCTGCCAAACGTCGATCCCATTTTCTTACCTCTTTAAGGCCGTTAAACGTCCTCATGAAAACACTCGATAAGAATAAAGCCTCAGCGACCCTCTCAACACAGACATCAACAAGCAATATTTGGTCCACCAAGGCGCTGATTTCCATCCAGAAGACAAAGCCGAGCTTCAGAAATTAGAATGCGAAAGGGGGCTTAAAATAGCAGCAGAAAACGAACGCCCAGCAGTCGTCGCCAAACCGTCAAATTTAACATAATTGGAGAAACGTCCGGAAGTCCTTTACCATAGGGGGAACGCCTTCGGCAGAATTCAAGAATTGCAAATGAGTTGCAAGTTACGCCGAGAGGGCTTGAATTTTATGTGCATAATATGGTTTGGATGTAAAATATATTCTATGATCTATGATAGATGTTTGAGCGAAGAACATAAGTTACATTTTGCTAAACAAAGTGCACATCTCTTTATGTAAGGTTCCACATTCTCACGCATACATGTCTATCAAAACATTTCAGAACTATATCTAACAAAATTCTCTCGTATTTTGGCACAGTTGGAGTACTTTGGCAAATTTAAACTAATTGGGTTAGAGCCTGCATTTGTTGCATATGGTGAAACAAGGCGAGGAGTATGCTGGCAAATGTAAACAGGAAACCACTCTCTGTACCTGAGTGGTGCAAGCGGTTGCAAAAGTTGACGAATATGTACAATGGGAGTAGAATCGGATGGATAAGAACACAAAGATGGAAGCCTCGTTTATAAGAAGCGTGGAGATGCTCTTCCACTACAACATCTTGGGTATCATTGGTCAAGTGTTTCTTAATCTCATCTACCCACAAACATAAAATTCCCTAGAGATATGTCATCTTATGGAATGAAGTGATTGAAGGATACTGACAAAATGGGATTGTTGTCTACGCTTTGGGAACATTTAAATGCCAAAATATGAACTTTTGTAAATAAACACCAAGTGTTCAACCAAATGATACAACATGTTATCTTTTAAATGAATATCATAGTTGTATCTTACGTAAGACATGGTCATCGTCAAGAGACATTGTGATTGTTTCATCAAATAAAACAATGTATATTCACCCCGATCAACTCACCTATACCAACATACGTGTGGCCCATAACAAAATATGAGCTTTATAAAGAACGTACGGACATCCATCAAGGCATAGTAGGCAATGTTTTTTTGTTGGAAGTTACTATATTGTCCTCTCCCCATCACACAAACTTAAAATAGAAAAATTACAACTCCAATAAACTAAACATTGTTATCCTCTCCGGCGTAAATTGCAACTCATTTAGAACTGCATCGGATTCTTTAATTGACTTCCAGAGAAAATGCACCATAAGACTAATACAATGACTTTATTTTAAAATAAACACATAAAAACAAAATTAAAAATAAATACTAAAACGTATTAAACAAATATAAAACTAAAACTAAACAAAAGAATTATCCCCACGCATTTCACTTTTAAAGGACCTCAAAATTAAACCAAATTCCTAAAAAAAAATTATAATTACGTAAGACTTAACATTTAAAAAACAAACTTTAACAAAGACTCCAAAAGATAATTTGACTCTTTATAAGAACAAACTATTTATTTTCCAGGCACACGTATTTAAATACTAAATAAAAAAACTTATTGACACAACACACTAAAAAGTTAAAACAAGACAATTAAAACTTACATAACACGTGAACCAATAAATAAATTAAAAACAAGAGTTACAAGTCGATGGAATGACAGGAAGTGAAGCTAATGTATTTCCAGATTTAAATGTGCACGTTGAGAATTTTTATAGATGCATGTAAAGAACTAATAAGACTGCAACCATTGATAAATTATCAGAATATCAGTAAGGCTCAGACCGTCTGAATTACAACAAGAACTGATTTGGCAACTCCTCAGAATGTGCAGTCAGATTTAGAACTGTGAAAAATTGTTGACAGAAATTTTGAATTCATGGAAACGAAAAAAATAAACCTATATCATTGGATGGCAAGTCCAGAGTAATTAGTGTCGTTGAAACAGATAGGAACAGGATGTGGAGTCAAAGATGAATATCTAAAATAGTAAATATCTAGGAATTACAAAAATATCTAAAATCTGGCACCCTGTAAAGTTAAGCCACCGGAATTTGACACTTTCCAGCAATGCCTTCTTCAAAGTAAACGCCTCCGGTGAAATATCGAAATCTATATTTTTATATAATAACCCTATATAAAATGGAGATATTGCTTACAAAAAATGAAATATTATTCTATTCTAAGTATATGTGATATGATAATATATATAAGGAACATTAACTCGTCATAATATTCAGTATACATTTATATTAAAACTCATAATAATCAATGAAATGATTACAATAAAATGTGCGCATGATTTAACATTAAGAGTTAAAAACTAAGAATCGCATGTGTATACAATGCAATGTGAACATGGTATATGTTATTAGATTTAGAAATACAGATTATTACTTTTGTAGTTGATGTTGATAAGGGGTGTGATTGACAATACTGATTTTCTATTAAAGCCAGAACAAATGTTGCGAAATACATTAGAAGGGATGTTAGATAACACTTAGTTGTGTAATATTTGAATACAAATTCAAGTGAGACATTTAAGTTTGCTAATACTCACTCTCAAGAATGTAGTGGATGTGAAGTGTTGTTGTCAAAGTAGATTGAAAGAATGACTAAGTGCTTTAACATATTATCTCTCCATGAAACTAAAATGAGATAGAATATGCAATTATATATAAAAAAATCTGAAATGGTTATGGTACATTCCAATTTTCTTTATTACGTCAATGAGTTTGAGTGCATCATTGTTAGAGCTATTTTGTGCATATCTTACAATCATAACATTCCATGAGACCACATTTCTTTGAGGCATTTTGCAAACAAAAAACGGTATATGTTGTGTTATAGGGATAGTTTTTACTTTTGTAGTTGTGTTTGTTTAAACTATGGGTGATTGATTTTGTATGTGTAGAAATATAGATGAGTCACTTCATTTAAAAAGTGCAAACATGAGGTCCAACCCTTTAAACTATTCAAAATGCAAAAAAGTGATATAATGTACAAAGCTTTGGATGGAAACAACTATAATTTGCATTGTCCTTTCTCGGCATTTTAAATTTTTAGGTATTTGTGTGCAGATGAAGACATTAAAAATGTGTTGTTGTTGGTTAACATAAAGAAACAGGCAACAATAAAAAGGAAAAATCGAACATGTATGTTGAAACGTGTAATTTTGTAATTGTTTGAACTCTTTTTTCATCTAAACCAGTCTACGAGCATACCACAGATTGTTGAAGCTCGGGCATATGGGCTCTCGCAATAGCATTGACCACTCCTTGTACTTGTTGCTCGAAACCTTTTCCTAATACTTGTGATGTGTCTCTTTGCTATCATGCAAATTGCCTTGGTGAAGAATGCATACAAGGCAAAACCTAGCGTGTGACAAAGAAAGCGATTCGGGGCTCGTGAAACAAAAAAACAACTAAAAACCTGTAAAATTAATTGCATTGAAAAACGTTAAATGGACGTACACAAATCTAGCATAATTTCATCGTTTCAAGGTCAATCTCAGCGAAAAGAAAGTTCATTAATCCAAGAAATCTACAAATAATCAAATGTTATAAAGTAATTACCTTCTCTGCGCCTCATTCAGCTTTAAATACTCAGATTTAACGAAGACTTTGCAAATATTTACAACGGATTCAACAAGCTGGCAGTCAAAATAGTTCGTATCTTTGAGCGAGTGAAGAAGAAACTCATCGGCAAACCTTTAAGTCATTATCTCGTACAGCAAAATGAAACCCTAATGAAAAATCTTTAGCAGCTTAAAACTCAAAACTAATGAACTTAAAAGGATACAATAAATTTCATTCTTTAGAGGTTTAACTTTCTTCATGGGTGAATTTTTGTTGTTAAGTTCTCCTTATGCAATATGCATAAGATGTGTGCCACATAATTATTTGGAAGCAAATGATTGAGGAACATCCAATTAGGTGAGAGTTCCAGATGGAGGCGAGCAGATCGGCAGTCATTGATAAAGCTATTGCTCGAGAAGACACATTTTACTTTTAGTTTCTTCCTTGGGGTGATCTTTGATGATGAAATGCATGGGGAATTTATTACCATGAAGGCCAATGTTGGATGGACTCATTGCTTCCCTAAACACCCTTCCCTCTCTAGCCCAGGCAGGACTCTTGATCTCCTATCTGTCCATATGCACATAGTGAGGACTACATGTAAAAGCATTGGTTCTTAACAACTTGAAAACATTATAAATTTGGAGGCAATACTTCAAGTAGTCTTTTACTCTTCTGTGAAATATTACATGGGATATGACTCATATGAGACACCTGGAAATTTGAGGATTTATTATATGTCTGCTCAAACACGTAGAGCCATCATCTAGTTGGCTTGAGTTGAAATCTTATTCTAACTTAATAAGAAGTTAAGTTCCAAGTTCAAATTCCTCTGACTAATAACCAAACCGATTGTTAACCTCACCCAAGATTTACCAAATAAAAAAACATCCACCAAAAAAATGAAGCATACATGCACTATTGTTAACCTCCCCAGATTTACCACTGCCAAAGACAAACATCCACCGAAAAATTGAAGCATACCCACAATATTATTTACCTCACCCAAGATTTTCCAAGAAAAAACATCCACACCCAAGATTTACCCAGCCAAAAATCAAAGCAAATCCTCGCCGCATTGTACTTACATTATATTTGTGAATAGAGTTGAGAGCCACAAAGGGAGAGCTTTAGAAAATTATATAAAGGCTGCATACAATTACTTCGAAGGTTTTAGATGTACAAGTTGTAATCAGAGATGAATACAAATAGATTGAGCATACCCATATGATGAAGTGTTATTTAAAGGGACAGGCCTGATTCCTCATCTTCATCAAGAGTTGTAGTGTAAATAAAGTAGAGACTCTAGATAAGAGTGAAGACACCTACTAAAATCCATCCAAGAGTGAAGACACCTACTAAAATCCATCCAAGAGTAGGATTAAATGAACCCAACAAAGCGAAAATTCGCAGAAAAGTGGATTGTGAACTCACCCAAGGATACAATAAATTTCGTTCTTTAAAGCTTTAGAAGGCGGTTCATGCTGGAGGTCTTTCAGCCTATAATACTTGCAAGAAAACAAAGAAAGCGATTCCAGGCTCGTGAAGCAAAAAAACAACTAAAACCCCGTAAAATTAATCGCATTGAAAATGTCAAACGGACGTCAAAATTAAATACGTTGAAAAAGCGTCCAGAGGCCAAATTAAACATTCTTTGTAGAAACGCCCAGAGGTCCTTTACCATAAGGGGAACGCCTTGATGTAATTAATATAATTGTCATAACAAAACTAATATATATCAATTAAGAATTGAATTTTTAATACTAAACAATACTCTATAGAAGATAATAGATTATTTTTCAACATCGAAGTCAATTAATGCAACATATTTGAATACATTTAGATGAGCCTCAATTCTCGTATCATCCCAATACAAATTAATCAAATGTATGTCATCATATTTTAATTGAAAAACATTTTAAACAAAGTATTATAACATCCTCAATACACACTAAAATATCTTTAAAAAGATCAAATGTATATCATGGATTCACCACTTTTGAATTTGCATTGCTCAAGCCTCACCAACCAAGACTCCAAACTTGAGAATTAATAACACGCATGGCCCGAACTGTGAAAGAAGAGTCGTTGCAAAAATACAAGATTACTTATTTGATTCTGATCGCTACTCTTTGAGTCATTGTTTTTGCATTTATATTGTTTGAGAGGAGAGGAGAGGAGATTGCGTTGCAGAGTCGGCTAATAACTATGGGTCATGGCATAAATTTAAATAACTAATAGCACAGTTTGCATTTACAAATTACAGGCAAGTTGGTTGCTGGCAGCAACAGCAAATTATTTAGTTTACTATTTAGAAGAGTCAAATAGTAACGCCTAGCCTAATAAAAAGCCTGCAATGATCATTAATACCAAATTACCAATTACCAAATCGAATTCATTAGCTAGCAGTGTGACACTACAAATTGCATTTTTATTTCACTGTCCACTCAATGTCATGAGTTGGAGACTGGAGTTGGGAGTTGGGACGTGGGTAGCTAACTGAAGTGTGTTGCATGGGAGAGTTGAGTCACCTAGACATATTTATATATGTAACAGTTACATACTAATTTAAAATGGTCCATTTTAGAAAGCACACGCCAAAATGACAGTTTCCTTAAATAATTGTCCATCCCTTGGTATTGGATAAAATTTATTTTGATTGTATTTTACGGTTAAAATCATTAAAAATGTTTAAACGGACGTCAAATTTAACCTTCGTGTAGAAAATATATTTGAGGTGCAAAAATAGTAAAGGATGTAAACGTAACGTTTCTATGAATTTTCTTTATGTTATAGAGGATAGGAAACATCTACGTAGTCTTTTATATGTAAGATAAGGGATTCGATGAATGCCTATGAGAGTGGAAGGATGTAACATATAGACGTGCTTCTAGATTTTGAATCATGGGGGAAAAGTGGTGAAGGACATTGTAAAGTTAACAGTTTAGGATGTCAACAAGCATGCCCAACTCCTCAATGAACCTTGTTTGGTTGTTAACTTACATCAAGTGCAATCGATGTTTGAGGGTGTTATCATTGATCATATCAAATTTAAAATAGCTCACTTGTTATGAAATCAGTTTCATGTTATTTGTATTCCACGTTTAATGCTGCATTTTTGGGGTAAATATTATATTTATTAATCTTTTTGAAAGAGAAATGGTGACGATGGTCCTCCAATTTCAACACAATTAATATGTATGTGACTATGTGTTGGCTAGATTTTATGCTTAGCTAAAACACTCAACCTAGGCAGTCATGGGATAGATCCCCTTCATTTAACGGTGAAGCTCTTATATACTTTATTTGTTTATTTTGTCACTAATCTAATTTCTCAGGGGTATTACTTTAACTACAAAGCTCGTGAACCACAACTAAATAGTTTGGCAGCAAGTAAGCAATTGTTTGGTGAATGGAATGTGAAATGTATGAAAACATAAATAAAGAAAATAAATCTAACTCAGTAACAAGTTGTGTTACTTAACTAGTAGCTCTCGTGAGCCGTTACTCACACACATGAAATAAACAAATATTATCTTTTCTGGATTACTTTTAAGCAACTTTAAAAAGAAGCGTATATCTATGAAAATTAAGACAACACAAATTTTATCATAATAATCACAAATTACACAGTTAGACTATGATAGACACAAAGTTCAATCAAAGTCTTCCTTCCTTTTATTTAAATATTGACTGCATACAACAAGTGTTCTCAGCTATTTCAACACAAAGTCTAAGATAACAGATTACAACTTATAACAGTTTCTTACTCAAAAAAATTCGATCCTTGACCCGTAGGTCTTCTCTTCTTTTTATAACCACTACAAGTAAAGCCCTCCAAAAGATATCGGTTACATTCTAATAAATGACCAACTAACAAACAATTAAGAGTTGAGCACTTCATTCCTCAAAATATTCTTTTTGTGCCACCTAGTTGTCCTTAGAATGTTCGAATATTAAAACCATAACTTAAAGTAACAAAGTGAATGCACACCACATTACTTTAGTCTCATAATAAGTATACTTAAAAAGAAGAAACGTGGAACAAGAAGTAAAAAGAAGAAAAAGAGAAGAGAAATAGAAGAACTATTTTGGATCGGCAATTACTGCTCCCACTTTCTCCTTCCCTTTAATCTTATCTTGAGCTTTGTCTTCATCCGCTCCACTTTATCTCGCTTCGCTTGCTTCATCCTTATGTTTTTCTTTATAAATGGCAAATTGGTCTCTCATGTACTTGATGATATTGTTATCCACATCAACTACAACTTCTATTTCCGTTTCAAACATGAGCAGCTTCTTCTTTCAAAACCACGCAACCTCCTCTCACTTTTCCAAGACATGATCCCAATTGACTAACAATATCTTGGATATCTGACAACTTGTCCAATAATTTTTATTAAAAGGAATAATAGCTTTATCCATCAATTGCTAAAATAATGGAAGAAATTCCTCAATACTTTGTGGATAGCTAAAGGTATCATACTTTGTTAGACCATAGATCACATCTTCAAGTTCTTCTAAAACTTGCTCAACTCATTCCTCATTTATCTCTAATTTGTTCATAATATGTTTTAAAATATTCTTCCTGAAAGACAAAATATGCTTCTATTGTATTCTCTTTTAACTCGATCCTCCAGGTGCAATATTTTCTCTAATTAAAATATCATCAGACAATTCATTGATCTCTTCCAAACCCTGTTGTTGCAACTCAAAAATTCCACCTTCATTGTCCACTTCTTGTTTAAGCTCTTTCAATTTATTCACCTTTTCTTAATAATACTCGGTAGTTTTAACCAAAATTTCCTTATAATAATATGTGGTCAGTATTCGTTATATCCGTTATCCATTCATCTATATAACTTTGAATCATCATTTGTTTCCTCTACAATAGTTATTACTTGTGGATGTATTCGTTATTCCATAATCATTTGTTGTGGAGGATTCTTGGCAACTTTCATAATAATATTGCAAAGTTTGGATGACTGCTCTTTCAACTTAGCAACCTTCATCTTTTCTTCATCTAACTTTTGAAACAAATTGTTAATCAACGTATGTGTATCTTGCTTCAAACCTTCAAAGAGTAACTTCACCCAAAGGCACCTTCGTGATTGTCAAATCTTCTTTAGTCACTTCTAAAGTTTCATCAAGAGATTTATAAAACAAGATGATGATAAAACTCTCTTTTACTTTCACACAAAACATTTGGCAATTTATATAATCATTACAACAACAAAATGTCTTCCTATTAAATAAGAAGATTATAACAAATAACATGTTTAGAATAATATGGGTGTAATAATATAACAAATAAAACAATATAATTTACTAACTTACTACCAAAAAAATTACCATACGTATTAATGGAGCAATAATATTTAATTTCCTAACATTCCCCCGTAGTGTGAACATGGGGAAAACATCAATCCAAAGACTCTACACCTATTTTCGTGCAAGGTGTGATTTTCTATTGGTTGATCACAAACCAAGACAAAGATGGTTTTCTATCGGATAACCAAAAATCGAGAGTTGTGTGATTTTCTATTGGATTATCACAAACCAAGACAGAGATATGGTTTTCTATCAGTTGACCAAAAACTAAGACAAAAGAGGTTTTCAAATGGTTTACCCCAAACCATATCACAATGTGTCGGTCTACTTCAAGCTATCATCATGTCTTCACCTTCAAGAGATTACTTTGGAATCCATACATATCAATCAACTCAAACTGAAACATTGTGTCATTTCCCCCCACAATGTGAAGTTTGATAACACATTATTCAAAAAATTGAAATCAAAACTCACCACACTAAAATAAAACACATTCACACACACACACACACACACACACACACACAAAATGTCACCAAATCAGTATTTGTGGCCTCGTCAGTGGTGACTTACGAGAGGATGATGTATGTCCTCCATCCTCTGTGTATCCTCTAGCCTCCAATTTCATGTTGCTAGTTCAACCGAACGTGCTCAATTACAATTTAGACGTTGGATTCCACCAAAAATGCATTCGTAAGGCAATTTTTTATTTTTTTACAATTTTTGATTCTAACTCACAATGACATGACTTTTACAAAGACATTGAAAATGACTTAGTTTGACAACGACCCACTCTAAAATTTTAACAATACAATGACATAATGACAATACTTTGTCTTTTGACCTATGGCGGAATAAAAGACACCACACACTTACAAAAGACTCAAAACTTTTTATAAAGAACTTACTTATTGATTATGACACAAAGACTTTAACTTGACTCTTATTTTCATATATAAATTGATCTTTGATTGACATAAAATGATTATACTGACAACAATAATGAAATATTAAACAAATACTTTTGACTATACGATGACAAAAACAACAATAGTTAATGAACCAACACTAATGTTTTTAATAACTAATGAAGAATTTAAACAACTAATGATCCTCACACATCATCGACTATATTAAACATAAGTAATCGACCATTATAAGTAAGACACAACATGATCTAATACAAGAGAAATTAAATGTAAATAATGGTTCGTATCCGGATTTCCATGACTTGACCTCTTTTACAAGCGTGAAAATGTGGAGATGGATTGGTTTGTTTGTTGTAAATGGTGCCACCTGGTATATTCTTACCAAAATATATGAGCCAATGCATTCAACATTAGATCATGTGGATAGAGATGTCCACTATTCAACTTTATATGCATGTGAGGTGGAGTAGATTTATGTCACTTTCCTGAAACTTTTGTTATTTCTAACTCAATCTGAATAGAACTTCAAGGAATAAAAATTCCAGCAATTGTCATGAAGGATGACAATGAGTCAAAGGTGGGGTCAATTCTAGTACACTAAGAAAATAATCTACAAGTCTGAGCTGCTTGAATGTCATCAGGAAATGATATGTGACATACTTGTCATGGATGAAAATTATTCACAATGTCAATGAATGAGCTCTCAACTTATACAAAATGTTAATGTAGTAGAATGGCGTCTCGTCAGATGCAAGAAAAATATGGGCATGAGTCTGACACTTGATAGAGTTGCACAACTTTACTTATCTCGCAACCGCTCGATGTAGCCAACAATGAAACCAAAATGGATTGAATGCCACACCAATTGTGATGTTAGCACCATGTTTGAGCACTTCCACCACTAGATGCAATAGAAATTTGCAAGATCAATAACTACTTTCAAAACACTCAAAAATTGTGCAATAGTAATGAGATCCAAGCTAAGTAGCAAAAATACGCATATTTAATAACACATCGCCAAGGGTGAAATACCAATATGTCTGCCCCCACACACAAAAAAATTAAACTTATTTTGAACAACTCGATCTCTCATCCATAGGGGCAATCGAAAGAAAGAATTGTCTTTGCCCCTCACTCGTTCTCACAAGCCCATACTCACTCTCATACCAAATAAAGTTTTAAAGAACAAATTTACACAACAAGATGATAATAAAACTCTTTTTTACTTTCACACAAAGCATTTAGCTATTATATAGCCATTACAACAACAAAATATCTTCCTACTAAATAGGAAGACTATAACAAACAACTCGTTTAACAAATATACGGGTGTAACAAATTAACCACTTACCTAGGTAATACAACAACCTAGTAAGTGTTATTTACAACACAATAAATACAATTAGCTCATATAATGTGAGCACTAATAGATAATTTCCTAACAACTTCTCCTTTCTTCTTACGGTTGGTGGAGTAGCTATCTCAAAGAAATTTCATTTTCAAGGGTCAATAATCAATCTAGATGTAACTTTTGGTGTTTTTTCCTTTTCCTCTTCTTCTCAATTGTTCTTAACAATTGTAGGTCCATCTCTTCTAAATCAATTACTTCCTTAGAAGCAAAAGAAGATTGATTAACCAGCCAATTAGTAAACTCATGACCTGAAAGAGTCTGAGCTTCAAGATGTACAATTATTTCTTTGCTAACTCCTCCTCATGGATAAAATGCCACAATCTCCAGCTATCTTTTTGGTTCTTCAGTGATTGACTCTTGTTGTAAAACTCCTCCTAATTCAACCATTTTCTTTCTTATCACCTCCTCCTCTATCTCTTCTTCATTCCTAGTATCAATATCTTCAATGTTCCTCTACATTGTATCATCTGGTACTATAGATATTTCAACTATTTGATCTGCCTCCATCATAATATCTCCTTCGTCCATCTCTATATCTTTCTCCTTTGGTGACACAACCGATGATTCTTCAAGACACGAAGGAGGAGGAGGGGGAGGAGGAGTGGTGGTGGACACAGAGGTGGTGTAGGCAACACTGTTTCTATGGCAACAGAAGAAAGAAAAAGAAGAAGCTGGTTTAAGTGTTGGTCTCACAATATCTTCTTTGGTAGGGGTTCTTCAATGACATGAGTGGTAATTGGTGTTGTTATCACATTAGAAGATTTTTAGTGAGAACTCCCGAAATCGAGGATTTTGTCACGATTCTCCTAAATGGCTTTAACTTCACAGCTAAGTTATTGCTTTCTCCTAGACCTTCTTTTCCTTTTTCACCTTCATTGATATTTTCTCCTTTCACAAGATAGATTCGAGTGATTTCCTTCATTACTGACTCTTCCAGCAACAACCTCAACTACTCAACCACTGAGCGGTGTATAACAACACTTTTGAATTCCTCTCCATGATTGACTTTGAAGTATGGGAAACTGGGAGTAGAGGTGCACTATCACCCCCTTGTTCATAGTAAGCATTGGAAATTACTTGTCCATCATCAACAAGCCCTTCTGTAATTTTGGCCAATCCAAACTCTAAAATTTGTTTTCTAGTCAATCGATTGTAATCCCTCCTTCGACTTCAAATTCATCTCGCAATCAGCCCAAAAATATTCAAGTGTTGGTAAATGTGCATAGTTTAGAGAAACCAAATTTCTTGTTATGCTTTTATAGTTAAAATTTCTCCTTTCACTAAAAGAAATCTGATTATAACAAAGATATATTTCCTTCTGAACATCCCTCGCCTTATGAATATTAGTATAGTGGTATTGTCCAATTACAATAGGAAAATGTACTCTTCGTTTTGTGTAAACCTTGTTGCAAATCATGTAAAACTACCAACTATCTACATAGGTCTAGCAAATCCACCTGTCACTTGGGTATCTAGGCAACCTCAACACAACATTTGAAAAACCACATACTCTCAAATATGTAAAGTGGGAAATCGAATGAAAATGAAACCATAAGGTGAACTACACCCCATGCTTCATCAAATACTCTCTTGGCCCTTAAGTCTCGGATTCGGTCTACAGATGAATTCATGCAAGAATAAATCATTAAACTGTTTATACTCATTGAAATATCCTGACAAAGCCAATCGTGGATAATGTTCATAAGTGGATTTATCATTTTTTGTTCCAACAATTCTCAATCTGGGAAAGTTTCCATGTGTAACTATGGCATAAACAAGATAGGAAGTCATCTTGAAATCCAAAGTCTGAATAACATTTTTCAATTGGAAATCAATATTGTCACTGATGATTTCAGCCCAATTGATCAAAGTATTAGGTTTATCATTCTCTATTACTCTCATAAAGTAATACATCCATCTATAAAAGAATTTTGCATTCTTATCACCATTAATCCTATAAATGAGTTGAGTAATATCATCATCTTCTTGAATCAAATCAGATCTTATAACTGACTTGGGAACCTTGAGGCTTGTTTTGATATCTTTAAGTAATGCATATTCATGATCTTAATGGCATCCTTCTTCCTCTTCACCCAATAATCATTAGCTTTCTCCATATTGATACTCAATGGATTTGGTATAGTTGGGATCTTTAAGAAAAAGTTGAAGAAATGAGCATCTAATCTTCCCACAAGATCACCATCATCATTCTTAATCATCCTAATCTAGGAATCATAATGTCTGGCACATTCTAGCACAAATTTTGGCAACTGACAGGTGTTGGGAAAAGTAGTTGCTTCAATTAGTCCACTCTTTCTTAATGCTTCCATTAAAGGTGTCTTCTTTTTAGCTTTGGATCTTTCCACTAACTCGTGTACTGATACATGACCCATATCAGTATCTCCTATTTTAGCTAGTTTTGACGTAATGCAAGTTTCCACAGGATATCCTTAATATTCATACTTTATTGTGTTCCTCTTGCCTTTTCTCTTTCCCTTGCCTATTCTAGAGCTTCATGCTTCCTTAACATCCAAGTTTGGCTCTTCTCTTCTTCTTGTTGGGGTTAGCACAAGTTGTACATATAATATATCATATCTAAACATACATGCAATGAAAATGCATATTCTACGTAAGAATTATACAAAATAAGAGATATAAATCAACACCAAATTTAACGTGGTTCACCCAGTATGGGCTACGTCCACCAAGAAACAAGCTAATCTATTATCCAAAGCTTTGACAAGATATACAATTGAAGATTTGCAACCTTCCACACCTCTCAGATGTACAATATTGTCTTTTACCCAAGCTTTTGCTTCTTCTCCAAGAATTCTCTCTCACAATTATTCTCACAATAATCATCAACTTTTACAAGTTCTTAATTCTTACTTCTAAACCCTATATTTCATACTTATATAGGCATATACAAACTTAGGGCACTTAGACATGCAATTACAATCAATAGATATGCTTTAATACTAAAAATATATCTAATTCCCATGAGTTAATTAAAACACCCACACACAGGTAACCGACGCTGGTTAGCCCTAACCAATGTTGGTTCCTCCTTACCTGACCAATGTAGGTCATAGGTGACCACCGAATCGGTTATTATGTTTTCTAGCAAGTTTCATACTACATGCTAATCTGAATTAATTGAGCTCCACAACTCAACAATCTCCCACTTGGAGATTAATTACTACACCATACTTGTACAACGTCATTCTTAGATCCTTCCTTAGCTTTGTTTCTTCCTCTTCAAGTCTCAAACTCAAAGACCAATAGAAGTGGAGTGTAGCTCCAACTTCTCTTTGTTAATGGATTCGTTAGCATATCTGCAGGGTTCTCACTCGTATGAATCTTTTCCAAATTCAATGTACCCATCCTCCAATACCTATCACATGAAGTGATACCTCAACTGAATGTGTTTCGTTCTCGAATGAAACGTTGAGTTCTTTGCCCAATGAATTTCACTTTGACTGTCATTGAATAATTTATAATCATCTTGCTTTTTTCCCAACTCTTTCATGAACTTACTCATCCATATCATCTCCTTATTAGCCTCTATGTAGCTGCAACATACTCGCCTTTATAGTAGAAAAGCCACAACCTTATGTAATCTTGAAATCCAGATAATTTTCGTCCCACCTACTATGAAAATATATCCAGTAGTGCTCCTCCTACCATCCAGATCTCCAACCATATATGAATCAACATAGCCACATAATGAAATATCTGAACCTCCATAACATAATTTCATGCTAGATGTCCCTTTCAAATACCCGAGTATCCATTGGACTGCTTTCTAATGTTCTTTACCATGATTGGCCATATATCTACTCGCAACTCCCACTGCCTGTGTAATGTCCGGTCTTGTACAAACCATAATATACATGAGACTCCTAACTACTGAAGCATATGACATTCATGTCATGTATTTTACCTCCTCATGTGATGAAGGACACTGATCTTTGCTCGATTTGAAGTGTCAAGCCATAGGTGTACTAACATGATTTGCATTTTGTATCTTGAACCTTTCTAACACCCCGTAGATATAATCCTCCTGAGACAAATATAATTTCTTGTTCTTCATGTCTTTGTGTATTTGCATTTACATGCCAATAATTCTTTTTGCAGCTCCTGAATCCTTCATAGAAAGTGTGTGAGTTATCTTTCCCTTAAGCTCACCAATGTCCTGCATACTAGATCCTGTAATAAGCATATCATCCACATACAATAACAAAATAATATAGCGCCCATTTTCAAGCTTCTTGAAATAAACACAATGGTCAGATTCACATCTCAAATAACCATGCTCATGGATAAAACTATGGAACCTCATGTACCATTGCCTTGGAGCTTGTTTGAGCCCATATAGGCTCTTTTTCAACCTGTACACTAATTTCTCCTTACCCTTGACTTCATACCCAAGCAACTGCTGCATATAAATCTCTTCATCCAAATCACCATGAAGGAAATCCGTCTTCACATCTAGTTTCTCTAAATGCAAATCCTCTATTGCAACTAAACTCAATACAATATGAATAGAAGTCATTTTTACAATAGGAGAAAATATTTCACCAAAGTCAATACACGATTTTTGTGCAATCCCTTTACTACAAGCTTTGCCTTGTACCTTTTTTATCCACCCTCTTCTTCCTTGATCTTATAAACCCACTTGTTCTGCAATGTCCTCTTACCTGTTGGCAACTTAACCAAATCCCAAGTCTGGTTCTGTTCCAAGGAGTCCATCTCCTCATCCATGTCATGCTCCCACTGGATGTGGGTTTTATCCTACATTGCTTCTTCAAAACTCTCTGGTTCACCATTATTAGTCAATAATAAATAAAATAGAGAAGGTGTAAATCTTTCTGGAGGTTTACTTACCCTTTGTGACCTTCTCACAGGAGTTTGGGGTACCAGAGGCTCATTCTGGACCTCCTGGACATTCATATCCAAATATATTAGTGATCGACGTCGGTTCTTCTAACCGATGTCGATTTGTCTAACCGATGTCGGTTTGTCTCTTATGTAACTGATATCAGTTTTGTTGATTGATGATGTTGGACAAGGGTCAATCGACATCTGCATGTGTAACCCCTCGTTGGTATTACTTTTAAATCCAAGAGTTCATTTTCATTCACAAACTTCTCAACCGGTTCGTCTTTGGGTACCAAAATTTGATCCATGTACATTATATTTTCATTCCATTCAATATCATGACTCCTAATAATTTTAGAATTCTCTAAATCCCAAAACAGAATCTGAAATCACTAGATCCATAACCAATGAAAGTGCATCTCTTGGATTTTGCATCCAACTTTTTCCTATTTTCCTTATCAATATGCACAAAAGCTTCAACCAAGAACTTTAAGAAAAGAAAGATCCACCTCTTTTCCGGTCCAAACTTCCTCTGGTATTCCTCCATGTAATGAACTTCAAGGCCCAGTGTTAATCAAATAAATCACTATATCAACCTGCTTTTGCCTAAAATCGCAAAGGAAATCCAGAATGTATCCTCATACTTCTAAAGAAGTTCCATGATTGTCAAGTTCATTCTTTCGAAACACCATTCTCTTGTGATGTTCTTGGAACCATCCTTTCTCTACGTAGCCCATTCACTCGAATAATAATCATTGAAAGCCTTACTACGTATTCACCACCATCACGAGATCTAAGGCACTTTAACTTTGAATTTGATTCATTCTCAACAAGGGATTTTCATCTTTTAAAAGTCTCAAAAACATCGATTTATGTTTAATACAATAAACACATAGCCTTCTTGTAGCATCATCAATGAAAGTAACATAATCGGGATCCTCCATGAGAAGCTACTTGAGATGGTCCCCACACATTTGAGTGTACAAGCTCCAATTTCTCGCTCCTTCTTAGTTGCCATAACTTTGAGAAATCTCACTCTTTTGCTTTCCAAAGACACAATGCTCACAGTAAATCAAGATCTAAATCTTTGAAAATCTAATAACTTACCCTTAGCCTTTAAGATCGCATTCCTTTTTGACTCATACGGCCCAGCCGATTATGCCACATGCATGCATCTGAATCTGAAGTAAATAATGTAGAGAAGGAATCAGTAACACATGTAGATAAATATATCGTTTTTACCTTCTTACATCTTGCCACAACAAAAGCACCCTTGGTGACTTTCCAAGAGTTTGCTGTGAATATAACCATGTAACCATCTTCACCTAGATACCCTACGAAATAAGATTCCTCTCGAGGCTTGACACATGCCTCACATCCTTCAATACCCATGTATTTTCATTCGCAATTTTAGATGAACTTCCCTTTACCAAGAATACCGCAAGTTTCATCATCACCCAAATAAACATGTCCAAAATTTCCCTGGACATAGTTTCGAAATAACCATTATTAGGGGTTGCATGGAAAGAAGCTCTTGAATCTAAAACTCATGATTCAATTCTATTATCTAAAGAAAGAATAAGAGCATCTTGTATTACCTCTATTGTAGCAAGATTTAATTCTTTATTTTTGTTTGGTTGTTGGTTCTCTTTATCCTTTGACCAACAATCTTTCTTTACATGTCCTTTCTTTCCACATTTCTAATAGGTAATTCTCTTACCTCTAGATTTAGATCTCGGTATCCATTTACTTTGATTTCCCATTACTCTTACCCTTGGATCTCTCCTTCTATTTGCCCCTACTTTCTACATTCAAAGCATTCCCAGTTCATGATTCCTCTCGTACTTTCTTGTGACTTTCTTCATTCAAGATTATATTAACCACATCATCAAACTTCAAAAATTATTACTAGCAAATGTTGTATTATTAACATCCATTACCAAATTATCCCAACTATCAAGCAAAGAACATAAGAATAAAAGTGTTTTCACTTCATCATCAAATAGAATATCAACCAATTTTAACTGATTTACAATAGATCAAAAATCATTCAAATGACAAGATGCAGATCCACCTTCATGCATCTTAGAACTAAATAGTTTCTTCATCAAATAAACTTTATTTGAAGCACTAGGTTTTTCATATAAATTAGCAAGATACTTCATTAACCCTACCGTAGAATTCGCTTCTATAATATTGGAAGTCGCAAATGTTGTCAAGCTCAATCTTATAGATCCTAAATCCTTTTTGTCAAGAATCTTCCATTCTTCATCAATCATCTTTATAGGTGTAGACTTCTCATCCAACGCTAAATACAAAATCTCTTTCGATACAGATAATCCTCAATCGCATCTTCCATAATTGATAATTTTAGTCGCCAAACTTCTTTACCTTGTATTTGTTTTCTTTTTCCATTGTTGTAGCCCCACTCAATCGGAAAACCCTCTCGTGAGTAAATTTTCAACACACAAAACCCTCAAACAAAGCTCTGATACCAGTTGTTGGGGTTAACACAAGGTTATACATATAATATATCAAATCTAAACATACATGCAATGAAATCAGATATTCTACTAGAAGAATTATACAAAACAAGAGATATAAATCAACACTAGATTTAACATGGTTCACCTTGTTTGGGCTACGTCCATCAAGAAACAAGCCAATCTATTATCCAAAGCTTTGACAAGATATACAATTGAAGATTTACAATCTTCCACACCTCTCAGATGTACAATATTGTCTTTCACCCAAGCTTTTGCTTCTTCTCCAAGAATTCTCTCTCTCACAATAATCAACTTTTGCAAGTTCTTCTTAATTCTTACTTCTAAACCCTAGCTTTCATGCTTATATAGGTGTATACAAACTTAGGGCACTTAGTCATGTAATTACAATCAATATATATGCTTTAATACTAAAAATAGATCTAATTCCCGTGAGTTAATTAAAACACCGACACACGGTTCCTCCTTGCTTGAACGATGTCGGTCCCTCCATAACCGATGTCAGTTACTATGTTTTCCAACAAGTTTCATACTACATGCTAATCTGAAGTAATTGAGCTCCACAACTCAACAATCTCCCACTTGGAGATTAATTATTGCACCATACCTGTACAATGTCATTCTTGAATCCTTCCTTAGCTTTCTTTCTTTCTCTTCAAGTCTCAAACTTGAAGACCAAAAGAAGTGGAGTGTAGCTCCAAATTCTCCTTTTCTAATGGCTTCGTTATCATATCCGCAGGTTCTCACACATATGAATCTTTTCCAGATTCAACAACCCATCCTCCAATACATGTCGTATGAAGTGATACCTCAATGTTGAGTCCTTTTCCAAATGAATTGCACTCGACATTTGATCATTGAATAATTTACAATCATCTTGCTCCTTTTCAAACTCTTTCATGAACCTACTCTTCCATATCATCTCCATTTTAGCCTCTCGTAGTTGCAACATACTCTACTTCGTAGTAGACAAAGCCACAACCTTTTGCAATCTTGAAATCCAGATAATTTTCGCCCCACCTACTATGAAAATATATCCAAGAGTGCTCGTACCATCCAAATCTCCAGCCATATCCGAATCAACATAGCCACATAATGAAATATCCGAACCTCCATAGCATAACTACATGCTAGATGTCCCTTTCAAATACCTGAGTATCCATTGGATTACTTTCCAATGTACTTTACCTGGATTGGCCATATATCTACTCACAACTCCCACCGCTTGCTGTACAATGTATGGTTTGGTAGAAACCATATCATACATGAGACTCCCAACCTTTGAAGCATAAGGCACTCATGTCATGTATTTGACCTCCTCATGTGATGAAGGACACTGATCTTTTCTCAATTTCAAGTGTATAGTCGGTTCCTCCTTTCTTGACTGATGTCAGTCATAGGCAATCGATGTCGATCCCTCCATAATCGATGTCGGTGGATTGTGTTTTCCAGCAAGTTTCATACCGCATGATAATCTAAAGTAATTGAGCTCCATAACTCAAAAATTACAACGGTCTCCTTTCCCCATGCTGCAGTTTCTTCTTCCTTTGATTGATCACTTAATTCGATTGGCTCCTCCCTAGTCTCCAACATTTGTTATGTCCTTTGTGCTTTCACCACTTTGTGAATTAGCAATTGCTTCGGCTCTTTAAATAAAAATTATCAAGTTCATGCATATATTACTTAATTGCATGCATGCATTTAAGACTCAATTTACTCATGTAATCATGTTACAAACATCATGGAAGTCATGTTCGGAGAGAGATCAATTAAAACAATTATATCTACAGTTCAATACAAACTTCCAAGATATAAGCTCGCTTAAGACCAATAGTTAACTCATCTTAATGCAAAGTAGTAGCAACACATTTCAATGCAAAATGTATGTAGATAGTAGTAGCAATGACTCTTGTCGTAAGAAGTAATGAGCAAAAGAAGTAATAGTAACCTAAATCGATGCAAAACTAGGCAACGGTGAATAAACACTGATTTACTTCCTTTATGCAAAAATTAGTAAAGCAACTTAGAATTGATGCAATGAATGGAGGAATGTAAGCTTTGCAGTTTTCGGATATTACTTTACTTCTTTTAAAACAACAACAATAGGTCCCTAGATCGACACAATGAATGGATGAAGCAAATTTTAATGTAATCGACACAAAGCTAAGAAGGAGTGCGGTAAATAACTACACTTTACTTCTTTTAAAACATAATAAGTAAAGTAAGACCAAATCAACGTAATGACTTAAAAGAAGTAAAACATGTTGGAAACAACGCAATGACTTAAGAAGGAGTGTGGTGAATTCGTGTTACTTTACTTTCCTTAAAATAAAAGAAGTAAAGCATATCCAAATCGACGTAGTGGACTAGGCAATTAAAACACGTTTAAATCGACGCAAACAAAGAAAGTTAAACACGTGAGTATCGACGCAAAACTCAAAGGAAGTAAAGTATATTTAAATCAACGCAACCCTAGAAGTATTATGACTTTCAATCTTTTCGAAGTGCTTGACTATTTTTCCAAATGAAGTAAGAGACAACTAATTTGGCGTAATGGAAAATTTGTGCGGTGATTTGGAGTTACTCTACTTGTTGTTATGAAAACAAGTAAAGCATTCTTGAATCAACGTAAACTAGGTTAAAGCAAATGAAATGAAGGAAAAATCAAACACAACAATTGTGGTTAAATCAATCAACTCTACTTTATGAATACGAAAACTAGGGGAAGATGACCGGATCAACGCACCATAGGAACACATTTTGTGTTAATCTTACATTACTCGACTTATCTTAAAAACATAAGTAAAGCATTTATTAACCGAGCGAAACACGTAGCAGCCGCGAAGAAACATAGAAAAAATGATAAGAATCAAAACCAAGGCAAAACTAGGGTTAAAATTTTAATGGACAATCTTCAAAGGTAGAACGGATTTGATTACTACTTAAGAAAACCCCAATCCCAATGAGGATTTAAACTTGAATTTTGTATTTCAAACCCTATAACACGGGACTAAAAGAAAACATGGGCCACAACTAAAGACAACAAAAACAAGGAAGGAAAATGAAAAAAACTAAAGGAAAATAATCTACTAACCTTGACCAATAATGGGTTTGGATCACTTCGTGTCAATTCCTCTTCAATTGATCATTGGAGTTACTTAGGGTTTGTGGGGTCGACAATTGCTCTCCGTTAAAAATATGAACACGTGGATCCTAGATGGAATATCTTATTGCTTTTATATTTTCCACCTCATTAAATGTGATTGTATGAATGCCAACTCAACTTCCTTCATCATGCAGTCTTTTGGGATGTCTTTACTTCATGTAGGAAAGAAGTAAAATACCCTTAGTTCACTGATAGCTCAAATTATTAGTTCAGCGGCTTTTTAGTATTACTTTATTTTTTTGAGGTAATAGAAGTAAAGTAGATTGGCTTCAACACAAAGAATTGAAGGCAATCAAGCAGCAAGGGCAAAGATCGATGCAATGAACTAGGGGCAGTCAAGCGGTTTTAGGCATTACTTTACTTGTTTTATAAATAAGACAAATAAAGTACTATGAATTCAACGTAATGAATTGGAAGATAAGCTAGTTCTTTGTTCTTTTTGCACTACGTGACTTAAAAGCAGTAATATATCAAAATAGGATCGGGAAGTAAAGTTTTTGATCTTCTGAGAGTTTATAAAGAACTCAACACATGATTACTTAATGAGCTTCCCCAAGAACCTCCTGCAACTTCTTGAAGAATCATTATGCACTCATGTAACCCAAATAAGTCAAAGTAACAACCTAGACATACACACAAAACAACAACCCAAAGCAACAAACAAACACAAAAACAACTCAACACAAAACTTGAAACCAAATTTTTTTAAGGGGTGCCTTAATATTTCTTAGAAATATCTGGGACACTAGTTGGCTCCATCCAAGGACATCTTTATTTCATCCCAAAGGAAAGAAAAGAAGATGAGATCACCTTATCTCTGGTTTCAAGCCTTGTTCATTGGCTAGAGTCACAAAACAAGAAAAAAAAAACAAATCTAACCTAAGAACTTATTTATATATATACATGTTTTACCATGGACCATCAACTTTGTACATCTTCAAAGTGTAGCCCATTGTATGGCAATGAAATTCAATGTTTTCCGATAATAAGGATGAAACTATCGATCCAACAACCATTGCAATTGTAAATGGCCCTTTCCATAATGAATCAAATTTTCCATGCATTCCTTTAGGCTCATTTCTTTTATCCCATAAGAGGACCCAATCTCCAACTTTATATTTCCTTTCTCGAGCCTTTTTATCAAACACTACCTTGACTTTCTTATGATGTTCAACCAACCTATCTCGCCACTTGATTTTACACTTCTTGTAGCTCACTCAAATACATTATCCTTTTATCAATAACATTTGTATAAGTAGTATCTTCCAAAGCCTTAGTGAGTTATGAGGTAGGAAATTCTAGAGTAAGAGGTAACTCGCATCCCTTCCATAAAACAACTGAAAAGGATACATGCCTATAGCTTTCTTCAGAGTAATCCTATCTACCCACAATGCATCAAACAACTTCTTGTGCCAAGTTCTTTGATTTTCTATTATCAAATTTCGCATGATTGTTACCATATTCTTATTACTTGATTCAACCTAGCCATTCCCTTGGGGGTAGTAATTGGAAGAATGAACCAACCAAATTCCATGTGTGTATTAAAATTCAATCAACTCATCAGAAGATAGGTTAGGAATATTATCTGCTACTATTTTATTGGGCACACCAAACCTTATGACAATATTTTCCTTAATGAAATTACACACCTCAAAAGTGGCATTTTTAATAGGTATAGCTTCCACCCACTTACTAAAATAATATATAGCAGTGAGAATATAATGGTGTCCAACACTAGATGGCTTCAATGTTATGATAAAATCAATACCCCATTGCTGAAATGGTTCTTCTATCACTACTGGATTCAAGGGAAAAGCTAGAAGCTTAACTCTCCCAAAAAAAAACTAACATGCTTGACACTTTGAAACCCAATCAATTGTATCCTAAAACAACATAGGCCGGTAGTATCTTGCTCGAAGTATCTTTTTGTGTAGTAACTCATTATTGAAAAGTGTCCTCCACATGTTTTATCTTGAAACTATTCCAATAATCTCTCTTGGTGGGAATGATATACGCATATGAGAAAGACGCCATCAATTCCCTTATTGTACAAAATATTGTTCCAAGAACAAAATCCTTGGACCTAAGTTTGATATTCCATTTTTCCTTATGATAAATCTCATTTGGAAATTCCCCATATGTTAGAAAATAAGCAATCTTACTATACCATTCATCTATCATATTTACAAAGAGAACCATAGGCAAACTTTCATCCTCCTTTGACTGAGTTGTCTTCACTCAGTCATCAATTCATAGAGACCTATTCCTTGAACAAAATTTATAGGCTTGATATCCAAGACATACTCTTGCACCTTTGTTACCCACGTGCCTCTCAACAACCCTAGTTCTTGTTGTGTTAGACTTTACTATAGTATCGGAACATACACTACAATATGTGAATAAATAATGTAATACTTTGAATGCCTTGCATGCTTTCACAACTGCATATGCATGTTTCTCCATAGGAGTATACTTCAATTCATAAGCTTTCAAAGGCATACTCATGAAAGCAATCGAGGCTCTATGTCTTCTTGATTCTTCTACATTAGGATTTCTAACATTGTGTGTTATGAGGAATAACAATAAAGAATTAATTCTTTACCAAATCTAGAGAAACTAAGATCGGTGCTTAGACAAAGCATCTGACGATCTTCTCGAATGCTCTTTTTCCTTCTTCACTCCACTTGAAGTATTGTGTTTTCTTCATCATGTTTGAGATATGACGAGTTAACTCAACAAAATCTAGAATAAATTTTCTTAGAAAGTTAACCTTACAGAAGAAAGAGTGAACTCCCTTTTGGAAGTTAGAAATGACAAATTTTGAATGGATTTAACCCACTAAGGATCTATCTTGGTTCCCTCTCTTTAAACGATATGTCCAAGCAACTTCCTTATGTCACAACAAAGATGGATTTCTTGGGATTCAAGGAGATCCCATGCTTATGCCATTAGATGAAAACTTCCTCCAAATTTGAAACATGATTACTTCTTATCTTAGAAAAGAATGTTAAATCATTTAAGAAAAAATTATACTCCTACCCTTAAGATGAGAAAATGCTAAATCCATAGCTCTTTGGAATGTGGCTCCAACCTTAATTAATTCGAAAGGCATCTTTTGATAGGAAAATGTCCCCCAAGGTGTGATGAATGCATTCTTATACTGATCTTCTTCAACTACCTAAATTTTATTATATCACCTCGAGAAACCATCAAACATTGACAACATTTCAGATCCAGTGACAACCTGTAAAGTATGATCCATAATAGGAATGGGATAATTGTCTTTTAATGAGACCTAATTAAGATTTGTAAAATCCACAGAGAATCTAATTTCACCACTCTTCTTTCTCATGAGGACTATGTAAGCCAACCATTTAGAATGATGAATAGGATAAATTATCTTTTCATCCAATAACTTTTGAATTTCTATAAAGATAGTACCGAAATAGTCGATTATGTCTATAGACTTATTTTGAAAGGCTTTTGCTCTTTCTTTAGAGGAATATAATGTTGCACTTCAGAAGGTTGATGTTTCTTTAAGTCTTGATATGACCAAGCAAAGACATCTATATATTTCTTAAGAAGCTTCTTGAAATCCTCTTCTCCGCATCTGAACAACATTTACCTAAGTTCACCAATTTGGGTTCATCTTCTGCCCCCAAGTTTAATGATTGCACATCAGAAAAAGAACTTTCTCCATACTCCTTATGCTTTTTGAGAAATTGGTCATGCTTATCAAACATCTCCTCAAGAGACACTAAGCCCTTAGGAATTTTATTTCCTTAAGATAAATAATCTCTTGAATGCCTTCTAGCTTTGAGTTATCTTCACCAACCGTAGTCTACCTTGGGAGTGAATTAATTCCTTCATAATATATTTCTTCAAAATTATTCTATTGATGAAGGAAAGCAGTAATATGCTTTTCATCATTGAATACATGTCATTGTTCAACGTTATCAGGCACCTTTGGATGGAAAACCATTTCTACTTTGTAATTACCTTGTCCTGAAAACTAAGTGGCTAATTTGGATTAAGCAAAGCTGCGGTAATTGTCTAGAGAATCTACCCTAGAGTTCTAATCTCTTTGGAGATAAGAGAATGAGAAAGCTACAAAATCCAAGGTAGCAGAAGACACCCGATCTCTATAATTCCTTAGTTTATATTTCTTCACATGATAAAAATCATGTATTGCTTAACGATAAGCTCAACATCTCCTCTCGCATGTAGTACTTTTATTCCCATCATTCTAGCTTGTTCCATTCCCAATAAAAATGCTTCATATTCAACTATGTTGTTAGTATTTTCAAATATCAATTTAAAAGAATGTGCATATACCTTTCCTTCAAGAGAAATTAGCACAACACCTACGCCAGATCCAAGCGAACAACAGCTAACATCGAACTCCAAAGTCCAAACTTTATTATCTTCTATAGGTGACTCATGAGTTACAGATTGAGCCTCCTCATTATCCAACTCTAAGTAGTAAACTCCATGGTCATATTCTTGAAAAAGAATATGAGATCTAGGATCTTTAGACTTTGAGACTGTGTATTTGGACTTCTTCTCAAGTTCCAAATTTTAATTAACTCCTTTAATTGGAATATGAGCACAAGATCAATCCATCTTGACCTCACCTCTCAATTATTTACAAAAGTTCCTACTTAATAACATACCATAAGAAACTGGAATATCTGCCACCAATATCATCATCTTCAAACTTTTATCGGAAAAGTAGCAAGTCGCATGTGCATCTTTGATATGTATGATGAGAGGTACTTGTCTTTATATTGAGTAACATATTACAATAGTCTTCGTCGGTGTAAGCCCCAGAGCATCTATGAATTTGGTTGGCATAACATTGTCAAAGGTACCAAAATCTAAAATTCAATTACTCAATTTATAACCATTAATAAGCAATGAAACATAAAATGGTTCAATCCTTTCATAAGAAGTAGGAGAGGAAGTTGTAACATTATTCAACGGAGGAGTATTTTTTGGATTAGATAAGATGCCTCATGAAGCATTATTCAATAAATTATTTAGACCATTACTCTATACATACTTCACCAACCTATTCAACTGATCGAGAAAATCCCTCAGGTACTCAGCTTTAGACATCTGAATCTTAGTCTTCTTTATGTGATCAACAATATCAAAAGAAGGAATAAAAATACTTTGACTTACTTCAGTTACTTGTCTAATCATTATTTGTTGCTGATTAGAAGTACTTACATGCTTATCTCTTGGAGACAGAGAAGAAGGAAAAGGACTGCCTCTTTTTAGAATAGTAACATTAGGCCCAAGATCCTCTCTTTCTCTCCTTTGTCCATGTGAAGAAGATTCACCACCTTCCTACGCTTGAGACCTTGTGACCACTGTAAATGTGTGACCATCACTATCTTCAAAAGATTCGTAATAGCCTTCATCAGATTCTTAGTCTAGGTAGCCAATATTGGAGTCGCCAATGGGATCAACAAAATCTTCTTCATCCAGTAACTCATTATCAACAACAACGTGATCTTATTCATTCATTTCCAAGTTGTTTCATGGAGCATCTCAATTGCCAGCCTACTGTGTGTGCAACAATAAGTCTTTTCTATTCTTATTTTGACCATTAAATTTTTGGGTAGGAACTATTCTTGAAGGAGTAACATTTCCTCTTGAGCCATTTGCTTCTTAATATGTAACATGTCATTTGCAAACTTCTATAAGCAGAGGATCAACAACACTAGTTGAAGAAGTTCCATAAGCTTTAGGAGGTGAGTATTTGATCTTTTCAGCCATAATCAAATCATCTTCAACTTCAATTGCAACATTTTGTGCTACCAACAAATTTGCAGGTCGTGCCCTTTGTAGCTGATAACCAACTTCAGGTAGCAAAGTGTTTATAAAAAATGTCTTTTTATTTTCATCACCGAGTGCAACAAAAGTAGGGATTTTATTTAAAATCCTTTAGAACTTAGCAATAAAGTCCCTCATGTTCTCACTCGATGTTTTTTTAACTATGTTACCTGAGTGATAAGTGTCTTGCATCTTGTGCATGTTTGAACCTCTTCAGAATCTGCTCTCACATAGTTTTCCAATTTTTGTAATCCCAAGAGCTAACCGATAGAACCATTCTCCAGCCAAGTCATGTAAAGTCTTGATGAATAACCTCACATATACGTCCTCATGCTCTACAAAAAGCACTCCACAAGAATGTAGAAATTTCGACATGTGGTCATCGTGATTATACTTCCCATCTCCATAGAATTTTGGGAAATTCTTCCTTGATCCTTTTAGTAATTCATGCAAAGGAGGAGCTAATGCAATAAGACCAAAAGCCCTACCTCACATAATAGGAAAGCTGTAGAGCCATTTACAAGAACTAATGACTCGAGGAGTAACTAACTAAATAATATTTGTATCGGACTATGTTGTAAGTGATTAGTTGAAATATGAACTCTCCTTATAAGTGATAAACTAGCTTTGTGGTTAAGGTGGGTTGAATTGTTCTTGAAGATGAAAGAAATGATCAGTTATACCCTGAGCCCTACTTACACATGTGAATGGATGTTTTCCAAGATGAAAGCTTCTTAATGCAATATATTGAACAAGTGGAAACACAAAAAACTTCTCCTATACCCTAGGGATTTAGCATAAGTCTTTTGATTTAAGTTCTTCCCAGTGGAGTTCAGAAAATTGTTGGCTAGATTTTATGCTGGCTAAAACACTCAACCTAGGCAGTCATGGGATAAATCTCCTTCATTTAGCGATGAAGCTCTCATACACTTTATTTGTTTGTTTTGTCACTAATCTAATTTCTCAGGGGTATTACTTTAACTACAAAGCTTGTGAACCAAAACTAAGTAGTTTGGAAACAAGTAAGCAGTTGTTTGGTGAATGGAATGTGAAATGTATGAAAACATAAATAAAGGAAATAAATCTGATTGGGTGATAAGATGTGTTACGTAACTGGTAGTTCTCAGAGCCAGTTACTCACACATGGGAAATAAACAAAAATTATCTTTTCTAGATAACTTTTAAGCAACTTTAAAAAGAGACGTATATTTGTGAAAATTAAGACAACACAATGTTTATCATGATAATCACAAATTATATAGTTAGATGATGATAGACACAAAGTTAAATCAAAGTCTTCCTTCCTTCTTACTTAAATATTGATCTGCATACAACAAGTGTTCTCGGCTATTTCAACACAAAGTCTAAAATAACTCGATTACAACTTCTAATAGTTTCTTCCTCAAAGTTTTTGATCCTTGATCCCGTAGGTCTTCTCTTCTTTTATAACCACTACAAGTAAAGCCCTCCAAAATATATTCATTACATTCTAATAAATAATTAAGAGTTAAGCATTTCATTCCACAAAATATTCTTCTTGTGCCACCTAGTTGTTCTCAGAATGTTCAAACATTAAAACCATAAAAACTACTTTGTAACAACTTTCTAAGCTTTTGAATTTATCAAATGACTTAAAGTAATGGTGAATGCATACCACATTACTTAAGTCTTACTGGTGAGTATGCTTAAAAGAAGAAAAGTAGAATAAGAAGTAGAAGAAGAAGAATAGAAAAGAAATAGAAGAATTATTCTAGATCAACAGTTATTGCTCCCACTTTTTCCTTCCTTTTAATCTTATCCCGAGCTTTCTCTTCATCTACTTTGTTTGCTTCATCCTTATGTTTTTCTTTGTAGATGGAAAATTGGTCTCTCATGTACTTGATGATATTGCTATCCGCATCAACTGCAACTTCTATTTTCATTTCAAACATGAGCAATTTTTCTTTTAAAACCACGCAACCTCCTCTCACTTTTCCAAGACAAGATCCCAATTGACTAACAATATCCTGGATATCTGACAACTTGTCTAATTATTTTCTATTAAAAGGAATAATAACTTTACCCATAATTCTATGAAATAATGGAAGAAATTTCTCAATACTTTGTGGATAACTAGAGTTATCATACTTTGTTAGACCATAGATCACATCATCAAGTTCTTCCAGAACTTGCTCAACTTGTTCCTCATTCATCTCTATTTCTGTCATAATATGTTTTAAAACATTCTACCTAAAAGACAAAAGATGCTTCGTTGTCTTCCCTTTTAACGATCCTCCAAGTGCAATATTTTCTCCGATTAAAATATCATCAAGAAATTTATTGATCTCTTCCAAACGTAGTTATTGTAACTCAAGTAATTCCACATTTATTATCCACTTCCTATTTAAGCTCTTTCAATTTATTCACCTTTTTTTTATACTCAACAATTTTAACCAAAACCTCCTTATAATAATTTGTGGTTGTATTCGTTATATTTTCTATCCATTCATCTATAGCTTTGAATATTTCATTTGTTTCCTCTACAACAATGATTACTTGTGGATGTATTCATTCTTCCATAATAATTTGTTGTGGAGGATTCTTATGGCGACTTTAATAATGATATTGCAAATCTTGGAGGACTTGTTCTTTCAACTTGACAACATCTTTTCTTCATCTAACTTTTGAAACAAATTGTTAATCAACGTATGCATATCTTACTTCAGACCTTCAGTAGTAACTTCACCCAACAACACCTTCATGATTTTCAAATATTCTTTACTCACTTCTCCTTTCTTCTTACCAATTGGTGGAATAACTATCTCAACAATTTCTTTCCTGAAGGGTCAATAATCAATCTAGATATAACCTTTGGTGTTTTTTCCCTTTTCCTCTTTTTCTCAATTGTTCTTAACAAATGTAGGTCCATCTCTTCTAAATCAATTAATTATTTAGATGTATAAGAAGATTGATTAGTCAACCAATTAGTAAACTCTTGACCTGAAAGAGTCTTGAGCTTCAAGATGTACAATTATTTCTTTGCTAACTCCTCCTGGTGGAAAAAGCCATAATCTCCAGTTGTCTTTTTGGTTCTTCAGTGCTTGAATCTTGTTGTAAAACTCCTAATTTAATCATTTTCTTTCTTATCACCTTCTCCTCTATCTCTTCTACACTATATCATGTGGTACTGTAGAGATTTATATCGTGTGGTATTGTAGAGATTTCAATTGTTTGATTTACCTCCATCATAATGTCTCCTTCCTCCATCTCTACATCTTTCTCCTTTGGTGACACAACCAATGATTCTTCAAAACTTGGAGGATGAGGAGGGGGAGGAGTAGTTGGTGGTGGACATGGAGGTATTTTAGGCAACATAATTTATTTGACAACTATGGGAAAGATAAAATAAGTTGGTTTAATTGTTGGTATCACAATATATTCTTTGCAAGGGTTCTTGATGGTAGGAGTGACAATTGGCGGTGTTATCACATTAGAGGATTTTCGGTGACAACTCCCAAAGCCGAGAGGATTCTTTATCTGATTCTCCTAAATGGCTTTAACTTCACAACCAAGCTATTGCTTTCTCCTGGACCTTTTTTTCATTTTTCACCTTCACTAATATCTTCTCCTTTATTAATACCGATTCGAGTGGTTTCCTTCATTACTAACTCTTCCAGGCAACAACCTCAACTACTCAACTACTCAACAAAGTGTATAACAACACTTTTTAAGTCCTCTCCATGATTGAATTTGAAGTATGGACAACTGGGAGTAGAGGTGCCCTATCACCTCCTTGTTCATGGTAAGCATTGGAAATTACTTGTCCATCATAAACAAGCCCTTCTAGAATTTTGGCCAATCCAAACTACGAAATCTATTTTATAGTTAATCAATTGTAATTCCTCCTTCTAACTTCAAATTCATCTCTTTAGATCAGCCTAAAAATCTTCAAGTGTTGGTAAATTTGCATAGTTTAGAGAAACTGACTTTCTTGTTATGCTTCTATAGTCAAAATTTCTCCTTTCACTAAAAGAAATCTGATTATAACTAAGATATATTTCCTTGAACATCCCTCACCTTATGAATATTAGTACAAAGGTACTTTCCAATTACAATAGGAAAATGCACCACTATTATGTGTAAACCTTGTTGCATATCATGTAAAACCGCCAACTATCTGCGTAGCTCCAACAAAATCCATCTGTCACTTGGGTATCTAGGCAACCTTAACACATAATGAAAATGCACCCATAAGGCTGAACTACAACCCATGCTTCATCGGATACTCTCTTGGCGCTCAAGTCCAGATTTAGTCTACAAATGACTTCATACAAGAAGAACTCATTAACCTGTTTATTCTCATTGAAATATCTAGGAAAATCCAACTATGGATAATGTTCATAAATGGATTTATCATCTTTTGTTTCAATAGTTCTCAATCTGGGAAAGTTTCCATGTGTAACTATTGCATAAACAAGACTGGAAGTCATCTTATATCCAAATTTTGAATAACTTTTTTCAATTGGAAATTAATATTGTCGCTGATGATTTCAGCCTAATTGATCAAAACCTTAGCTTTAACACTCTCTATTACTCTCATAAAGTAATACATCCATCTATAAAAGAATTTTGCATTCTTATCACTATTGATCCTGCAAAGGAGTTGAGTGATGTCATCGGCTTCTTGAATTAAATAAGATCTTATAACTGACTTGGGAACCTTGAGGCTTTTTTGATATCTTCAAATAATGCATATTCATGATCTTAATGGCATCCTTCTTCCTCTTTACCCAATAATCATTAGATTTCTCCATACTAATACTTAATGGACTTGGTATAGTTGGGATCTTTAAGAAAAAATTGAAGAAATGAGCATCCAATCTTCCCACCAGATCACCATCATCATTTTTAATCATCCTAGTCTAGGAATCATAATGTTTGGCACATTCCAACACAAATTCTCGGAAATCAGTAACTAAAGTGATGGGAAAAGCAATTGCTTCAATCAGCCCACTTTTGGTTAATGATTCGATTAAAGGTGTCTTATTTTTAGCTTTGGATCTTTCCACTAACTCAAGTATTGATACATGACCCATCTCAATGTCTCCTATTCTAGCTAGTTTTGACGTAATGCAAGCTTCCACAATATATTGTTTATATTCATACTTCATTTTGTTTGTCTTGCCTTTGCTCTTTACCTTGCCTTTTTGGAGCTTTATTCTTCCTCAACATCCAAGTTTGGATCTTCTCTTATTACAGTAGTCTCCTCTTCCTATGTTGTAGTCTCTTCTTCCTCTGATTAATCACTTAATTCGATTGGCTCCTCCCTAGTCTCAGACATCTATTTTGTCCTTTGTGCTTTCACTACTTTGTGAACTAACATCTGCTTCTGCTCTTTAAATAACAATCATCAAGTTAATGCATATATTACTTAATTGCATGCTTGCATTTAAGACTCAATTTACTCATGTAATCATCTTACAAACATCATGGAAGTCATGCTTAGAGATCAATTATAACAGATTAGATTCTGTAATTCAAGACGAGCTTCAATATATAGCGCTTAAGACTGGAAGTTAACTCATCTCAATACAAATTAGTAGAACACATTTCAATGCAAAACATATGTAGATAGCAGAAACAATGACTCTTGTCGTAAAAAGTAATGAGAATTAGAAGTAATAACAACCTAATTTGACGCATAACTGAAAGCAACAGCGAATAAACACCACTTTACTTCCTTTATGCGAAAACAAGTAAAGCAACTCAAAATTGATGTGAAAAATGGAGGAAGGTAAGCTTTGTAGTTTTAGATATTACTTTACTTCTTCTAAAACAACAACAAGATGTCCCTAGATCAATGCAATGAATGGAGGAAACAAAGTGTAATGGAATCAACGTAAAGCTAAGGAGTGCGGTAAATAACTACTACTTTACTTCATTTACAACAAAATAAGTAAATTAAGACCAAATCAACGTAATGACTCAAAAGAAGTAAATCATGTTGGAAACGACACAATGACTTAAGAAGGAGTGCGGTGAACTTGTGTTACTTTATTTTCCTTAAAATAAAGCAAGTAAAGCATATCCAAATCGACGCAGTGGACTAGGTAAGTAAAGCACATTTAAATCGATGCAACACGAGGAAATTAAAGTAAGTCAAGATCAACGCAAAACTCAAAGGAAGTAAAGTATGTTTAAATTGACACAACATTAGGAAGTATCACTAGCAATCGCACGCGAGCGTGTGCGATGGGAACGCCGAGACGGTTTTTGGTAAAGAGGAAACTAAGAATTGTATGAAATGAAGAGAAGAAAAAACAAGAGAACAATGCATTAAAAAAGGAGAACATTTGCGAGAACGAAAGGAGTAATGAGGAGCGTTTTGGTGTTGAAAAGCAGCACCCCTGGGACTCCGCAACGCGCTCGTTTGAGACTCCCAGTGCGATTGCACAACATGGAGCTTTTCCCAAGTGTGGGACCTTGCGAAATCGGAAAAGCTCTCCGGATGAAGGCCGGCTCCTACTCCTCTGTCCAGATGCACCAATAAAACGCAGAGGTTTAGCCCAAAAAACCTAATCTAACTACCAAGGAGACAGGGAGAGAAAAATGCATAAAAAAACCTAAGCTAAGGATGTGATGCACCGAGGAATGAAGAACATATGTTTTGCCAATTAAACACAGACCACAGAAATGCAATGCAATATCATGCACAGATAAACATATTCACAGTGAAAGATCAAAAGGATGCAAAATCAAACACATAGAGGGTTGAGAATCATCCACAGACATGCATTTATTTGCTTCAAAGGTTGATACAATAAACTGCAAAATGCCAAGAGGCAAAGCTGCATTACAGTTTCGAATGGGAGGTTTGAGCTCCACAACTCCACCTGCCAAAGAGAAGAAGGGAGGGGCCAAAACAAGAATGTCCAGCCTTTTTTAAAACAGCCTCTCCTTACATTTATATGAAGACAACGAGAGAGGAGAAGGATTCGAAGCTTCCCCAACTACCTCCGGAACTGCACTTAACTCCTCATTGTGGCGGTAGGTAAGAACCCTAACCACCGAAAAATGGCACATATCTATCTCTTGTTGAACACTTGAAGCAAAGTTGACGAGACTGACTTCAGGAGGAGTGCAAATGAAGAGGACCTTTTGGGGCGTCTTCTATTAAGGTAAGCGGTGGCGAATTGCAGACTTTGTTTTTTCATCCCCTTGTCTTTGCTCAAATTTGTATCGGGCCATAGATATGTTTACTTTATGTTTACTTTTGCTATCTTGCCCAGAATTGCTTTTTTGTGTTCTTAAGGGCAAGCTTGTGGTGGTTTCATGGTTGAGCACCTCTGCAAGCTCTCGAAACAAAGTAGAGACATTTTCATACACCCTTTATTCCCCCCGAGGTGTGGTCCAAATTGTATAACTCCGGACCTTATACTTTTCTTACAATCACCTATTCTTCTTCTCTAGCTTACTTGCTCCTACTAGCCCTGCTCAGAGTCTTTTTTCTTCATAACTTTTGTTAGGAGGCTTCATTTCACAAAGTAGTCACCATTTGCCATACCTATTTGGCCTTTATTCTTGTGTGCGAGGTTTCCCGATATCTCATCATCATCATAACGATTCTTTCAAAAGATTGCAAGAAATTGCTTGGTCCAAAAAGGTACAAAAATGGATTTTATGAAAATAAGAAAAATATTGCCATCAATGCGTAGAGCTTGAGAAAATATATACTTTTAGAGAAGACGACACCTAAAACGGAGCCACAGAATGAAATTTATGGCACATGCAAGTTTTTGCTGCTACATCTTCCCGGACCCTTTCCAAAAATGGCAATTTTTTTCCATCCTTGCGATTTTTTCACCAAAAAAACAAAATATGCCAAAAAAGGAAAAAAAAAAATGCACATGTCGGGGGGTCTTCAAAACCCGACACAAAGGGAAGGCGGGTTTCGGAGGCGAACCCGACACAAACGCTAGGAAAGCACATGTCGGAGGGATCGCAAAACCCGACACAAAGGGATTCGGGTTTCGGGTTTCGGGAAACATGAGACACGAAACATGCAAATCGCAAGGCATGTCCCGATGCTTGAGAGTTCCGCAAACCCGACACACTACAAAGGCAAATCGGGTTTTGGAGTCGGTAAAGCATGATGCGAAAACATGTCGCGGCATCCTCCAAACCCGACACAAAGGAAAACTTGGAAAATAGTGGTGAATATATATACATATATTATTATAAATTTATATTATTGTATACTTATATCATTATATATAGACAAATCATACAAAAAAGCATCCATCTACCATAATCATCATCATCATCATAATGATTCTTTCAAAAGATTGCAAAAAGTTGCTTGGTGCAAAAAGGTACAAAAATGGATTTTATGAAAATAAGAAAAATATTGCCATCAATGCGTAGAGCTCGAGAAAATATATACTTTTAGAGAAGACGACACCTAAAACGGAGCCACAGAATGAAAGTTATGGCACATGCAAGTTTTTGCTGCTACATCTTCCCGGACCCTTTCCAAAAATGGCAAATTTTTTTCCATCCTTGCGATTTTTTCACCAAAAACAAAAAATATGCCAAAAAAGGAAAAACATAATATGCATATGTCGAGGGGTCTTGAAAACCCGACACAAAGGGAAGGCGCGTTTCCGACCCGAAAACCCGATTTGCTTGGTGCGTTGGGTTTTGGAGACCTCCCGACACATTTCTCCTTTGTCGGGTTTGGAAGAAACACCGACATCTTTTCCTTTGTTGTTCGCCCGATATGTTTTTCCGCCGCTTAAACCCGCGTTTCTTTGTGCGTCGGGTTTTTTAACCCTTCCGGCATTAATTTTTGTTGTCGGGTTTTGAAAGCCACCCGACATGCTTCTGCGCCATGGAAACCCGAATTGCATTCGCGTCCCGGAAACCCGATTCCTTTGCTGTCGGGTTTTGGAAAACCCCCGACATGTATTCGTTCCTTGTTTATCCGACTCCTTTTTCCACATGGTTTTCGCGATTTGCCCTGGTGTCGGGCCGGAGACGAAAAATATACAACAGAGCGGTGAAGAAGCTAAAATTATATAGTATAACAAGCCAAATATTTACATAGTTGTTAGATGCAGAAGAGGAAGTGGAGGGGAAGTACCGAGAAAAAGGTGAAAAGGAGAAGGCGAGAATGCTATGAGTGGAGGATTTTACGGGGGCGGGCTGTTTGAGACGGCGAAGGTTATAGGGGACGGTGGTAGGGATTGGAGGCGAAGCTCTTCTTGTTTTCGGAATTGCAGGAGGGAGGCTGAAGAAATTCTTGAGTAGCGGTCAAACGAGAAAGCTGGGGAGATACGAATCTTTTCCAAGGAGGGGACGCGCGAAAGAGCAGTAAAAGTAAGGCCTGGTCTCTCAGTGGATCCAATGTCTATGGTGGCATGACTAAGGGTGAGTCCTTGGGCTTTGTGAATCGATAACCCCCAGGCCATTTTTAAAGGCAGTTGTGTACGGGAACCTCTTGAAATGGGGGGAATGGGGATGTGGGTGGGATTTGACGGATTCCACGGTGGACCGGAATAGCGTTCAAAGTCGACAATTACAAAAGAAGGCAAAGAAGGTGGAGCCGAGGAAGGGGAATAAACAATGTCAACGACAGTGCCAGTTGCGCCATTAACAAGCCCGGTAGCAATCCATAAATTAGCAGTGAGCATGATTTTTTGGTCTTTGCAAAGGAGCACTATTTGTTCTAGCTGGTCGTCATCAGGATCATTGTAGTCACTTCTTCTTGTATTCAGAGCAATGGACAAGGCAACTGGAGAATTGAGTTCCTTCAGCATTTGTAAATTGTGTTTTTTAACAAGAATATTTGTTGAGAAGAGGTGGGGGGCATTGTGGAAGTATAGAAGTTCTTGTTGCGAGAGGCAAGAGTCGGTGCGAGACATCAAAGTCTCCCAATCTGGAAGGGTGGCCACACCATTTCGGATGTTGAGAAGCAAATTTCGAAAGGAAATTTGAGACGGAGCAGAGCCTTGTTGTCGGAATATAGACGTTAACGAGATTGAATTTAGAAATTTCCGCCAAAGGGATCCACCGTAGGAATTACTGGCATATAGCGGAATGTCCATAACGGGTGGAAGTTGACCAAGGTCTCCAACAAGAATCATTGATCTATTTCCGAAGGGGGAAGTACGGAAGTGCGGGAAGGCCTCACGCAGGCGTAAGTCAATTTTTGCAAGTAGTTTAGGACCAATGAAGCTCATTTCATCAATCAAAATGTATGTGACATGTTTTAAAGAGTCTTGAAAGGAGGTCAAAGCTTGGCCTTCAAGGGGCTTTAAATCACGAATGGGAATCCGGAGGCTGGAATGAACGGTCGATGCGGAAATGTTAAAAGCGGCCACACCAGTAGGGGCAAGCAAAAGAAGGGGTGAAATGGCAGGGGTAGCGAGGGAGGAGAAGGCAGACCGGAGAGAGTGGATAAGGAATGACTTGCCTGTTCCTGCAGTTCCTTGAATAATGAGAAGAAGGGGCGGTAGGCTGTGTGTTGAGGAAAAGTGGTCGAGTATTGTACTGAAGGCTAGTTGCTGGTTATCGGAAAAAGTCGACAAAGAAGGCAAACTAGATGGATTTGTATGGGCAGGGCAATAATTAGCCCTACCATTCTCGACAAAAGAGGGGCCGATGTCAACCAAATGAACCGGAACGTTGTTTGAGGACCAAACATAGCGGGAGTCATATTCTCGGAGGCCAAGCATTTCCAGATGGTCAAGACCTTCAGAATGTCCCGGACGGACGCCTGCTAAAAGTTGCCATTCATAGATTCTCTCGCTTGTCTGCATTGGGTCTGTGTCAGATTCAGACGAAACATCTGGAGATGTATCAGGTTCCGTGTCTGTTCTTCTAACATGCCACGGTTTGTATGAACTTTTGAACAGGCGCCAATTGGAAGTAACAACATCTGGCGAGGAACCAACATCTGAAGGAATGTTCCGGAAAGGCTTGTACAGCAGGAGCTCAGACCAACAGAAAAGGTGGAAAGCCTCTGTATTAGTTGGCGGAATGATGGAAAACCTTGGGTACACGCGGACAATTGCTGGCGTAGTGCGTTGTTTCCATTTCTCTTTTTTTCGGTATTTGCTGTAATTCCACCCTCGAGCAATTTGGATAAGTGAAAGGGACTCCATTGATGGTGGGCGGACAAGGTACGCATCAAGAAGCTGTGATGTATCTTGTTCATGAGTAGCCGATGCAGAAAGGCGCCTAAGTATTTTTTTGCCCACATTTAAATAGACGGTCTGCCGGCTGGACACAACAAGAGGAAGCTTGAGAAGCAAGTGACAAGTTTCTTGTGCACTTATGTCATGTTCAACAACACTTTCTGTGAGCATCTTCCGTATTGCAAAAGAGGAAGGGAAATCTGGGCTGGCATGCGAACAAAGCCTAGACAACATTTGGTGGTATGTCTCTGAGCGTTGCTCTGCTTTAGAGGCATACTTTGCAATGTATTTAAGAACAGCGTGCCGAGATAGTACAGGCTGACAGTCTATGTTTGCTCTCCATATAGCTAGCATGGCTTTATTGTGAATGTTTAATCTGTCATCATTCCTGAAAGGAAGGTATTTAACGCTTTTGTTGGCATCAATGGTCAAGGAAGAAAAAGACTGTGTTTCCCAAGGAGCACTGTAACGACATATAGTTCTGGAACCTTTTTTTCGGAGACATGTCTGTGTAGAACATTTGGTGTGGCGCTGAACCCGGTTTATAAGTTCCTCGAGGTCGTGCATAGGGTTGGAAGCCAGAACCTCTGAAGAGGAAAGCAAGCAGGGATCATCCTCGAGAGATCTTTGAAAGAATGTAGGTCTACATGCAGGAGCTCTAGGGTTCCATGCAGAAACATATTGATCAAAGTACAGTCTTGTTGTTTCAACAGAAGCATTGTCATTCCAATCTATTGTGTCAACATTGGGGGCGCCATCAAGCCAAAGGAAACCGTGAACATGTGCAGAGCCTCTATGTTGCCATTCGTACCTAGAGGAAAAAGGCAGTTAGAAATAAAGAGAAGCAAAAGACCTGGCAGACGAGGCATTTAATTTTTGTTTACCTGTACCAGTAGTCCTTGGCTCCAAGGTGTTTCTGCAGGACCTCCTCGCGGAATATTGTGAACCTCTGGTGCAAGTAAGCAGAAACACGATGGGGGTGGTCGATAATGTTGTTTGTTCTAAATCTTTGTGCGAACCGATGATCAGGAGGCGGAACACCGGAGCTTCTTGTCACGGTATGTTTCAAGTTTGATGGAAAGCGTAAATTGATATTCGCGGCCTTTGGTCTGCAATTTCAGTTGATGCACCATCATTTATGCTCAAAAATTGCATGTAAAGGAACATAGCACTAATAAAGCTCATTCAACGAAAGTTATGAATACAGGAAAGTGTTCGAAGGAAAGAACATGTCCATACAATATAAAAGACCATCACTAGTATTTATTTTTTAAAGGAAAAGGCTTAGGAATTCCAATTATTGATATTCAAGAACATAGAGAGTGTGACAAAATTTACAAAACAAAACGTATATATATCGATTTCCATTGAACCCGAGTTTACATAAGCAAAAGCAGAGCAAAAAGGAACAACTAGACATTCGTCTGTACAAGAAAGAGTTATTGGAAAGGGCGCTAGCATATCAAGAGACCAAGAGAGCTTTACAAGGGGGGAACACAAACGCAGTGAAGCCTGTATAGTGTTACGCAAACGTAAATCAGGCAAGCGAAGCCGTAGCTTCAAGTTTGTGGGACTTTATAATGACACATTTAAATTGCTTCTTCTCACGGTATGTTTCAAGTTTTATGGAGAGCGTAAATTGATATTCGTGGCCTATCACTTGGTCTGCAATTTCAGTTGTTGCACCATCATCTATGCTTAAAAACTGCAAGTCTTCAGCTTTGACGCCCATTATATTTTCAGCAGTCTCATCAAATGCAGTTACGGATTGAAGTTCTCCTGTGCTATCTTGTAAAGTGACACGGAGTGCATACTTGTAGTCGCATTTTTGGATAGGAATATTACATTTCCCACAAAACCAGGACCCGTTTTCCAGTTCTTGCACTTTCTTGCGACACTGTGTACCATTTTTCACTAAAGGGCATGCCAAGTAATAAAAATTGTCCAATGAAATGTCTGTGATTTTTGCTGTAATTGTAGCCCATTCATTTTTATCTGTGTTACCCATTTGCAGGACCTGAGCTATTGTTGCCGGAGAGGACAAGGCAGATGGAGGCCCAAGAACCCTGTTTGTGATAGATGGTGCAAGGACATTGAAAGCATCAGATGCAATCCATTCCTGCAGAGGGAGGCTTTCAGGAATCATTGGATTAACAAACCATTTTGTAGTGGATATAGTATCAAGAGATGCTCCGTTGAAGCTGGAAATACGAGCTGTTTTAAGAGCAAGAACTGGTTTCTGCGGAATCGAAAGGAATTCTTCTAGCTCTTCTCCAAGCACAGTTGAATGTTGACCCCACAAAGTGATGGAAACACTAAATCCGGACATGTCTTCAACCTGCACAGTTCGCTTGAATGTTTCTGTCTGATCACGTCTGCGAATGGTGGATCGTGGAGAAATAACAAGAACTACACCAAGAATGTCAACAAAAGATCCGGCAGGTCTTCCAGGTATGTCTTTGATGGGGACAAAGTGGAAGTGGTGTAAAGGTATGATTTGATCATTGACATGTAGAGGCCGGACAATAGATGCTGCCGAAAGGAAAATTTCGAGTGTGCTGTTCAGGTTGTTGAACTTTTCTTTTGCTTTTCCAATTCTTCCGTTAGAGATGGTGTACGTTTGTTCGTTTTCTATTGTGCCATAGAACTTTTCTGCAATCTCATTGAAACAGGAGACGCGGATTTCACCACCTCTGCCATCCACGAAGTCGAAACCAAAGAAACAACCATTGCCGTTATCATTACTATATGTCTGCATGGAGTTTTTTGCGACTGCTCTGCCCTCTATGGACCAAACACGCATGGTTGTGTTCAAGTCGTTTATGAAAATGGCCTTCGATGCTGGTCTCGAGGAAGCATAAATCTTTTGAGGCGGTGTTTGCGGAAACAAAGTTTTGGGCACACCCTCAAGGTGGTCAACACAGGCTTGTTTGCCCCGTACAACATGGCTAGGGATCCGGGAAGGAGAACCAACTTGTGGATATGTTTCTTTCGATATATCCATATCGGTTATTAAAACGGTCCTGCACGCATGCAATGCAAGGAAAGAAAATGTCAAGAAACATTGTGTGAGATAGAAAAGACGAGAGGGAAGTCAAAATATTGGCTACTTACATTTCATGGTCGACCATCCTGCAAATGGTTTTTTGCAGCTGAATTATTGTGCCTTCTGTCAACGTTTTGTCTGCAACTAGTTTTGAAAACTTGGAGGGCAACAATGCCTTCTGGATGTGAATACCATCAGAAAGGTCAACTCGATGCTGGGTGCAGCTGTTCAACAGAGACCGCACAGGAGATATGTTGAGGAGCTGGAATGTGGAACCCGTGTCCGAGCAACCGGACATTAGGCGCGCAATACCTCCTTCTGTTAAAGTTGTGTCCATGGTTGCAATGCAACAACTAGAGGAGAATGGATGTGCTGCACGACAAATGCAACGATCAACGAAGAATGTGAAAGAAAACACCAAAACAAACAACCAAACCGAAAGCTACGCCCCCACCTAGAAAATCGAACACGATAGTTCGGTTCATTAAAAGCAAAAGCGGAAGGGAAGGTCGAAGCGGTTCAAAAGAATGATGCCAAGGTAAAGGATAGTAGCTTAGAGTTTGCAGGAAAAAGGTAAAATGTAATGCAATCCCACCAATCACAAAAGCCCATTTTTTTCATGATCTCAAAATGGATAGAAAGCCTCCTAACAGAAAAAGAGCCTCTCCTTACATTTTATAGAAGAAAAGAGGAGGAGTGAAGAAATCGAAATTTGTTCCAACCACCTCCACATCCGCACCTAACTCATCTCATTATAGCGGATTGTATTTTGAATCGGGTTTGAAAGAAGCCCCGGCATGTGTTTGATGTTTGCGTTTTCCCGAAACCCGCTTCCGCCGCTATTTTCCAAGTTTTCCTTTGTCTCGGGTTTGGAGGATGCCGCGACATGTTTTCGCCTCATGCGTTACCGACTCCAAAACCCGATTTGCCTTTGTAGTGTGTCGGGTTTGCGGAACTCTCAAGCATCGGGACATGCCTTGCGATTTGCATGTTTCGTGTCTCATGTTTCCCGAAACCCGAAACCCGAATCCCTTTGTGTCGGGTTTTGCGATCCCTCCGACATGTGCTTTCTTTGCGTTTGTGTCGGGTTTTGCGACCCTTCCGACATGTCCTTCCTGTCGGGTTTTCTAACCCCTCCGACACATCTCTTTGCTGTCGGGTTTATCCGCTCCTCCGACATGTTTCTGCCTGATGTTTCTTCGCCTCCGAAACCCGCCTTCCCTTTGTGTCGGGTTTTGAAGACCCCCCGACATGTGCATATTTTTTTTTCCCTTTTTTGGCATTTTTTTTTTTTGGTGAAAAAATCGCAAGGATGGAAAAAAATTTGCCATTTTTGGAAAGGGTCCGGGAAGATGTAGCAGCAAAAACTTGCATGTGCCATAACTTTCATTCTGTGGCTCCGTTTTAGGTGTCGTCTTCTCTAAAAGTATATATTTTCTCAAGCTCTACGCATTGATGGCAATATTTTTCTTATTTTCATAAAATCCTTTTTTGTACCTTTTTGGACCAAGCAATTTATTGCAATCTTTTGAAAGAATCATTATGATGATGATGAGATATCGGGAAAGGCCGAATAGGTATGGCAAATGGTGACTACTTTGTGAAATGAAGCCTCCTAACAAAAGTTATGAAGAAAAAAGACTCTGAGCAGGGCTAGTAGGAGCAAGTAAGCTAGAGAAGAAGAATAGGTGATTGTAAGAAAAGTATAAGGTCTGGATGACGTGGACATCCCAGATGAGGATTGGAACATGATTAGATAGACTTATTTCCAGAAAATGGACAGCAGCATGGATTGTGGTGAAGGCTCTGGGATGCCATAAAAGCAACTTAGAACACAAACTGATAATGCACAACTGAAATAGCTTGACCCATAACACAAACTGATAATGCACAACTGATAGTGCTCAACCATGAAACCACCACAAGCTTGCCCTTAAGAACACAAAAAGGCAATTCTGGGCAAGATAGCAAAAGTAAACATAAAGTAAACATATCTATGGCCCGATACAAATTTGAGCAAAGACAAGGGGATGAAAAAACAAAGTCTGCAATTCGCCACCGCTTACCTTAATAGAAGAAGCCCCAAAAGGTCCTCTTCATTTGCACTCCTCCTGAAGTCAATCTCGTCAACTTTGCTTCAAGTGTTCAACAAGAGATAGATATGTGCAAAGGATACGCTAATACAGTGTGCAGGTGAATTTCCTCTTGAAGATTACTAAAGAAAAACAAAAGAAAATTTTCCATCAAGCATATAGCAAGATCTGTCTCGAGTATCTTGTTGGCACAACGAACTTTCCGAGAATAAATCCAGCTCCTGAATAGCAGGTTCCTAGGGAAGGCACTGTTGACGTGGACATCCCAGATGAGGATTGGAACATGATTAGATAGACTTATTTCAGAAAATGGACAGCAGCATGGATTGTGGTGAAGGCTCTGGGATGCCATAAAAGCAACTTAGAACACAAACTGATAATGCACAACTGAAATAGCTTGACCCATAACTCTAGCAAGGTTGCAGAGGTGCTCAACCATGAAACCACCACAAGCTTGCCCTTAACAACACAAAAAGGCAATTCTGGGCAAGATAGCAAAAGTAAACATAAAGTAAACATATCTATGGCCCGATACAAATTTGAGCAAAGACAAGGGGATGAAAAAACAAAGTCTGCAATTCGCCACCGCTTACCTTAATAGAAGAAGCCCCAAAAGGACTACAGATCCACAAATATCATGGTAGACAAGAACTTGTTACCTCTCTGTAAGAGTATGAAAACCCATTTCTTCAAAGATAGCACTGAGCACGAACATTGATACAGAACATGGATCAGTTTATTCGTAGAGTCGTAGCTATAAATCGGCATCAAAATTGATTTAGAACCAAGGTGTTTGGTAAGGCTCTTAAATCTTTTTGATGTATTGCAGCCTCTCAAGCAGAGGTTTTTAAGTTTGTTTGGCATAAGAACATGCCAGGTGGATTAGAAAAAGAAACAATACAAGCGCCCATAGTGCCCAAATACTCATGCCCACAGATACTCAAAGAGTGCTCGATTGGACTAGTAAATACAACATATAAAACATACCAAGGGAGTTTCCAATGCATCTCCAAGCTAAAAAATAAGAAAACAATGTGGTAATATACAACTTCCGTTACTTCCCTGATGCAAATGCTAGATAAGTGAGAACAACTCTCACATATTAGTAATCTGATATCACGCAAACTTAGAGTTCTAATACTGTAATTCTACAAAATCCAGCCCAACATTTGGAGAGGTGATGATCTTGACGGCATCATGTACCAATATTCGTTTAAGTCAGCTAAATCTTAGCAAGAGAGAATAATCTACCCTACGGCCTAACCCGAGGTTGATCTTCCACATGTTTGGAATCAGTACAAAGATGCTTATCATGTCGACTTCTCTGAGCTAAGAGAGAATTTTTGAGAAGCATGCAGCAGAGTATGAACAACATGTTCTACTAGATTTCCCTACTTCCAAGAATTAAAAAAACCTACATGACCTAAAGAAAAACAAGTAAATGGACAAATCCAGAAATTCCATGCTTGGGAAGAAAGATGGAAAGTTCTGGCTTCTTATAAACTGGCAATTCCATAAAGATTGATTGTGGACACTAAAGAGAGCCATGTCTACCATAATCTAAAAGGAACGTTCATTTTCTTCTTTATTTTGACAGAAATGTGTTGTTAGATTGCCCTGCCGTTCAACACTGCAACAACCCCACGGCTAAACAGGTAAGCATGCACACAGACAAATCCAGAATTGGAAGATAGGTATAAAACAAATTCAAGTTTTCAGTGACCCAGAAAATGTAAAATGACAGTCCCCTCAAGATTACCCTCTTTACAAGTTTTAAAACTTCAAAAATCATGATTTTCTATAAGAAAAAAAGTGAAACAAACCTATGGGCTGCACCCAAAAGCCTTGGGCGCAAATAAGTTCGCAAGAACTGACCATAAAAAATCTCCCAACCTAAGATAAGTAAGGGTTTCATACATGAGATGAATTCTAGATCTGTAAAAGTTCCTGAAGCACCCAAGTAGAATAGGTAAAAAAATTATAATTTTAATCCAACTCAAGTTCATCATAGCTCTTCACAATCTCCATGTGCAAATAGAATTTCAATAATCCTGTTTAGCTACTCACCCAATCCTCCCTTAGAAGCATGTTCTCTAATCATAGAAAGAAAAGCTTTAAGTTCAATTCATGCTCTGTGGTTTGAAATCAGTTCGGTGCGGATCTATGGCCAAAACCCTAAAGAAAGCTCGAGATATTGCACATCGGCTCACATTCAATTCCTAGTTTTTTCTCTTCAATCTGATTTCCAAAAAACCACAAAATACAACCAGTGATCTAATTTAACAACAAATAAAGAGAATGAAGGAAATACACGAGCGATGATGGACGACCTCCGGTTCCTGTTTCTTTCTCCTTCTCTTCTTTCTCTTCCCGAACGCCTCCTTTCTAGATTTAAGCAGACTTTCTTCACAAAGCAGTTCATGAAGTAGCATACAGTGGCGACCGACTAAATAACATTTATCAAATCCGGGCAGCCATGCTTCAGCGTACACCGCCAAAATCCGTGCAGCAGATACTCCTTTGCGTATCAGGGTTTGCAATCTCTGTGCAGGCATGAACGCGTACAAAAAATACACCGAACCCTTACTGGCGCACAGACGAAATTTATTGAGCAACAGTGCCCTCGCCAAAAACAATTTATGGTCTCTGTCCAGGCATGGAGGTGTACAGCGCATGGAGGGCCAGATCGCATCCGTGATCGACGTCGCCCTGGCCGACCTTATCTCGGCCGTCTCCTCTCTGACATGCGTCAGACAGCGCTCAGCTCGAACCCAGCTGAAGGAACGCCTTTCGGCGTAATGACGTGCGGTCTTTTCAAAGTGCTTAACTATTTTTCCAAATGAAGTAAGAGACAACTAATTCAAGTAATGAACAAGTTGTGTGGTGATTTGGAGTTACTTTATTTCCATTATGAAAACAAGTATAAAATTCTTGAATCGACGCAAAACTAGTTAAAGCAAATAAAAATGATGGAAAACTAGAACACAACCACTACTACGAGCTTAAATCAATCAACTCTACTTTATTGAATACAAAAACTAAGAGAAGATGACCAGATCGACTCACCATAGGAACACATTTTGCGTTAATCTTACATTACTCAACTTTTGTTAAAAACATAAGTAAAACATTGCTTACCGACGTAAAACATGCAACCGAGAAGAGACAGAAAAACAATATGAATCAAAATCGAGGATAAAACTAGGGTTAATATTTTAAATGGAAGGTCTTTAAAGGTAGAAATGGATTTGAATACTAAGAATAAACCCTAATCCTAATGAGGATTTAAAATTGAATTTCATATTTCAAACCCTAAAAATAGGGACCCAAAGAAAACATGGGTCACAACCAAAAACAACAAAATAAGGAAGGAAAACTAGAAAAACTAAAGGAAAACAATCTACTAACCTTGACTAGTAATGGTTTTGGATCAATTTGTGCCAATTCCTCTTCAATTGATCACCAGTAGTTACTCGAGGTTCGGGGTTGACAAATGATCTCATGCTAAAAATACGAACGCGCGTGGATCCTAGGTGGAATATCTTATTGCTTTTATATTTTCCACCTCATTAAATGCAATTGTACGAATGCTAGCTCAAATTCCTTCATTATGCGGTCTTTTGGGATGTCTTTACTTAATGTAGGAAAGAAGTAAAGCACCCTTAGTTCAACGATAGCTCAAATTATTAGTTAAGTTGATTTTTAGTGTTCTTTACTTGTTTTGAGGTAAAATAAGTAAAGTATATGGGATTTGACGCAAAGAACTAGAGACAATAAAGTAACATGGTTGAATATTGCCGCAATAAATTGGGGCAATCAAGACTTTTTTAATTAAATTACTTGATTTATAAATAAGCCAAGTAAAGCACAATGAATTCAATGTAATTAATAGGAATATAAGCTAGTTCTATGTACTTTTTGCACTACTTGACTTTAAAGCAATAATATATCAAAATAGTGCCAGAAGAAAAGTTTTTATCTTCTAAGAGTTTCTAAAGAACTCAACACATGATTACTTAATGATCTCCCCCAAGAAACCTCCTGCAACTTCTTGAAGAATCATCATGCACTCTGTAACCCAAATAAGTCAAAGTAATAACCTAGACACACACACAAAACAACAACCCAAAGTAACAAACAAACATGAAAACAATTCATCACAAAACTTGGAAACCAATTTTTTTAAAGGGGTACCTCAATATTTATTTCAGAAATATTGGGACACCACTATGGATTTTGAGTCATGGGTCAAAGAAGTAACGAAGACTACTATAAAATTAGTAGTTGACGATGTTAACTCGCATGCCCAACTCCTCAATGATACTCACTTGGTGATTCACTTACATTGATTGCAACTAGTTCATAAGGGTATTACAATTGATAATTAAAAATTTAAAATAATTTTTAGTTTTCAAATTAATTTCATGTTATTTACAATCTAGGTTTTAAGTTGTGTTTTGTGGGAAAGTATTACAATTGTAAATATTTTGGAAAGAGAAATGATGGCAAAAGTTGGGCCACATACATTTAAGGTTGAAGAGATTATGTAATGTTTCGCAGATACATTAAATGTATCTATTGTATCCTTCTCGACACCAAGTCCTGCACTTTACAATAAGATAATGGAGGGTGTTATTTACAACCACATTTTCATATTGGTATTAACATACAAGGCCCACGACATTGAAATGACATAGCTTCGATGCAAATGCACAAGACGATTGATGGCTCATCATATCTCTTATCCCGCCATGTTAATGCCCCGAAATGTAATGTAATTTGCTATTTGAAAATCAAAACCAAAACTAGAACCAAAACCTAAAAAATTACCATAATGATAAAGATGCACTTTTAAAACCAAGCACTTAACAAATCGTGTTGACGGTGCCAAAATTTTTTTAGGAGAAAGCTCGTAGGGAACAATGGGCACTCACAAAAATGACTTATTGCGTTAATGAACCCTAGATTTTAAGAATGCACATTTTCTTTAAACTAGCTTAAAATGACGTTAAGTGTGCCAAAAGGGATACAACGAGAGAAGAGACACTGGATTAAGAGGAACAAAGGAAACAAAAGAGGATAATAGCAAATGACATTTGAGGGTGGAGAACTAAAAGGGAAATGAGTGAGGAAATATGGATCCACTCTAAAAGAGTATTGTCTATGAACCGTATGACTTCTATGGCAATCGAACGATAGAAAAACTCGTGTTGTGGAAGATGACAACACCATCATAGTGGGAGATATCCGACAATGTGATGTTGCCTAGAATGTACTACAAATAGCCCAAGGCATGTTGACACATCACTCAGATCGAACCGAGTGCTCACCAAGCGCGCAAGGGTACTAGGTCCCTCTTTAGAGATGATTCTCCGAATGTTAGCATGATTGAGTATATATATGTTCATGTTCATAACAGATAGTAAAAAATCCCACAAAGGTGCATAAACCATATCTAGATCTAAACCATAAGAAAGATTAACTAAACAATGTCTCGTAATCAAATTTACCATGCAAGATTATATCTAACACCAATATCCATCCAAAGAAGATCCATTATATTAGTATTATAAAACACATAAGCTTTTTACATACATAATCTAGCCTCCATAGTCATGCATGCTAACAAATTCACGATATAACTCTCTACAATAAACGATATATCTAAATCGTGCAAATTAATACATATTTATAGGGGTGGGTACTTTCCCTTCACCGCCTATGCACCTTCCGAAAATAGGCTACATACTAATAATAGCCATGTGCCCTTACAAGATAATACAAAAGCATGCAAGTGCTAATAATAGATCTCCTACAATTAACTCTTAGTACAAATCTTATTATTAGCCCGAAACTCGCATGGTGCTGTTCTTCTACTCATCCCAAAATAACCTTGGAGTTGTCTGCAAGTCTTCATATCATTGTGTGCTCCACACTCCATGTCCAAAAATAGCCTTATGCTAAAAAAAAATGGCCAAGTCTTCTTCCCAACCGTCCGGGTGCACCCATGTTTTACTTATACTTTTGTGCGCTCTTGTGTGCCCTATGTCCATGTGTCTAAACCTTCCGCACTTTCAACCTTTAGGAGCTGCATTTCATCTGCTCAACATTACCCCACACTAGTGTCGTTTCCGCCTGGTAATGAATAATCACAACTTATCTCTCTAAGAACAAAGAATAATGAATGAAAGAATGAATAAATTACTTGCATAGAAATAAATTCATGCTACTTAGTGCTTTGATTTTCTATAGGTAGGATTAACTCGGATATTCATTCATAATCTTTGCCTCTAGTATCTTCCAATCACTCATCACTTCACCTATCTTATTTGGCACATCTATAACTACAACTTCCAACTCATGAGCATATTTTCCTTTTCATTTTGCAAGATCCTAACAATATTAGTCATGTTGGAGACCATTCCCTCCATATAATCCATTTTCTACGCAATGAGCTTCCCACTTTCTTTCATTCTTTCATTGGGTGGATCCTAGGCCTTACAAGCGCTTTACACTTCTCTTCTACAAGAACAAACCTCTCCATGTGCTTGAGAATCTCATTCTTCATTGCCTTCAGGACCTCAATATCTTCTTTAATAGTCCTTGTCCTAATAATCACATCTTACACCGTGTACATGTTTAAAGCTTGATCCGCCTTCCTCAACTCATCTTCCCATGTTTGTAGCAAGGCCTCGTAGCTTATAATCTTCGCACGACCATGACCTTAGCCCTTTCTACATGTGTCTATGCAGTGTCCTTCTATGATGACATACACATGGGTCCTTCCTCCAATAAAGAACCATAATGTTGCGTGTAAATAATGTAGAGCAGATTTAAACTCTATCTTTAGCTTATCATGAAAGTGTGGCCTCTTCATCATGATCTCATCCCTAATCTACTCGGCCATCTTACGACGTTTTTTGTCTCTCGCTGATCTTCTCCTTTTCATATGTAAATCATGTGATCTTTGTATCTTTATCCTTCTTATCATCCAACAACACTTGGATAGTTTTTGCTTTATCGATGATCCTACATGCAACTTCTATGAATACCTTAGTAAGAACATTGCTCACCTATTCATCGACATGAGAGGTGGTTTAAAAGTCATGTGGTGCAACCGAGGCATCTTCTTTAACCTACATGACAAACAAGATTCTTCACATATGTCGAAATCAAGATCCTCCATGTACATCCGCATCATCCACGATAAGTGTTTTCTTGTGTGCATATTTACCGTATCTACATCCATGAGCTCCCATCCATATAAATCCTTGGTCTCTAAAGTACCTTGGAACCACACGCATATGATTTTGCTTGGGTCATTAATATACCCAAAATCGAGTCTAATATGATGCTTCCTCTTATTCTTACTAGAGTTCTTACCCTTGGGAATTTTGGCGCTTGCATCTAATACTGGACTCTCACCTATTTGTGTAGTAGAGAGCGTGCGGATGGCTCACCCTTCTCTCGCACTTGTTTCTACCCCAAGGTCCACACTATCCATATGCTAATCTTTCATCTCCTCTTCATCTTTCTTCATCTCTTCCTCCTCCTGAGGCTTTGCAATATCTTTAGGCATGACTAAAATGTGAGGTACGGTGTTCTCAAACATTTCCTCCTCTTTCTCTTTTCGAGGGATGTATTTGTGCCTCTTCTTCTTTTCAGTGTTCTACCATTTTGGGAGAAGTCCTGGGTGACCTTTTTGGTGGCTAGAATGGTCTCGCACCCTGATTCTGTCTGCTTGAGTACCCTCTTATACTGAGGTTCCTTAGGAGTCTTATCTAAGTCTACCTCCAATGTGCTTGTATCCAATACATCTCTTTGTTGTAGCAGAGGGGTTACCTCATGCAAGCCCTCCTTCTCAATAAGTGGGCTATTTCCTACCCCTATGCTCCAAAACTCCACTCTCTTCCTATAATTCTTCTTCCTCTTCCTCCACAAGGGGAAAATCTGGTTCCTCGTCCGTCAATGTGCCAACTATATGCTTCCCCTTAGGTGGGCCAAGAAGTTTGAATTCATTTTCCACATACTTCCCCTTTTCCAACCTTAAGCTAGATGTATATAAGGGCTACCCTAATTCCACCAATTTCCAAACTCATGGCCTTCATACTTATATCATCAGAAATTAACCTTTCAATGTATGCAAACTTACTTGGATACACGTAAGTCTTTCTCAGAGTGTGGTAGTCGTATTCCACCTTGTGAACATTGAAGATTAACCACCACGTTGAGAACCTATGTATAGATGCCTAAACATAGCGCACGGTGAAAGCATAAGGGAGATTACGCGATGGGCTCCACTTACCATCCTTCATTACAAAATGTGCGATGCAAAAATTTGATGCTTCGCAAACTATACCTAATTGCCCACTATCAAAGGTAACTCCTTGGGTATTCTCCATTCTTCTTCAAATGCAGTGTCGAGTCGTGCATGTCACATCTCTCGCTCTTTGTTTAAATGAGCTACTCATGGTCCCATCACAGTGTACTTCTCAAATCTCTTTATAAGATATCTCTTTACATCGTGGTACTACCAAATTTTATCCTCTCGGCTCATCGGTGCACTCTAATTTCCACAAATACAAGGGATAATAAGATAGTGCCAAAACTAATTTTATCACCTTCGTGCACCTCCTCAATAATGGTTTATGCAATGAAACCCACCAAGTTATAAGTCATCCCTTCGGACATATTCTTCACTATATGTAACCACAAAGTGTTAACTCGCAACCATCTCTCCTAATTATTCAACTTTGTAAGGAGGTGCATTTCTGTTTGGATGACTGGATATTTATTTAGCTTTTCTATAGCCATTTCATGCCCTCGTTTCAGGTAATCGAGTGCCTTACTTGTCGCTATGATCCCTACCTTATCTGTCATATCATTATCAACCCCTTTGCATGAACTTCTTAAACTCGTTAAAGTCGCATGATCGGGGCGCAATGATCCTCATCCACCGCCTAGTAAACTAAAAGAGTCCTCGTGGACTCTACTTATCAACCATTGTTATAACTTATCTGGTTTACCAAAGTAAGGGAACTCATATAATCGTAAAACCCCTACATTTCTCAAGAGGCTCTCACATGCATCATATAAAAGGCCATGTCATCTATCATTCTCTTGTTCATTTTCTTAACCAACAATTTCTCCGATTCATCTTGGTTGTCGATGTTTGATGGTTATAATCGCTTACTTTACTTTTGTGGATATGTGAGTCCTAATCGTGACCCATGAATACATCCTCGGGTACTTCATTTCTAAGAAATAGATTCTAGGGGCATTCTCAACTTCAATTTCCACTTCCTTCTACTTATTTTCCCTCGCGGTCGCTCTAGGTGCTCTCTTTGGTGCCATAGTTACTACAAAGGCATGATCTTCTACCTTCCTTGAGTTTTGTAACTTCAATCTCACATGCCCTAGCTCAAATTTGTGTGCCCTAGCTCAAATCCAAACCCTAGTAATTGATTTCTTCCATGCACAATGTTATTCTACTCAAACACTTCTCCTAATGGAGTAACAATCACCCCTCATGTGCATATCCAACAAATCTAAGTAGTTTGTAGCTATTCGCACCCCACAAATATCTTGCTAGCTTGCTCAACTTCAACAACTCACTCAAATACTCTTGAATGTAAAGGTGAAAAATGACTTCGCATCACGTCCTTATATAGATTTTCAAAAATTTATCACATTTTTCTCTCCACCTACCATTGTTCTCTGCATTCATACATCATTTTGTCTATTTTTCCGCACTACTTATTTCCATGCCACAATCATAATCTTTTGGTGCACCTTTCTAACTGCTTAGCCACATACCTCCTTTCGCACACCCTCATGCACCAAGTACTTTGCCACTACGCCTTCCACTAAGTAGTTTCCCTTCTGCTACAACCTACCTCACATTATATTGTGTATCCATTTATCCATACATGGTATTCAATCATGAAATTTTTTTCTCTTTCACTAACCGCACATTTCCTTCAAGCACCTACACAGTCTTTCTCCTATGCATGTACCCATCTTCAAACAATATTCAAACTTGAGCCATGAATCATGTATATATTCTACACCACACAAAAGGTATGCGTGGTCCTCTCGGCATAAAAACACTTAAATAGTAATCGTCTTCGCACGCAAACGCACTTATTACACAAAACATTGAACTAAATTGATAAAGCATTACAACGATGAAGGAAACATGCATAATTGAAATGCATTAAGGAAATATAATCTAAATGGCAATACTACCTTATTATAAACACCAATAATCGGGCAAATTGTGTTCTATTTAGCACCTCTAACTGGAAAGCACATGAATCAAGTATATAAGTGATAACTTACGGTCCCAACCAATGAACTTTAAGCTTTCCAGGATGGTGCAAAAACTTTGAATCATAAAGAAGTACCATTTTCCCAACCTCAAACTTCTTATACTTAATGTGTTTTTCATGCCATGCCTTTTACATGAGTTTTTATTGCTTCTGACTCCATCTTGCTATGACACGCCTCTCATCCAACTACATCAAATTGTCAATACGTTCTTCCAATGCTTGCTCATTAACCACACCTATTGCACGCATAATATGTAAAGAAGGTAACATAAATTCCATGGGTAGAACTACCTGCGCCAAACACCAACTGAAAGGGTGTTGCTTTATTCAACCTCTTATAGGTTGTCTTGTACTCCCAAAGTACAATATCGACTTTGTCATCCCAAACTCTCCTTCCAACATCACAATTTTTTGTCAACGTATGGCTCAATATCTTGTTGAAGGCGTTAACAACCCCATTTTCCGAGGGTAACAAGGGTTTGTCCTTTGGTGTGCAACCATAAATTCATACACTAATATCCTGATAGTCTCATTAAGGAAATGAGTACCCCTATCACTTGTTAAACTTAAAGGACATCCATACGTGCTAATAATATTTTCCCATAGAAACCTTGCTGCCATAGTTGTTGTGCGATCCTTTGTAGGTGTCATTTCTGCCCACTTTGTAAGATTGTTTGTATAATTTATAATGTAGTGCGATCTTGTCCTACGCGTGGCTGGGGATATGGGGCTCACAAATTCAATTGCCCAGTTCTCAAAAGGTTCTACACTTGTAATAGACCTCAAAGGCATCTCATCTCTATGCCCAAGCTTTCCAAGGTGTCACCAATGGTCATATGCCTTACAATATCCTTTACAATCCTTATATAATGTTTCCCACCATAGGCCAATGAGTAGATTCTTACGTGTGGTGGCATCCCTCGCATAGTGTCCACTTGCAACACTGCTACAAGCCTCTTCCATAATTGCTTCCCACTCATGCTCAAGCACACACCGATGCAAAAATTCATCCCCGCCTAGTTTCTATAAGTCACCGTTGATCAACATGTAAGGTGTGGCATGAATAACAAGTTGTTTCTTCTCCAAAGCCTTCATTCCCTCAAGTGTTACTCCTGTGCGTAAAAAGACAACAATATTCTCTAAGTTCGAGGGTGTGCGGTTCAACCGAACAAATGTGCATCCAACATTTTTTCCTCAATGTTCCGCATGTCCTTTCCCGATTGAATCCTCGATAAATGGTCTGGACTAGAATTGCTCTTTCCTAGTTTAACCACCATTGTAAAATAGAACTCTTGAAACAACAAAACCCAACAACATATGCGCCTGTCAGAAACAAGATTATTTACTAATTATATCAATGCCATGTGGTACGTGAAAAGATGAATGGGGTAGCCAAGTAAATATTATCAAAATTTATGGAGCACATAGATCATAGACAAGGTGATCGGGGATAACTTGCAATGTCAAATATTCCCTAAACTCCCTTAAACCATTAAAATGCGAGTAGCGCCTTCAGAGAGCTTTTTGATGACTAGAAGAACGTGAAAAATAGACACTCGATCAAAGTTGGTCAATATAGAAAATTAATTGTCTTGGAATATCACAAAATCACTTCTATTACGTAGATCTTGTCATGATCTTTCTGATGCATTTTGAATGGACCAAATCCGAGTCCGTATGCAAAAGATATGGTCAGTCAAAGTTTGGGTCAAACTTGCGGGAAAAAGTGACGTGGCAAAAGGTGAACCAATCACATGTTGACACATGGCACCACTCCATTTGAGCATGTGGACCTCCAATTTTGGTAGAAAAATTCTATGCGTAGCTATTCCACATGAAAATATGACGGTTTAGCCTTATTAAAAGGTTTGGATAAAATTATCTCCGTGGACTATGGGATTGATTCCCATATAAGGATAAAAGATTTCCATTTGCTATTTATAGTGGATAATGCAATCAAAGGGATTTGAACCCTTGACTTGCACCAAAAGAATAGGCAGACTTACCAACCTGCCACCTTTGGAGAAATAATATAAAAGGAGCTCGCAGGCTTTTGTAGAAGACAAGTGACAGGTCTGTGAGAGGGCAGAATAGACCTACTTGTAGAAAACCTGATTTTTGAGGCACTTCCACTCAAAAACTAGATCTCGAGTTATATATGAAAGTTGTTTATAATTTTGAGAGATTTCTATAAATGTAACTTTTGTTACATGAAGTGTTGTAGATTTTCTTGTGTAGGTGATTTTCCATCGCATTTTCATAGAACAGCACGAGAGAAGCAGACAGAGATCTGATTTTTCCAAGTACTTCTAGTCTGAACCAAGCCATGGAGTAAAAAGGGAAGTTGTTCATATTTTTATAATATTTCCAGATCTATAATTTTTTTCATGTAGTGTTTATAAATATCCAGTTGTAGGTGTTTTTCAAGTCGCATTTGCAAGGGGATCACACTGTGGAAGCATTGTAGGAGCCATGGATCATTTTGGGAATAGTTTCTGGTAAATTGTAGAGTTTCCAATATCTTTGATCAGCTCATTTGCAGGTTTTGATATGTTTAGACATTATTGAAGGGTTATTGTACTTCATTGGTCATTTAATAGATTGATTCTCTTTTGAGAATCCGAAGATGTAGCCTTTGGGTGAACTCCGTTAACAATCTTGTTGTGTGGATTTTATTTCAGTTTGTGAAGATTTTGATCAGATAAAAAAATAGTTAATTGGATTAACTAATTGATTTGGTGAAGCAAACACTTAACTGGTAATTGGATTTTAGGAACATTTCAATATCCATAACCCACAATAGAATTTGAATACACTTATCAAATTTGGTTTCAAGAATTCAGTTTGAGTGTATGATTTGAATTCAACTTGTGAATTTTAAAATGGATTTGTACTAAGATTCAATTTATTCACTTAAGTTGAAAATAAAGGATAATTGGTTTATTTGGAAGAGTTTAAGGATTCGGGATACAAGAGCTCCCAAAATTGGCTTAATACTCTTAATCAATTGTCAAGTTTTAAATCTGAAAATTTTCTAAGTACTTTTGAAAAATTTAAGTACCATTTTTGAGATCAAGTTTGGTATCAGAGCAGTTAGATTGCCGGATTAGCTTCTAATTGTGTTTAAAAATTTGGATTCAATTTTAGTTTTAGTTGTGTAGACATTTTGGGCTTGTTAATCTTCTTTTGCAGTGTGTAATTTTGGAGTTACAGGTTGTTTGCAGGAAATAGGGAATCATGGGCAAGTCATCCAAACAAGAGCAACTAGATGAGCTTGAAGCCATAAACCGTCAACTCCAGGAAGAAAATTCTTTCTTGAGAGCCAATTTCTATTCCTTAGAAGAGGAAATAGTACGGTTAAAATCTGAACCACAATCCTCTACAACCAAGAAAGAGGAGTATGTCAACGAGATGCTTGCACAGAGCAAGAAGTTGATGGGTTTTGTCAAAGAGTTGTAGGAAGAAATACGACCAAGGATGCCCTCTTGGCAAAGCTGCAACAAGGTGAACAAAAGAAGGAAATGCCTTCCAAAGAAGATGTAGGTACTATGATAGAAACATGCATTGTAAGTTGTTCACATATTAAATCTTCCTCTAATTTAGTTTCAGACATTTCTTTGGGTGAATTTGAAAAACACACTAAGGGAATTGGGTCTAAGCTAATGGTTAAGATGTGATTTAATGGAAGAGGCCTTAGTAAAAATGGACAAGGTGATGCTAACCCCATACAGGTAGAGGATCAACCTCGGTTTGCAGGTTTGGGTTATTCTAGTGGGCAAATGGAAATTGGAGAAAGTTCCAAAGCATCTGAAGGAAGACAAACTTCTCCAACAGCCAAGGATCTACACCTCTATAATTACAAGATTCCGCCATCAAGAGGAACAATGAAAGGTGTAAGAAAATAGGTAAACGAGGTAATGAAATTCCACCTCCTCCCACTTACACTAAAAATAACACTAAGGGGAAATTGAATCCTAAAACTTCTAAAACACTCTTTCAGTTTGAACAATATAGCTTTGGTAGATAGAAATATGCTTTTCCTTGCATGTTTTGTGGAGGTACTAATCATTCTGCAACATATTGTTGGAAGAGGAAAACTATGTTAAAGAAGTTAATGCCTTTTGTGAATGATGAGGTAGGTGCTAAAGACCAATCTCACCCTGATGAGGTGAGAAAAGGAAAAAAGGTTACCTCTCCTAAACAAAGGAAAATTTTGGGTAAGTTTCCTAAAAACAAGGACATACAATTTTGTACCCATTGTAATAAGAAAGGACATGATGTTGTAACAATGTTGGAAAATGCATCCAAGTGCAACAATGGAAAGTTGTTAGGAAACCAACAAAATTAAATTCAACTCATGCAACCCAAATTTGTACTAAGGAAGTAAAACCACATGAACAAGAAAATGTTGTTAAAAGGGTTGGTAAAATGTTCCTTAGTTTTATGTTTGCATAACATTGATTGTTGATAACATGCAAACTTTTTCAGAGCTATAGGGATTCCTGATGTTTGTTGAAAGGATTTTTTCCTATGTATATATTCAACTTTGAAATTTTTATGGAAGTCACCTATAGAGAAATTGAGTGACAGTTTAAAATACTCAAGTTATTTTCTCACATGGTCAAGGTAGACAAATTCCATTTCTGACAGTAGTATGCAAGGATATGGGCATCATCAGAATGTCTAATTTTGAAACATGTAGTTTTATAATGTTTTCATTTGTGCAAATTTATGGATGCTTATAAGACCCATTCAGCACCTATTTGATATTATAATAAATAGACAAACTTGTTGTATCCACATGTTATTTGCACTAATTTTTAAGACCCTCATTTTGGGAAAATTTAATTTTTGTAACTATCAGATGTGGTTACAATTAGGGTGTAAATTTATTACACTAACAAACTGGTTTGCAAAGTTGCATCAGTGATCATTTTCTGATTATGGCAGTTCACCAATTTGGGTAAGCATATAGTTTGTTATCTATCCTTTTATAGTTTAGTGTATGGATAGAATTGGAAAATTCACATTTTGACTATAGCTATTCTTGGGCGTTGATAGTATAATTTATTCTAGATAGTGAATATTTGTATGTTGTTATAGTTTCAGATGGATAGTGGGCACTAGCCTAATTGTGGGTAGTTTAGATGTCTAGTATACTGATCTGTGTTATGGAATTGTAATTTTTGTAATTGGCCATATCACAAAGTGACATTTGAACACTAGCTTTCCATTTTAGAATGGGTGTTATTATCTAGTCAGTTATTTGTGATGGCATTAGAGTATGACAAAGTTCACGGTTGTGTGTAGTTGATGAGTGGTTGCAACGCATTTTGGTTGAACAATAACTTAATTAGGTGTTATTATTTGATCGGTTATGTAATTAGCTAATCAACTATTTGCATTTCATTAACCTATAATTCTATTTCGATTTCTTGTATGTGTTTGTGCAATGCAGGAAGAGATAACATGTTTTGTGGGTTGATACACAACTTTTTGTGGACAAAAAGCCTTCTCAATAGGGAGGAGTGATCGGGGATCAATTTTAGTGTCAAATGTTCCCTAAAATTCCTTAAACCATTAAAATGTAGTATATCCTTAGATATCTTTTTGACGACTATAAGAACATGAAAAATAAACACTCTGAGCTCCAGATACATCGATCAAAGTTGGTCAAAGTTTGGTCAACATGTGGTCAAAGTTGGTCAAACTGGAAAATTAATTATCTTAGAATCTCACAAAATCACTTCTATTGTGTAGATCTTGTCATGATATTTCTGACACATTTTGAACGGACCAAATCCGAGTCCGTATGCGAAAGATATGGTTAGTCAAAGTTTGGGTCAAACTTGCGGGAAAAAGTGACGTGGCAAAAGGTGAACCAATCACATGCTGACATGTGGAACCACTCCATTTGAGAACATGGACCTCTAATTTTGGTAGAAAAATGCTATGCGTATAGCTATTCCACATGAAAATAGGATGGTTTAGCCTTATTAAAAGGTTTGGATAAAATTATCTCCGTGGACTATGGGATTGATTCCCATATAAGGATAAAAGATTTCCATTTGCTATTTATAGTGGATAATGCAATCAAATGGATTCAAACCTTTGACCTATGCCAAAAGAGTAGGCAGACTTACCAACCCGCCACCTTTGGAGAAATAATATGAAAGGAACTCACATGCTTTTGTAGAAGACAAGTGATAGGTCTGTGAGAGGGTAGAATATACCTACTTGCAGAAAACCTTATTTTGAGGCACTTCCACTCAAAACTAGATCTCGAGTCATAGATGAAAGTAGTTCATAATTCCAAGAGATTTCCAGAAATGTAAATTTTGTTACATGAATTCCTCTACATGTTCCTGTGTAGGTGATTTTCCATCACAGTTTCACAAAACAAGCACGAGGAGTAGACAAAGATATGATTTTTCCAAGTACTTCTAGTCCGAACCAGGCCATGGAGTAAAAAGGAAGTTGTTTATATTTTTATAATATTTCCAGATATATAATATTTTTTTCATGTAGTGTTTATAAATCTCTAGTTTTAGGCATTTTTAGTCGCATTTGCAAGGGGATCACACTATGGAAGCACTATATGAGCCATGGATCATTTTGGGAACAATTTATGGTAAATTACAGAGTTTCCAATATCTTTGATCAGCTCATTTGTAGGTTTTGATCTATTTAGACATTATTGAAGGGTTATTATACTTCATTGGTTGTTTAATAGATCGATTCTCTTTTTGAGAATCTAGAGACGTAGCCTTCGGTGAACTCTGTTAACAATCTTGTTGTGTGGATTTTATTTCAGTTTGTGAAGCTTTTGATCAGATAAAAAAATAGTTAATTGGATTAACTAATTGATTTGGTGAAGCAAACACTTAACTGGTAATTGGATTTTAGGAACATTTCAGTATCCATAACCCACAACAGAATCTGAATACACTTATCAAATTTGGTTTCAAGAATTTAGTTTGAGTGTATGATTTGAATTCAACTTGTGAATTTTAAAATGGATTTGTACTAAGATTCAGTTTATTCACTTAAGTTGAAAATAAAGGATAATTGGTTTATTTGGAAGAGTTTAAGGATTCAGGATACAAGAGCTCCCAAAATTGGCTTAATACTCTTAATCAGTTGTCAAGTTTTAAATCTGAAAATTTTCTAAGTACTTTTGAAAAATTTAAGTACCATTTTTTGGATCACAAGGCCTCACGCTCTGTCGTTGTATAATTTTGTTTTGTTGGAGTTAACTTTTTCTTGGCGAAGAAAATATGATGATCTTACAATCCCTTCTCTAGCTTGAGCTAATATTGCACCAATGGCCATGCCTGCAGAGGCATGTACATGAACATGAAAGAGTTTGGACCATGAAGGAAAGCACAAAATAGGTGTTGTAGTAATCCTTTCCTTTAGAGTCTCAAACGCACGTTGTTGTGCCTCACCTCAATAGAAATTTCCTTTTCCTTTTAACAATTCCTCCAAGGGCGTGAAATCTTGGCATACCCCTTTGATAAACTTTATGTAATACCCCGTGTGCCCCAAGAATCCATGTACCTTGCTTTGGCTAGTAGGTTCCTCTAAGCCTGAAATTACAACAACCTTAGCAGGATCCACTAGCAATCCTTCTTTACTAATGATGTGCCCCAACAAAATTCCAAAGGGTGTGGAAAATATACACTTTTTAATGTTCAAAGAGATGCTCAACTATCTACATCTCTCAAACATCAGCCTCAAATTATCACAATGATATTTCACAAGCCCATATATTGTCCAATCATCCAGATACACCTGTAAGAACTTGTGAATATAATCCCAAAATGCTTGCACCACTATGCGCAAAAATACCACATGTGCACCTTCTTTAATCCAAAGGGTATAATCATGTATGCAAAACTTCCCACTTGTTGGTGAAAGTTGTCTTCTCTTGGTCATCTTCTGCTATCCTTACCTAATGATACCCAAAAAATCCATAAGTGAATGAGTAGATTTCACACCCTGTAATGCCCTACAAGATTTCCTAAGTAAATGGTGTGGGAAAGGGATCAATCACACACACAACATTTAATTCTCTTTAATCCACACAAATTCCGATTCTCGCCATCTTTCGATGGTGATCACCATAGGGCTCGCCCATTCCAACTCCTCAATGGGCACATTGATCCCAGAAATTAACATTTTGTCAATTTCTTCTTTCACCTTAATGTGCAGGTTAGGGTTCATCCTGTAAGGCCTCTTCCTAACCGGGCACACACCTTCTTTCAGTTTGATCTTCATCTTGCCCAATGATTCATGTATGCCTTTTAACTCATGATAGCCCCTAGGAAACAAATCTTGGAATTCATGCATTAGCTCAATGATCTTAAAGAACTTCGATTCAAACCAATCCCCAATAATGGCCTCCTTTGGTTCAACATTCATTCCAATGTTCACTTTTTTGGTCTTTATAGGCTCATAATAGGCACACGCCTTGTCATCCTCATTGTCAAGACGTCGCACGTACCTTATATATTCTCAACATCCAAGTTTTCTCGCTTCCTCATCATCAACTATATAGACCATCTTACCCTTCTCTTTTTCTAAGCGGGCATGGCCAAGTTGTTCGAATATGTCTCCTCTTCATCTAAATGAACCTCCAAGTCGACTCTAAGCAACTCCTAAAGAAGTTCCTCGGCCTTTACACTATCTCTCATAGTTAAGTACTTTATGACCTGTAATGCCTCATTCACCGGAGATTTAGAGGAAAATATAGTCAAAGGTCTGAATCATACCTTCAGTGAGTTCTTGTCAATTTCTGGTCTCTCTATTTAACTCCGCATAGATATACCATGCAAGCACGTAGCCTCTCAAGGTGAACTAGAGCTTGTGTACCACAATTTTTTTGTAAAGCTTCTTACCCCTCCGCCCGAGTCTCTCACACTATTGAACGCGTGTCTTTGAATAGAATCATTGTCATAGAATTCATAGATCTAATTAGGTGCATTGCTCATATGAAACCTAGTAGATAAGGTGATCCTTATCTCCCGTCATTCTAAAAGATTATCCCTATGTATAGTCCACTAAAGCACGTTGTCATCCCGCACCAAGTATACACTAGCATGTTTCTTCTTTCTACTTGACATTCCCACTGAACTTCCATAACAAGCATGAATACTTCTGGATTCTCATCACTAGTATACTGTGGTATCTGGTTACTTCCCAATCTCCTAACATAATGCAGTTTGCTTACACACGTAGCTACACTCTTCACTTTGCACCCAACCATTTCATAAGTACCATGGGCCCAATTGTCACATGCAACACTTGTAGTATCACTCACAGATTGTGCATCATCCCATTGAAGAACCCCTTCCTTTGATGGCTCAAGAACTTACAGATCTTGAATGGTGCGCACATAAATCCTGTTTAAATATTCTTCACTCAAGGGCTCCACATATGGTGTAGAATTAGCGTCGTCAAGGGTATAATGATGCGTTATTCCTTGTTCTCGTAACTCGATATGCCCCTTTGTTGGAACGTAGATCAACGTTATTTACATAACACCAAGGGTGCCCAAGTAATGCTAGAAAATTGTCTACTTCTACCAATGCTAAGACCTCAAAGTCCCTAATAAACTTGGCCCCCTAAATAGTAATTGATACATCCTTTAAAACTCCAATTGGAGTGGCTTTAGTCCTGTTTTCCATAAACAAAACATTTGAAGATGGTTGCAATGGTGGTCTACCCATCTGAATCCACACATCCAAAGTGAGTACATTTACTTCCACACCTATGTCAATCAAAATATTACTCAAAATCCAACCATCAATAATAATATTTAGAGTAATCTCATTATCATAATCCAAACTGTCCGGAGGAAGGTTAGCATGTAAAATTTGTCTCTCATGCTCAGTCCCAATGCATAGAGTGTTTCCCTTCAACCAATTCCCAAAAAGGAATGGTATTCTCTCAACGCAACATCTTGCAAACCTCTTTTAGATCATCAACATATGTCTGATGGAGCCCAACTAATTTCTTTTGTTCTAACTTCCGTGACTGTTCCTTTAGACATTGTATCTCACCCTACATATTCCTAATGACCTCCATGGTTTCTTGATAAACTTCCTTGTGATGCATAGGATTTGGATACTTCACATGTAACACCTTCTCCTTAGTAATTATAAGCCTGTTGAAGAATCTCTTTGGCACACATAGCCTCGGCGTGTGAAATAATCTTCATAGGTACCAACTTAGCATCCGATGCTAATTTCGGCATCCACCTTTGGTCATCTACCGGTGTTGTACTCCACCCATTCCCATGCCTTTTTTATCATGTTTATGATTTTTAATCAGATGTTCATATAAGTCTAGGCACTCTTCATAGCCATTTGTGGTTCTTTCCACAGAAAGAGCAAATAATGTTTTGTGGACATTTGCACATGTAGTGATCATGGGAATCCACATGTATAACAAGTCCCACAAGGGAAATAAATCCTTCCACCCCCACAACCTCGGCCTCTAAATCCTCCATGGTATCCTCGACCCCTACCATGACCACCATTAGAATGCCCCTCATTGTGATCATGGTCATAATGTTCACCTTCCTCCTTAGAGTTATTAGCAACACCTTTCTGACACACCCCAACATCAATGACATCATGAATTTGATCAATTAACTAACAATCTTCAGTGTCATGAGTGGAAGACTTGTAAATCTTACAGTAGTTGGACACATTTTTCCTTATTGTGCAACAATGGGCACCAACTTGAACTATGGTCCAAATGACATATCTCACAATCCAACAACAAGGAGCTGCATCGATTTATGGGGACAACTATCCTTAGTATGCCCCTCTACTTCACAATCTGTACACCAAATTCCATTGCACATCTCATGTGTCGAATTATCAGATAATTTCTCCAACTATTTTGCCATTGTTGTAATCTGGGATTCTAAAAATGGGCTCACTCCTGTGTCTACACTCCCTACCGCCACAAAGGCGCAAAGAAAAGCGCTTCAAGTGCCTCACGTGGATTTGTGTAAATTTTATGTGAAAGCACTCTTCTAAAGGTTGTGATCAATCCTCTAACGAACCGTTGTGCATGTTGGCTCACATGTATGTCATAAAATAACTTAGAAAAAGGGTTGAATTGAGCAACATACTCCCTAACACTCTCGGTGAGTGCCCTGTTCAATGTCTTTGAGTACACTTATGCTTTTCTCGCTCAAGCTCGGGGATATAAAATTATTTTTAAGAAAGCATATTGCAAAGCTATATAATCCACACAAGTCTGATTAGGATCAAACTTTCTATACCAATTATGCACGCGCCTCTACAATATAGTTGCAAAATGTCTTGCCTTGCACTATGGTTGTAATCCCCTTAACGTGCCATAGTATTTCACACATATGGACATGATTGGCTGCGTCTTCAATGCCTTTATACTCGGAAGATGGAGAGACGTATCGTATAAATTTGCTAAGGTTGGTACGGACCTTGCCCACCAAATATGGAGCTTGAATTTCCTCCTGTGTTTCCACCGCCTCCTCTAGATCCACTAGCACTGAACGACTTGATCCTCCCAATTTTCCCTCTAAGGCAACAGTCGAGAATGTGCTTCCTTGTGCTCCACAAGCTTATGCTAAAGCCCGAACCCCTATAGTCTGCGAAGTTGCACAACTTCCGGACATTATACCACTGTTCTACGTGCCACGTTCTATGTCGATAACGCAAGAAAATATACCTCAACTGGACCCCCAAACAAAATGAATGACGATTATGCCATAGATGAATATGCTACCTGATTTACTCTTACTTAAACCTAATTGCAAATTAACTATATCCAGTGCAACTCTACTTCCCACACTAGCTTGCTTGTTAATTGTTGTAGATATTGGAAAACCAAGCGTAAGGGCTAGGTCACTGTGTAGGCTCGGACGTGTGTCCGGAGTCCACACTCTTTCTCAGAGACATGCCTTCATCTAAAGCCTGGAGAGGTTTCTCTATCATGCTTTCCCAAATGGGGGAGCTCCGGATGCTCGGCTCCACATCTTTTGTGTGAGCCCTAAATCCTTCACGAGACATCTCTCTCTGCATCACCATTATTTCCACAATCTTTCACTACTTCACCAATTCCCTCTTGTGCACTTCATTAAACTCAAGCTACCTTTTTCTATATGTCTCTCTCGCCGCTAGGTCCTCCATCTTCATCAATATTTCTCCCGCCCCGTGTGCGGTGGAGTTTAGCTAGTCATGGGTTTCTATTGCAAATCGAGGGTTACAATTAGGATCTTGATCGCGGTGGGATACCGCATAAATATGACCCTCGGGGCTCCCACAAGAATTAGAACTTAGCAACCTCCGAGGCAAGAATAAATTGAAAATGCATATTCCAATGTGTACTTGTTCAAATCACCATGGAACCAGGACATTCATAGAGCACGTCCAAATCAGATCGTATCATACAAGACTTGGAATTATTCTTGTGTCCAAATAAGCATGTGAAACCTCTAATTCCTCTTAGATGCATAAGTAACTAGTAACTCGTATAGCTCGTAAGGAAGCAATAAAATAATGTCTCATACATACTCGTGATACAAGTTTTGTTCCACTCACGCGCGTGCATTAATATCAGAGTCTAGTGCTAAATTTACAAGCATACTCTTCTTTCATATCTTCTAATCACTCCTCAATACTGGCCAAGGTTAATCAAGACGTCTTCATCACACAACATCTTGAAAAATAACTAAGAAAGAGGTCTACAACAATGGAACTAATGATGTAGCTTAGAATGTATTGCAAATAGCCCAAGGCGCGCACACATCACTGATCGAACCGAATGCTCACCCGAAGTGCGCGAGGGTACCAAGTCTCTCTGTCAGAGACACTTCTCTAGAATGTTAGCATGCTTGAGTATATAGATGTTCAAGTTCATAACATATAGTAAAACATTCCACTTTACATAAACCAGATCTAAATCTAAACCATAAGAAAGATTAACTAAAAATGACTATAATTAGATTTGTCATGAAAGATCCATGTTCGAGATATATCTAAGACCTATATCTAGGCAACAAGATCCATTATATTTGTACCATAAAACACAAAAGCTTCTTACATACATAATCCAGTCTCCATAGTCATGCACGCTAGTAAATTCACAAAGATAACTCTACAATAAACAATATATCTAAACAGACAAATCAATACATATTTATATGGGTGGGGACTTTCCCTTCACCGCCTTGCTTTAGGAAATAAGGGATAAAATATGCGGAACAATCTCTCATAGAATCACAACAAAGAGGAATTAATATGTAGGAAATATTACAAATATGAAATAAAAGTATAGAATAAAAAGAACACAACACAAAGAGACACTATTTAACGTGGTTCACCCAATTTGGGCTACGTCCAATAAGAATCACTTGCTCAGATTTTATTACAAGCCACCGCTCTCTCAATATAATACCTAGATCTATTTTGAGCTATGCTCAACAAACTCTACAGAATTCACACCTGAATTCACACACATCTGCAATGTTACATCAACCCTACCATATGCACGAAACCATATAAATAAGGAACTACTTAAGTATTTTTACAATACCATGGGTACCAAAACCATGGGCCTAAACCATCCCATAAACCTATGGTTCAAAGATCCCGCTCATATGATAAGAGCACATTTCTGGTATATGAGACACATTTTTCGAGGCTAAAAAAATATCGAGGGTCGCACCCCCAAACCTTGGCGAAAACCGTGGATAGTGTACAATAATTTTAGTGTACAACCTTCAACATTTCCACACATGAAAACAGGCTCCATAACATAACACACCTATGTACCTTCCAAATATAGGCTACATGCTAATAATATCCATACGGCCTTACAAGAGAATACAAAGCATGCAAGTGCAACTAATAGATCTCCTATAATTAACTCTTAGTACGAGATCCTATTATTAGCCCAAAACTCTGCATGGTGCTCGTTCTTCTACTCGTCCCAAAATAACCTTGGTGTAGTCTCGTAAGTCTTCATATAATTGCGTGCTCCACACTCCATGTCCAAAAATAAACTTATGCTAAAAAAAAAAGGCTAAGTCTTGTTCCCAACTGTTCCTTGCGCACCCCTATTTTGCTTATACTTTCTCACACTCCAGCGTGCCCTATGTCTATATGCCCAAACCTTATGTGCTTTTAACCCTTATTTTGCATTTCATCTACTCAATAAAATGCAAGTAGCCAATACTTGTTTGAATTTGTAGATCTTGACTTTAATGGGTAGTTAGGAAAAATGTAAATGTAAGAGGAATTTGAATGCAAGTTTCATTGGACACATCAGGGACAAGAAGACGCAGATTCTACTTAGAATGCAAAGGTGGTGATTCCATGCAAAATTAAGGGTTGTGTTTTTCTCCAACTATCATTCTAACAATATCAACCCTATCCGTTTTTTGTACATATATACAAAATTCAATAAATATGTACTCATATGTATATAATGTTTATATGGACAATAACAAAGAACATATACATCTAATTATGAAGAATTCACATTGATACGAACAACATCCTTTGTTATAACTCTGAACACATAGTAAAATGTTTTTGTAATGGATATGAATTATTCAATTATATATAACAATTGAAAACCAGATACAAATAAAAAAATGCCATTGTCTTGCGGGTGGAGATCGTTTGCGGCAGGAAATTATAGGTCAATGGATGCACGTGGTGCTGTGCTTTCATTTTCAAAGTCAATGAAGCTTAGGCATTCATGTATGACACGAATTTTGGCTCTCATACTTGAGTTTTCCAAGAGCCTCGCCGCCACCGCAAATTATGTTGCGGTGGTGCGAACTAGTTGTTGGAGGGCACCTTCGAGAGCGCATTTCTTCAAGTTTTTGGCTCGTTTGTGGGGACCTTTGAACTCCATATTAGGTGCGGTCGGTGGACCAAGCCACTTATAGTCAACCGATAACTGACCACACAATTTCTATGACATGACGTTTTATAAAATCCAATGTGACAGCTTAAGATTTGTTAGATGACATTGATACACTCCTCCACATCTACAACCTGCATTTGCTCGTGTAACTTGAATCTATCGGGGCAACAAGCTTTCCATTTGTAAAATACCTTTGAACATAAAAAATAGCATAGATTGGTCCATACGTTATTATTTTGGGTGCCCATTAATTATAGTTGTCTTGTAAATATCTGAAACTTCACACGTACAAATTAAATGTTGCAGCGCTAATGTAAATGTGATTACATTTAACCCATGCAACCTCTTCCAAAAGCTGAACAAATAAATGCCATTCAATAACATTAAAAATGCACTCTCCATGTGTTCGTTGTTTGATATTTGTGCACCACCTCATCATGCATCTTCTCGAACAAACCCATATTCCACCGCCTCATTCTTGGTAAGAGTAGAGGTTGGAACCGAGAAGACCCAATTCTCTGTCAAATTTTGAGCTACTCAAAACCAAGTTATAGGCCTGCACATGGGGAGAGTGCATTCTCAATTAGGATAAAAATTGTGATGGTGGTGTACATGAGAAGCTAGATTAGAGCTATGTTCAAATATTGACACATTACAATGAGCTCGGGTTGATAAATAATGTGCAAGGGTGAAACAAGTCTGTGAACCATGATAACAAAGACTCAAATGGTGTCCAAGAGGAAGGTACCTGGTGACAGGATTGAACCAATTGATTGGTTATTGATAGGTATAACAAGTTTGAAACCGGAACGCGACATAAGCCTAAATGAGGATTTGAAAATCCAAAAGGTATTTTCCCATCACATGAAACCAATATTTGTTCATGCTCCCACACAAAATCTACCTCAGATTTGAATTTTGTAAAGCATTTTGAGTAGCAAACAAGCTCGTGGTCATAGTTCATAGAGCCATGCCATATTCACAGGGAGGAAAAAGACCATGTCATATTTAAAGCGTGAATAAAAAGAAGAAAAAATCTGCATCTACAAAATTGACATCCAAGATGCATTTGTGCAATGATGATGTATGTCACATTCCTATCCGTTGATTACTCTAACTCATGCCAACAAGATGAGGTGTTGATCTAGTTTAGAATCACCTTTCGGTGTAAAAATGTACTACTTAGCAATTGCATTTAAGGTGAAAAAATAGGAAAGGATGTAAAGGTAATGTTTCTATGAATTTTCTCTATATTGTAGTAGAGGATAAGAAACATCTAAGGTAGTGGCGTGATTTTTATGTAAGATAAGGGGTTTGATGAATGCCTGTGAGAGTGGAAGGAAGTAACATATATATGTGCTTTTAGATTCTAAATCGTGGGTGGAAAAAGTGGTGAAGGACATTGTAAAGTTAGCAATAAAGGATGTCAACAATTATGCCCAACTCCTCGATGAACCTTGTTTGGTTGTTCACTTACATCAAGCACAATCGATGTTTGATGGTGTTATCATTGATTATATAAAATTTGAAATAAGTCTCTTCTTATGAAATCAGTTTTATGTTATCTCGTATTTCATGTTTAATGTTGTATTTTTGGGGTAAATATTGCATTTATTAATCTTTTGGAAAGAGAAAGGGTGACAATGGTCCTACTATTTCAACACAATTAATATGTATGTGACTATGAATTTTGAATCATCGGTCAAAGAAGTAACAAAGACTACTATAAAGTTAATAGTTGATAATGTTAACATGCATGCCCACCTCCTCAACGATACTCACTTGGTGATTCACTTAAATTGATTGTAACTAGTTCTTAAGGGCATTACAATTGATGATTTAAAATTTAAAATATTTTTGTAACTTTCAAACTAATTTCATGCTATTTACAATCTATGTTTCAAGTTGTGTTTTGTGGTCAAGTCTTACAATTATAAATATTTTGGAAAGAGAAATGATGGAGAAAGTTGGGCCACATAGATTTAAGGTTGCAAAGACCGTGTCATGTTTCATATATGCATTAAAAGTATCAATTGTATCCTTCTCGACACTAAGTACCACACTTTGCAACAAGATAATGGAGGGTGTTATTTATAACCACATTTTCGTAGTGGTTGTAACATACAAGGCCCATGGCTTGCAACATTTCATTCAAACTTGTTTGAAGTTACGTTTGGAATATTTGGTAAGGATTTGAGGGAGAGGCACATTTTCATCCTTGAACGAAAGTGCCTTGTTCTCCTTTTGCAGCCAAGATAAAGAATAAGGAGCATGACACATGTGATTTTTATTGAATTTGATGTATCTTAATTTTGAAAAACTTAAATATAAATATATATTATTATTGTATTTATTTAACAATCTCTAATAACACCCATACCAAATATATGTAAATTTGAGTCTCTATCAACAACACATATCCCCATACTTGTCCCCTAGTGACTATGATTTTATCCCACGAAATTTGTTAGAATTCTAAAAGGTAAGCTTTAAACATGTCCCCTATAACTTTAACCCTTGATGTCGTGCTAATCCTACTTTTGAGCCTCATGTACTTGCGTTTGTTTTTTCTTAGTTCGTGGCACATCGTATTTTGGCAATAGACAAAATTGTGTTTAGTAATTATTTGCACTATCAACACCACAATGTAGATGAAACATCTTTTTAACAAATTATATGATTTTTTGAGCCATGATTCTTGGGATGCTTTATAGCCTGATATTGTTTTCTCAACTTTGTTGTATTTATTGGTTTTGGGTACATTGCGATGACTTATATTCATCCATGGTAACTCTTTTTTCAAATTTCTTGATCAATTTTTTTCTTAGCGACCCTTGTTCAGAGTACGAATTCATATTTTGACTTAGTGGTTACAACAACTCAACATCCATGTATTCCTGTAAGATGGATTGGTTACCATGGGGATAGTTACATTTCACTTTATATTGATTCAAGCTTTGATTATCGAAACCCACTAGTCTTTGAGCTTCCTTATTTCTCGTTTCCCATTCTATACTTAAGGGAGGGTGTTGGAGTGTGTGTGTTCACATTGGCTTACAATTCAGGTTATTTCTAAACCAACTTGGTTTTAGCCATGTTCACACTCACTTAGGAAGTTAAGCTTGAATTAGGGATATGGGTTATTATATTAACAACTTATATTTGATTCTTGTCTAGGTTTGTGTACACATTCGGTTTGGTAATTCATGTCTCATGCAACAACACAAATTGTATAATTCATTTGCACTAGTCCACACTATCTAACTTAACCAATTATCATATCCCTAGCTATACCTCACCCATTCTTGCTTGCACACATAACCTATATGTACACACAACAAACATATTACTCTATTAAAGCAAGTTATACCCTCGCATATCATAATACCAACTTTCACATCACCCACACAAGCATTTGGGACCATAGCAGATAGGGATACATAACACCTATAAGTTATAGGCTAACTTGGCCGCTTTAGTCCCTCCTTATCTAACAACACTTTTATAATTCAAATTCTGTGGGTCATTCCTAGTCAATGTTATTCAAGGTTTCCAGATCTAGTTCGCATATATGATCTAGTCATTTCATCCATCGTCATTTCATATATGATCAAGTCATTTATGGTCCCTTATTATGGTCACATAACTTTATATCTATATGATTCCCTTGCTAGAATCTCATAATTAACTACTAAAAGGCCGACCATTAAGAAAATAAGATTCCTAAATGGCTAGAAAAGACCCAAAAGATGTGAGTAATATATAAAGAGGTTGGGGGCACTGACGTTGGCATCTTGCTTCAGGCGTTGGTATCCGGACTCAAAAAAACTAAAGTGTCAAAGGTTAGATCGGGCAAGGTCTGCAAGACCAAAAATAAAAATTGAAAGCAAGCAAAGAGGCCAAAGACGGTGGTCAATTAGTACTTTTATCACTTAGGAATTATATGAACAGTGGTATGTGATCGGGACTAAATAGTTACCCAAAGTGTGTGATTTAGTGTCTACAATCACACACTTTGGATACATTTCTAGGTCCTAGTCACATACTACTATTCAAATGATTCCTAAGTGAGAAAAGTATTAATTGACCACTTTTTTAGGCCTCTTTGCTTGCTTTCAATTTTCCTTTTTAGTCTTACACACCTTCTTTCCCAGTATGACCTTCGACACTTATGTTTTTACGAGTCCGGACACCAATGCCAGGCGACCCCGTCCCCTCTGGGTGCCCAAACCTCTTTGTATCTTACTTGCATCTTTTGGGTATATTCTAGTTGTTTGGGCATCTTATTTTCTTGTTGGTTGAAATTTTAGTGGTTAATTACTAAATTCAAGCAAGGGAATCATATAAATATAAAGTTATTTGACCATAATAAAGGACCAAACACTAAGTATTATTTATCACCACCCAAGGTTGCATCCAAAATCATTCAAGCATCCATCTAGGTCCATGCAAGGGACAAGGGAATATTATTTTTGCATACACACATAGGATGGAAAGTTCATTTTTCCATGCACATGTCTATCTACATCTTTTACATCAAGTTATTGCTCGCTATCAAGTACAATTCGAACAAGATCCACCTAGGGCATGATTTCCTTCACACACACACAAAACTACATTGGGTCTAAGATGTAGTGTAGTGCTCAGTCATAATTTCAATTTTTTGACACTCGAGGATAGTTTGACCTCTTATTTTGCATCTTTTTCTTTTTAGGATTTTATGTGTTTTGGGGTTTTACAGGTATTTATTTCTTATTGCACGTTTTAGGTGAATAATAGTGAAGTGTATCGACATACCATTACTTTTATTTATGTGGATTTTCTTGCTTATTTCACATCATTCAAACTTCACATTAATACATCCTCAGAAATCACACTCACAATAATGTCATGACCAATCCTACTTCCAAACATCGTGCATGATCACTTTCTTCCTACGTGCTATTAGTTTATCATTATCTCAAATCACATGCAAGTATCTTACTTTCTATGGTTGTATCACTCTTCCCATCACAGTTGGGCCTCTTAATATCTACATTCCATTTGTTGTCACATCTAGAATCAAGCATTGTGACATGATCTTAGGTCTTCCTTGGCTTAAGGCCATTAGGGTTATTCCATCTATTATACATCAATGTCTCAAATTCATACATGAGTGTTAAGTCATCACTATTCAAGGTATCCCACCATGGACCCGTTACCTATTAACTCTCAAGATTCACAAGTCCCTGTCATTAGTGCACCTATTAGCATTACTCCTAGTCCATTAGCTATCACAACTACTCCTACCATTGGCGATGTTCCTTTTACAGCTTTTCCACACACTCATAGTGCTAGTCCCACATTTTCACCATCATCCACTAGATCGTGTTGGTCTCATTTACCTTCAACTTTCATCACCCAATCTCAAGTGTACATATACCTCTTATAGCCCACCACATAGAAATAGGTTGTCACACGGGGTTCTTAGTACACATTGCGTATCTCAATTTTCCAATAGGTATATTTTACCTCATACATGAAACAATCCTTTAGGACACAACTTTCCTACACACACTCGTGTAATGAGTCTCGTAAGGTACTTGTCCCTTGAGTCATGATCACATGCTTTCTTCATTCGCAATTATATATAGTTAGCCCTCACTCAACATACTCATTGGATAAATCCCATGTTACTCTCACACATTAGGGGCATCAACTTCCCCCTCATTTCCTCGATGACACACTATGTTTATAAGATCAACTTGATTGTTGAGGGAGTAGTTACACACTGGAACCTCAATTTATACCCACACACTAGAGGGAAACCTTGCTTTCCCACCTTTGCTTACACACTTTATACTTCATCAAAAGCACTAAAATGTACATTTTCCCTAATCGGGGCATTTTCAGATCACCCTTCCTTATCTTTAGAGAATAGGTTTTCATCTATTCCCTCAGGGGGCCTAAAATCCAAAAATATTCAAATATTTTAAAAATTCAAAACAATCGCATCACTCTTGTTTGGTGATTTAATTTAATTTGAATTAAATCTCATTACAGAGTAACTAATAAAATAAATGATGTTCGAATGATGTAATATAGTAATGACACAAGCAAACTAAGATGTAAATTATAAAACCCTAAGAAAGGAGATGAGATAAGAAGACTTAGCTTATATACGTGTAATCTGGAAGTGATCTAAGTAGGGAGAAGTGCTAAAAAGGATATAAGCAATGTTAGATCTCGACCTCTGTAAATTTTTGAGCTCATGAACAAGGCTAGATAGGTGTGCCCGTAGCAGGACAAGAGCACTTGGGTGCTTATGACTAGATTTGGGTGCCCATTATCTTGAATAAAAGCTTCGATCTAGTTTATGTTGTGTTGTAAGGGTGTCACAACTATTCTCTTGTGAATCACCTTATAGTTGCTCCCTGAACCGCCGAAGGTACCTGTAACCTACAAAAGAGAAATTCACCTACACAACCCCACAAACCACATCAAACCTAAATAAGAAAATGAAAAATGGGGATTCTGACTGACTCCAGTGATCACCCTGATAGTGAACTTATGATAAAGCATTGCTCTACATCTCAAACTCCATGTAGATATAGTGAGTGTGTGTAGAAATGATGCACTTGTGCAAGTTACACTTAATAGTGGGTTGTATCTAGAATGTAACAATGTAGTAGAATGTGTATATGGAATAGAAATAACTTCCCCTTCCTATGTTGTGTATGCAAAAGTATGCAGCCCTTGTCCCTTGAATGGATGTTGGATGAATGCCTTGGAGTGCTTTAGATGCTTTTTGAATGCAATTTTAGGTTATGATAGTAATGTTTAGGGCTTGGTCCTTTATTTTGAACACATAATTGTGTATTTATATGATCCCCTTGTTTGAAATTCATTATTGACAACTAAAAGGCCGACCCAGAATTGAAAAACATGCCCAAAAGATAAAAAAGACCCAAAAAGAGTGATTAAGGTGAGAAAGGGTCAGGGGCACCAAGAGGGGACAAGAGTGCCGAGGAACTAGTTTATGAAGCCATAAAAGATAAATCAATAAAGTCCTGACTTGGCTGTAGGTTGCGTAAGACCAAATAGAAAACATGAGACAAATAAAAGAGGCCAAAGATAGTTGTTAATCACTAGTTTTCTTTCTTAGGAATCATGTAAATGCTAGTATGTTTTTAGGACCTAGAAATGTACCTAAGTGCATGATTTTGTATCTACATTTTCCCTCACTTTATGTTGTTGAGTGAATACTCGATAACATAAAGTATATAGAAGATACGTACCTTATGATCCCATAGAGTGTGCATCGAAATGAGTTTCGAGTGGAGAAGTGAAGCATGGAATGATGCAAAGTGAAGCATGGAGACTAAGAAAGGAAAGTAATCCTAGGGGTGAAATGTATGAGTTGTGTTGTACCTATTGTTATGCTTGTAATTGTTCTTTTAGGTTGCTTATTGTCACATATTATGGACAAACCTTTAAAATAAGAGTGAAAGAGTAGTCAAAGTCTTGTATATGAAAAATTTGAGCAAATTATGCAAAAGTGTGCAAAAGTAGTAGTAAAGGAAAGTGTACACCTGATGTAGAAGAGTGTAAAGGATAAAAAAATGTTCCAAGATGATATGAATATTGATTTTTTTGGGTAATATCATGCTAAGGGTAAGTTTATTTAGGCGATATCATGTGAGATGTGAGTTTTTGGGCGATCTCATGCTGATTATGAGTTTTTGGGTGATCACATGCCAAAGAGAAAGTGTTGGGGAGAAAGGTATAATATTACTCTCCTTCCATGACTCTTCCCAACAAGCACCACTATAGATGGTATGTCCCCGATTTGTTCCTAATTTCTTGAATTAGTTCCATTGCATTGATTGTTACGATTAAAATGGATTGTAGGAGATTGCATGCATTTTGTAATTGGAGGAATGTGCATGTAATTGTAGGATTGCTATGAAGAATTTTGTGAACCGTGTTGATCTCACAAGCTGAATGTATATGCCCCGAGACATTAGTGCCAAAGTGAGGAAATAGGCACCCAGTGCTCTTGTTTGAGTCTTGGCGCTAGTGTCTGTGTTATTGAGGACCTAAGTCATATGCTTTGGTTCATTCTATGACTTTGTTGTTGTGTTGATTTTATACCGTGTAAATATGTGTTATAGCTCCGAGCTATCAGAGGGGTGTTTTGCTCACCTAATGTATTCCCCCATCGTGTGGAGTGCATGCAACTAATGTAGGAGTGTGCGGCCCAAAAGAGAGGACTTGATGTTGTGTTGAATTGTATACATGTAGGGGGTAGGGGATGTGCATGGTAAAAACCAAGGCGTATATAAAAAAGTGGCTAACAACATGTGTTGGTAGAAAAAGTAACAAACATGCAATAAAAGACAATGTAACAAGTAAGTGTGCAAACAAAGTGGACCACAAAAAGTGGGTTTCAAACATGGGACATCACTCACAATGTCACAAGACAATCAAGGCTGAAATGGCCAAAAGCATACAATGAGCATACAAGACATATGACATAGCCCGCAAACAATAGCATAAAATGATAAACAATGGTAAACAAAGTGTATCAAATAACTACAAAGTGGCATGTAGTCTTGTAAGGAAAATGTTGCACATGAAGCACCTGTTTATATGTATCCATGGAAAGAAATGTGCTAAAAACTAGAAGTAGTAAATGATGAAATAATAAGACACGTGTGTGACAAGATTAAAGGTAGATGCTCCCGGGAGCCTCGGTGGGATTGGGAAAGAATACAAAGGCCGAGCATCATAAAGAACATGTGAAAATTTATAAGAGATCTGCATTCACTTCAAAAGACCAAGTGAATGTGCATATGTGTATATAGAAAGATAATGATATACTGAGTATCGACTAGTATAATTAGCAAAGTGCATCATGTAAGTAGTATGGGAAAACAAGAGTAAGTGCAACCAAGATATGAAAATGTTATGTATGATTGTGATGGAGTGGTATGCAATGTGTGAGCATGATAGAGTAGTGTGTCCCCCAACAATTGTTTATGAGATGAGGTTCATTTATAAAAGACCCTCAACAATCAAGAATGAACCATAGAACAAAAGTGCATCACCGGAAATGGTTTGAGAATGTTTGCTAGAAAGATAGATCATGAATCATAGAGCATACAAAGTGAATGATGTGAGGTTTTTTTCATATCTAGACCCCCAACAGTTGAGTATGAACCGTGTAGCAAGAGTTCTTAATGGTTATTCCTAATATTACTACAATTAGCCTTAGAAACTAATTGATTAGGATAATCTACCATCGGTTGACTACCCCATTGAGATATTAACCAATTTAGGTTAAATCAGTTTGATTGATCATGATTTTAGGGATTTGAATTATTCCCTAATATTAGCCTTTCCAACCTATTTTATAGTTGAGGATAATTATGTTGTAAGCCTATATAATAGGTACTCCATATTGTACTAAAAACACATATTTAGAGACTCTTATGCATTATGTTAATATGGTTTTTTGTGTGCAGTATTTGAAGGTATTTTTCTATAGTTTAGGAATGACATTGCATGTTTAGTGGTAATGGTGTGTTGGAGAAAATCCTTGACATCAACGTGTTCCACGCTAATGTACTTGAAAACACATAAAAGACGCAACAATCCGAAACAAAGTTTCAAAAATAGGGGAAAAGAAAATTCATTTTGTATGAAAGATTGAAATCAAACTTCCTAGTATATGATTTTATGAAGTTAACAAAGAAATCTCCAAACTCTTTTTTTTAAGAAACTGGAAATAAAATACGGTATCTTCTTTATCACTATAGGTCTGACACTGGTTACCTTGTTTTAGTACCAAACTATGTTTACAAATTTCTTCACATAACATCATCAATAATTTGTAGAAGAAAATAGTGATTGAACTGATTTTCTTCTCTCACAACGATTTACATTTTCAAAAATCTTGGAGATAAACATGGTTGAAAGGCAACAATCAACACATATTATGTAGTAATAAAATTTTATGAGACCCACATCTCTTTAAGGCATTATGTCAAATAACCGGCATACCTTATGTATGCTTTCCCATTTGCTTACATGTTTACATTGGTATGCATCTAACAAAAATACACTCCCATTATATTTTGGTGGATGTCCATGATCTTCTCGAAAGCTTCCATTTTGAGAGTAGCTCATAGTTGTTGGCAAAGGTTGTGGAGTTTGTCTTTACACCTGTCAATTACATTTACTTCAAATATGAATTGTTTTAAAAAAACTCCTTTATTGTAGATGCTTCCATATTTTTATACATACCTACTAGGGAAATGACAATGTAATCATCTCGATAGAAGTATTTTCGTGTAATGTTTTAGTAGATGACCATATCACTTTCAAAATACCTATTTTGACATAGGCTTGGCGTATGTTAGAAAAGGTGAATTGATCTAATTAGATGCTTGTTAATTACATTTGGTGAAATCAATGTTTAGGGAGGATGCCCTTGTCTTTTGTTAACTCGGAGAAAATATTAGACTTGGTCAAACCGGCTATGTGAAATATCAATGAAATGCAATTTTGAGAGAGTTGATAGATTAGGCATAAATCTAATCAACCCATTTTATCTAAACTTGATTGTTATTAAGTATGTTAGATAAAACAATGCATTTTATTTTATAGATCCATTAAACACCATGCCTTCTAAAAGAATCTCTATAACATGTCCATTCATACATCTAATCCCTTTCCAATAGTTGTGAAGACATCGAGGCCCTACCCAACATTTATGAAAGATTGTATTGTTCTTAAGACCATCTTTCAAATTCAACAATGTATCCCTCTTAGTTTAGTTTAAAGATTATGTGACATTAGAATAAGAACAAATACATAGGAAATCTCATACAAGAGCAATTTTTGAATATCAATGCATTAATAAAGCTAATACGTCTCAAATTATGTTTCCTCTACACGAGCCCTCCTATGCATAAATTATTTTAAGGCATTTCGAGAGATGTATGACAATTAAAGAGGTAGGTTGTTGAAGTCATTTTTAATTAATATTATTTATTCAAGAAATAGTCTTATCGGATATTTTATTTATATGCCGTAAAAGATATTGCGCTAAAAACACTTGACACTTTCTAGCAAAGAGTCTCATAATAAAAATATATATGAACATTTGTATTATAATTAATTGAAATTCATTTATCTACATCATAAAAAATTAAAAACCAAAAAAACCAAGGCTTTCATGGTTGCATCACCCACCTCCGACCTAATTTGCAACATAATATGATATTTTCATTGCGTTTTGTTGTAATCCTAGTGTAAAATGAAAACATCAATTTAAGAGCATCAATATGATTGATAAAAATCTAGGGTTTAGTGCAGGTTTTTCAAGCAATTTATCCCTAGTAGCCATAGTTGTTGCTTCTTATAACCAAAGCTTTATTCAACAATTCTTTGTAAATCCATTTAATTGGTGGGAGTAAGAAATAAATCTCAGATGCAGAGGCTTTGATTAAGTAGAGATGAGAATAAGCTATCATTTCATGAACAAATGCAAGAGCGAACACAAAAATGGAGTTTATAATGTACAAAAAAAAAAAAGAAGAAAAACAAAGAGCCACCGAGTAAAGAATAAAATGAAGGTTTAAAAGACAAGATGAGAAAAAGAGTAAGAACAGGGAATAACCACAAGGAAAATAAATTAAGGGAAGATCGTGTGGAAGAAGAAGGTATTGAAACAAAGATGAAAAATGAGAAGAAGCTAAAACATAAACAACCAGAATAAAATATCTAAGACATTTTATTAAATATCTATATGAAAGAACATGGTAAATTAAAAAAATAAAAAATCACCAATTTCTATTGCCTATAAAGTTACATGGAAAGATACTGAAAAATCTTGTCAAAAAGTCTTGACACTTTCTCGACAATTAATCCCTCGATTGGAAACATCTCTAGTATAACAATATATCGATACAACATCTCTAAAAATGTGAAGAAAAAAAAGAGTGAAATGAGGGTTTCAAGGAAATTATCAATGTACGCCAACATAGTGTACAAGCAATGGATGATGCCAAGTTTGGATCCCCTGTATTATGTATTTGTGCTTGATTAGCTTATTTTAAAATGAAATATTGGAAGGTATGGATGGACTTATACCCTTCTTTAACTTTTATTCAATTTCCTAACTAACTAAAAACCATGTAAACCAAGGTTCAATGTTCTAACAAACTAAAAACAATGTAAATTAGGGTTTAATGTTCCAACTAAAAACCATGTAAATCACCATCTAAAGGAAATTAGAAATGTTTACTATCCCAAGTCATATGGATAAGTCACTTAGGTGCGTCTTAGAATTGTTTATATGATTTCAAAATTCCTTGCACTAAGTCTAGATCAAAATGATGATTTTTCGAATTGTGAAAGAAATTCTAATACACAATGAAAAAGCATAACTCGATAAAGTGGATTGTATATGATGGACTAGTGTTAGGTGTTTTTTTGTATGACCTCCTTTATTTAGTTTTTAGCCTATGATCATCATCTTGTCCTTTCGTAGGAATTTTTTTCACATTATTTTTCATTTATTGAGCCCTTTTAGATCTCCTTTCCCTCATGCGACCTTTTTTATATGGCTACCCACGACCAAAGTCTAGTTATTGAAGTTGTGACGAATTGTGATTTCGCCGAGGGAAACAACCACACAAGTTTGTTCCAAAAGTGTTATGTGAGGTAATACCACTTCCTTAAATGTTTTTAATTGATGAATTTGATACTACTTGTAAATGGCTTGAAAAATTTTGTTTGGTAAGCTAGTTTTTGATAAGATTTACTCTAAAAGGATTCTCAAAACCTTTGTTCATTTTACCTAGACCCAACATGGCATAAATTTGGATGTAATCTAGAATATGGCTAAAGGATTTTTTATTTATTTATTGTAAAATTACACATGTTGCAATGATTCTACAAAAAGCCTTGACCTAGACAAGACATTGTGGTTAAAGAACGTATTACACTTAAGGTGTCGACCTGGGTTGAGTTTCCTAGCCTTCTCAAGTCGTGTTGGCACTTTCTAGACCTCATAACCTCCTCTATCAATTGTGTCATACCCAAGGAACCCTTTAAGTTCTACTTTGCATGACCATAATGACAAGTTTATGTAGAAGTGGATCTTTCTCGGGACCTTGAGGAATCTATCAACATTCAAATGGAAGATAATTTTTATACTTAGATGATGGTATAGAATAACTTGCTAAACATTTGCTTCAATTGTCAATCACTTCGACACAAGATCCGAGATTTCCTAATTTTAGCCACTCGTAACAAAGTCACTTAAAATCCCTTTGTTAAGATCCCTTAGTAAAATTATGAAGAAGGTTGGACCACTATAGGTCGAAAAACCAACGTAACAAAGCCACTCTTGCCAAATCCTTAAGGTGTGCTTCTAATAATGTCAAGCCATGAGCTAGTCCATCCCTCATTTTATAGAGCTTCTTTAAGCCCTTTGTGGCATCCTTTCTTATGCAATTTTTGGTTATTTCCTCAACTTCCAAGGATGTGGTTTACACTCAATATCCCTACGGTAGATGCTCACTCTAGTTCTCATTTTGGTTTACAAGATAATTTTATTATAACTTCAAAGTGAATGTTCATATAATTTCTCCTTTTAAGCAAGGTCTCAACATTCTAAAGAACCCTCCTCTTTAGCATGAAGAAGGAAATATTCTTCTAGATGTCGAAGATAAATTAATCTTAATGATTTTCTTCATTCTAACCAAGAACTTGCCACAATGTAAAGAAAACCAAGAAAATACGGATAAATCGGGCCGATGACGCACACAAAGCCTATGGGGCATGGGGACACCAATTTTTCGCAAACCCACAATGCCCACAATTCAAAGAACACTTAGGAAAATTTGGGAAGAAGTTTTATAGGTAGGAAACGAATGCGGAGAACACGAGGATGCAGAGAAATGATGTCCGGGAAGTACAAGGGCGGTAAGTTCTCTAGAAAGTCAAACGTCTACAACATAAAGGAGGACTGCAAAGGTTTCAGAAATAAGACCAATGTGGCAAAAGAGGAGATGCGAAGAACAAAAGGTTTATAAGGACTAGGGACATGAGTGCTCCCAAAAGCTGAAATTACTGTAATATAAAGAAAAAGACCCAAAAAATCAAAGTGCTTAAAAATGACTAATTGCTGAGATCATTTCTCTTCCATGAGACTTCACAAAGGCAAACAAATTTATCATAGGAGTCACTTTACCAAAAAAAATGAAAAATTACACACATTTTTGGGTAAGTGACAATAGCTGGATCTTTTTGGGGATTGGACTGACTTAACACATAGTGATAACAAGATAGAGAAAAATACCCCAAAATCTCTAGTTTCATGACAAGGGCTTATCCACTATACAATAAAGTACAAAACAAGACAATACAGAAGAGATAAAGACAAAGGAACACAAACTAGAAATAAGGACTATACAAGACATATTTACAGACTTTACAAAGGACTTCCTAATCACCTAAGACTGAAACAATTTCAAATATTGACCACTATATGGTAATGGAAGTGAAGTTCCATCCATATAGCTTAAGTAATATGAATTTTCACCAGCAAAATTCTTGATTTTGAAAGGACCAAGCCAGAGAGAATCAAAATTACCATGACTTCCTCAAGGTTCTCACCTTTTGTCCCAGAGTAGGACAATGTCTCCAACTTAGAAGTCTCTGGATCTATATTTCTTATCAAATAGTTGTTTCACCTTCTCATTGGTGTGTAAAAATTCTATCAACTACCTGCAACCTATCCTCATCCAACTTTTGTAGGTACATTACTCTCTTTTCCATAGCACTGGTGAAGTTCTCATCCTCAATAGATTTCATAAAATATGATGTAGACAATTCCACTGCTACTCGAAGTTGGGCTTCTTTCCTATATACCAATTGAAATGAAGACATTCCAATTGCTCTCTTTGGTGTGATCATGTCTGCCTGTAGAGCATCATAGACATTTTGTGCCAATTCCTCCATGAATCATCAACAAGTTTTCTTATAATTGTCTCCAAATTCTTATTGGTTGATTTAGATCGCCCATTCCTTGTGAATAATAGTCTAAAGAATGTTAAAGGGAGATTCCATAGCCATAAAAAAATCAATCAACTCATGAGAGGAAAATTTTTGGGGCATTGTCTATGACAATCTTGTTTGGAACTCCAAATATGACCAAAATGTTTTCTTTGATGAAGTCACACACTACTTTGGAAGTGGTTCTTTTGATTGTGATGGCTTCTACCCACTTTGTGAAGTAGTTAGTGTCTATTAAGACATGTGTGTGTTATGTACTTAAAGTAGGATTACGAGTACGTGTAAAATCCAACCCCACTATGAAAGGGCTCTTCAATTTACACTAGTTCAAGAGGCGAGTGGCTAGTTTCGGCCCGCCTACAAAATTTTGACAAGCTTCACACTTTGAGACCCACTTTGTTACATCCTAGAAAATTAATGGACACTAGTAACTCCGCACGGAGAATTTTATGTGTTGTTACAGAAGATGAAAAATGGCCTCCACAAGCCCGATTATGAAACACCCTTAATAACCTTTCTGTTTTGCTCTTTGTCACACACCGAGAAATCTTCCATCAATTCCTCTCTTGAATAATGAATTGTCCTAGAGTACATATTGTGTAGATCGCAGTTAACAAATTTTTTTTCTTCGGCACTTAAATGTGCCGAACATTCTCCGTAGGTAAGAAAATGTGCAATGTATGCATACCATTCATATGTTGAACTAAGGAAAATAATGATTGGGACAATAAAGAACTTCTTTTGCATATGATTAATTCCTAACACGATTGGCAAACAAATCATAGAGGCCTTTACCCCGGACAAGCTTCGTTGGCTTGATATCAAGGTCATAATCTTGGACCTTCGCCACCCAATTACCTCATTTTCACTCAAATTCCTCTTGTGTGAGAATTGACTTAACTATCGTATCAAGAAGAAACATAATTGAATGATAATTAAGGATGTAAAAGTGAAATTTCTTTACTACCTTTACCACAACAAAAGTATGTTTCTCCATCGGTGTATACTTCAGTTCATGGGCCTTTAAGACATAGCTCATGAAAGCAATAGGCAATTCACATCCTTAAGGATTCTTTCGCACTAAAATGGCTACCAAGGTGTGCCTAACATTATAGCAATAGATTATGAAATCCTTTTCAAAGTCAGGATAAACAAGAATGGGAGTATTGACAATAGCCTTTTTGATGTTTTCAAAAGCATCATTTCCTCGGTAGTCCAACAAAAACATGGCTTTGCTTTCATCATTTGAGTTATGCTCCTAGCTAATTCTACAAAATCAAGGATAAATCTCATTAGAAAATTAATTTTGCCAAAGAAAGAGTGCACACCTTTATTTCTTGTCAGAAGAGGAATATTTTGAATGGTTTGGACCCCTTTTGGATCAATTTTGATTCCATCCTTGGAAATAAAGTGCCCGTGAAATTTTCCTTATGTGACATGTGAAGCTAGATTTCTTTGGATTTAAATAAAATTCATGGTCTCGTACACTTTTGAAGAACATATCCTAGGTGCTAAAAACAATCTTCTTTTTTTTGGAGAAAAGAGTCAAGTCATCAAGATATATCACTATACATTTCCCTTTCAAATCATCGAAGGCCATATCCATCACCCTCTATAAAGTTGCACTGTGTTGATGAGACCAAATGACATTCTTCTATAAGTGAAGGTGCCCCAAGGAGTTGTGAAGGTAGTTTTGTGTTGGTCCTGAACATCCACCTCAATTTGGTTATAGCCTGAGAATCCATCGAGCATGGACAACATTTCTAAATCGTGACAACTTGCAAGATTTGGTCCATCATAGGGAGAGGATAATTATCCTTAAGAGAGGCCTAGTTTAAATTCCCGAAGTCCACACAAATTCAAATCTTACCACTCTTATTTCTTATAGGCACAATGTTGGAAGCTGAGTGATGAATAGGAAAGATTATTCGAGCATTCGGAATTTTTTGAATTTCTTGTTAGATTGTACCTACAATTTTAGGATTATATTGTCTTTGATTTTGATAGAATGGCTTGATTCCTGGCTTCAAGGGGATATAGTGTTGCATTTCCCTTAGTTTGAAAATTTTCTAGATCATCATACGAATAATCCAGACATATGTATACTTCTTAAGTAATTCAACCATTTTCTTCATTTCTTCCTTAGTATAACATTTGCCAATGTTTACAAATTTAGGCTTCTCTTCACTCCCTATGTTGACTTTCTCATATTCGGATAATTGATTAACCTCATGTGATACCTTTGCTTTGATATATCTATCATGCTTGTCAAATATATCTTCTAAACTTACTAGACCTCTAGGTATCTTATTTCCTTTCAATCTTATGCAACCATCTTTATTAAATTCTTCTTCGACTCCTTTAGACACGGAAGATGAAACAAACTCAAGATAACTATCTTCACTTCCTTCAAAGTATAACCTGGATAGAATTGTCTTTGAGTTCTAAGAAGGAAATCATGTGTTGATCATCATTAAATACTTCCAATTATTTATGTTATCCGGGACACTTGGTCTATGTATCATTTCAATTTGTAAATTTACCTTGACCAAAGTATGGATGAGGAATAAGTAGCTGACTTGGAAAATGCTAGAGCATATGCCCTTGTATTCTCTTCTCTTGGTACAATGTTGATAGAAAATGCATCCAACAATTCAACTGAATCCCTGCACTCAAGTTTCTATACCTGATTTAGTCTTTTGTTTTTTACTTGTAAGGCCCCTTTGATTTGCTTAACAATGAGCTCAACATCCCCATGAGCACAAAGATTCTTGATCCCCATTTCCCTTGCTACCGCTAGGCCAAGAAGGAGGGCCTCATATTCAGCAAGTATTATTTGTGTTTTCAAATTGAAGCTTGTAAGAGAATGGGTGGGATTTTCCTTCAGAGAAGTCGAACAATACCAGTTCCAGAACTAGCTAAAGGAAAACTCGCCATCAAATTCTAGGATCCAAACACCATTGGGATCATCAATCACCACCTTAGGAGCTTTAACCTCATCTCCAAAAATGATCATACAATTTCCATGACCAATATATTCATAAAATATTTGTACTTTGTTATTATCAAGTATTCTACTCAATATATTATGCTTGTCTCTCCATTAGAAATTTCTTCATTTGTCTATTAATAGGAATGAGAGTGATGACACCCTAAAATTTACAAAGCAAATAACAAAGCTAATCAAGGAAGGATAACATCATTGCCACCTAATAGCTAAGGATTATAAGTCTAAGAATGCAACATTAAGATAGAAGCTAAAAGGAATGCCTAATTAGTATGAAAATAATGCAAAACTAACTAAACATGCCTACTAATATGATTAACTACCTAACATGAGTCTAAATAGACCTAAGGGGAAATCAAATGGTTATGGTTGCTACTCAAAAATGGTGAAATGACCTCTCCAAATGACTTGTTAAGTCACTTTAGATATTCATCTACTAACCTTGTTGAAGGTTATACACAAGGATTGGACTTGGCTTAGAAATCATATGTATTATATGAGATGCAAATCAAAGCATGATGTAAAATATAAAGGAATGAGGTGCACTCTTTTTATAGTTTTCCTTTTGGGAGAAACTTGTATTTTGGTGCATGTGGGACTAAAATTCCCAAATTAGATTAGAATTGCTAATCATGATTAAGCTTTGATAATCACAATTATTGAATTACCAAGTGATTAAGAGGTATGAAGCCTTAGTCAACCGCTTAGGGTCAACTAGGAGGCTAAGACAAGCTTCAAGCTTGTCGAGACGTTGTGGAGGTGAATGGGGTGATTTGTGTGCATTTGGCAATAAGATTACAAAAGTGGAATTTAGGTGTTTACGTTTTCTCTGTTTGAGGTGAAGTTAGTGTCTTCACTTCAAATATGGTAGACAAACATAAACATGTAAATTTTGAAGAAAAATTAGTAGGATGAAGGATACCCCCTTGTGTGTCGATAGGGTGATAGAAGAAGTCAATTGATGATCGAAAATATGATTGAAATGGGTAGAAGAAAATAGGTTAGAATGGGTGCAAACCCCTTAGGTATTGAGAAGGAATAAGGATAGGGATAAACGTGGTTGTTTATTTCCCGTAAGTTATAGAAGAAAAATTAGTAATGGTGATAAATGATAATGGAGATGAAATTATTAATGGAGAAATATAGGACAAGCCCAAACTTTGCATCCAACCTTTTCATAAGCAACCTGGATATATCATTTTGCCCCTGTCTACATCACCGACTTTTATTGAAATGAACAAAAATGTAAGATAACATGAGAAGCTAAATTACCAACATTTGTCCATTGCTACATAACTCTATGCAACATACATAATGCAATGCAATACGAGAAGGTAAAACGATATCTAACTCAAATGCAACATACACAATGTAATGCAATACAAGAAAGTAAACCAACTAACCTAACAGAAAAACCAGTACAATCACACGCACTCAAATAAACAACATTTAAGACAGTTGCACCAATGTTTTTGTTGTTAAGTTGCAGTTCCCAAATGTTCGTGTTGTAACGATAAGGGTTAAAAATGGTGCCCCAAGCAATAACACATGTGAGGGGAATAACGGAGGACACGAGTAGTCCCATAGAAAAATTTGGTGCACTACGACACGCCTCGCCAACTCACTACCGCACGAGAGTATTGACATCGCATGCAACCGAGCTTTTGTTAATGGAGGTAGATCACAATGATCCGAAATTCATTTGAGACCAAAACAAGCAAGAATCATAGAAAGATACTTTTGTAAGACATATTTCAATGTTCGAGGACTATGTAATTAACACAGATTCAAATCGTGTCTATGTTGTTTACCATTTTTGCAAAATTTTAAATTTTTTACAATTTTTGGATTTGTTTTAATGATTTTAATTTTTTTAATTTTTACGAAATAAAATATTATATAAGAGATAACTAAGTCGTGAGACAACGCTAAAAGTGGTTCAAGGAAAAAATATGCCCCATGTAGTAGAAAAGGCCGTCAGGAAGCAAAAATATGCCCCAGTGTAGCGAAAACGTCGAAAAATAATTATTTATTAAAAATAAACACCGTGGCAAGTGTTAGAGGAGTTTCCAAAGAACTACACAGCTATCTCGAGGCACTTTGGGAGCAAGAAACACACCGTGGAAGGTAAAAATGAGCATATAATCCATCATGACAAGTTATTTACCACATTTGCTTACCATTTGACTATTGATTTGAGCTTTGCCCTACGAGAGGAAATGACAAGGATAGTGAACTAGAGGTACCGTGCGGACCACATGAGGGACTACCTAAGGATCACAGTAGATGGACCACAGGTACACAACTACTCTTTTTACTTAGGTAATTCAAATTTTTGAATTTTTAGCTTAAAACATGTATTTTAGGCTAAATTAGGGCAAAACTGGGGGGCGCTTTATGTTGGTGTAGCGTGGGTACACTGGGTGTCTATGCATTCGTGCATTTTAGCATTTTTTAAATTTTATTTTGACATTGGCATTTGGGTGCCTTATGTTGCAATGAACATTTTTACATTTTTTAATTTTGTTTTTGCAGTATGGGCACCTGGGCACCTATGTTGGTAGACATTTTGCTCTTTTTCTAAATTTTTGACCGCATCGGGCGCTGGGCACCTATGCGCAGGAGAAATTGTGATTTTTGCAATTAAAAGGGCATATAAGGGCATCTCGGGTACCTATGCCTCGGGAAGAGAGCCCATGTGCAACATGCAAGGTCGTTTGGGTGCCTATGTGTAATGCAGTTTTGATCTTTTTATTTTTTATTTTTGATTTTGCCTTGCACGTGAGCACTTATGCACCTATATTGAAAAAATAGACCGTGCATGCAAGGGGCACCCATGCATAAAAGACAATTTAAAATTATTTTTAGGTAAAAACTTAGGCTTTAGAAAACCCTACATAGAAGAAATAGGTGAATTATAGAAAAATTTAATGATGGAATAAAAGAATAACACGATAAACTAGACCTTTACAAGAAATTACATTGTAGAATAAAAGATGATTATAACAATTGACTTATTGGCTCCACAAATGCACTTGGATGCGAGAGTGGCATGCACGACTTCGACCTATGAGGCCACCTTTGGATGCTGAGACCGGATTTTCTTAAAGATCACCATGTATGTGACATGATTATCATATATAGCTCGTATGCCACATATTACTTTTGATCACGTCTTCTCACATCCTTATGAGAGATGGTATTGCAAGAGCCAAAATTTGAGACTCATACCTGGTGAGATGAGTGTTACACTAGAGGATGTTTGACGGATCCTGCGAGTTCTGATTCAGGGTCATTTGGTTACCTACAATGGTTTCATGAGCCAGGCTGAGCATTATACAAGCATGATATTTGGAGTGTGAGATATCCCCCATTGAGATGGCGATTGTGGTTAGGAGATGCATGGTTGACTGTGGCTGGGACGGGTCCCCGTATATTTACTATCTCTTGTCAATGGCATGTTGCTGCATGACAAGACTGATGCACAATTCCCCATGGGTCTTATTGGAGTGATCCACGACCTGCTTCAGGGTAGGGTGTACTACTGTGGTTAGTGTATATTGGCTCACTCATATTATGATTTGCACTTGATAGCCTATCACAAAATGGAAGACATTGGGTCCTGCTACTTTACTACAAATCTGGGCATGGGATCATATTATTGTAGGCCGCCCCTTAGGAGCTTTGAGAGCTCGAGTCATTGGAGATCCTTCCCTCATGTATTGGGTTCTAGATGGAGATGATATTCACAACCACATGGGGGACACAGATTACTACCGACGATAGTTTGATGAGTTACAACCCCATATGATCACATGGTGGCCATACAGGTTATATCAGTGGCCACAGGATGCAGACGAGTTGATGACAACTGCAGTGGACCATTTTATCATTGGGAGTAGGGGCCACATCTTAGAGTGGTAAAGGGTTGCCTGTGTCCAACGTCCGTTTTCTCTCATCCAGGGATTCCTTGCAATGAGATGTTGTACACATGCCTTAGAGTATAGAGATTATTTTGATATGGGACCCCAAGTCGGAGTTGGACCAAGCTCATACGAGCTTTTCATAGGTAGTCCCATAGCTCTAGGTACAACGGGCGCAAATAGTAGATCCCAGTGACTACACCGGACTATGCAACGTGGTATGTGTTAGTGTTGCCACGTAGATTTAATATTACCTAAGAGATCTTGGATGCAATAACACAAGAGGAACATGTTCCAGATCCATAGGTACATGTACAAGAATAGGCATAGGTAGGACCATACATGGGGGTACCACTATGAAGGTGCTACTACAACAAAATATCTTAGTATAACAACGGGTAGTGGTGTAACCATAGGTGTTTGCACCACGGATGCCAGTGTAGGATCCAGGTAGGCACCTCCATCACCTCTTCACGTGAGTCCATGACACACCCACTAGGAGGTGGGGGAGATGGCCTGGGTGATGAGGATATGGAGGAGGATTTTTAGATGTACATGATATGTAGGGTATGCAGATATACAAGATGGACATGATTTATAGGTTGGTGGATAGGTAGCTACCTTGCAGCAACAGATTACAACATGTGACAACTTTACAGCTCCAGATGGTAGTTGAGAGGGATCAAGCCATTATAGAGAGAGATCAGGCCCTCACAAGTAGAGATCAGGCCATCACAGAGAGAGATTAGGCCCTCACAGATGGGGATAAGCTTGTGATAGAGTGAGATCAATCGTAACAAAGAGATTACATCCTTGACAGAGTGAGATCAGGTGATAGTAAATAACTTATAGCTACGTGTAGAGCGGGCTTAGGTTATAAAAATGAGTTATAGCTACGTAAAGAGTGAGATCAAAGTTATAATAGATCAATTATAGATACATATAAAGCGAGATCGGGATACATGAGATTGGTCACAACTATAGACAAAGTAATATCAAGCTATAATAGATCGGTCTCAACAGTGGATAAAGCTAGTTAGCATGAGGGTGGAGCATGACACACTACAACAGTAGACACATCTTTAGGGGTGCAGTTGATGATTTGGCACAATGATACCATAGCAGAAGAGTGAGGCCACCTATTACAGGATGTAGTATCATGCGGTTGTTCTCGCCAAGCAAGAGAGTTCATGAGTATGGTCGATAACATGCGCAAGTAGATCACGATCCAGATCTCATAGACCATCATGATCAATGCGATCGTAGAGGGTCCTTCAGGATAACCAGCTTCAAAGCAAGACAAAGTCATCTCAAGATGATGTAGTTTTGAAGACGGTCATCAATATGACGCAACACCTTTCAGACGTTCAACACCTCTGTTGCCCCCGCCTAACAACATACTCAGACTAGGCAGCCCCGACGTGGGTGAGAGTCGTGGTTGACTTTCTTACTAACATACCAGATGTACTACTTTATTTTTGGTATACTACCTCGTGATGAAGGCATACTTTTATACGGATGTATATGTATTGTTTTTTATCATGCCTCGTGATGAAGGCAATATTTTGCATGGATGTCCATAATGACTCATTATATCAGATGTATATGGAAATTTAAATTTTCGATGATGTATGATGATATATGTTTTCTTATGAGATATTAGGTTGAACTTATTGCATTATGTTTGTATCACATGTTAGTATTTTTGATATTGGTGTGGGGGATAGATTTGTGATCATGCGCAAGCCCTCTTGCCCCATTGGTGATACAATATTTGATGATTAGCTTCAATATACATGTGTGATGTAGACTTATCATTTATTGATATATGATGTATAGATGTGATGGTTATATGCGATGTGACGATGAAGTGATAACATAATGTACAAGCAAAAATTAACAAGCACAAGTTGACACGTCTAATCAAAGCAACACATTTATTTACAAGTATGCCATATAAAGTAAATTCAATGCCATGAACTACAGATGAAAGTAACATTCAATCTAAGTAAGCAAGTGAATTTAATCTAAAGCACACAATACGAAAAATTAATGTAACTAAAAACCATACAAACCAACAACTAAAAGTAAGCAAACTATTACTTTGTTTTTGTGGGATAGTTTTGGGACGTTTTTCGTTGTTTTTGGTTTTATCTCTAAGACAAATTTTCTATTGTTTTGGGGTTTTCTATTAAACCTATCCGAATGTTTTGATTTTTCCAAAGGACATATTTATATGTTTTGGTATTTTCAAAAGTTATACGAATGTTTTTATGTTTTCTCAACAATTTTCCAAAGTGAATGTGCAAGGAAATGAAGAAATGTGGATGCCCCTAGTGTTAGATGGGACGTACAAGGGAAGAATGCCATGTGGTATATACCAGAAGTGACACTGTGAAGTTTCCCCCAACATTATATGGGTTCATTCAATGTTAAATTATTCGCATTCAAAAGGTTAGATCAACCGGATCAGGGAAAAGAAGGATAGGCTCACAAGGGACTTAGAAAAGGAAAATTCCAGCTTAGGACAAAGTTTTCGTACTTCTAAACCTGAAATTATTGTGAGAAATGAACCCTCCCTTAGTGCCAAAAACTGGTTTTCACTAAAGGACTTGTCCAAAAGTGCCACCATTGCGTGGTTTTCACTATTGGATGCACCTGTTTATTTATATATATATTTTTCTATTTTTATACTTTTTTTGCTTTTCTTGATTTCTTAGAGATCCCATACTTAAGCATAGAAGTACTTAAGATGCATTGTGTTCATGGGTTCTCAAAGCTCTTGGCCATCTGAATAGGCAAGATTATAGGCACCTGAACCAAACTTGGCAACCACAACATATGGTCCTAGCCAATTGGGCTCAAATTTCCCTTTCTTTTCTCGATCCTTATTGTTCTTCCGATTCTCTTTTAGCACCATATCTCCCGCCTCAAACCGATGAGGTATGAACCTTTTGTAGCTTTCCTACACTCAATCATGATACACTTTAAGGTGGTTGATGGCACGAAGGCATTTCTCATCCAATAGCTCTAACTCGCCGGTTAGGCTACTTTATAATGTCCTCTTCATTCAGTAATCCCTTAGCTTGAGACACAAGAAGAGATCTTGATCTCTAAAGGTAATACATCTTCTGAACTGAATACCAAAGAATATGGAGTTGCACATGTAGGGGTGTAGATAGAATTTTTGAATTCCTGGAGGGCGGGGTGAATCTATAGGTGAAAGTTACGGCTGTGGTATTCACCACTTCTCCATTATGTGAATTAAGGTTTTGTTGAAGCTTTGGCTTACCCATTACCTTAAGGGTAATAAGGGGTCGAAAACTTAAGGGAGATTTGAAAGTGTTTGCAGAGTTCTTTCACAGTTTTATTCTTGAATGACTTACCATTATCAGTGATAATAGAAGAAGGGATACCATATCGACAGATGATATGATTCATTATAAATTTAGAAATTTGGGGACCTTCTGTATAGGTAAGAGGAACAACCTCTACCCATTTTATAAAGTACTTTGTGGTAGTTATAATGAACTTATGGCCATCTGAGGAGATAGGATTAAGTTTCCCTATTAGATCAAGACCCCACTTTGAGAATGACTAGGGTGTCATGATTGGTTGCAAGGATTGCGCTTTGTGCATGTATCAAGTTTCCATATTTTTGACAATCCACACACTTCTTCACATGTTGACAACAATCATGCTCTATGGTAGGCCAATAGTAGCCTACTATGAGTATTTTCTTTGCAAGGATGATCCCATTAGTATGAGATCCACATATGCCTTCGTGCACCTCCTTGATTGCTTGGATAGATTCGTTAGAATTTAAACAATGCAACAGATTCCCGTCATAGCCTTGATGGAAGAGGGTGCCCCTAAGTAGGGTATAGTGGGCTATACACTAGATGAGGTTACATTTTTCAACATGGGAAATGTTAGTAGGGAAGGTTCCATTATAGATATAGTTAAAAATTTCAAAGTGTACCACAGTGAAAAGGGACCAACAACTTCACACACTAAACAGAGTTTGGTATATCATATGTTGTTGTTCTTATATTTTTAACAAAGAATGACATATCATTGTTCCCCATTAATGATAAAAATAGATCCTACCATAGCCATGACCATCTCCTACTCTGTTATGGGCTCTTAGTATATGCTTAAAGAATTCTTTCAAGGAATCAACCATTCTTTTATATGGAAGCAATTTTTCATCCTTGACCTTATATTCATCTATGACCTGTTTGATAATAAGCATTGAATCACCAATGTAATTAACTCATCTGATATCCCATTTGATAGCTAGCTTCATCCCTACGATGAGAGCTTCATACTCCACTATATTATTGGTGCAAGGGAACCCAAGTCTAAATGCATGTGGAATCAAGTCTCCTGTGGGAGTGATTAGCACAACTCCGACACCTAAACCATGAAAGGTAAAGGAGCCATCAAAGTATAATTGCCAAACTATAGATTCTTCAAGGTACATGATGGATGCATATGGTAGTTCTAGACTCAAGGGTTCGGTACCTGGTAGTTGAGATTTTGCTAGCCGATCTGCTAACACATGTCCCTTTATTGATTTTTGATGGATGCACTCAATGTCAAACTCACTTAATAAGATGATCTAGCTAGCCATCATTCCATTTATTTCTGGTTTAGACAATAAGTATTTTAGAGGGTCAAAATTTGAAATAAGCTTGATTTGATTGTTAATCATATATTGGCGTAGCTTTTGGAAAGCAAAAACCATGACTAGACAAACTTTCTCAATTTGTGGATAATTGAGCTCATATGCTATCAAAGTAGAAAAACCAAGGCTAGACAAGCTTTCTCAATTTGTGGATAATTGAACTTATATTATATCAACGTCTTGTTCAAATAGTATACAACTTTTTCTTTGCTCTTTATCATACTAGGCCAACAATGCCCCAATTGCAAAATGTGTAACAGATGTAAAGAAACAAGGGTTCTCTTGCCATGGGCGGCATGAGAACATGGGGTTTAGCCAAGTATTCTATTATCAAAGCAAATGTTTGTTCTTGTTTTGTCCCCTGTGTGAAACTAATATCCTTTTTAAGAATATGTGTGAACGTATGACACTTGTCTACTAGCCATGAAATAAACCTTCTGATGGCTTGAATTTTCCCTTGTAAGCTCCGTAATTGTCTAATATTCTTAGGAGGAGGCATTTCTATGATACTTGTGACCTTTGTAGGGTCCAATTCTATTCCTTTCCTTAACATAATGAATCCTAACAAACTATGAGATAACACACCAAAGACACACTTCTTCAGGTTAAGGTAGACTTTGTAGTCTCTTAGGCATTGAAAGATACGCCGCAAAATTTTGGGTGTTCCTCTCAAGTTCTAGATTTAACTAGTATATCATCTATGTAATCTTCCATGATGTCACTTATCATATCGTGAAATATTACAGTCATTGCCCTTTGATATGTAGTGCCTACATTCTTAAGGCCGAAGGGCATGACTTGGTAATAGAACGTTCCCCATGGGGTTGTGAAATTCATCTTGTGTTAATCTTCTTCTGCAATCTTTATCTGATTATATCTTGAAAAACCATCCATGAACGATACCATCGATAACCAACGTAGAATCAATGATCATGTAGATGTTAGGAAGAGGAAACTCGTACTTTAGAAAAATCTTTGTTGATATCTCTGAAATTGGTACACACTTTAATACTAACTAGTTTATTTTGTATCGAGACCACATTGGAGATCCACTTTGAGTAGTCGATAGGCCTTATGAAGCCTACTTCTAGTAACCTTTCTAGCTCTACCTTTATTAGTAGGGCGACGCGAGGTGCATCTTACGAAGCTTTTACTTTATAGAGTTGGCATCCGAGTGCACAACAAGATTATGTACCACTAATGCAGGATCAAGTCTGGCATGTTAGCATAAAACCAGGTGAAGATATCTACATACTCTCTCAAGAGTCCTACAAATACTTTGTGTTCTTTGGCTAAGAGTGAAGCTCCCAACTTAACTATCCTTGGTAGCTCATCTGTGTCGATGTTAACATCTATTGTATCTTCCACTAGTAACTTTGAATCATCCCCCATGTGTGTAGGATCAAGATGAATATTGAGATCCTTTTCTATCAAAGGTGGCTTAGGGAGATCTTCATCTTTAAGTGGGTATTCTATTTTATCCATAGGTTGTTTTGCTTGTTTTTCCACAAGCACCTCAAAGAGGTTTTCACTATAGGACTTCCCCTTTTTATTTCCGCAAGGCTTTTCTTTGGAACTTTTTCCCTTGCTCTTTTTTTTACTTAAATGTACACACAACTCTACCTTGTCTCCAAAGTACATGCATGTGTTAAGATGAATGGAGAACCCCTTCTTGTGATCATTTCTTGGAATATTATCTATAATTCCCAGGAACTCACTAATGGCCTCATCATTCGAAATTCATTAATAGGTTCGTGGTGTTGTTGATCCCAATTCACAAGTGATGGGTAGATGAGGGTTAATGTCTAAGTTATATGGGATACAGTGGGTGTAACATGGGTTATAGTAAGGATATCCATATTGGCGAATAGGTTCGTAGAGGCAAGGTCTTCGTAAAGACTATGCTAGGAATATGTTTCATTTTCATTTCGGATAAACTATCCTCACGATCAGAAGAGGCATACTTGTCATTTGAAGAGTGAGACTCATATAAATGGATGCCTATACCTAACTTACCCATTATACGACGAGGTATTTTAAGAGCCTATAATGGACGTTGTTCTTGGTGGCCACAACCGTGTCCTTTTTACCTCATGATAAGCATTATTCGATTAGGAATAGGATACTTAGGTGACTTATAGCATGTAACCATGTCATCATCATCAGGATGAAACATAATATCTTTAAGAAACCTCTCATCCTCTAAGAAGCCACTAGGAGTAAATTTTTTGAAAGTGTAAGTCTCCCTTGATCTTTAGACTTTGAAACACAACCTACCATGCACTTGGGCTGATAGCGGAATGTTTTGAACCATTAGGGCCTATTGTATATTATACTCTCCACAGTCGCTTGATTTGACCTTCATCTCCCATGCAAAAAAAGGAGTTTCCTAGGTAGAAGCACCGTTCTCACTGGTAGACAAGGTATCTGGATCCACTCATGAAGCGAGAGCCTCTGACTAAATAGGAATGATAATATTTGTAGAGGGACACTCGTAGATTGTAGGAAAATAACCCAAAAATTCTCTACAATGAGAAAATGGTTGGGGATTCCCCTGTATGGTAAGTGTGTTTCCCTCATGTTGCAACTTTAAACATTAATGATATGTTGATGGCATGACTTGCATGGAATAAATCCATGGGTGACCGAGTAAGATATTGTAATGGAGTTCTAGATCCAAGACATGGAACTTCATATCATGTGTTATGTGACCTACTTCCAATGAGAAAGTGATCATTCCAACCTGATTGTTGTTCTTCATTGTCATACGTGTTGATAGTGATGACCTTTGTTTCCAGATCGATTATGTGCGGCCTAATCGTCGATGACTAGTTTGAGAGTACATATGTTAAGACCCGATCCATCATCCACAAGCACTCTCTTAACCTTCTTACGTTTAATGATTACCTCGATATGCAAGGGCAGGTTATGTGAAGGATTTTCAACTAAGGCTTCTATAGGGATGAAGGTTATATGTTTTACTAGAGTGATTTGCACTACCATGGCCTATAAATGTGTTGGGTCAACATCAATGGATACTCATGATCCGTGTAAGGTTTTGTAAAGTATATCTTTATGAATGCTAGAGATATTTAAACGGTCCAAGATTGAAATCTTAGTTGTAGTCTTCTAGTTTATATAACATGTCATAGTGACTCTCTATAGGAGGAGGAGGAGCAGGGTTTATAATTTATAACAAGGTGAGCTCATCAGGTTGCCACGATACACTCTCTTGTTTTAATTCTAATTGTATTGATTTTCTCAAGTAAGTGGGTCAACACAACCTATCAAAGCATCAAAATGGTCTTTGTTTGACACACAGTTAGCATTTTTATTCTAAGACAATCACCCCGATCCAGATTTTTTTCTTCATGATTGAGAAAAGGATCTTTGAAGATCCATAAGTTTCCATTTGAATATTTGGCAGCAACAACGATTTCTATTTCAATATCATCGTTGTCGACTAGGTCTTGAATATAGTGTTTTAATCTTAAGCACTTATCATTTTTATGATCTTTAACATGGGGAAACCCATAGAATTCATTATCTCTAAACCATGATGATTTAGGTACATCATCTCCATAGGGCCATGTTTCAGGGTATTTTACCATGTTTACAACCTCTAACTATTTTAGTATAGATGATATGAATTCAGATAGAGGGTTAAAAGTATGAAATTTATACTCAGTAGGTGGATTACCCTTTGCAAATTTCAAAGGTGTGTGGTTCTGAATGGCTTACACCCACTTAGAATACATTATCCCATCACTAACGCATGTTTTTTTATTCTGAAAAAACTTTGGTTTTTCATTAGATTTAGAATCGTTATGATTGTAGGAGAAAGGTTTTAGAGTCCCCCTGGCTAACAATGCTTTTTCAATTTGAATCCCTTTTTGATTACCTCTTCAAATGTGTTGCCACAATGCATTTGTAAGTGGAACGTAATGTCTAGATGGAGGTTGGGAAAAAATATGCCTATCAACTATTTTTTTGGGTATGGAGCAAGGAAAGTGGCTAGCTAATCCCCTCCATCGTTGTAAAAATGCAGCAAATTTTTCATTATTTTTCTATTTCACATTATAAAGATCCAACATGGTGACATCGTTCTCTATATTAAAAGATAAGTGTCGTACGAGACTTTATGCTAGTTTTGACCATGTTGATATGGATCCCTTAGGGATGTGTATAAACCATTCTAGCATTGTTACTCCTAAACTTTGTGGAAAGAGGCATATAAGATAATTTTTGCTAAATGCAACCTCTTGGCATGCCATATAAAAATATGTAATATGGTCACGAGGGTCACATTTTCCCTTGTCAAATTTTGGAAAATCAAAGTGTCTTGGGAAATTTATCTATTACATGGCTATGTCAAATGGGTAGGGACATAACTCATCGAACCAATACTTCTTGTTATTGTTACCGGTTTGGCCCTCTTGTAATGCTTGAAGGGTGTTCTTCATAGTTGACCACTCTTGGTTGAAAAGTGGATCTTGTGTGGGTGGCGTAGGTCTATACGTAGGATTAAATCTAGGTGTATTCCCACCCCTATTCTCTGTGAGAATTTCTTTGTAATGATATCTTTGTGCCTCCTGTCGAGGAGAGTTTATTGGGAACTCATGTAATGAAGCTTTAAGTTTTTCCTTTGGTATAACATGCTTCAACACTTTGGGTTGTTCCTTTTGTATATGGGATGCCAAACTTGCCAATTGGCAAGTGAGGGCTTGGACTTGTTGCTCTAATGTCACCTCTTGAATAGGTATTTAATGATGATATTTGTTAGAAGAGGTTATGAATGATGAACATGTTCCTCATTATCTTCACAACTTATTCTAACAACAGGTATCTAATAATCTCCATCATTTTCAAATGGTACCTCCTCATTATTTTGTGGTACAAAAGTAGAGGCATGACCTAGATTTAAAATTTCATTGATAGTACAATGAGGTTGGTCTACTTCCTCTTCTCCATGAATCATTCCAAAGCAACGAGAGAAGGGTCTACTGTCAAAGGTAACTTAGCTCCTAGTTCCATAACACGATAAGAACCTCATGTTTGTTTTGGAAAATGTAATCGTCAAAATTAGCAGGACGATGTTCTAGATTCATATGAGGAGAGTCCTCTTCTCCACCACTATGGTCAACCATGAGATTATCCTCTAAAAGAGGGTTTTCACCTCCAAATATATCAGCTTCTAATCTTGGGATCCCATTCTCGTAGTAGGCATACTCGAAATAGGAGGTACAATGTGACAAACTTCTATTAAGGTTTAACAAAAAGGGACCTTAGTTAAATTTTGGCAGTGTAACAACACTAAATCGTCACAAAAAGGATGACTATGAAATAGCCACAAATCTACTAGGTCAATGTGACCCTAAGAACCAAATAATAATGAACAAGCTACCCTAGCAAGGTAATATCTCGCCATAAGTTTTTCCGAGAACAATACAATGATGTAAAATGATCAACTTCAGCCACAAAAATAGTTTACTCCTTGAGATTTACGTAGATAGGTTTTGACACCAAATAGTGACAACACAATACTATCAGTTAGGTCAAGTTTGCAACAAAAATACCTAAATGATAAGATAATGTTGATCTTCTAACAAGATGTATTGAAAACCAGTTTCTAAATACTAACAAATTCTAAGTTTTATAAAATGGATGATAACAATGTGAGCAACGTAATGACACTATTCAGACACGTGAACCAAGCTTTCAGAAGAGTAATATTTTTAGTGTCAAAATGATGTTATCGTGATGCTAGCAATGTATACTCGACACTCACAAAAACTCAAGACAAGGCTAGGATGTAAAAACTATGTCTAAGTATAACAAGGATTTCTAAGTGTGTGAGTAGTGTAACAATAAAATATATAGATTTAGCCCAATTCCATAATGGAAATAAGACCTAAATATCTCAATTGTATGGCTATAATGTGGGCAACGTTAAAACTCAAAAGAAGACAAGAATGAAACCACCTAATTATGATTATAATAGGTCTCAAATATAGGTGTTTGAGACAAGGGGGCCTACTAGATCATGAGTAGGTACCATGCAGACTTTCAACACTTGTGCTCGGTATCAGTAACCTAGTCACACAAGTAGAATATATAAGTGGTGGACACGTGATATCTAGCGATATCCAAAGATATTTTGTTTCCTTTTGTCCAAAAATGGGAAACAAGAAAACAAGGGGTGCAGACTCAAGTAGTGTTGAAATAAGCTTGGTGTTATTTGGCGAAGAGTTTTTCCTTATCTTAGGACAAATGAAAACTAGGACAATAAGTAGATTTCGTGATGAAATATCATGCGGTTTCAACTTTAAGATATTATTTCCCTTGTTAAAAAAAAGAGTTTGAATCTAACAACGTTGTCACTTTGTGAGAGCTCTCAACTATAACAACTAAGACAAAAACAATGGCTCCAAGATGGCAAGCTTCCTAGGTGGTTCTCTCTCTAGGTGTCAAAAGATATTTAGAGCGAGCTTGGTTTGCCAATATTTTCCTAGGATTATCCAGACTTTACTTTACCCCCTTCAGTATAATGAGCACCGAAGTGCGTTTAATTAGACTTTCAATAGGGTCACGATACATATATCTTTGACTCTAATGTCACCAAGGCGTACTAATCAAGTTAGTAGTGTGGAGCACTTTCCTATTTCATTCACAAGGTTCTCTCTTGTGTGAACTACTTTAGGGTTCCTAGGACGACCCCCATTGTTGTAGCTTAAGGCTTATGTTAAAGGGGTTATGTCGTAGTTAAGCGGATAAGCTGTAGCTTTTAACCAAAACCTGCAATACGGCGTTTTGAATGGTGTGTTGGTGTATTTTTAATCTTTTGGATTAAGTAATTTGGTTTAGACCACCAATGACAACCTACAACACATGTGAATGTTATAATTTTGGTTTGAAGAGAGCCCTTCTTTCTTTGAAAAATGTTTTTAGGTGCTTCACACAAAAATTGTTAGTAGTTCAAAAAGATTCACAATATCATAGAAATATGGCAATGAAAAATGCTTGCAAATCAACTAACTACTATCAATTTTTTACAAAAAAACAAGGTTTATTCCCAATTAATCTAAGTGTTTCTTAATGAAAGACTAAAATTACTTTTCATTCCCAAGATCACACTAAGTGCAAGGGAAGAGCATACATAAATTTTAGCCTTGGTTATTTATCAAATGAAAAATATCTTAAACTAAAATATCAAGCATATGTCAAAAAACGTAAGTTTGTTCCCTTAAGCAAAAAATGAATGATGATTGTTCCTACTTACTCTTAAGAATAAAAAAGTGGTTTAGGGGTGTTTTTGGTTCTCAAGATCACACTAGATGCAAGAGAAGAGCATATACAATGTTATTCCAAACTAAAAAAAAGTATGAAAACATATCATCTATCAAAACCTAAGCCAATTTTGTTAGGAATATTGCTCTAAAATCAATAAATTGACAAAAATAAGAACTAAAACCCTTAAGAAATGACCACAATCCTAAAAACACCAAAATTGAAAATTTGAAATTTGTGAAAATTTTACCTTGATGCATGGGCACCCCTCTAGATGCACAGGTGCTCACAGTCATACACATGCACTCATAGTGATGCACAAGTGCTCTTCTGTCACTTTTGAATACCAATGATGCATTGGTGCTTCTAGTTAGGCATATGCACCCGTCTACATGCATAACCACATTTTTCAATTAGGACCAAAAAAATCAGTGCTGCAAGGGTGCTCATAATGATGCAAAAGCACTCATAGTCATGCACATGCACTCCTCTGGATGTAGAGGTGCCCCTCTGAATGCACAGGCGCTCACAATAATGCACAGGTGCCTTTTTCCTTTATATGATCAAAAATCTAGGTTTTTGAGTAGATTTCTTGAAAAAAGGTTTAATCTTTGGGATTTTGGGTCAATGAGGATAGGGCTTCGCCTCTTTGTATCCCGCAAAGAACACCAAAACACAACTTCTACCATTAATCTACAAAAATTTCAAAACTACTCTAAAACTTTGAAATTAATCTAAAAAGCTTGAAAAACTAATCTAGAAAGCTTGAAAGTACTCTAGAAAGCTTGAAAATAAACTAGAAAACTTAAAATTAATCTAGGAAACTTAAAACTAATCTAAAAACTTGACATGAAAAACTTTGAAACTAAGTTAAAAGCTTAAAAATTGAATGCGCATTGGGTATACTCCCACCGAGCGTGCCAAATGATGAAACCCTAAACTTTAAAAAGCAAATAACAAAGCTAATCAAGGAAGGCTAACACCATTGCACCTAATAGCTAAGGATTCTAAATCTAGGAATGAAACATTAAGATAAAAGCTAAAAGGAATGCCTATTTAGTATGGAAAAAATGCAAAACTAACTAAACATGCCTACTAATATGATTAACTACCTAACATGAGCCTAAATAGACCTAAGGAGCAATCAAATGGTTATGGTTGCTACTCAAACAATGGTGAAATGACTTCTTAAGTCACTTTAGATATTCATCTACTAACCTTGTTGAAGGTTTTAAGGAAGGATTGGACTTGGCTTAGAAATCATATGTATTATATGAGATGAAAATGAAAACACGGGGTAAAATATAAAGGAACGAGGTGTAATTTTCCTTTGGGAGAAACTTGTATTTTGGTGCATGTGGGACTAAAAGCCCCAAATTAGATTAGAATTGCTAATCATGATTAATATTTTATAATCATAATTAGTGAATTACCGAGTGATTAAGAGGTATGAAGCCCGATCAACCGCTTAGGGTCAACTAGGAGGCTAAGATAAGCTTTTTGAAGCTTGTTGAGAAGTTGTGGAGGTGAATGAGGTGATTTGTGTGCATTTAGCAATAAGATTGCAAAAGTAGAATTTAGTTGTCTACATAGAGCATGAGACCAATCCATTTGAATTTGTCCTCCTACTTCCCTACAAAAATTCCTAATCAGAAGCATGTCATGTGATGGTTGAATGTTTGCAACCAAAATTGTGGCTTTGACTCTCTTCTCTGAAAAAGCTACAAATGCTACTTGCGCATCTATAATTCTTCCAACCAAAGGCACCTCTTTAGTTTCCATGGAATAAAAAGAACCAAATATTTGAGTTAAGGTAAGGCCTAGGGCATGGGAAACTTTGGCAAAAATTACATTATCTGAAGCTCCTAAGTCAATAACACAATCGAGCCTATGGCTAGCTATTAGCAATGTGACATAGAAAGACTCAATTTTTTTGGATGTGGAAGGTGTAGAGGCCATCAAATTTTTTGAGGAATGGGAGTTAGGAGTAGGTAATATACATTTAGAATTGGTGGATGGTTGAATAAGCTTGGACTTGACAAACTTGACCACTTGAGCGAAGGCCTTGGGATGAGTTTGATAAAATTCAGCCTTTGAAATATAAATTTTGGTCTTTTTAATGTGGTCAATGATATCAAAAGACCTCAAGTAGATGGGGATTCTTGGATTGAAATGGAAGCAGTCTTGAGTTTATCAAATTTTACATTCGGGGATGCTTTAGACATGGGAGTGGAGGATGTATTAGCTTTAGGCATAAAAGTGGAAGTAGAAGGAGCATTAGGTGAAGAAGTAGTATTGAATTTCTTCGCAATAGTGGTAGGAATAGGTGTTCCTCTCCGCAACCGTATGGATTGTGACTAGAACTTCTTTAGAATTTTCTTTCTTTGAAGGTTAAACCAGCTCCTTATTCTTATTCAACTGCTCCCTTGTCATGACATTGTATGATTCACTGTTCATGTTTGGTACCACTTCATCATAGTTGTCATCATCATTAACTCCTTCGGTAGTCGTAAAATTGACACGAGATTCATCTCGCATCTTTCTAAACTTCTTTAATTTCCTCTTAGGGTTCCTCTAACTCCTCAACTTCTACTTCATCTTCAGGCCCTTGGACTTCATAGGTGGCATTAATTAGAACCTTGATAGGAGGAGTCTCAATTGCTAGCTTAGGCTGAGTGGGAGGCAAGAAATTTTGAGGCTAAAAATTCCTTCTCAGGATGTCTTTGTAAGGTGTATTTTGAGCCAATTTTTTTAATGGCAATCATATCATTGGCTATATTTTGAAGTAATTGTTCCAAATTGGCTACCCCATAAGTGGAAGCTTTAGTTTTAGGTGGATCTTTACTCAACTTCTCTAACATTATTAGGTCATCTTCCACGCATATGGCCAAGCTCTGATCATCATCAATATTTGCAAGATTAGCTCTCCTGGTGCATAACTCACTTATGGCAATTGAGAATTTAGGAAGAAACATTTTTTAATTTGTTCAACATGATGAGTGGTTGTTGGAATTTTAATCACCAATTTGTTGAACCTTATGAAAAACTCCCACATAGGCTCATATGGTTCCTTCTTAATTTGGAAGATTTTTACTAGAAGAACATGCACATCTTCAACAAGCTTGAAACGATTTTCAAATTGAGTTTTCATAATATTCCAACTGGTAATGACACTAGCTAGAAGGTGATAAAACTAGTCTTACAACATTGTCCCGTAACGCGTTTCAACAAATAGATGCACAGAGACATAGTCATGTTCAACTCCGTGAACTCCATAGGCAACAATAAAAGCAACAATATATTCATTTGGATGAAATTTTCTATCACCTTTGGATTTGGGAAAGTTCTTCATATTCCCATTTGGTAAATCATGTAATGGCCGAGGAAGAGCCAATGACCCAACTGTTGACCCCGAGGCAAAGGTACAACAACCATTATAGGAAACACAATCTGCAACGGACTGCAACTCCTGCTAATACCAAAGCTTAAGCACTAGGACTTATTTGAGACTGGTATCAAAGTTTACTTGTGAAGAAGAGCTAACTCTATCCTTTATAGGAGGGGTGCTTATAGATCTTATAACTCTACCTCTCTTTTTCGGAGTTACTTGAAAGCCTTGTTGTTCCAGTAACTAAAAATCAGGATCCTCAATTCATAAAGATCTTTGTCCTCGTGTATATCTTCTCTCCACCAAAGGTGCTACTATTACTATACTACTTTGAAGATCATTTTAATGGGAAGCACAGAATGTGCCCCACAGTAGGCACCAAAAAATGTTGGTTGGAAAATTTCTATCTTAGTACAAGCAACAATTCAGGGGAGAAAATTCCCTCCTCTTTATGGGAGAGGTTCCCTTATTCACAAACAAAATGAAAATCTACTTATTTACAAATGTACAATCTAACAATATTCAAGTGAGGATTTTGATGTGGAAAATGTTCCCATTTTCAAGAATACTCTCAATACAGAAGACAAAAGGGATATAAAAATTTTCAGAGGAAACAATAGCTTTAAATAAGCAAGATTGGTTAAAAGGAAATTCTAAGTTCAACTTCTCACCTATCAAGAACACAAGTGTTCTCCTTGGTTACCCAAGATCACTCACTATTGTAAGAAAGGGAAAAGAAGAAGGCAACACTTTCATATATGTAGATTACAGAGAAATATCATACTAATGCATGCAAGGAATCTTAAAACACACACACACACACACACACACACAATAACTCACAAGATATATATGCAACAAACAAAAAGTTCTCAGTATTTACATCGAATAAGTTGAACACAAAGTTTCACATTTAATATACCAAATCCACATTTGCAGGTTAAAGAATAGAAACAGAAAGAACACAAGAAATGAGAGAGAGAAATTTCTTCTATATTGATATTGTAGTTTTACACTTCTTACATTTCAAACATCAAAATCTAACCCCCTTAATGTCACAAAAAGAGCCTTATATAGCCACAAGGGCGGTTACAACTAAAGTCTTTTCAGTTCCCTTTCTTTTAATTAATCATTATCACTTAATCAAATGTATCACAATATTTAATTGGCCTTAATTACAAATCACATTTTTATCAATACTAATTAAAAGAAAGACCTATGAATTCGATGGACGAACATTTTCAATCGATATCTTGCTTGGAGTCTTCACTTTAAGAATCGGCTTTTGAACTTCATGAGTGGTCCAACAATCTTCATGCCCTTGGGAATAGTTGTATTTGCAATGGCATTTGTCCAACTATTTAAGCACATATCGATTTCCCTTCCTATATCTACATTCCGTGACAAACCTTTATTTGCCTCTATGACCACATTATTCAATACAATAATGCCATCCATTTTCTCCTTGTTCATAGCTCAAGGTTGAACAATTTTTCCTTGATTAGAGCCTTTAAGTTAACTTTAATTTTTGCACCGTATGCCTCTCAATAGAGTTGTCTTTATAGAATTGGCAGCAAAGGTCTTGGAACTCAACAAGTATTGTAGTTTTGAAGGCTTCTCCTTTTGCAACATATTCTTCTTAGAAAACTACCTAGTAATCTTCCAAGGTCGACAAGTGATAAAAACCCATTCTAAGATTTTTAGAGATGAATCCTTTGATGTCAAAGCAAAACCTCTTCTAAAAAGTATAAAATTTGAAATAAAAATAGTCCTTTCCACATTTTGTGTATCCAAAGGTGTTGTCAATGGTATAGTTCCCCAAGGTGATTGGAAACTAAATGTCAGTGATCTTCTTATCTTTGCATGTTCTGTGCAACATGTCTAGTTGCCTATAAAATTATACAAGGACTATCTTGTCATTGCAGTACATTGGAAGCTTGTTGGGTGCCCCTTCAAAACTAGCCAATCTAACGTAAGAGAATATCCTAAATTTTATGAATAAATTTTCATAGGTAGATATCAATTGCTTTGCTTTAGCAGTAAACTCTCTCTGTTGTATTACCCTTTAGGAGCATGACAATGTACATAATGAAGGTGCCATTGACTCTTCTTAAATGAGCCTTACTATTCTCAAGAGCTAATTGGGGGTAATACTCATACACTAGGGCATTCTTATTATCATGCATTGGAGAAAGTCTTAGCCAAACCCTGTATGCTGCAATAGTGTACATCAAGTATGAGGTCATACTTAGAATGATTGGGTATGTTGCACATTGATTAGTTTCTCACGGAGGTTCTCACAAATTATTTCTCCCTAGTTCAGAATCTTTTTTCCTTCACAAATGATGTTTATATAGGGGCACATCCAGAAGTGAAACTTATTAGTTGAAGGAAGGCCCATGATTCTGGATAACAAAGTGATGATATATGATAGTTCCTCTTTGAATGCGGCCCATACATAGTTTCGGGTAGTTTGGATGCCCCCCTTATTTGGAACCTTGAACCATGACTTAGCTATAATTGTTTTGTACTTCTCCTTGTCTTGTTCAAAGATGCCCTAAGTTTGTGTCATGATGAGAGTGTTTGCATTTGCAACAATAGGGATTCCGAGAGTAGTATTTATACATCCAACATCTAACTTGGCGATCACTTGGCCATGAGGGTCCCTAATTTCTTTTGAGTCGGGATCAAAACAAGATGCATAGGAAAGAATGGTATCGCACACCGAATTGAAGTAGAAAACCACCAAAGATAAACAATTCCACAATCTTTGATGTATTGGGAAATGAGAGCGGGGTTTACATCAGAAATTCGATCCCAAAACTCATTGAATTCAATATGTCAGATGTCACTATCTCCTATGTTTGGAACTAAGGTTTCAAGAGACAAAACATGTTTGTAACGATTATAGTGATACTTCATTATGGCCAAGTTAAGAGGCAAACACTCAGGAAGATGAAAATTTGATGACAAGTTTGAAGGAAGCTAGTATATTAGGGCACATAATTATTTTGACCTCAAAACTTTTGTAGAGAGCACATAATAACTAACATTGATTACAGGAGGAATAACGCTCCTCTTAGGGTCATAATGCAATTCAAAATTTGAAAGATGGTTGAGAAAGACTCAAGATATGACCTGGAAATGACTTGGGGGCACGGGAACAAATGCACATAACTCGAGTATAACTTGCTGCAATGGTAAAAATGAATAGTTTCACCTCCATTTATAATACCCTGTTTGAAGAAAAGTCCGTTAGATGCATTAAATGGGGGTTCTAGCATATGCGGATAACATAATGACTCACAACATTTTTTTCAAATTTACCCTTTAAAGTGCAGTTATGACAGGAATAGGAGGAACATAAGGCCCAAAACAGCTAGGGACACTAGGGACATGAAACATTGAAACCTCCACAATATATGGGAAAGATTATAGTATGCAGTGAAAACGGGTTTGTAGTGTAATCGGGGTTAGGGCACACTCGGGACAAATTTTCCTTGAAAAGCTGAAATTGCCGCAATGTAAAGGAAACCAAGCAAATGTGGATAGATAAGGTCGACGATGAACACAAAACCTATGGGACATGGGGACACAAGTTCTCCACAAACCTGCAATGCCCCTAGTTTAAAGAACACTTAGGAAATTTTGGGAAGAAGTTTTGATGGTAGGAAACAAATACAGAGAACACATGATGCAAAGAAATGACGTATGGGAAGTACAAAGGTGCGAGTTCTCTAGAAATCCAAAACGTATACAACACAATGGAGGACTGCAATTTTTGCGGAAACAAGACCAGTGCAGTAAAGGTAGATATGTGGAGAATAAAAGGTTCATAAGGACTAGGGAAATAGGTGCTCCTAATAGCCGAAATTGCCACAATATAAAGAAAAAGACCCAAAAACCCAAAGTGCTTAAAAATGACTAACTGTTGGGATCATTTCTCTTCCACAAGACTTCATAAAGGAAAAAAAATTATCATAGGAATCACTTTACCAATTTTTTAGAAAAATAAGACACTTTTTTGGGTAAGTGACGACAAATTTATAGAATGCAAGCAGATTCTTGTATGCAGTTCATTGATGCATTAACTTCTTGCATGATGGCTTTGAATATGTAGTTCCGTTAATAGTACACCATTCCAATATTGTAACTTTGACCCAAATTTTTCATTGCATATTCCAATTTCTACTACTATACATCTTGTTGTTGATATGAAACCAATGCATTATCTGGAAACTTGCCTCCACTCGAGGCAACCATTTACACACTAGACGTTTTTCCATCCACTTCAGAATCTCCCCCCTTCAACTAATGCTATGGTACTTTATCAAGGGTCTATTTATACATTGGATGTCATACCACCTTCAGTGTCTTCTCATGAGAAATCTACATCTACAATGCCTCCTTTCACTTGTACTCTCTTCATGAATAATGCTTATTGGCCGCACATTCCATTCGATCCCACTTGTGCTAACACTATTTGCACACATGATGGCTTGACTCGGATTGGGTTTACACTCGATGATATCTTACCTCCATCGCATTCACCACATCTATATCATGGATATGTTTGCATTATTGTTGCTTATGGCCTTCGAGTATTTCATTTATCAGTCTTTATTGTACACAATCCACACACTTCTCCACTCACACTTGGGCAGTCTTGGATCGACTATATTGGTGGCACATTAGATCCTAATCATATCGACATTTCATTCCCCATGCCATTTGGTCATGTTTTCATTTGTAATGACTCATTTCTCAGGCTATTCACAAAACCTTACTCGATGGTATGCACATGGATGTCCATTATCGCCTTCTTTACCGACAAGGAATATGTAATGGGCATTTCTAATCTACGTTGTAATGGATCTCTATAGGATCAACCGTATACTATTCCTTATCGGTCTCGATGCATCTCCATTCAATTTTGACCATGAAAATGATGATATCTTAGATGATGTTACTTGATCATTCTCATCATCATACACTTGGGTGGCACCATGCTTACTCTTTCCCCCTTTCATAAAGATTGTCAAGCTTCTCAAAATTTTACTTACACTTTAAATTTTGTATTTAACACATGTCTTGATACATTTGTATCATCACTACCCTATGATGCACTCTCGTGCTAAGGTTCACACTTGATTGTTGAGGGCATACTACATACATGAACCTCACACACTACACACTTCACACTTCATACTTCACACTTCGCGCACGCATGACATATTTTTTCTCACAGCTTCTATCACACACTATGCACACTATACATGTTTACACTACATATTTCTTACATCTACTTTTACACACTACGCTCATTACCCTATGACATACTCTTGTGCTACATTCACACTTGATCATTAATGGAATACTACATTCATGAACCTCACACACTTTGTGCTTTTACACTTGACATATTCAATATGCATCTTTCTAGCATATTCTTCTCGCACATCATACATCGCCCCATCCTACAATCAACATTATGCGCTCTATTAATAAGTATTTCTAGCATACCACTACCTTATGACATAGTCTAGTTCTACGATTCATACTCAACTATTGAGGGTATCAATCTAAAATGAACCTCACCACACTCACTCACTTGTAGACGGTGACAATCATATCTTTCTTGCACATACATTCAAACCATTTCCGATGATGCACTATTGTTCTATGTTTCATTCTCGATTGCTGATGGGGCATGTATAAATGAACCTGATCTCATGCACACTCATTTGCATTTTCTCGAGAGGGGCACATTTCTCATATCATTCACTTTGCATTGCATTCCATCTCATTCATAAAATACCGCATATCTTGGTTGCATTTACTCTTACTTTATTATGCTTACATGTACGCTTTACATATGCTAGAAAATAATTTTGTATGTCATCATCTTTTTGTATAGACATGCGCATTCAATTGCCTTCTATTTGTGATCACAAACTCTACATAGATCGTTACATGCAACATAGATACTTGGCGCAATACCTCTTACCACCCTACAACAGCTCTTGGGGAATCCACTTTCGTATACACTACATGTGTTGTTGTTTCATTTTTCATAAAGCACATTACTATATCAGATTATACATGCTTTGACATACTTTGTATATTTATAACATGCTAATGGGTGTTTCTTGTGCAAAGACGCTCTTTGCGGGTCTATTTGTTATAATGGTTGTCCATTTTTGCTTACCAATGTTTGTGTTTGTATGCCATTATTTGCGGGCTTTTCCCTATGTCTTGCTTGTTCACTACTTGTGTGCTTTTATCCACCTTGGCTTTGTTTATCTTGTGACATTTGAGTGATTTACCATGGTTGCAACCCACTTTTCGTGGTCTACATTGTTGTCTTATGTGATAGCTTACACATTTTATTCTTGCTTGTTAGCTTACATCTTGTCTTCTACATGCGTGTTTATATTGTTTGTACTAACATTTGTATCCAACCACATTATTTATGTGTGCCTTGGTTTATACCAAGAACACTCTCTCCCCAAATAGGGCATCAGTTTCAATTTAGCGGTCGGTCTTTTTGGGTGCATACTCCTCAACGATGTCACATGCACCCTAAACGAGGGGAGCATCACCTGGGTGAATCATTCACCTTGTTTATTATTTTACATGCATAGTTCAACATAGTTTAGTACCAATACAACATAACATTCAGGTCATAGAAAATGGCCTAGAATCGACTTGGGTCATGTTATCCCAATTTCACACCCCCGGAAAATTTGGTCAGAACGAGCCCCATACATAAAGAAAACATGAAGGGAAATGATTCGGACCACAAGCTTGCATTCAGAACTGTGAAAAGCGAAACAGAGGCCCGAGAGAGTCAAATTTGACCCTGCACAAGAAGAAATAGAAGAAATGACTCTTTTGAGCATTTCCATATCTTAAATCTATTTAAAGGGTAACAGAAAGACTCAAAAATGGAGTGGCGAAGGCTGAGAAAGAAGAAACGACCTTATGCAAGAAGAAAACGACTCTGTCAAGCCGTTTCATGTCTTAAATCTATTTTGCAAGCTTTAGGGACTTAACAATGGAATTGTAGGGTCAGAGAAGAAGATAGACTAGTGCCACAAAGGAGCCAAGAAAGAAGGGGAAAGAACGGCGAAGATTTAAAGTTTTCGGGCTCGAAATAGTTCGGGAAAGGGTCCAAAATCGACTAAGTATGGAGGAGCCAGTGGAGAGAGCCACATGTCCTAACGATGCTTCTCCAAATATGAATCCAAAAAGGGAGGCTCAAACAAGCGTTGCATCTCCATGTGTCCCAAGGTGAAACAAAGACAGGGTCAAATGGTCAAATAGAGTCAAAGGCAGACAGGGCAGGCCTCAAAAATTGGCTAAGTATAGAAGTGCAAGCGGAGAGTGCCAAGTGTCAGCCTAACACATTTCCAAGAGTTGGTCCAAAGGCAGAGACCCAAATGAGTGCGAAGGTTGCCAAGTCCAAAGACCCAGTCTAAAAATATAAGAGGGACCATTGAAAAGTCCACAAACTCGCGAAGGTTGCAAGTCCAAAGGCTATTTTTGAATTAGGTTTTCAAGTGAGCGCGGTGCATCCACGTGTCCGGACTCAAAAGAGGGGCAGTCGATTGAATAGTCAATGCATGAGGCGGTGTCGGTGGAGGTTGCCAAGTGTCCGAATGACACTAATTCAAGGTTTGACCTAAAGAGAGTTTCCAAAGGAGTGCCATACTACCTGCGTGTCCCCGGTTCGAAATATGCCCCACCACGCAAAGGAATTAACCAAAAAGGCAAAAATTGAGCGGGCAATAGAGGAAGCGCCACATGGTGAGTCATTGTCGACACTAAAATTTTCCTCCAAAATTTCCATTTCATTAATATATGTATTAGGAATAGGATGTTGTTAAGTGTAATTAGTAGTAGCATCCGATAGAAGATAACGGCGCCGTCAGTACGGTGCCGCCAATAATGTGGAGTACGGTAATAGTCAAAGTACAATAGGAATGTTGTAAAAAGTAAATATTTGTCGTAAGTGGTCCAGTAATGTTAAAATGTCAAAGTTTGGGTAATTAGAGAAGTAGGGTCTACATGATTAGGAATTAGAAATATTATATTGGTAATAAGGACAAGGAGTGAGGTCATAAATATTTTGTGTATTTTATTTGTAAAAATTCTAAAAATGTGGAACCCATGTAAAATGATAAGGTTTATCTTATCTTAACAGATAAGCTTACATGTACAGATAAGAGTTAAGGTATGGAATATGATTCGTCAGAGTGGATTTCTTATCCTATCTTAGAGATAGGATGGATAAGCCTGGAAGTTCTATAAATAGAGAGGCCACCCCCCTCATTTAGCATAGAAAGAAGTAGTGAGAAATATTGTAGGAAGTGTGCGAAGGAAGCCATCAGTTAAAGGTGTGTTGAAGAAGCCATCGAGAGGTGTAATTGTAAAGTTTCTCCCATAGTCTTGTTGAAGAATCTCATGGGTGAGATTGTAACAGTTTCATGTTAATATTATAATTTATTTTGATATTTCAGATTTTTCGTCATTCTGTCTTATCATAGTCAATGGTATTCTTGTGTTATGTTGTTGTTTTGTTTCCAGATTACGTCCACCAAACTAAAGGCTGTGCATTAGTAAATAATCATAGCACGAGGAGTTCCCGGTGAAGAATTATCATAGTGCCGGATTGCTGATGACAGAGCCCAACTAGCAGCACTAAGGCGGGCCATCGGGGGAAAATTTGGCTTTTGCCCCTTACCCCAAAAAGGTGTAAAAGATGCAAAATGGGCCGCGACTCCACCAAAAGGAAAAAGTTAGCGTTTTAACCTGAATCAAGGACCAAGCGGAGAGTCGGAGGAAAGGTGAAAATTTTCCCTTTGATAAAAGGCACAAAGGAAAAAATGGAAGTGCATCTCCCTAGCCAACCAAAAGGTTCCACATGCCCCATATTAAAAGAAGACCCTTTTTTTTGAAACTATTTTCCCACCCATTTGTACGGACTGATGCAAACTTTGAAGGGGCATATCTTTCGACTCAGGGCTCAAAATATTACAAATTTGACACCATTGGAAAGATCTCGACCTCGCCTATGCCATGGAGGCCTGAAACTTCAATTTTTGAGACGTTAAGTGGGAGAAAATGGAGAAATGACTTCGGACCTTTAATGCAGGATCTCTTTCTTCCAACTACTAGATCGGATTCGATCTGCTCCATTGTTTCCTCCTCTTTCAAGGCATCGAATCATGGTTTGATGCAGTCAAGACAAATTTGAGACAGATTTCATGGGAGTCATTAAATAGTGGTGGTTGAGCTTGGAGTTGTTTTCGCTTCTCTCTCTTTCTCCCATTTGTATCTGATCTATAAATACAGGCTCGAGACTCATTGTAAAGGGTTGGACATTCTCTTGTCTTTTGCAGCTCCCCTTTCCTTCTAGCAAGGGACTCATGGAGTTCAGACCTTCCATTAAAACTGTAATATGCTTTCTCACCTCTTGGTCATTTATTAATGTATTATATCAATCTACAGAGCAATAAAATGTGTTTTGTGATCAATTCTAGATCCTTTCTGTTTTCTTTGCTCTCATCGATCTTTAGTTATTAAACTGGTTATCTATGCTCGATTATTGTATGCATTTTATCTAGTTCGTGTCTATCAACAAAACAAGTGTCCATCATTCCTTTGGTGCATCACCTCATAGTGTAGCTTTGTTTTAATTTCTATTCCTTTTATCCCTGTCTCCTTGGTAAAGTTTAGATTAGGATTAAGAACAAACCCTCTGCAAGTTTCTACGCATGCACCTAAATAGAGGAATAGGAACCAACCTTTAATCTGGAGAGCTTTTCCACTTTTGCAAGGTCCCACATCTTAAGGAAAGTTCAATGTTATGTAATCACACCGAGATGATTCGCCTTAGAAAAGAAGATTTTTAGAAATCATTTAGGGAGTCTTTGTGATTTTGCACTAATAGTTTTGGCATGCAGAGTGGGACTTAGAGGTCTCCACTTCATTGCAACAAGATTGATGTGCACTTGTTTCAATTTCCACTTATTATAAGTTTCTATTTGCACATCGACGACTCCATCCGGTAAACAACCCATTCTCTCGAGTTGTAGACCTATTTTCCATTCACTTACATTCATCCTTCTTTCCATATTCTTTCATTCTTTCCATTCCATGAAGTTGTGTAATCACGACTTCATTTCCACCATGGAATTCACATCTACAACAGCAACAACACATTCCAACTCCAATAAGATTTACAAATCCTTCAAATCAGCATTTTGAGCAAATCCAAAATCAGCACGGTTACCCCTATGAGCAGTAGTGCCAAAATCATTTTGGCTATGGAGATTTCCAAGAGCAGGGGAATGCAAACAATGAAGAAAATCAAATGTAAGATGCTGGTTTGCTGGAGAAGATCTATAAAATGGAGATTGGCATGGTGCAGTCAAGAGCTACAACTCAAATGAAGGCGTTCAGAATTGGTTGCAGGGCACCTTGTCTATGGGAAGGCCCTTTTCCAAGACACTACAGCCCTTAGGAGGAGCTAGACTTCATGGTTGAAATGCTGCCCCAACTTGCACAATGGATTGAGGAGATAGAAGCATATGAGAAAAGTCTGAATCAACCTTGTCAATGGGTAAGTCATTCAACAACTCCTTGTCTTTCTTTTTCTCCCTCTCAAGCTTTATCATTTCAGCATGATCAAGAGTCAAGCCCCTCAGTTGCTGCCCCAAGTGTTAGTTTCATCCCTCCATCCCCTAATCTTCCATCCCATCTCAGTTTTTCTGCCCTTTTCTCTTCCAAATCCAAATTCCCTCCACAAGAGCCAAAGGAAATATCCTCCTCCAAAGAAACAAGAAGTTTCATCTCCTCCCTCTCCACCACAAACAATTGCAAAGCTGGTTGAACCCCAACCTACCACTCCTCTTGCTTTCCCAAGTCCATGTTGGGAAGAATCCTAAGAAACCAGTCAAGGGGAACAACAAGAAGAGGAGCCCAATAAAGAAGAAATGATAGACAATCTGAAGAGTTGGGCTACCAAATTTGGCTTTACAAAGATCCCCTTGATTGTTAAACCAATAGAGGAGGTCAAGGCTAAAGAGCCAGTGGTGGCTCAGACTGAGTTTGCAGAAGGTGAAGAACAAGAACAAGAGAAAGAAGATCAATCATCAGTTTTCTCAGAATTAGTGTCAATATTGGCACTCTATTTGAAGGAAGTGTTGATCAAATTCAAGTTGCACAATCAACCATGGAAGAGGTTGAACATTTGCACCAGGACAACAATAAGGCAATGTATTTGTCTGATTTGGAGGACTGTTTTGATGGGGAGGAACCAATTGAGTTTCTATTGTTTTCTCCTCATCATCCACCTTCCAAACACTTGAGCTCGTTGTCATGGAGGAGAACTTTCAATTGCAATAGCCCGCATCTTATAATAGCTCTTTGGAATCAAGTTTGGAAGATTTAAACCTTCCATACTCTTCACAGGAGGAAGAAGAGAAAGGGCAGAAAAGTTCCATCATCACTTCATCACCATCCATCTATGAGGGTCAACAAGAAGGCTCCATTCTTGGAGTTAAAATTCAAAGCAATGGGCACATCCAAAGGATCAAACCTTACCCAATCGGGAACTTGGCTTCATTAGAGCTAAGGGAGGAGCGAAAACCAATCATGCCTACTTCATGGCATGAGGGTGAGCATCAAAGTACCAAGGGTCACCATCGACACCTCCAAGAGTCCAACGCAAGTTGGCTTCAAGAGGTATTTTCCATTAATGCTTGATACCTTGATGATTTGGGTGGAGGACAGGCTTAGAGTTAGTTTTTCACTCATTCTGGCAGCTATATTTAGTGTCAAATCATTTGTATGGCTACCATTTTTGAGAAAAGGAAGCTATTTTCCCCTGCCAGTAGTAGGCTTTGTTTAGCATTCTTTCTCTCTTGTTAGTTTAGGAGTAGGAGTAGATTTGCTTTCAGCAGAAGAAGTGCTTATGCACACTCTGCATGTCTCATTTGAGGCATGTATGATTTGATCTTTGTATATAAGTTTTGTTTGTATTGCTTCAGAGGGGCATGAGGCCAGGCTCTTAACTATTAAAGGTAAGAAGGCTCATGTTTGCCTGTAACAGTTGCAAATTCCAAAAAGAAACAAATGCAGAGTAGCTAAAGTCGTTTCGAGACAGTCCATTTGAAGGACAGATTGAATCCCGGGTTAAAAGAATTTTCTACTCTCAAAAACTCCATTTCCAAGATTTTCTTATGAAAATTGAGAGTGCAGATGTGTGGGCAAGGCTTATGGTCTAACAAAACATAGAAAAGGTATGTAGTCAAGCTCATGATAGCTTAGGGATTAATTCTTGAAGTTCATACTAGTTTCATATTTACCAAGCAGACTCCATGCCCAATGGATGCTTCAAGGCCACTGGTCTCTTCATGTAGTAGGCAGATGTCCCCGTGAATCACCAAATTGTTATCCCAAATTCACACCCCTAGTAAATTTGGTCAGAACGAGCCCCACACATAAAGAAAACATGAAGGGAAATGATTCAAACCCACGAGCTCGCGTTTCAGAACTAGAAAAAGTGAAATAGAGGCCCGAGAGAAAAAGAAGAAATAGAAGAAACGACTCTTTTGAGCATTTCCATATCTTAAATATATTTAAAGGGTAATAGAAAGACTCAAAAAATGGAGTGGCGGAGGTGAGAGAAAGAAGAAATGACTATGTCAAACCGTTTCATGTCTTAAATATATTTTGTAAGCTTCAGGTAGACTTAACAATGGAATTATAGGGTCGAGAAGATAGTAATGATTGTCAGCAGAGGAGCCGGAAGAAAGAAGGGGAAAGAACGAAGAAGATTCAAAGTTTTAGGATCTAAATAGTTCAAGAAAGGGTCCAAAATTGACTAAGTATGGAAAAGCTAGTGGAGAGAGCCACGTGTCCTAATGATGCTTCTCCAAAGATGAATCCAAAAAGGAGGCTCAAACAAGTGCTGCATCTCCATGTGTCCTAGGGTGAAACGAAGATAGGGTCAAATGGTCAAATAGAGTCAAAAGCGGATAGGGCGGGCCTCAAAATTGGCTAAGTATAAAAGTGTAAGTGGAGAGTGCCAAGTGTTAGCCTGGTGCATTTCCAAGAGTTGGTCCAAAGGTGAAGACCCAAATGAGCGTGAGCTCGCCACGTAGCCTAGAGTCTAAAAAGATAAGAGGGACCATTGAAAAGTCCACAAACCTGCGGAGGCTGCCAAGTGTCGACTCGACGCTCCTCCAAAGGCCATTTTTTAATTAGGTTTTCGGGGAAAGCATGGTGCCTCCACATGTCCAGGACTCAAAAGAGGGCAAGTCGGTTGAATAGTCAATGCATGAGGCGGGCGGCGGAGGCTGCCAAGTGTCTGAATGGTGCTAATTCAAGGTTTTGACCTAGAGAGAGTTTCCAAAGGAGCGCTAGACTGCCGCTTGTACCCGGTTCTGAAATATGCCCCGCCATACAAAGGACTTAACCAAAAAGGAAAAAAATTAAGATGGCAATAGAGGAAGCGCCACATGGTGAGCCCAGGCTAGTAAGCGCTAAGGCGGGCCATTGGGGAAAAGTTGGTTTTGTACCCCTTACCCCAAAAGGTGTAAAAGTTGCAAAATGGGTCACGACTACGCCAAAAGGGTCAACGTTTGAACCCGAGTCAAGGACCAAGCGGAGAGTCAGAGGAAAAGGTGAAAATTTTCCCTTTGACAAAAGGCACAAAGGAAAAAATGGAAGCGCATCTCCCAGCCAACCAAAAGGTGCCACGTGCCCCATATTAAAAGAAGACCCATTTTTTCAAACTATTTTCCCGCCCATTTATACGGACCTGATGCAAACTTTGAAGGGGCATATCTTTCAACTCAAGGCTCAAAATATTGTAAATCTGACACCATTGGAAAGATCTCAACCTCGTCTACACCATGGAGGTCTGAAACTTTAATTTTTGGGAGGTTAGGTGGGAGAAAAATGGAGAAACAACTTCAGGCCTTTAATGTAGGATCTCTTTCTTCTAACTACCAGATCAGATTCGATCTGCTCCGCTATTTCCTCCTCTTTCAAGGTGTCAAATCATGACTTGATGCAGTCAAGACAGATTTGAGACAGATTTCATGGGAGTCATTAAATTGTGGTGGTTGAGCTTGGAGTTGTTTTCCCACTTCTCTCTCTTTCTCTCGTCTGTATCAGATCTATAAATATAGGCTCGGGACTCATTGTAAAGGGTTGGACATTCTCTTGTCTTTTGCAGGCTCCCCTTTCCTTCTAGCAAGGGACTTGTGGAGTTCAGACCTTCCTTTAAAACTGTAATACGCTTTCTTGCCTCTTTGTCATTTATTAATGTATTGTATTAATCTGTAGAGCAATAAAATGTGTTTTGTGATCAATTCTAGATGTTTTCCTATTTTCTTTGCTCTCATCTGATCTTTCATTATAAATCTAGTTATATGTGCTCGATTATTGTATGCATTTTATCCGGTTCATGTCTATCAAAGAAACAAGTGTCCATCATTCCTTTGGTGCATCACCTCGTAGTGTAGCTTTGTTTTAATTTCGTATTCCTTCTATCACTGTCTCCTTCGCAAAGTTTAGATTAGGATTAAGATCATACCCTCTGCAAGTTTTTACGCATGCACCTAAATAGATGAATAGGAACCAACCTTTAATCTGGAGAGCTTTCTCACTTTTGGAAGGTTCCACACCTTGGGGGAAAGTTCAATGTTATGCAATCACACCAAATGATTCTACCTTACAAAAGCATATTTTTAGAAATCATTTAGGGTGCGTGATTTTGCACTAAAAGGTCCTCAACACAACTCATACACTAGCACCCGAGACATAGGCAGTGGCGCCTAAGCTTCCTTGACCCTTCCGAGTGCCTATGACTGGGGCGATTACATAGTTTTAATCGGTTTAGTACAATTTTCACCAATTTACACATCGGCTTTTATAGGACATACAGTCCTTCAACACTCGACATGCATGCATTACACCTTCTATTCTCATGTTTGTTCGAAATGGATCAAATTTTTACATACCATATGCAAAGTGGTGTTTATACTTTGGGAAGTAGTCAAAGGTTAGTGAATAACACCATACTTTTCTCTGTACGCTTCTTTTGTACTTCGGCACAACTTGCATGAGATCGCCCAAAAAACTCATTCTTCTACAACATCTTTAGGATCCTTTCTATCTCCCTGTACTCATCCATGGATCGGTGCACATGTCCCGTTTCATAGTTTTACATACTTTTTACATGTTTCAATCAAATTTCTCATATACACATATTTGACTTCTTGTTCATTCTTCTCTTTTGTAGGAATGTCCTTACGGGAAGCGTTTCACATCAATCACACTTTATCACACATCAAACGACATCAACAAGTGCAATGCGACATTTACACATACACTTTCACCCCTAGGCCCATCATCATTTTCACTTCCTCTTCTTTAACATCCATGTTTCATATTTTTATCACTCCACGCTCTTTCTTGTCTCCTCAACATGCTTTTTTCCATCGATCTACATGGTTATCGTATGCATCTTATGTTTACTTTATGTTATCAAAATTCACTCAAAAACATAAAGTGGGGGAAAATGTAAACACTAAATCACTAATTAAGCAAATATTGAAATAAATAAATGCTAAATCTAATATGTAACAACATTGTAAATAAATATGCAATAAAGTATAGATTTGACTCAAGTAAGATAAGTTGATAAATTTAAAACCCTAAGTGCAAATAAAGGGATAAAATACTTATTTGATTTGCAAATATGCAGGAATGTGTCGAATGTGTGAAGAGTTAGAAAACTACTAGAAGCAGAGAGGAAAGATACGGCAATAGGACCCAAAAAATTGTACGAGTGTCGAACTATCAAGATCAAGGTGTTTATACAAGGGCGGGGAGTCGAAACCTTCTTTGGGCATCTCGTGACTACTTAGAGGATGCAAAACTTAGTTTTGCAAGGTCACGAGATGTTCACTGCTTGTCACATTTGATCACTTGTGTTTCTCATACATCATCGTTATTCATTCACTGAAACTTGTAATAGGAAAGAAACACCTACAAAACCCCTAAACACATTAAATCCTAAAAAGAAAAAGATGCAAAATGAGGGGTCAGACTGTCCTCTTATGTCAAAGAAGTGAACTTAGAACTGAGCATTGTTAAAAATCTCATACCCAATGTAGTTTTATGTGTGTGTGTTAAGAATCATGCCCTAGGTGGCTCTTGTGTTCACATTTGATAAAAAGCAATATCTAGATGTAGAAGATGTAAATAGATGTGTGCATGGAAAAATGAACTTCCCCTCCTATGCATGTATGCAAAAATAACAGTCCCTTGTCACTTGTGTGGAGCTAGATGGATACTTGAATTCTCTTAAAATTGATGCAGGAGCATATAACTCCTCCAAGGACTTAATAATGTTCTTATGGGTTCACGATAGCCTAAGAGTCAATTTAGGGTCATTTAGAGGTGGAATGAGGTTCTAGAGACCTATGGAGTGTTTTCCCTCCAAATCGCTAATTCAAAATTATAGAACCGTAGGTGGTATAAGGTGTCCCAGATGAGTTAGGGGGTCATTAATGTTTTTATAGGTATACTAACCTAATGTGATTGCACTCAAACTAAGGTATGTTAGGGTTTTCAACTTGTGTTAGTTATGAAGTTAGAGTCTTAAGGGGAGATTAGGAGTGGTAGATATATAGAGGAGAAATAAGCACAATCAAAGGGGGATTTTCATTCGAATATAAGAAGTTCAGGGCATTCAAGAGCCCAAAAAGATGTGTAAATATATGTAATTATTTCTGAGAAAGCATAACTGTGAAGGAGAAATCAAGAAAATCTTCAAGGAAGATGAACAATATTGTCTTGGGAATGTATTTTGTTCACAGTGGTCTTGAGAATTACTTTGTCTCATGAGCGATTATTTGATTCTTGTGTATATTAAATGGAAGAGTAAGGTTAGTTTGAGAAAAGCATTGAGTATCTGCAAGTGGCTGCATCGCTATATGTGCGAGGGTTTGCTTGTTAGATAAAATTGTGGAATTATGAGTAATTATGAAAATATGTGGTATTTGCACACTTTGTGATAAATATGTTGATGCATTTTGAATGTTCATGAGTTATTGATTCATGATATGAAAGGTGAAACTCATACCCTAAGGCAAATTTTTGTGGATGAGATCATGATTAAAAAAATTGTGATTGAGTAAGTTGTATATGTGGGGTGCCACTTAGAAGGTGGTATATTTGTTTTAGAAAATTTTAAAGGATAGACACTAAATATTTTGTGTGGGTATTCTATGAGGATGACCAATAATCCATACATGTAGGGTAAACATCAAACAAAGTTCTATTTTATTTTGTGAGAGGACTAAGAAATTTCTGGTAAGGCGAGTAGAAGGAAAACTAGCAAAAATCATATTTTTGGATGTCTCCATTTATTTCTGGTAAATTATTCTTGTGCATATCCTTGTAATAAATCTTCATGCCAAAAATTTAATCTTGATTCTTTGATCATAAAAAAGTGTTGCAAGATAAGACCTCTTAGGTTTCATAGAGACATATAACACAATCTGACTAGGGCACGTGTTTTAAGATAGTAAATTTGAGAGTTTAGCCTTGAAATTTGGAAGAAAACTAAGATATAAGGCCTATTCATATATGGGTAAATAAATTTTCAAGTCCAATCATTAAATTAATAGATTTTCTTACCATTCTCTAGAGGTATCTATTAACAATTACAAGCCTAATTGGGGGATATATTTTTATAAAGGAACTACATTATAATATTGGAGTTAAGACATGCAACTTCTAAGGTAGGTGAAGAGGTGTAATAAGGGTCCAAATCCTATCTTTTAAGCATTTAAGTTTCACAGAGGCCAAGATATAGATGATAACAATTTTATGGAGACCTAAACAAGGGTTTGGTGACAAAGTCACACAAAAGAAGATAGAAAGAATTGTGTTAGAGATTAAAGTCTGAATTTTTTAGGGCATGTCAAGGAGGGTAAAATACAACTATAGAAGATATTATTCATTCATGAGTAGCCTTAGAATCTCATATGCACCCATAGATCAACAATTTTCGTCTTGAGAAGGCTTCGAGCACAAACTAAGAGCAAGTAAAGGAAAAGGTGGTATGATAACCTCTTGAAATCAATTTGATGAATATTTAACACTTTTGGGTAGTTTGTAGTAGGAAGAAGAATTTAGAAGCTTTGGTGAAAAAATATAAGGAGCAAGAATGCATACTTAAGGTAATGAGCCAAAGAAGGGTGAAGAAAGCAGATTGGAGTGAAGGGATAAGTATGATGTTCTCTTGATAAGGAGTCACTGTGAAGTTGATTTTTGCATGGTATGAGACTACATTTTAGAATCTTCCAATATATATTTGTATTACAAACCATGCTAAATTATTTATGAACCTTATATGTTCTCCCACATGAAAACCTATGTAATTTTTCTTGTTGTAAGCTATGTGATAGTTGTTAGAAGGTTTTTGTAGTTACTTGGTGACACCAAAAATTCTCTTGGATGAAACCTTGAGTGGTGATAGATAATTATTAGTGTTTAATCCCTTCTTATGGTCACATAGCTTTATATTTATATGATTCCCTTTCCTAAATTTCATAATTAACCACTAAAAGGCCAACCACCAAGAAAATAAGATGCCCAAATGGCTAGAAAAGACCAAAAAAATGTAAAGAGATATAAAGAGGTTGGGGGCACCCAAAGGGAATGTGGGTGCTCGACATCGACATATTGGCTAGGCACTAGTGTCCATACTTAGAAAAATTGAAGTGTCGAAGGTTAGACTAGGTAAGGTGTGTAAGGCCAAAAATAAAAATTGAAAGCTGAAAGCAAAAGAAATTTAAAGACAATGGTCAATCAACACTTTTCTCACTTACGAATCATATGAATAGTGGTATGATTCCTAAGTGAGAAAAGTATTAATTGACCATTGTTTTTGGCCTCTTTGCTTGCTTTCAATTTTCCTTTTGTTCTTACGCATCTTCTTGCCCAAGATAACCTTTGACACTTCTATTTTCATATGTCCGGACACCAACGCCCAGCCACGACACCAGTGTCAGGCGCCCGTCCCTCTCGGGAACCCAACCTCTTTGTATCTTACTCACATATTTTGGGTCTTTTCTAGTTGTTTGGGCATCTTATTTTCTTGGTGGTTAGAATTTTAGTGGTTAATTACGAAATTAAAGCAAGGGAATCATATAAATATAAAGTTATGTGACCATAATAAAGGACCAAACACTAAACATTATTAATCACCACCTAATGTTGCATCCAAAATCATTCAAGAATCCATCTAGCTCCACACAAGGGACAAGGGAATTTTATTTCTACATACATGCATAGGAGGGGAAGTTCATTTTTCCATGCACACATCTATCTACATATTTTACATCTAGTTATTGCTCTCTATCAAGTGCAATTCACACAAGAGCCACCTAACGCATGATTTCCTTCACACACACATAAAACTACATTGGGTCTGAGATGTAGTGAAATGCTCAGTCATAAGTTCACTTTGTTGACAATTGAGGATAGTCTGACCCCTTATTTTGATTCTTTTTATTTTTAGGATTTGATGTGTTTCAAGGTTTTGCAGGTACTTATTTCTTATTGCATGTTTTAGGTGAACAATAGTGAAGTGCATCAACATATCATTACTTTTATTTATGTGGATTTCCATGCTTATTTCACATCTTTCATATTTCACATTGATACATCCATCAACAATCATGCTCACAATAATGTCATGACTAATCCTACTTCCAAACATAAGGCATGTTCACTTTCTTTCTTATGTGCTATTGGTTTTTCATTATCTCAAATCACGTGCAAGTACCCCAATTTATATGGTCATATCACTCTTCCCATCACATTTATGCATCTTAATATTTTCCTACCATTTATTTTCGCATCTCGGAATTAAGCATTGTGACATGATTTTAGGTCTTCCTGGCTTAGGGCCATTAGGATTGTTCCATCTATTATACATCAATGTTTCAAATTCATACATGAGTTTTAAGTCATTACTATTCAAGGTATCCCACCATAGACCTCGTTACCTATTATCTCTAAAGCTTCACAAGTCCCCTGTCATTAGTGTACCTCTTAGCATTACTCCTAGTCCACTAGCTATCACAACTACTCCTACCATGGCGATGCTCCTCTTACAATTTTTTCACACACTCATAGTGGTAGTCCCATATTTTTACCATCATCCACTAGCTCGTGTTGGTCTCATTTACCTTCATCTCCCATCACCCACTCTCACACGTACCTATAGATCTTATAGCCCACAACATAGGAATAGGTCGTCACATAGGGTTCATAGTACACACTGCGTATCTCAATTTTTCAACAGTCTATTTTACCTCATACATGAAACAATCCTTTAGGACATAAATTTCATACACACACTCATGCAACAAGTCTCGTACAATACTTTTCCCTTGAGTCATGATCACATGATTCATTCATTCCCAATGTAGATAGTCAACCCTCACTCAACATACTCATTTGCTAGTTCCCGTGCTACTCTCACACATTGGGGGCATCAAATTTCCCCTTATTTCCTAATGACACACTCTGTTTATAGGTTCAACTTGACTATTGAGGAGTAGTTAAACACTAGAACCTCAATTTATACCCATACACCTGGAGGGAAACCTTGTTTTCCCACCTTTTCTTACACACTTTATACTTCATCAAAAGCACTAAAAATCTATATTTTCCCCACCCTAGGGAATTTTCGGATCACCCTTCCTTCTCTTTGGAGAATAAATTTTCATCTATTCCCTCGGGGGCCTAAAATCCAAAAACATTCAAATTTTTCAAAATTCAAAACAATCTGCATCACTCTTGTTTGGTGATTTAATTTAATTTGAATTAAATCTAATTACAAAGTAACTACTAAAATAAATGATGTACAAATGATGTAATACAATAATGACACAAGAAAACTAAGATGTAAAGTATAAAACCCTAAGCAAGAAGATGAGATAAGAAGACTTAGTTGATATGCGCACAATCTGGAAGTGATCTAAGCAGGAGAAATGTTAAAAAGGATGTAAGCAACGTTTTATCGACCTCTGTAAATTTATAAGCTCACAAACAAGGTTAGACAAGGGTACCCATAGAAGGACAAGGGAATATGGGCATTGATGATTGTATCTGGGTGCCCGTGATCGAACAAAAGCTTTGGACATGGTTTTTGTTGTGTAGTAAGGGTTTTGTAATTATTCCCTTTTGATCGCTTGATAGTCACTCATGAACCGCCGAAGGTACCAGAACCTACATAAAAGAGAAATTCACCTACACAAGCCCATAAACCACATCAAACCTAAAAAACAAAATTCAAAATGGGGAGTCGATTTACTCCTATGATCAACCTGACATTGAACTTATGGCCAAACACTACACTACATCTCAAACTCCATGTAGTTCTAGTTAGTGTGTAGAAATGATGGCCTAGGATGCACTTATGCAAGTTGCACTTGATAATTTGCTATAGCTATAATGTAGCAATGTAGTAGAATGTGTGGATGGAATAAAATGAACTTCCCTTTCCTATGTTGTGTATGAAGAATTATGGAACCCTTGTCCCTTGAATGGATGTTAGATGAATGCCTTGGAGTGCTTTAGATTCCTTTTGAATGCAAACATAGATGATGATAGTAATGTTTAGGGCTTGGTATTTTATTTTGAACACATAACTATGCATTTATATGATTCCCTTGTTTGAGATTCGTAGTTGAAAAGCTGGAAGGTCGACCCATAAGTGAAAAACATGCCCAAAAGATAAAAAATACCCAAAAGGAGCGACTAAGGTGAGAAAGGGCTAGGTATGCCGGAGGGGACATGAGTGCATGGGCACTGGTGTCTGAAGCCATAAAAGATAAATTAGTAAAGTCTTGACTAGGTTGTAGGATTTGTAAGACCAAATAAAAATGGGAGACAAATAAAAGAGGTCAAAAATAGTTGTTAATCACTAGTATTCTTGCTTAGGAATCATGTAAATGCTAACATGTTTTTAGGACCTAGAAATGTACCCAAGTGTATGATTTTGTGTCTACATTTTCCATCACTTTATGTTGTTGAGTGGATACTCGATAACATAAAGTCAATAGAAGATGTGTACTTTATGATCATGTCGAGCGTGCATTGAAATGCATGCCGAGTGGAGAAGTGAAGTTTGGAATGATGTAAAGTGAAGCATGGAGACTAAGAAAGGAAAGTAATCGGAGGGTGAAGCATGTGCGTTATGTTGTAGCTATTTTTATGCTTGTACTTGTTCTTGTAGGCTACTTATTGGTACATATTACGAGATGGACCTGCAAAATAAGAGTGAAAGAGTAGTCAAAGTCTTCTATATGAAATTTTTGAGCAAAGTATGCAAAAGTGTGTAAAATTAGTAGTAAAGTGTGCACCTCATGTAGAAGAGGGTAAAGGATAGAAAAATGTCCTGGGATGCTATAAATAACGAGTTTTTGGGTGATCTAACGCCAAGAGTGAGTTTTTTTAGGTGATCTTACGCTAAGTGTGAGTTTTTTGGGTGATCTCACGCCAAGTACGAGTTTTTTGGGCGATCTCATGCCAAAGAGCAAGTGCTGGGGAGAGAGGTATAATGTTACTCTCCTTCCGTGACTCTTCCCAATATGCACCATTTTAGATGGTACGTTCTCGATTTGTTCCTACTTTCCGAATTAGTTCGATTGTATTGATTGTTCGATTGAAATGGATTGTAGGAGATTACATGTATTTTGTAACTAGAGTAATGTGCATGTAATTGTAGGATTACTCGAAGACTTTTGTGAATTATGTTGATCTCATAAGTTGACTATATATTTACCCCTTTATCATTTTATCATCATTTATCCCAAATCCTTTTATTCCATTATTATATCCCATCTTAAACCACAATCCTTTAATTAAATAGTAATATCCTATTATCCTACTTTAATCCTTCATTAACATTTTATAGGAATTTAATATTCCCACATCTACGTACTCCACCTATCATACATGTCCCTATACCTAGCCTCTCCATGTAACCTCACCCCTAATCACCATTTATTAACCTAATCTAACTCTAATCCTAATCACATCCTCCCCTCTAAATCTATAGGCTTCTAAATCTATAAGCCTCTCTAACCTTCCCCTTCTATTGAATATTTAATTCAATGGAAGCTTCTTCCCTCCATGAATTTTAAACTCAAATTCTAGCGCCTTCCATTATAGAATCCTCTAATCCTCACACACATTCTCCACCCTTGATCCAAATCCAACTTGAATTCATCTTAGCCATTGAATCCTCCACCCACAAACTATAAATTTAGTTCTCCTCCTCCACGAGAGTTATAAAGTTAGAAAATATTTTTCATTTTCATCTTCTTTAATCATCCAATCAATCCATCAAACATCATTCAATCCTTCATCTTCATCCATAGAAATTATCAAGCAATCAAGGGGAGGTGTTGTCCAAGTTTGTCCACACAAATCTGAAGCAATCCAAGAGCAATCAACAATCAATCAAGAGAAAATCCAACACATCAAAGAGGAGCTTTGCAACTTGTAGGTAAGTGCAGGTATTTGTCTTTCTCCCCATTTCAATCCATTTCTCTATCTAAGGTTTTGTTTGAGAAGATTAGAGTAGGAGAACATTTTGTTTGTTTTTCTTGCATTCACAAGCTAATATTTTATTGCATTACATTTTGGCACCCGCCCTGGGGCTTACCCCACTTATTTATTGTTTTCAACTCTATTTTATCACTAGAACATGTTGTCAAAGTTTCAATAATTTTCACCTTTTATTTACACCTCAAATTTTGAATTTTTGTGACCATCTGTCGTTTTTCACATGAAATGGCGCATATGACCTGTGTTTTGGCACATGTGTCCTGAATTGGTGCTTTTTTATTTTGGCACCTTTGTTTTGATTTTTTTACCTACCTTCCGAGAGCCATAAATTTTTATCCTGAACTCGAAACGACTCCATTTTTTCCCGAAAGGTATCAAAAAGATCTATGTAATGAAAGTGTTAATTTAGAATTTTATAGTATAATTTATTCATGGTTTTCATTTTCCTAAATATTGTCATTTTAACTACACATTGAGTTATATTTTATTGTTCCAAACTACTAACACTTTGTGTGTAGCTTCCTACACTTACCAAAGATAAAAAAATCAATCTAAAACTACTAACCCTTTGTTTTGTAGCACAATTGGTCCAAGACATTTGGGGTTATAATCAAACTACTAACCTTTGTTTTGTAGGGCCTCCTCTTGAAGACCCAATAATCAAACTACTAATATTTATCATCATCTAGCATTTGATTATCTTGCATTTATCATCCTTTTTGTGTGTTTTCCATTTTTGTTTGTTCATCCCGAAGGAAAAACTGTGTATGCTCTTCTCTCGCGTCTTAGGACGATCTTGAGGATCAAAAGCCGCTAACCTTCCCCTTTTTCTTTTTTAGGGGTAACATGATGTGGAAGTGATATCCATGCATTTTCCATAGTCCTAGGGGTCTCGTGACTGTGTGCTTTATCTCCACGCACGTAGACACACCCTATGTTCCGATGGGGTATACAAATTCTTAGAGAGCTATCATTATTGGTTAAGTGTTTGCTTGATGATTAACTAAAATTAACTAAATATGGGGGATAATAGTAGTTAATATAATCTAGAATAACATGTAAATACAATAAATAAATGCAATATATGACTATGGAAAATGACCCAAACAACTATAAAAATGGAAATGTTAAACCCTAAAGTATAAGAGAGTTAGAATGAATTCAATTGATTAGAGGATCTCATTAGATTGTGTATGAGAGGTGACCTGGAGAAACAAGAAATTGGAACGAATGTATAGAGGCACTAAAAAGGATGGATCCAAGCGATCTAGTTGGACCAAGCACCTAGATAGGATCGGGGCACTGCAGTGCTCTGTCTCGTAGAATGGGTGCTCTGGTTTGTGCAAAATATCGTAACTAAGTTTCATAGGTCCGACATTGTGGTCTCGAAATCCTTGTTGTGTGTCGCATCGATTCACTACCTTGCGTAAGGTGTCATTGATAATCCAAGATGAATAGAAGACTTGTAAATTACCGGAAGAAGTATCAAATCCCAAAAAAAAAAGAATGCAAATGAATGGGTGAGATGACCTCAACCGCCACAACAATGGGCTTACTAAATGATCGTTGCACTATACTTCAGACCCAAATATAGTTTTGGTGTGTGTGTGCATCATGTGATCTAGGTGCTCTTGTGTCAGTCACACTTTGTGAAGTAATTCCAGAAATTGGAGAATCTGGAATTATAATTAGAGGTAATTAATTTCTTCGTTTTCCTCAATTTCTTCAAAAGGCTATATATTTTCCTTAGTGCCTCGGAGATTCTCCAATTTTTCCTTAGTGTTGTGTGTCCTCCTTCTCGGTGTTCTCACCTTTTTAGTGTTTTTATTAAGTTGTAAGCTCTCTCCTTAATTTTTTCCATTGTAGTCTTGTTTTTTGTACCAAAGCTCTCAACAACTTCTAAAAACCCGCATAACACTTTGTTTTTTAAATTTCACTTTAAAATGGATAGCTCCTCTATTTTATCCATGAATAAATATCAAATTTTAAATGGGTCTAATTACAATATTTGGAGAATTAGGATTAAGGTTGTAGACACCTAAATTCCACTTTTGCAATCTTATTGCTAAAAGCACACTAATCACTCTCATTCTTACCATTTCCATTATAATTAGTGATTTTTGCTAATTAACTAATGTTTCTTACCATTTTGGTCAATTAACAACACTTTGTTGATTACCTAGCCTCTTTCACATTCAGGATGCCAATTTACGACACATCAGTAAGTCAAAATCCTCTTCCAAACAGACAATTAGTGATTATTAGCTAATTAAGCCTATTTTACCCTTGTTTTAGTCAATAAACCATATTATTGGCTCAAACCCCTCTTCCAACCATTCAAAATCACCCCATTTCCCTCCAAGACATCTCAACAAGCTTCAAAAGCTTATCCTAGCCTCCTAATTGACCCTAAGTGGTTGATTAAGGCTCCTCACATCCTAATCACTTGTTAAATCACTAATCATGATTAATAATCCTTAATCTACTTTGTGCTTTTAGTCCAACATGCACCAAAATGCAAATTTTCCTCAAATGGATAACTATAAAAAGAATTCACCACATACCTTAAAAATTTACACCATGTTTTGAATTACATATCATATAAGAAATATGATTAAGAGCTTAGTTCAATCTTTGCCTCCAATCTTTGTTGGAGAGACCTTCTCACCACTTGTGAAGTAGCAAAAAAACCTAATTTGATTTCCCTCTTAGATCTATTTAGGTCTATATTAGTTAGCAATTCATACTAAGTAGGCATGCTCTAGCTAAGATTGATTGATATATCATGTTAGTTCTTTCAAACATTTCATTAAGCTTTAATCATTGATGTTACTATTGTTAACTCAGTAAATTTGTTAATAGACTATGTGGTGTTAGTCAAGATATCTAGATTTTCTTGTAGTTTTTAGTAGTCTTCATTTGGCATGCCCAGTGGGAGCTTACCCCATTGCATTTCAATTGATTTGAAGTTTTCTAGATTAGTTTTTCAAGCTTTTTTAGAGTACATTTCCAGATTTTTAGATCAATTTAAATTTTCATAGTTGTTTAAACTAGATTAGTAGTAGATGTTTCATTTTTGTGTTTCTTGCAGGATATAAGGAGGTAAAGTGTTGTCAAAATTCCAATAGGAAGTCAAATATTTGAGATTTATCAAAATTTCCTTGTCAAAATTTGTATTTTGACCACCTACAGGAAAGTGCACATCCACACTCAAACAGAGCACTCACGCTCTAAAGGTCATGCCTACACTTCACTAGAGGTGCCTACACTTCACTGCACATGCCTATGCTTCATTGAATTTTTGTCCTCTATGTATAAGTCACACTGGTGCTTCAAATTGTGCACCGACGCCTCTTTAGTTGTGCCTATGCAATTTGACTATGCGATTTTGACAAATGCACGCTTCTACTCTTAAGGATGCATTGATGCTACAAAGTGCACATTGATGCTCACAGGACGCGCTTATTGTGCTAAGATGTGTGCTAGCACTTAGAGGTAAAGTTGGCTCAAATTTCAAAATTTTAACTTTTTTTTTTGTGCTTTGTCATTTTTCTAGATTTTTTAAGCTGTTGTTGTTATTGGGTTTTTAAATTTATATCAAGTTTTCTAACAAAATTGCTTAGGGTTTGGTGAATACCTTAATTTTTATGCTTTGTATGAGTTTGGAATAGGGTTGTGTATGCTTTTCTCTTACACTTTGTGTGATCTTGAGAATCAAAATCAACCTTAAACCTTATTTTGTTTATCTTAGAGTAAGTAGAAAAAAATCATTGTTCATTTTTAGTGCTTTGAGGGAATAAATTATCATTTGGCATGTACATGATCTTTTAGTTTAAGAGATTTTTCATTTGATAAATAACCAAGGCTAAAGTTTGTGTATGCTCTTCTCTTGCACCTAGTGTGATCTTGAGAACCAAAAGTAACTTTAGTCTTTCATTAAGAAGCACTTGGATTAATTGGGAATAAACCTTGATTTGCAAAGTATTATGGTAGTTAATTGATTTACAAGTTTTTTTCATTGTTATCTAGTTGGGTTACTTGTTGTGTATGCTCTTCTCTCGCATCCTTGGACAATCTTGAGAACCAAAAACAACATTCAATCCTCTTTCTATGATATTGTAGATATTTTTGAACTACTAACCATTTGTGTGTAGGACCTATCGCTAGTCAAAGAAAGGAGGACCTAAACAAATTTCTAATTACATGTGTGTTGTAGGTTGCCAATGGTGGTCTAAACCAAATTACTTAATCCAAAAGATAAGAAAACACACCAACATCTATTCAACACACTATATTACAGGTTTCGGTTAAGAGCTACGACTCATCCACTTTGAACTAGGAAAATTCTCTTTGGCATAAGCCTTAAGCTACAACAAAAGAGATGTTCCTAGGAACCCCAAAGTAGTCCACACAAGAGGGAACCTTATCGATGAAACAGAAAATTCACCACTACCTAATTGATTAGTACACCTTGGTGAGTTAGAGTCAAAGTTATCTCCATTGTGACCCCAATGAAAATACAATTGAATGCATTTTAATGCTCATTGTATTGAAGGGGGTAAAGTAAATCCAAAGTATACTCCAAGGGTCAATCCTTGAAAACCGAGATCACAGAGGTATCTTGTGACAACTATAGAGATAACCCCAAAGAAAGTTGATGGCTTGGAGCCAATTTGACTTAGATATCATGTTCTATAGAGCTCTCACAAAGTGACAACTTTTTTGAAGTCAAAACCTTATTATTCGAACAAGGCAAGAGTCCATTTTAGTCAAGCTAAGTGTTATTCATGGCGAGATCTATGATGTGTTACTTTGTCATAGTTTTTCACTTGTCTTAAGATGAGGCAAAACTCTGCCCAAGTTATACTTAGTTTGTTTCATCACCAATTGGTTTACACCTTTGTTTTCTTGTTGCTCATTTGGGGACAACAGAAAATAACATACGCGGATACCACTAGAAATAATCATGTTCACCACTTTTTAGTCTACTTGCATGACTAATTTTGCAATGTTGGAATGCAAGTGTTGAAAGTGTGAATGGTACGTCTTCATGTTCTAGTAGGATTTTTGTCTTATACCCATACTAAGACTCATTATCATTATAGTTAGGTTGTCTTATCACTAACTTCCTTTGAGTTGTTATGTTGCCCACATTATAGTCATACAATTGTGATACTTACGGTTTATTTCCATTATGAAATTTGATCTAAGTCTCATACATTGTATTACTACGCTTTCAAGCATAGTAACTTCTTGTTATACTTAGGCTTAGTTTTTACTCCTAACATTGCCTTGAGATTTTGAGATTGTTGAGGTTACATTTTTAGCATCACGATAACATCATTTTGACACTAAAAATATTGTTTTCCCACAAAGCTTGATTTGTGTGTCCAAATAGTGTTGTTATGTTGCTCACATTGCTAACTTCCATTTTAAAAGACTTAGACTTTGTTGGTGTCTAAAAACTGGTTTTAGTATACCTTGTTGGAGGATCGCATCAACACCTTCTTAGCATTTAGGTCTTGTTTATTTTTAAACTTGACCTAAGTGGTGATATCATGTTGTCACTATTTTTCAAACCTATCTTGGTAAACCATAGAGAGTAAACTATTGTTGTGACTAGATTTGAGTCTTGTGCTTCATTATTGTGTTCTAGGTTCTTCTTGGTATATATTTCCTTGTTAGGGTAGATCATTCTTTTATTCTTTGATATCCTTGGGTTCATATTGGCCTTTGGATTTGTGATCATTTGATTTTCACCATTCTTTGTGATGACTTAGCATCGTTACGTTGCCTAAATTTGCCTAAGGTTCATTTTTAGTAAACCTTGGTGGAAATATTTCACGTTGTACCCCCTATTTCAAACCAGCCTACTACAAGAATGGGTTCTCAAAAGTTAGAATCCGGTCTCTTTGGAGGTGACAACCTTCTTTTAGAGGATAATGTCATGATTGATCATAGTGGTGGAGAGGAGGATTCTCCTCGTGTAGATGTAGAGCTTCATCCCACCCATATTGATGATTACTTGTTTCAAAACAAGCATGAGGTTCTTTTACGTGTCGTTGAATTAGGGGAAAAATTACCGTCTACAATAGACCCTTCTCTCATTGCCAAAATGGTTCGTGGAGAAGAAGTGGACCAACCTCATCATACTGTTAATCAAATATTAAACCTGGGTCATGCCTCTACTTTTGGATGACAGAATAATGAGGAGATACCTTTTGAAAATGATGGAGACTATCGTATACCTATTATTAGAGTCTATTGTGAAGACCATGAAGAACATGATTATCATGAACAACCTCCCCTCGTGAAGGTCATAATGAAGTCCCCATACGAGAAGTAAGCTTAGAACAATAGGTGCAAACTATCACCGCCAATTGGCCAATTTAGCTTCACATATAAACAAGGAACCACCGAAAACTTTAAAAGAAGTTATACCAAAAGCTAAACCTAAAGTTTTGTATCACAAGTTCCAAACAAATACTCCTCATCGAGAGACACGAAAATACCCCTATGAGGACTTTTTTATAGAGAATAAGGGTGGGAATACACCTATATTTAACCCTTCATATAAGCCTACGCCACCCACACAAGACCAACTCTTCAATCAAGAATGGTCCACTATGAAGAATGCCCTTCTAGCATTACAAGAAGGCAAAATTGTTAATAACAAAAAGTACCAGTTTGATGAGTTGTGCCCTTATCCATTTGATAGAGCCATGTTGTAGGTACCTTTCCCATGTTAGTTTGATTGTCCCAAGTTTGAAAATTACAAGGGAAAAGGTGACCCCAAGACCATATCAAGGACTTCTACATGACATGTCAAGAGGTTGCATATAGTGATAATTATCTTATTCACCTCTTCCTAAGAAGTTTAGGAGGTCAGGTGTTAGAGTGGTTTTTACACATCCCCAAGGGATATATATCTACATGGTAAAAATTAGCTGAAAATTTTGTATGTCACTTCTCATTTAATATAGAGAGTGATGTTACCATGTTAGATCTATGCAATGTGAAACAACGCAAAGAATGAAAAATTTGTTGGTTTCTTACAACGATGGCGAGGGCTAGCTAGTTGCTTCTCTTAATCCATTCCAAAGAAATATCTAATTAGTATATTTTTACCCAACCTCCATCCTGACATTATGTTCCACTTGCAAATGTATTATAGTAACACGTTCGGAGAGGTAATTGAAAAAGGTAGTCAAATAGAAAAATCATGCTAGCTAGAGGGATGTTAAAATCCTTTTCATGTGACCATCATGATTCTAAACCTAATGAAAAGAAAAAGATTTGTTCCTAATAAAAACAAAAAGTTGTAGGTGAAAAAGTAGTCAACTTTAAATGAGTACAAGTCATTGAAAACCACGCTCCTTTGAATCTTACAAAAGGAACTCTACCTACGAAGTATAAACGTCATGCATTCACCCCTATATATGAATCAATATCATCTATATTAAAGTAATTAGAGGCCATTAATATGGTCAGTACCTGAAACAACACCATACATGGATGATGCACCTAAGCCATTGTGGTTTAGGGATAATGAATATTTTGGATTTAAGGGCCATAAAAATGAAAAATGTTTGAAATTAAAGCATTGCATTCGGGACCTAATTGACAAAGGTGATATAGCAAAGTAGATTCCACCGCTCCTACAAAAACTCCAAAAAAAACATGGGGATCTTCAAAGAACCTTTCCCAAATCATAAAAAAGGAAAGGAAAAGGATCGGGGACAATCTCTCAAACTAAGAGTACCAACTATGCATCAAAGAAATACCATGTTGACCACTTCGATGCCCTAATAGGTTGTGTAGATCCACCGATGAGCATATCAACATGATTAAGATCAAGACAAAAGAGTGCATCATGACAACATGAAGGGATCACCTTGTTCTTTCTAAACCCACTCCCTCTAATCCTCAAGAGAGACATTATGACATATTAGTTCAATTGAGAAAACCACATCGAAGATTTCAATCTTGGACGTCAAAATTTCCAACATCCATAAGGACATCATTTGCAAAACCTTACAAGGATCCAAAGTTTTAATTGATACTAACCCAACTCAATTACAAGCAATGGTAGCACAAATCACTCGTATAAAACACAACCTTTAGCCCAACCAAAATTCCAGGAGGAAAATCCCTCTCCCAACCTACCCTTATAAATTGAAGTAATCATCAAATGTAAGAAGGTCAAAAGAGTTCTTTTGGATGGAGGATCGTGTCTAAATATTTTAACCCTAAAATTAGTACAACAACTAGGGTGTACGAAGTTGACTTAGAAATAAAGGTCATCACCATAAAGTAGTATGATAATGAGGAATGAATGTCAATGGGTATGATCACTTTCTCATTGGAAGTAAGTTCTATCAACCATGATACGAAGTTCCATGTCTTGGACTTGGAGCTCCCATACAACATATTGCTCATCCACCCATGGATTTATGCCATATAGGTTGTACCTTCAATGTATCACCAATGTTTAAAGTTACACCACAAAGGAAAAAATATCACTATTCAAGGAGATCCTCAACCCTTTTCTCATCACATGGCATTGTCAGGATATTTCCTCACTATTTACGAGTTCCTTCTACGTAGATAGTTGTCCTTGTTCAATCAAAGGCCCTCACTTCATGATTGGATCTAGACACCTTGACTCCCAATGATAGTGGTACTTCTACATCAGAGAATCCTTTCTCAACGTGGGAGATGAAGGTTAGAGAAAATGGTTGTGGTGAGTATAATCTTCAGCAAGCTCTCCTAGTTTAAAACATTCCCCTATAATCCAAAGCGCATGGTATGTCGTGCTAAAATTTTTAATGTTCAGGATGATTTCCTTTTTGACGCTTTCACTCCTGGCAGACTATTACAAGATGAAAGGTTGCTTAAAGATATTATGTATCGTCCTGAAGATGATGAAATGGCTTCGCTTAACAATCACCTAAATATGTTATTCCTAATCACATAATGTGTGTACCATAGGATACAAAGGACATGGTTGTTCAATCCAAGAACAAGGCACAATATAAGATCTTATGATACCTCTTCATATAGAGGGTAGGCTTGGTATTGGCATCCGTTCATATGAATCTCCACCCGCATAGGTCGAGGATACCTCTTCGATTACAAAGATAGTTTGTTTGAATATGAAAGTGAAACAGATTCTTGATGTAGTCTTTACAAAGACCTTACCTCCATGAACCTGCTCTCCAACATGGTTATCCTAATTATCACTCCCATTATATCCCTTACCATTCCCAAACTAGACCTTTTTACCCATCACTTGTGAATTGGGACCAATAACAACATATACCGGTCGATGTATTTCAAAACGACGTGAAGCTATTAGCAAATTCCTTAGTGTTCGAGATAATATTCCAAGAAATGACCACAAGAAAGGTTTCTCCATTCGGCTCAATGCATTTGCATACTTTGGGGAGGAGGCAGAATTATGTAGTCATCTAAGAAAGAAAGTAAGCAAGGGATAAAGTTCTATAAAAATTCCAAGTCCTATAGCAAAAACCTCTTTGAGGAGTTATGGACAAATAAATAGAAACACCAACAGACAAAATAGTTGACCTGCTTCACAATGAAAGTCTCTTTGAGCCACCTGTGGTAGAAGAAGATCTTAATCTCCCCTAATCCTATGTGCATGGAGGATGAGTCTAAGCTACTGGTGGAGGAGACAATAGATGTGAACATTGGCACGAGGAAGATCCGCGAGAATGGTCAAGTTGGGAGCTTCATTTTCAACTCAAGAACAAAAAACTTTTATAGTGATTTTGAGAGAATTTGTGCTTGGTCTTATGCGTAGACATGCCAAGACATGCCTAGTTCATAAAACAAAAGCTCTACAAGATGTATCCTCGTGTCGCTTTGTTAGTCAAAGCAGAGCTAGAAATACTATTGGCAATAGGATTCATCCGGGCTATTGACTATTCGAGTAGATTTCTAATGTAGTCCCAATACATAAGAAATCGGTCGACATTAGAGTCTTGGGCTATTGACTATTAAGAGTTGATTTCTAATGTAGTCCCAATACTGAAGAAACCAAAGTCAGTATTAGAGTATGTATCGATTTCCATGATATTAATAAAGCATGTCCAAGGATGAATTCCATCTTCCTAACATCGACATGATCGTCGATTCTATAGCTGGTTATGAGATGTTATCACTCATGGATGGATTTTCAAGATATAACCAGATAAATATTGTTGAGGAAGACCAACATAAGATAGCTTTTACTACCCCATGGGGGACATTTTGTTACCAAGTCATGCCCTTTGGCCTCAAGAATGCAGCACTACCTATCAGTGGGTGATGACTATAATCTTTCACGACATGATTAGTGACATCATGGAAGATTACGTGGATGATATATTATCAAAATCCAGGACTCATGAAGATCACACAGATATTTTGTGATGCATCTTTCAGCATTTAAGGTACTACAAAATCTAACTTAACCCAAAGAAGTGTGTCTTCGATGTATGTTATCCGGAAAACTACTGGGATTCATTGTGTCACAAAGAGGAATAGAAGTGGACCCCCAAAGGTCACTATTATCACATAAATGCCTCCTTCGAAGAATATTAGACAATTGTGAAGCTTGTAAGAAAATATCCAAGCAATCGGAAGGTTCATTTCACTGACTTGCGAGATAGGTGTCATACATTCACTTATCTTCTTAAGAAAGATTCAGTTTTAACTAGGGGCTAGAAAAACAATAAGCATTTTCTTTACTTAAAGAATACTTGGTTAAACCCCCTATTCTCATGCCACCCATGGCAAGAGAACACTTATTACTCTACATTTCTACCAAACACTTTGCAACTAGGGCACTATCAACCCAATATGATAAGGAGCAGAAAGAAAAAACTATGTACTACTTGAGTAGAACGTTGATAACTTACGAGCTCAAATATCCATGAGATAATAAAAGTTTTCTTGATCGTAGTTTTCACCTTCCGAAACTACGTCGTTATTTGTTAAATAATAAGGTCAAGCTTCTATCAAAAGTTGATTCTTTAAAGTACTTATTGTCAAAACCTGCACTCACATGAAAGATGGCTAATTAGATCATCTTATTAAGCAATTTTGACATCAAGTACATGCATCAAAAAATCAATGAAAGGAAAAGTTTTATCATATTAACTAGTGAAGCCCCACTTCCGGTACTAAACCTTTAAGTCTGTAGAATCCCTAACATCTATAGTGTACCTTGAGGAATATGTTGTATGGTAGATATACTTTGATGGATCCTTTACCTTTCATGGTTCAGGTGTTGGAGTTATGTTGATCACTCCATCAAGAGACTTAATTCCTTAGGCATTTCGACTTTGGTTCCCATGTACAAATAACATAGCAGAATATGAGGCCCTTATTACATGGATGAAGTTGGCTATCAAGTGGGACATCATACATGTAATAATCAATGATTCCATGTTTATTATAAAGTAAGAAACAAATGAATGCAAGGTTAAAGATGAGAACTTCTTCCATACAAAAGAATGGTTGATTCTTTGAAGGATTTATTCAAGCAGATAAAATTTGAACAGATTCCAAGAGCACAGAATAGAGTAATGGATGATATGGCTATAGTGGAGTCCATGTTGAGCATCCCACCTAGAATTAACGATATGTTGTTCTTCGTTGAACATTTATGAACTCCAACATATGACATGCCAGAGTCCTATTTGGGATGTGAAGTGGTTGGTCCCTTTTCCCCTTTGTACAAGGACATATTTAAATAGCTCCGTGATGGAACCTTTCCCGCCAACATTTCTCACACTGATAAACAAAGCCTCATATAGAGTATAGCCCATTATACCCTACTTGGTGACACTCTCTACCATTGAGGCTATGACAAGAATCTGTTATGCTATCTTAATTCAGAAGAATCCATCATAGCAATCAAAGAGGTGCATGAAGGCATTTACGGGGCTCATATGAATGGGATCATCCTCGCGAAGAAGATACTCATAGTAGGCTACTATTGGCTTACCATGAAGAATGATTACTGTAATACGTCTAGAAATGCTTGCACTATCAGAAGTACAACAATTTGATACATGTGCCGCGTAATCACTACAAACCCTATCAGGACACCTTTGCCCTTCTTAAAGTGGGGTCTCGATCTTATAGGTAAGCTTAACCTTGTCTCCTTAGATGGGCATAAGTTGTTATCACGCCAAAAATATTTCACAAAATGGGTTGTTCCTCTTACCTATGTTGAAGGTGCGCAGATATCTAAGTTTATAATGAACCACATCATCTGGTGATACGGTATACCCTCCACCATTATAACTGACAATGGTAAGCCCTTTAAAAATAAAAGCGTGAAAACATTATACAAACATTTTCCAATCCCCTCAAGTTCTCAACCCCTATTACCATCAAGGTAATGAATAATCCAAATATTATAATAAAACCCTCACTCGTATTATGGAGAAGATGGTGAATACAACAGTCGTAACTAGCATTTACAGATTCACCCTTCCTTTGGGCATTCAAAACATCTATTCCTTATTCTTGACATATAAGTATTGTACTGAAAGTCCCTAGAGATTGAGATCCCCTCTTTATGTATCAAGCTAAGGGATTACCTGAATAAAGAGGAGGATTACATAGTAGCTTAGTTGGCAGAATTGGAGCTATTAGATGAGAAATGACTTTTCACCATCAATCACCTTAAAGTGTATCGAGGATTGAGTGTGACAAAACTACAACAAAAGAGGGATACCTCATCAATTTGAGGTAGGAGACTTGGTTTTAAAATAAAATCAGTTCAACACCACCAAATACCAAGAAAAGAAAGGTGAATTTGGGCCCAACTAGTTAGGGCCATATGTTGTGGTTGTCTAATTTTGGTTCAGTGCCTCCAATCTTTCCTACTTAGATGGTGAGGAACTTCAGAACCCATGAACGTAATGCATCTCAATAATTTCTATGCTTAAGTGTAGGATCTCTAAAATAAGAAAAAAAAAAGAGAAATAAAACAAGTGCATCCAATAGTGAAAACCATGCAATGGTTGGCACTTTGTGGGCAAGTCTTTTGGTGAAAACCGGTTTTTGGAACCATTGGAGGGTCTATTGTTCACAAGCATTTCAAGTCTAGATTGTGGTATCTTTGTTCTAAGTTGGTCTTTGTATTCATCCGAGTTCCTTGTGAGTCATATCCCTTTTCCCGATCCGACTAATCCCGATTTTATGTGTGAAAGGTTCACCTTTGAATGGTCCTATCTCACACTAGGGGAAACTTTGCATCATCACTCCTTACATATAAAATGTGGCATTTTGTCCTTTTACTTCCCATGTAATGCTAGGGGCATCCACGTTTCTTTGTTTCCTTGCACATAGCTTCGGAAAACTTCTTAGAAAACATCAAAAACATTCGTATAAATTTTTGAAAATCCCAAAACATTCAGATATGTTAGTTGAGAAAATAAAAAAACATTCAAATATGTTTTAGTAGAAAACTCCAAAATAATAGAAAAATGTCTCAAAATTGTCCCACAAAAACAAAGTAATAGTTTGCTTACTTTAGTTGTTTGTTTGCATAGTTTTGGTTGCATTGTTTTTTAATCTTGTATGCTTTAAATTGGATTCATTTTTCTTACTTTGTTACTTTAATTTGTGCAACATTACATTGATTTCATTTTATCTTACATACTTGTAGATAGTTTTATTACTTTGATTGTATTTGATTAATTTGTGCTTGTTGTTTGCTTATACAGTTTGTTGTCATGTCATCATCATATCATCTATCATCACATCTATACATCATATATCAATAAAGGCTAAGCTATATACTCATGAACATGAAAATTAAACATGTATGTTAACCTAACATCATATAATATTTCCAAGAGGGGCAAGAGGGAGCACCTTCTGTCCCCCCCTCAAACATAGACCATAATAAAAATGTGGATTAAACATGTTATCTCATACACAAAATGTGATAGGTAAAACTCAAACTATCTCATCAACATACAAAGTAATATAATCAAAAGTTATATCATAATCTAACAACATGTGATACAAACATAAACATACAGATTAAGCATGATATCTTATAAACAAAATGTGATACATCAAAGTAATCCATCAATCATCATACATCATCAAAAATATAAATGTTCAGGTACAAAATAATGTGTCTCAAAAATATGTCTAATATAGTGAACCATCATGGACGTCTATATACACAAATGTGACTTCATAACGAGGCATAGTAAAAACTAGTACATATACATTCGTATAAAAGTATGCCTTCATAGCGAGGTCCTAGGTCACGCCAAAAATATGCATCACGATATAATAAAAAGAGTCAACCACGACTCTCTCCCATGCCTGGAATGTGCCTTTGAGGCTCTTATCTTTGAAGGATGTTGAACAAAATCACTAATCGAGAGGTCCTGTGACTGGACTGGACCCATAACAACAACCGACTAAAAGGTATGTCCCTCGGGGACTCGCCTACTATCATAGTCTGATGCCTTGTAATACGATGCCTCACCGCTAGCTCTCATCACATCTACTAGCATATCCCATATCCCAACTAATGTGGAGGCCTGCGCTATTATAGAGCATCATGCTCTCATGTCAGTCTCATGATGTCTACAATTTGCTAAACTCTCTCTTCGTAGCTAGTTGATCTCTCTCAATTATAACATGCAGTTGTTGAGCTACCATCTGCTGTAATTGTTTCCTCGAGGTAGCTATATCACATGTATATCTTTGTGTAGCTTTGTGGTGCTTTCCATCATCCCCTACTAGACTATGTGGTGGGGACTCTCATCCACCCCATTTGTCAATGTTGTCATCATCCTCCTCCATATCCTCTCCACCTTTGCCATCTCCTCTACCTCTTTGTGGACTATGTGGTGGAATCACATGTGGGGGTGATGAAGGTTCCTGTAAAGGTGCTCATAATGGAACCTGAAGTGGCATCCAAGGTACTAATACATGTGGTTGCACTATTATCTCTTGTTGAACTAGCACATATTCAACCGGTACTCCTACCTTTAGTCCTCCCTATGGACCTTCCCGTGGACTTGCTAAGCTTGTATCCGTGCCCTAGGATCTCGGGCCCTATCCCCCCGTGTTGTGGCATATAAAATCGCTATGGAATGGTCAAACGTGGACATAATATTGTGGAATACCATCATGTATAATTCGGGGTCATCCTTGGATCCACTATTTGTGCTCGTTGCACCCAAGGCTATGGAAATGCCTATAAGAAGATGGTATGAGCTCGTCCTAGTCCGATTCGGGGCCCTATATGAAAGGTCTCACTATATATGCGCCCATGACACATATTATCTCTAGGAATCCCCTGAATGAGACCAAACTATCGTTGGACCTTGTCCACTATGTACCACTCAAGAATATATCTCCTACTCCAAATAATGAAGTGGACAAAAACTACAATACTCAACTATATCGCATCCTGAGGTAACTAGTATAACTTGTACGATCATAATGTAATCATATGAGTTTGTACCTCGTCAAAGTCTCACCTATAGTAATCTATGTCTCTCATGTGGCTGTCGTGTGCAAGTGTTTCTACAATTTTAGCAAGAAAACTACCACCTAGAAATAGCTTCCTAAACTTAGCTAAAAATGAGAAATTACACCATCATGATGAAGAAATGAGCAAGTCCTACCCTTAACATTAATAACTTTGAAATTGATCAAAACACAATGTAAATGAATGAACTCTATTCCCCTTAATTGCCTAATTTAACATTAAAATGGACCTAAGTAGTCCAATGGCAATCAAATTATATTTGCTTGCTTTGATCCATCAATGGATGCTTGGGTGTGAGGCTTAGCTCTTCAAGAATGGAGGATGGGGATCTCAAGAATGACAAAAGGCTATTAGTATGAAACTATGTGCTTACTTTTGTCTCTTGAGAGATTTAGGTGTAGGTATAAAGGTAGGAGGAGGGCTCTTTATATAGCCCAAAGGATAAAGGATTCAACACATCCTCATGAATGTGGGATAAATGGAGATGTAGAGTTAGTTATGGATAAGGGGGTTTAGATGGGGTTGAGTTAGCTTTAGGAGGGTTTAGTTTGTCCTCAAGTGGCTCATGTGGATAAAGGGGGTGCATTAATTAATCAAGATGAATAAATACATGTGCAAGTCATTATGTTATAAGCTTTTAGATGGATTTTAGTGTTATTTAGACCATTAGGAAGGGATTAAACCAATTAAATAGATATTTATTGATTTAATGAGAAGGGAGGCTAATTAATTAATAATAATTAATTAGACTAGATAGAAGGTGTCGATTAATGAAAGGTCGTTAATTAAGGTATGTGTTGGATAGGCGACTTAATTAATTAGTGTAATGCAATCAATTAATGACAATGGAAGAGAAGATGAGCGTCATTGACAATATGTCGTCAATTTACGGGAAAAGAGATAATTAGTGCAATTTAAGTATTTAAATTGCTTAGGCGTAATTATAGGTGTCTACAGTTGTAAATATCGTCTCCATCCGGAACCCAACCCATGATGGATGGCTCCCCTGATAACTCGAGCTCACAATGCTCCTATAGTGGCGTCCTATAGCAATATGATCCCACACATATGACCGGAACACGGCGTGGCAGGTCCCATGGTCTTTTGACCGTGGTAAGCTATCAAATTCATATTTGTGAATAAATGTGTTAGTAAACTTTGTCCCCAACAATAGATCTTTCCTAGATGAGGTCATGTATCACTTCTATTAGGCCTAAAGAAAATGAGCACTAGCCTTATCAGGCACCAACACTTCTGAGAGGTATATTGGAACTCATCGTGAAGTCGACGATCAACTATGCATCCTGTAATATCCACCGACATACCACGGCGAGGAATGTTTGCTACTCCAAAAATCATAGCAATGCTCCATTGATTACGACTATGATGGCTGTCATATGTCCCCAATTAACCCTGAATGGGCACTATAAGAATACGCCAAACATCCTCTAAGGTAATAATCATCTCACCTATCGGAAGGTGAAAGGTCGACTCTCACTACGTCATCTCTCGGCTAAGGTGGAACAGGATATGGTCCAAAGTGATATGTGGCATGCGATTCATATGTGAGGTGTAACATCCAATGGCATCTCTAAGTAGATGTGATCTTGTTGTGCAGAATGTTGCCTTGAAAACCTAAAGCCCACCCGTGTCGCTCCCGTGTCCCTAATCGAGGTAGGTCCACCTACACAATTAATCAAGTCATTTTGTTATGATCTTATTTCTTATATTCTATCATTCTCCTATTTTCCCATTTAAATTCACTTATTCTATCATCTAAGTTTTCCTAAAAACTTCCCAATTATTCTAACAACTCACTCAAGACTACTTTCTCAAAGACCAACACACCCCATACAACACTAGCTCCCCCTTTATGGCACTAACACTCTCAAGTGCTAGCACTCCCTTTCTACTGTGAGCGCGCTCAATTTTCTCCTACCTAGTTCACGCAAGTGTAATTTTTTTGGCATTATCGTGCCCATTCATGCACCTTCATGCAAGAATGTGTGACTTTAGATAGAATGCACTATTGCACATCCTCATGCACCTTGGCATAGGTGTGTATGTGCATCTTCGGTGAAAGCACGCCCGTACGAATGCCTATGCGCCCCAAAGGATGCATTGGCACTTTTGTGTGTGTTTTCTACCCTAGTAAATGTCATTTTAACCTAATAAATACACTATCAAAATGACATAGGAGAAAGTTTGACTTTTTGTACTTACATGCCATCCGTGATAAGTCCCATGTACTCTTGAATTACGATCCACATAGTGTCTCTAGTTCTGCATCCTTGTCATTTCCTCTCATAAAGGTCGAGCTCAATCGGGAGTAAAAGGTAAGTGTATGTGGTAAATGAACTTGTCATGATGGTTTATATACCCGTTTTACCTCGTTATGCGACCTATCGCTCACCCCCAAAGTTCCTTGTGACCATCATGGTTCTTCTAAATTATTCCAGTACTTGTGATCATTATTTTTAATAAATAATCATTTTTAGCATGTTTTTGCGCTGGCAACTGGGGCATATTTTTACTTCCCATGACCTTTTCTACTACCTAGGGCATATTTTTGCCTTACGGTGACTTTTGGCGATGTCCCATGACTTCTTCATTTCTTCTACAATATTTTATTCCTAAAAATTCAAAAATTCAAAACAATATAATTTTTTTCAAAAACCCAAAAAAATGGTAAAATCATTAAAAATCCAAAAAAATGTAAAAATCAAAAATTGGTAAACGACATGCATGTAATTGAAGTCTGTATCAAATGCATTATCCTTGAACATCGAAATTTTTCCTACAAAAACATCTTTCTTAGGTTCTTGCTTGTTCTTGTCTCAAACGACTTGTGGATCATCGTGATCTACCTCCATTAACAAAGTTGGCTTGCTTACTATGTCGGTACTCCCATGTAACAATGAGTTGCCAAAGATTGTGTCATAGTTTATGAATGCTTTCCGTGGTACTAGTCATGTCTTCCATTATTCCCCTTGCACATATCCTTTACGGGTCGCCATATTAAACCCTTGTCATTACAACACAAACATTTGGGAACAAAGCTTGATAACAAAAATATCGGTACTGTGATCTTGAACATTGTTTGTTTAAGTATGTGTGATTATACTTGTTTCTTTGTTAAGTTAGCCATTAACTTTCGTATCAAATTGCATTATGTATGTTGCATGGAGTTACGCATTTTTAGCAATGAGAAAATGTTAGTAATATAGCTTTTCATGTTATTTACACTTTTGTTTATTTTAATAAAGGCCAATGATGTAGATTATATGGAAATGTGATGAACAAAGTTACTTACTAGAAAGATTTGTTGAGAGAAAGGGCTAGTCATACATTCTCCACTATCATGTCTTATCACCACTAATTGTTTTCCAAATCACCTTGGGCAATAAACAATCATGTTTATCCCTACCTTATTTCTTCTATTTTTTTATCATATTTTTTTATCATTGATTGACTTATTTCTATCACCCCATCGAAACTCGAGGGGGCATCCTTCATTCTACTAATTTTTCTTCAAAAATTTACTTGTTTACACTTTTCTACTATGTTTGAAGTGACGTCACTTACTTCACCTCAAACAGGGGAAAATGTAGACACCTAAATTCCGCTTTTGCAATCTTATTGCTAAAAGCACACTAATCACTCTCATTCTTACCATTTCTATTATAATTAGTGATTTCTACTAATTAACTAATTTTCTTACCATTTTGGTTAATTAACAACACTTTGTTGATTACCTAGCCTCTTTCACATTCAGGATGCCAATTTACAACACATTGTAAGTCAAAATCCTCTTCTAAATAGACAATTAGTGATTATTAGCTAATTAATCCTATTTTACCCTTGTTTTGGTCAATAAACCTTATTATTGGCTCAAACCCCTCTTCCAACCATTCAAAATCACCCCATTTCCCTCCAAGACATCTCAACAAGCTTCAAAAGCTTATCTTAGCCTCCTAATTGACCCTAAGTGGTTGATTAAGGCTCCTCACATCCTAATCACTTATTAAATCACTAATCATGATTAACAATCCTTAATCTACTTTGTGCTTTTATTCCCACATGCACCAAGATGCAAATTTTCCCCAAATGGAAAACTATAAAAAGGACTAACCACATACCTTAAAACTTTACACCATGCTTTCAATTGCATATCATATAAGAAATATGATTAAGAGCCTAGCTCAATCTTTGCCTCCAATCTTCACATTGGTTAGTAGAGGGATATCCAACTTGGTCTTGTAGCCATTTTTAGAGAGACCTTCTCACCTCTTGTGAAGTAGCAACAAACCCCAATTTGATTTCCCTCTTAGATCTATTTAGGTCTATGTTAGTTAGTAATTCCATCATGCTAGTTCTAACTATTGTAACTAAGATTGATTGATATATCATGTTAGTTCTTTCAAGCATTCCATCATGCTTTAATCATTTATGTTACTATTGTTAATTCACTAAATTTGTTAATAGACTATGTGGTGTTAGTCTAGATATCTAGCTTTGCTTATAGTTTTTAGTAGTCTTCAAAGGCTATCCTTATGGCTAGATAACAATGGGATTTAGTTAGTGGTGTCAAGAAAAAACCCACTGAGAGACAAGCTACACCTAAAAATTGAGAGTTTTCTCGTAAAAATCCCACTATTTTAATATTATCACAAAACATCAAGGATTAGTTTTTGTTGCACATAAATCACATAGAGTCTTCTTCGATGCATGGATGTAATTACAAACTATGCATGAAGGTAGTCACCTCTCCAAAATAATCAAGTTGATCATGGAATTGTTCACAACTCCTATGAAATCTAATGAGAAAATTGTTAATTACCTAGCTAAAATTAAGAACATTAAAGCTCAATTGGATGGATGTAATTGTGAATTGTTTAGGATAAGTTGTTTTACTTCATTATTCAGATTAACATTCATGAGAAATTTAGAAACTATATTTCCATTTTGAATTCTAAATACCAAAATGAAGTTGATTTACCTGATTTAGACACCTTGTCTTCTCTCCTTATCCAAGAAGAGAGTGTCATGGAGAACTTTGACTCGAAAGTGGATGCCCCTCAAGAATTGGTCTAAAATAAGAATAACAACAATATAAATCAACAATCTAACTTCAAACCTAAACACAATAGGAATAATCAGAAGTTTAAAGTAAAGTTTGATGGAAATTGTACCAATTGTGGTAAATTTGGTCATAAAGTAACTAATTTTCATTTTAACAAGTCTAATAACAATGCTAAGAATAAGAACTTCAACAATAAAAACAAGAAGAAGAATAAAAATTAGAATCATTCTAACAACCAAGCCAATAATGTTGAGCAAAATATTACTCTTTATACTACCCTTTCAGCCTCTAATGACAATGAATGGATCCTAGATAGTGGTGCCTCTAGACATATGACATACATGCATGATATTTTATCTAATGTTGTTGACTGTCATGAGAATATCTATCTAGGTGATAATTCAATCATCAAGTCTGAATGTTATGACAATGTTAAGTTAGCAAATGACATCATTAAGAATGTTTTATTTATTCCTAACTTAAAGAATAACATTTTATCTTGTTCTCAATTAACCAAAGAAAACTATAAAGTTGTGTTATTGCAAGATAAATGGTATGTTAAGAATGAGCTTGGTAAAGTTATTATTGCTAGTTTACAAAAGAATGGTTTGTACTTTTTTATGGATTTTTTGTTGAATCTTGTCTTTCCTCTTCCTCTTGTGATGTTGTTCAATTATGGCATGAAATAATTGGGCATGTAAAATTTAAGAGTTTGTATGATATGTCACACCTTAACCTTGTAGTAGGTCTTCCTAAGATAAAATTATACCATGGAACTTGTGAAAGTTGCTTGCGTGGTAAACAACATGTTCAACCATTTCAAAAACATCATGAGTCCAATTCCTCTTGCTTGCTTGAGTTGGTTCATAGTGATGTAAGAGGTCCTTTGGAAGTTATTTCTCTAGGTGGATCTTGTATGTTGTTAGTTTTATTGATGATTTCTCAAGAATGACTTGGTCCTATTACATTAAGAAAAAGTTTGATGTCTTATCTAAGTTTCAAGATTTTAAAGCCTTGGTTGAAAACATGGCTAATATAAAAATTAAAATAATCAAAATTGATAATGGAGGTGAGTATGTTAATAAAAAGTTTGATGAGTTTTATGTGTCTAGTGGAATTCAAAGGGAGCTAACCACTCCTTATTCTCCTCAGAAAAATGGCATAGTTGAAAGGAAGAATAGAACCATCATAGAAATGGCTAGGACTATGCTTCATGCCTCTAATGTACCTAAGTTTCTATGGGTTGAAGCTATGAACATTTTTGTTCATATACTTAATATAATTCCTACCAAATCTGTGTCTCAAACCACACCTCACGAGGTATGGACTAAGACAAGACTTGATAAATCTTATTTTAAGATATTTGTGATACCACGTGTCCCTTCTCATTCCTAAATTTAAAAGACAAAAACTTGATCCTTCTTCATACTCTTGCATTTTTATTAGATATAGTATTCAAACAAAAGGATTAATATTTTATGATCCAGTTAAGCATGTGATTGTAGAAAATAGGAATCAGATGTATTTGAGAAATATTTTTGTAAAGTTGTCTCTTCCTCTTTCATGTTTCCATAATCTAAAAATCTTCATTTTTATGATCCTTCCTTAGATAATATGGAAACTAATTTTCAAGAGACAGATCATCCTTCTTTTGACATGATGGATGTAGACCTTGAGGGGGAGTCTTCTCAATATTTTCTCAGTCAAAAGTTCCTAAATGGGCTAAAAATTTGGTTTCAAATTCTCAGCCTAATGATTTGAGAAAGATGACCCACAGTCAACATTCTTATCATGCCTTGTCAATTGTTTATGAGGTTGAACCTCAATCTTTTGAAGAATCCAACTTGGTCATGAAAGCTAAGTACAATGCTCTAATCAAGAATCAAACTTGGGAATTAGTCCCTCTTCCTCCTAAAAGAAACATTGTAGGTTCTAGATGGTTGTATAAAATTAAATATAACTTTGTTGGTAAGATTGAAAAATTTAAGGCTAGATTAGTTGCTAGAAGGTTTACTCAAAAACTTGGTTTGGATTATGTTGAAACATTTTCCCCTGTTGCAAAAATGAGCACTGTTAGAATTCTTCTAGCTCTAGTTGCTCAACATGGTTGGGAGATTCACCAAATGGATGTCAAAAATGATTTTTAAATGGTGACTTGAAAAAAGAAATTTATATGCATCAACCTAAATGATTTGAATAGCCTGAAAAAGCATTATATGTTTGTAAACTTAAAAAAATATTTGTATGGTCTTAAAAAAGCTCCTAGAGCTTGGTATGCTAAGATAACTTGTTTCTTTCAAGATTTTGGTTTCCATATATGTTTTGTTTATAATGATTTATTTTTTAAAACTAAAAACAAGCATGTTATTATCACTAGCAATCACATGTGTTTCATGAGATGTGAACGCCGAACGGTATATGTTATTTGATTTAGAGGCATAGTTATTACTTTTGTACTTGATGTTGTTAAGGGGTTTGAGTGATGTTGTAATTGTAGAAATATAGTTGATCCACTTAATTTGAAGGTTGTTTCTACATTTCAAACTTGTTATAAATTCGTACATGATTACTTGTGATACCATTTTCGATAGTTAATTAATTTTATAGTTGATGTTGTTAGTTGTGCATCAGTTGTTCAGTTGGTGTTTTGTTGGAGAAACATTTATTATACAATTGATAATGTGTGTGATTGATAGTTGTAGTGTAGGACTTTAGTTGAAACATTACATTGAAATGTTGTATGTGTACATTTAATTATGTTATAGATTCGTACATTTAAAGTTGCATATCATATTTGGAAACATCAAATAAATGAAGGTATACGTACACATAATGAGACATGTATACGTTTGCAGTATTTATATCATGAGTGGTAGCCTTTAGTGGGCAATTTTAGTTTCAATAAACATGATTACATTTGATATCCCTTGAACGATTGTGCCACTTTGGATAGAAGAATTGTTGAGTATAGTAGTAGCGGAGGTGCTATGAAAGCAGAGGGTAGTATTTACGATGGGTTGAGTGATAGTAGTCTTGCTTCCTCCTTTCTTCTTGCTCCGAGTGCTGGTACGTGCGCCATATTTGAGTATCTCTCAAATGAAAAAAGTAGGTAAAATGCACAGATTTGCAAGCGAGGGAACTCTGGAGAAAGCTGTGAATGTCAGACCCTGCCTTTTAGTGGTTCTAATGTCGATGGTTGCTCTGTGCAAAGTAAGTCGTGAGTTGTGGATAGTTAATCCCACATGCCATTTTAATTGGCAATTGTCTTCGATTCCCTCTCGAAATAGGGGGTATGGGAATATGTAATGGGTTGGAGGGATCCCAACATGGGCCATTGTATCTATCAAATTTTACAACAAATAAAGGTAATGTTGGTGGTTGCATTGATGCGTCATAGACAATGCCGGTGATTGTTCTGTGGCACCATTCACGAGGCTTGCATCAACCCATAGATTTGTAATAAGCATGATTTTTTTTTTTTGCACAATAAAACTTTGTGTTCCAACTGATCATCATCAGGATTTCCTAGTCCAGTCCACCTGTTACTTTCAGCAATGGATTGGGCAATCGGAACGTTCAATGCCTTCAACATCTGTAGGTTGTGGGAGTCCACCAGATCATTTTTTGCAAACAAATGTGGTGCGTCCTTAAAAATGTTGAGCTCTGCTGAGTTAGGTGTGTGTCTGTGTGAGACATTAGGAGTTCCTAATCCTCAATTAGAGGGGCCGAATCTCACATGTGGAGCAGTAAATTCTGGAATGAAACATGTGCATTGCTTGTTCCTTGTTTCCAAAATATTGTTCGCAATGTAATGGAGACGAAATCCCTTCCAAAGGGTTGCTCCGTAGGAATTACTTGCATAAAGAGGACTGTCCAAAACCGGTGGTAATTGGCTGAGGTCACCGAGGAGGATGATTGATTTGTTCCCAAATTTAGATGTTCTTGAGTGTGGGAAAGCTTCATGAGCCTACTGTCAATTTTTCTTAGCAACTTTGGCCCAATGAAACTCATTTCATCAATAAGAACATATTCTATATGTTTAAACAAGTCTTGAAAAGACGATAATGCACTACCTTCAAGGGGTTTCATTCTTTGATTGGAATACGCATGGTTGTGTGGATTGTGGATGCGGAGATGTTGAATGTTGAAACACCGGTAGGGGCGAGCACAAGTAGAGGTGAGGGAGATGTGGTTGATGTGAATGAATTCTGGATTTTATTTATCAGAAATGATTTTCTTGTGCCAACCATTCCTTGAATTATCAATCTTAGTGGAGGTAGAAGGGTTTTGTTTGTTGAATGGTGTAGTATGGTATCAAGAGCTATTTGTTGTTCTGGAGACAAAGGAAGTGTGGAAGATGGTGGTGTGGCATGTATGTTGTTGTTAATTGTGTTTGCCTTCTCTCTCTCGATGAATGATGAACTAGTTATCTGTAAATCATGGGGAACATCATGTATGGTCCAATTATTGTGTATGTCAAAATCTCATTTCCCCAACATTTCAAGACTGTCTAGACCCGTGTTGTTTCTGGGGTGAAGTTGTGCGAAGACCTGCCATTCTTGCAATGGTTCTTGTTGAATACTGCATTCGGGCTCAGAGTCAAAACTAACATCTGTAGCAAGTCATGTGTCTGTGGTAGTGCATAGAACATGCCACGGTCTGTAGTTGTGCTTGTACATGTCCCAAGTGCCGTTGATGTCATGTGGGGTTGAGCCAAATTTAGACGCAATATTTCTGAAAGGCTTGTATAATAGGAGTTCTGACCAATGAAAAGGTCATATGATGTTGATTCTTGAGAAGGGACATCCACAAATCTCGGGTGGACCCGAACAATTGCTTGTGTCGGTCACTTTTTCCATTTATCACCTTTATGGTTCTTGTTGTAGCTCCAATCTCGAGCAACTTAAATAAGTGGTAGGTGTTCCATGGTTGTTGGACGAACTTTATATGCATCCAAGAAAGTGGTTGTTTGTTGTGCATTAGCATCACTTTCAATGACACGTCTCAGAATCTTTTTCCAACATTTAATGATACAAATGGACGGCTACACATAACAAGTGACATTTTTGTAGCATGTGGCATGTTTCTTGTGTGCTTATGTCATGTTCAACAATGCTTTCTGTGAGAATTTTACGGATCGCGATATGTGTTGGAGAATCTACGTCTGCATCTCTTGAAAATATGGATAGCATTTGGTGATATGTTTTTGAACGTTGCTCGGCTTTTGAAGCATATTTTGCAATATAATTAAGAATGGCATGGTGGGAAAGTACCGGTTGGCAATCAACATTTGCTCTCCATATGTATATCATTGTTCGATTGTGGATGTTCAATTTGTCATCGTTTTTGGAAGGGAGGTACTTTATTTTCCCATCACTTTCAATGTGCAAGGAAGAAGTAGGTTGTGTGGCCCAAGGAGCGTTGTACCTGCACTACAGCTGTGATTGCTTTCTACATAGACATGTCTGCTCTGAACATTTAGTGTGGTGTTGAACTCGATTAAGCAGTTCTTCAAGGTCTACATGTGGGGAGGTGGATAGAATTTGTGTTGTATCTAGCAAGCAAGGGTCATCTAGGAGTGACTTGTGAACAAAATCCAAGCGGTTGCAAGCCATGCGGGGTTCCAGTAGACACGAACTTATCAAAGTATTGTTTTTGCCTCAATAACTATTGTCCTCCCAGTCCATTTCGTCAAATTTTGGCACATTCTCGAGCCACAATAAACCGTGGACATGTGCAGAGCCTCTATGTTGCCATTCATACCTACAAGACGAGGGAACATAAATATTAGATATGTAGTTTGGAAAAAACTTTGAAATAAGTAGATTTGATTACCTGTACCAAAAGTCTACTGCTCCAAGTTCCTTCTTGCAATATTTCTTCCAAAATATTGTGAATCTATGATGCAAGTATGTTGATACTCGATGAGGGTTAGAGACAATGTTAAGTGTTCTCCAACGTTGTGCAGCTTGAGGATCTATTGGGCATTCACCAGGCATAATATTGTGGAGATCTGGCCATTTAGTGTCTGCAACACTTAGAGTGAAGAATAAGGTTGGTGTCCCCAATTGTTCCACCATATCTAAAAGCTTGCTTCTACTTTTTGCCCAGAATGAACGTGTCCCTCGAAGGCTCGATCCAAAGCGCATTAAGTTGTCTGGGAGGTTGTCTTTGGGGCATTCCAGTAGTTTTCTTCATAACTCTCTAATTGTCAGAGGGATTCTAGATTCGGTGTTGTTTCATAAAAATTGTTGTCGTGGACTGGCTTTTGTGTCGCATTATGAGGTTTAGAAGGAAGTAACGAAATCTTGGGTGGGAACCAAAGCGCCCATCATGGTAACGCATCAAATGAAGAGTGTATTCATGCATTGGAACTTCTTTAATGCGGGGTTGTTGCCACATTGCTTTTCCTATCAGAAATAAAGTTGGGAAAGCCATTGAGAACAGAGCCTTCTGTATTGTATTCATTTATTGGCGAAAGCCCAAGCTCTGGCCATGGCATGGTAAATGGAGTGTTACCATCATGGTTGAGCAAGAACTATTCGATTTCCTCTTCTTTTGTTCCTGTATTGTGAGGTGTTGGCACGAAAGATGATGAGTGTTCATATGTTTCATCAAAGTGGGTGGGAACACCACTACCATGAGTTGTAGAGCAAGTTTGCATTTGGGGACAGTTCCATTGTGGCTGTGTTGAGAGAGGAGGAAACATTTGATGACTCGGATGGTAGTGAGGAAAGGGCGTCATCATCGATTAAGACATCTTTGTAATAGGGATTGTGTTGGATTTTATATTGCAAGGCTACACAAACATGAGATCTACTAACGTAGAAATCATAATTTTTAAATTAGATCCTTCCCTTTGTATGAGAACTATGTCCAAATCTCCAAGGCAGTGGGGTAGGGTCTTTGCTATTGAAGTAATGTTTTGCGGGAAGCTTATGGTGTGTCCTGAGTATTTGTATTGCCCGCCACGTACTTGGGCGACTTGCATGAATGGATTAACTCATGCGATAAGCATCTCCTCGATTTGGGTTAAAGATGCAAGAACGATAGGTTGTTTTTCAGGGTCCATGTTGTTCCATGAAGAGAAGCGGTGGCCTTGTTTTTCACTTTTGCATCTATTACACGAGGGAAAGCCTTCAAAGGAAATTGTTTTAATTCCTGGGTAATTTTCCAAGCAGATTGAGCAAGTTTGAATGGTCGCCAACAAATCTATTCTTTTGCGAAACTGGCGTTGGGCTTCAATAGTCATCATCGAGGGTAGGAATATGGGAAATCTGTGTGTATTGGAAGGGGTGGGGTGTTCTGTTTGAGTCGTTTGTGGATTGCAAGGTGGAAAGCATTCAGAAGGAGAGGAGAAACTATTTGTATATGTGCGATGAACTGAAGAAAGGTTGGTACTTGAGACAGTTTCATGTGGCATCCCAGACATTTGGGGGAAAGTGACAGTTGTTAGCAAAGATGGGTTCATATGGAAGGAAGTGGTATGCTCTTGAAAGTTTGTTTCCATGGAAGTTACATGTAGAATGTTGGTTGGCAATTCTTCAGTAGTTGTATTTGATGGCAAGATTGGAATGTCAGGGGATCGTAGGTTGTTGGTCGTTGTAAGTTGAAAGATATTAGAGATTTTTGTTGTTCTATGCTCTAATTTATGATGTCATTGCTCAATAGTTATGTGTACTTTATTTTTTGCGTAGTTCTCTCTTCGTTGGGCTCATTTTGCAGGAGTCGACATGATTGCGAAGTCACAGGATTATGGAGTACCACCTGTTGGATAAAGATCATTTTGGGTTAGCAAGGAATGATACATAGTTTGATGACATACAAATGCATAAATAAGTCAAAATATAAAACTAAATTCAATTGTAATGCATGTGGAGTTCCAATGGGAAATACGCATAAGAGGTAACAATTTGAGTATCGAGAAACTACATTTTTTCTTAAGGAAAAGAGTATTAGATATATAGAAACATACAATGCATTCACATAGTACACAAGGATGTAAATACGTACATAACAAAAGTGCATGTATTTTATATTTATTTTCTTAAAAGTACTAACAATCCACATAATAGCAGGAGACAATAGTATGTCAGTGTATAAGGGAATACAACAGTTTTCTTTTGAAGCAAGGAAAAAAGTGAAACATAGATATGAAATAAGAAACATAGCAGGTGATAGTTCAAAGTATAGAATGGGATGAGTGAGGGTGTAATGTTTGAAGGGATGGGTGGGTTGGAAATCCTTGCGTAAAGGTTATGGAGGAGTTGCACTGTTTTCCACTTTCTTTGAACTGAGGATGACACATTTCAATATGTTGTTTCTGTTATATGTCTCTTTTTTCAGTGAAAGTGTGAAGCAGTATTCGTTACCGATGACATTACTTATAATTTCACTAGTCGCATCTTCATCTATAGAAAATATATAGAGGTCGTTGGCTGCAACACCCATGATTAACTCAGTTGTCTCATCAAAAGTGGTAACTGATTGAAGTTCTCTGTTGGGTCCTTTAGATCGATCCTCAAAGTGCATATCTATAATCATAGTTTTGAACTTGTACGTTGTAACTTGAGTAGAAGCATGATCCATTACCACTCTCTCTCACCTTTTTCTTGCAATTTTTTTCACCTTTTTGAAGAGGACATGCCTTGTACAAAAAAATTTCCATGTATATTTGTGATTTCTGCAGAAACCATGGCCCATTCATTTCTCTTTGTGTTCCCCATATGTAGTACCTCCGAAATCATTATTACAGAGGTCAAGCTCTTTAGAGGGCCCATAAATTGGCTTGTGATAGAGGGTGCTGGAAGGGAGTAGTCATCAGAATCTACCCAAAGTTATGAAGTGTATTGGTTTCTGAAATTAGAGGGTTGACGTAACATTTGGTACTTGAAACAATGTCGATTGAGTTCCCATTGAAACTGGAGATGCGAGCAGCTTTCAAGGCAAGGACCGGAAGTGGCGGTATAGAAAGCATGTCTTCAAGTTCGTTGCTTATATCATCTAAGTGTTGTCCCCACAATGTGACACTTACACTGAAACCCGACATGTCCTTTAATTGCAGTGTTCTTCTCTTTGTTTTAGACTTGTCATACCGATGAATTGTTGAGCATGGTGACATCGTAACAACAATGCCAATCAAATCAACTGTAGAACCTTCAACGCTTGCAGGTAAGTCCTTGATTTTGGTGAAGTGAAAGTGATGGGAAGGTATTGTATCCTCATTTTCTATGAGTGGAGATATGGTTGAGGAAGGTTGCAGGAAAATCTCCAAAGCATTGTTCAAATGGTTATAACATAGCTTTGCATCAGCAATCCTCACAATCCTCCCATTGGAAATTGTATATAGCTTCCCATTCTCAATCTGCTCATAAATTATTTCGTGGCCTCGTTGAAACAAGTGATGTGGATTTCCCCTCCTTCCTGATCAAAAAAATCAAACCCAAACACAGATCCATTTCCCCTTGCATTGTGATATTGGCAAAGGGTTGTTTTTGCTAGGGCACGACCCTCTACGGACCACATGCGCATAGATGTATTCAAAGCACTTATTTTAGTTGGTGTTCTCACAAAATATTTGTTAACCTAGTTTGCACTTGCATCTGTTTGTGGCAACTGACTGTGTTCGAGAGCATTTGTTGGTAGTCGGATTGGAGCACCGATTACCAAATGTGTTTCAACAACAACATCCATTTCAATGATAAGAACGGTGCTGCAATGGAAAAGAAAAACAGGATAGAATTAGAACTGAGCAACGGATGGAAAAAACAAACAGAAAGAAATTTTAATTGATATAGGGAGTTTATGTACATTGGTAATTGAGCAAGAGATGAAGCTTACAGTTCACTTTTGATCATTCTAACGAGGGATTTGTGTAAGCACACGATGGAGCCTTCTTGTATTGATTTTTCGGTTACACGACTTACAAATTTGGAGGGTAGAAGTGTTGTCTGAAAATGTATCCCATCTGAAAGGTCAACACGATGTTGGGCTCCCGTGTTGAGAATGGACCTTAGAGAGCTCAAGTGCAGTATCTGAAATGTGGGGTCAACATTGGAACCACCCTCAATCAATTGAGAAATGCCTTCGTGTGTCAAAGTTATTTCCATGGCAACTAAAAGATGCTCGAGATTGTGGGAATTCTGCAAATATATGGTGGAAAATGTAAACTTGTAGGGCAGTCAATCATGAAATGAAGGATTTGTTTAGGAAATCATGCATTTGTAAAGAATGAGAACCTTTAAAGTTGGCTTCCTTATTATTTTATATTTTCTAAAAAGTGCAAACATGAAGTCTAACCCTTTAACAATTCAATATGCAAAAAAGTGATATAATGTACAAAGCTTTGGTTGAAAACAACTAAAATTTGTATGGTTGTTTCTCGGCATTTTAAAACTATATGTATTTGTGTGCAAATATTATGAAGTACACATTAAAAATGCGTCGTTGGTTTACATAAAGAAGCGAGCAATTGTATAAAGGAAAGATATAATGAATAACACATTAAAAATGTGTTGTTGTTGTTGTTGTTGTTTGTTGAAAAGTTAGATTCTGTGCTCCATATGTTCCGCCGCAATATATACATGCATTTATTTGAAATGAATTATAGATTATTATGTTAAGCAAATAGAATGGAAAACAATAAGAACAATATGTACACTTGAAGTGAGAAAACTATAGGTATTTGTATGGAGACACAATGATAAAGAAATTAGGAAAGCATAGTTGTTGGATAACAAAAAATGAACATGTGTTTGATAAGTTTGATTCTCTATCGGATATATACTGCCACAATACATACATGGAATATTTGGAACGAGTTACAGTTTATTTCAAAAATACTTATAAACAAACACTTATAAACTAACCACTACAAGCTATTTTTTAAAATCAAATTTCTTGTTTTTTGCTTGTGCAATTTTCTTTGCACGTTTCTTGTAGTTTTGTCTAGTTGCAGATGCCTCGATTGGAATTCCCATTCTCCTCAATTTGTGGGGTGGTTCATATTTCAGTGCATCTTCGTTCGAATCATAAATCAAGCAGAAGCCTCATGAATGATCTCCAATCGTTCAATTTTGGAGAGAAAAATTGGGGATGTTGGCATCAGGTGGAGGCGATCTCTGATCATTTCGGCTATCACTGTTTTAGGTGGTTTCGGTTGCCTACAATGCAAAACATTAACAACACATTGAATACGCTTAAACTTTTCCTCCCTCTGCAAGCGAGGCATAGTTAATGTCAATCCCATTGTGGGGAGGGGAATTGTGTTTCTAGTCTGCATCATATTAAACTGGAGAGGGAAAATAAGTATGTTAGTCCAACAAGATGTTCTTAGGTATGATGGGCAGCTTTAAAAGCCTTGTCACTGATCAGTCTAACGTCCAACTTGGGACGCTTGAAATGGCCTCATTGGGGAATGAGCCCCCTAAGACATAATGAATCCTGTCATTGACGAAGGCACGTGCCCCCACATGTCACTTCGGAAAAAGGATTGGAGTCTAAATATAAATGTAACAATCAAAAGAAAATAACATGAAAGCACTCTACAATAATTTTTTAAACCATAGCATGTAATAAACAAAACAAATGAATAAATACTTGAATCAATATTGAAACCCACCTCAAGTTTGTTTAGAGACGATGCCTTCTTTACCGCGGGAGAATGAGAATCACAAATACCCTACAAAAAAGTGAAAAAAGAAGTTAATAAAACTAAATATATCTACATTTATTCAATTAGTTACAACAAAACCAAAAAGATTATAAAGAGTTATTAAAAATTGTATATTAGTAGAGGCCATGTTAGTGCTTTGTAAATGATGAGGGAATTGCAAAAATAAGGCAATACTTCAGACATATATTCTTGTTGTATGTTTTGTATCAAGCCTGGAAATTTTAAAATGATGTTCATAATATGCATATATAAAAGCAATGCTTATAAATCATAATTGAGATGGAGATTTCTAACATCTTGGCATGCAGGACTTATCAAAGTGTATCCATATCTGTACTTAGATGACTATCTATATTGCTATTGTTATATAAATTCTCAACACTGAATTTGCTACAGGTTGTTAATTCCAATATTTGTTACAGTTATACAGGTGGCTTGATAGACCAAGATGGTGTTTGGGACAGTGAAAATCCATCATGTTATGATATGATGGTTTCAAATATGCCAAATCTGTATTTTGCATAGTTCTGGTGGTTTTTGGTTTTATAACTCTGATACATCAAGTTGGTCTTAGGGAACACAAACAATACATTATTATATGCAATAAAGGCGGAAGAACAAATTTCACACTAGATTATTTGGAAGCTATAAAACCAACCTAAAATTGAATGAACTGTTAGACCACATTAAGCGGTGATCAAGCTAAACAATTCCCCCTCCCCCACCCCATATAACTTCAAACATATTGTATGCAAATGGAAGTAGACTATTGTTTGCAGTTATATCAATCTAAAATCTGCTCAAATAGCTACTATTGCTTAAATTAGTACTAAGGAACAATAAATTGATAGAGAAGTTGGGGAAATCTCAAAATTTCAAGTTATACTTCCTTTGAACCAATTTAATTTAAAATCCAATATAATGCTATTTACCTTCGCATAATTTTTTACAAAAGGATTGGTGTACATGCCCATTCAATCTTGCCCAGCAGCCCAAGTATATAGCCTAATAGAACAAATAACAATATAGTAGTGATAATAAGGGTCATTGAGAAGAAAGGAGAAAAAACCAGTAAAAGAATGGCAGCCATTGTTGGTGGTGTTGTTGGAGGGATTGTTCTGATACTTATAATTGGTATCATGGTATTGTGTATTCAGAGCCATGAAACAAGAAGTGTTAGCCCAAATGTGGATAATGCTTCGAAAGGGATGGAGGAAATAGGCCTGAGCAACTTGGGAGAAAGTTTCACATATGTCCAGCTGCAAGAAGCCACCAATATGTTTGATTCCGAGTCTTTGATCGGGGTGGGTCATTCTGGAGATTTTTATAGAGGGTTGTTGCAGAGTGCTGCTGAGGTGGTTGTGAAGAGAATAAATTTGAATAAATTAAGCAGACTGGCTAAACAATTCCCCCTCCCCACCCCATATAACTTCAAACATATTGTATGCAAATGGAAGTAGACTATTGTTTGCAGTTATATCAATCTAAACACTTAAATTAGTACTAAGGAACAATAAATTGACAGAGAAGTTGGGGAAATCTCAAAATTTTGAGTTATACTTCCTTTGAACCAATTTAATTTAAATTCCAATATAATGTTATTTACCTTTTAATTTTATTAAAAAATTACTGAATAATTGGTTTGCAATTGTTTATATGTTCATGTTGGAGCCTTCCTAATCTTAACCCTAAACCAGGAATGATAAACTCCTATCCATTTAACACTAAACTACAGTCCTCAAACCCATCAATTACTGTATTAAATTGGTGCAGGTGGTTCTACTCTTGGGGCATATCAAATCCAATTTGCTTGTTTACTTTCTGACCCAATGCATTCTCTTAAGTGGTGGAGGACCCAAAAGTCGTGAGGTGACCTGGTTTTCCACATTGATCTCAGGAGGTTACAGTGGAGGAAGTCCTGGCCCAAAAATAACACAAATTTATAGTCCAAAGTATTTCAGACTGATATAAATATAGAACTTATCTACTTGCTATGTTAGCCTAGTCAAAATGCAAATCTCTTTGGCCAAATCAAGCATCCAAATCTCTTTGGCCAAATCAACATCCAAATAGCTAGCTTGGACCGATGGCTGGAAATAACGAGCCCAGAATAATGAGCTCAAAGGAAGGAATTCTATCCATCATTTGTCTACCAACAAGGTTGTTGAGACCTTACACCCCTCTTGCCTATTTTTTAGTATTTTGTTTGTTCTTGAGAAAATAATGCAAGTATGAGTAGCTATTAAAGTAGGGAAATATAAATACAGAACTTACCTACTTGTTATATCAGAATTTAGCTATATGATTTCCTCTTATCCATTATACGGGATCTGATTATTCTATAATTGTTCTGTATTTTGTAGGAAGAGGAAGATGAATTTGACAAAGTTGCAGTTGGCAGGGAAGATGCAGGTGAAAGAACTTATATGAGAGAGATTATGGATACTGGTCCAAAAATAAACTCCCATAATTCTCTACCAAGCTCATTGAAGGAATTGAAACGCGCTGGGAGGGATCCCCATGCAAACCATTATGCAGCAAGAGCTAGGCTTGAAGAAGATGATGAAGAGGTTGTTCTTATACATCCTGACTCAGAGATGGTTGACAAGCTTAGCTTAGGTAACAAGGAAAATGGAATTGACAAGGAAAATGAGACTATGGAGGAATTGAAGCCTAAGCTAAAGTCCATCATTAAGGGTAAAAAGAAGGCAAACCGACGTCCTGCAAGTCATGGAATCAGAACCTCCATCTTTGGAAGAGGCACTCAGTGGACCAAGGAACATGTAGTCCTATGACGGATTCTAGCATGGAGAAGCCCAAAAAATGAGTTAGATTTGACCCTGGAGTTAATGGGGATCCTGCTGGACAGTTAGAAAAGAAGCATGATTTGATCAAGGTTGTGAACTCAAGAAAGAGGTCAGTTGTCAGAGGAGACAGTTCATCAGACTCGGTACAAAATGGCTATAGTAGAGTACCTGATTATATTCAAAACCCTTCTAAATATATACACTATACATTAGATTGGTCAAATGAGGATGATGACATGATAAACACACAAGCTTTTAATGAATTCTCCCAGCACATGAAGCCATCTGATCTGTATAGGTAGAGGATTCTGCTGAGCTACCAAATTCAGTCACGTTCATTCCCAGAAAAAGGGCGTTGTGCTCTAATAACAAAACAAGAGATGATTCCAACCATACAAACAATAGTCAGAACACAATTGAAGATTCTAGTGAAAATTCTAGTCACCTAGCAGTCAATGTCATTGGGTATTGCTTTGCAGGAATGCCAACAAACCCGAATCACCCGCACTTGGCAATGATGTGGGTGAATCTGAGAAACTTGTTGCCATTAACAAGAATTCTAGACTACTACATAAAGGAACACGACAATACAGATCAAAAGCGGATTCAGATGAAGAAACAAGAGCTTGAGAAGAGATTAGAGATGCTAATTTTGCATTGTACATTTGTTAGAAAGTTCTATGTTATTTTAATGGCAGGAAGGTATACTGCTGCTATGAGTTTTATGTTGTATAGGATTTGTAAATCTTTTTGTTTAATTAGAGATAATTTGGCTTGTTGAATTCCTTGAACGTTGCAGCATCATTTTTGCCTTACCAGATTGGTGGATTTTTTTTTCTTTCCCACAACATGGCTCTAGTGTCACAAATATTGAAGCTAGCATTATTCATAAATTTTAAGCATAAAAGAAAATTGAATGGGTATGACGTAATGAAAAAAAACACATTGAGTGTTAACTGCAGTTTGCATCTCCTTTGTTTCTCTTAGATCTCTCTATCAACCATGTCTTCCATTAATGCAATTTCCCAAACCCCAAGAAGATATCTTTCTGCATATAGAATCAACCCACAGATACATAAAATTATGATACATATTCAGTCACAAAAGCATAAACAGAGGGAAACAGAATCCCTGTACAAATCACAACCAAAAAATTCATTAACCCTCCTAAACAATGTTAACCCAGCGTATAGTCTAAATTGTTTACCAACCTAAAATTGAATGAACTGTCCAGGAAGACCACATACCAATCTTTGAGGAAAAGGGATCCAATGTCCAGGAAGACCAGATAATAGGTAAGTCGGATGTACATTGTGAATAAGGATAAGCAAATACAACCGAAGTTATTAAATTCAGGGTGGAAACTATATTCTAACACTCTGAAAGCATTCAAAACATTCCAAACAAAATAACTGTACAACACAACTAATATCAAATCATCTGTTTAGTTCATCCATGCAAAAACCAGGCTAAAGATATACAATACCTGTAAACAGAGATGATAAACAATTTGTTAAAAATAGCCAAAAGTAAACAGAATCGGGCGTTGTTAGTAAATTTAAAGAAAATTTAGCATGTTCAAAAAAACCATTCGAAAAAACATCAGTTAAAAATAGGATCTTAAAAATAGAAACGAGTCAAAAATTGCATGCAAGGTAAAAACGACGTGCAAATAGCTATCAAATTTAATCCCGTTTCAAAAACATCTAAAAGGCTATCAAATTTAGCACTGATTTGCGTAAACGTTCGGAGGTACTCTACCATAGGGGAACGCCTTGGCGTAATTATATTATATGTTGATGATCTCTTGATTACTAGTAGTGATAAGAATTTAATTGTTAAAATCAAAGAAAAATTAAGACAACAATTTTAAATGACTGGTCTAGGACTGTTAAATCAATTTTTAGGCATGGTTATTTGTCAAAATCACAAATATATTATTGCATCTCAATCACAATATGTTACTAATATTCTTACAAGATTTAATATGATTGATTGTAAGCATGAATCTATTCCTCTAGAAGTTGGTGTTAAATTAGATTTATATATCTACAACTTTTTGGTAGTTTGATTTATTTAACTATCACTAGGCCTAATATATCCTATACTGATTGGAAATGTTTCTAGATTCATGCATGATCCTTATGTAGACCATTGGAAAATGGCAAAAGGATTCAAAGGTGTATCAAAGGTACAATCAATTATAGTCACGAGGCACCCAGATGAGGTATGCAAAGCACCCCAGTGCCCCCGACTCCACCCAAACACCCCAATCCAGACGATCCTGCGGTCCACAACTTTTTGAGCTCGGGTGTGACACTTTCCTCTTTTGGTTCATTAGTTTGTCAACTCGGACCAGTCTAGAATTATTTTTGAATCAGCTAAGTATTTTATCCTTTCATTTGCAACTATGGTCTCATATTTTCTAGCTTACTTGCTTTGGTTAAATCTATACTTTGTTGCATATTTATTTACTCTTGTGTTATTGCATATTTAGATTCAACATATATTTATTTCAATATTTATTTAATCATTTTTGTGAACTTGACTCTTTTGAACACTCTTAGATATTCATTTCTTTAGTCACAACTTATTACCATGGATGTATTCATCTCTGTGCCTTCTCGCACGACCATCTTGATTGTATCAATAAACTCAGGTCCTATCTAGATAACATTTACATTCATCTTCAATCCTTGCGTAATATGTGTATCATAAGTTTACTTCTATCTTATCTCTCAACAGAGATCACATTACTTTCACATCAGATGTGTTGCCTTCTCAAGTAATGTTAGAGAATGATCCTCCTGTACATTCAAGTTTGTATCAATAATATCAAGGTTAAGCGTGCTTTAGTTGATAATGGTTCGGGGTTTAATATTTGTAACATTTTCTTTGTCCATTAATTGGGTCTCTTTGAAGCTTCTTTAGATCCTTCATCTGTCTCTATTCGTGGATTTGACAATATCCCCAAGTGTGTCTTAGGTATTATTGTACTCCTTGTCATTGTTGGGCCATGTACATTACCCATTCTATGCCACGTAATGCCCAACAATCTTAATTATAATATTCTTCTTGGGCAATCTTGGACCCATGTTATGCATGTGGTCCCCTCCAATCTTCACGTGAGGCTTAAATTCCTTTACCAAGGAGTTCTCTATGATGTCCCAACAGATCCATCACCCTTTGCATATTGTAATTCTATTGAGCATTTTGCTAACACTTCTAGTTCTTCTGCTTAGTATTTTTCTAAATATGGTCTTGGATATAAATATTTGCTTTGTTATGGCTTCACCAAGAAATGCCTAGGCCCTTAAGGACATGCGATTCTAGAACCATGGGCTATCCCCACTCAATCTAGCAAGCTTGGCTTGGGATACCATCTCCCATCTATACCATATTTCAAGCTCATACTTTAGACACTTTTGATACCGATGACTCTCTTATAGAATACATGGGGATCCCAGATCACCCCCTTCTTTTCATCATAAGAAGCGTTCTCTGTCACTTCTTAATTCTCGCCACCTACTTTAGAGATTTTGATACACTTAGTGACAATGTTGATCCTCTTGATAGTATTCCTACTAACCCATACATTTAGGATCAGTCATCTTTTCTCAACGAGGATATAATTCAATACAACTTTGTCTCTTCTAATAACTTATGAATGGTTTTTTTAGCTATTTCTCTCACACTTGATGAACAAAACAGTATCAAACAAGCTATTCAATAATTTTCAAACATCTTCGCATGGGACTATAGTAATATACCTAGAATTGATCCATATGTACCCATGTATAACATCGTTCTTAACCCCAATGGAAAGCAAGTTCAACAAAAACTCTATAAAATGCACCCAAAGGTCACACTCCTAGTTAAAGAATAAATACTACGACTACTAGATGTTGGCTTTATTCGTGTTGTCGATTATCCAAAATGGGTGTCTAACATTGTGCGTTTCATGAAACCAGATGACCAGGTCCACTGTTGCACAAACTTTCGTGATCTAAATAAGGCTTTTCCCAAAGATAGTTTCCCTTTACCGCATATTGGCATTGTTGTTAATTCCATAGTCATGTATGATATTCTTTCCTTCATGGATGGCTTCACTGGTTACAACCAAATCAAAATCAATCCAACAGATCAAGAAAAAACTTCTTTTACTATGCCATAGGAACTTTTTATTACAAAGTCATGCCCTTTGGCCTTAAAAATGACCGGTCCACTCATCAGTGAGCAATGATGCACATATTTCATGATTATATTGATACAATTCTTAAAGAATATGTTGGCGATATACTTGGTAAATCATGACACCGTTTCTACACATGCTTGAGATCTCTGTACAATTTTTTGAACGATTACAATAGTATAAAGTATATTTGAATCCAAATAAGTGTCTTTTTGGAGTCACAACTAGCAACATCCTTAGATACATTATCTCATAATTTGGTATTAAAAATAAATCCCAATAAAATCAAGTCAATTGTTGATATGCCTCTCCGCCTTGAAATTTGCATCAATCGCGCTCGTCATAAGGGAAAATTCAAGTTATCGATGGTTTATTATGTAGCTTGCTAATAAAACCAAACCATTTGCATGCTTGATGAAGAAGGATACTAAATTCATATAGGATGATCAATTCCAACAAGCATTTGATGCCATTAAAGCATATTTTATCTCGTAAATAGAGCTAAATTTTTTAACTAGCCTCGAACACCTATAGGCACTTGTTAAACAACTCCATAAAATTATCAACTTAAATGAAAATGCAATGTAAAATTAACACACATGCACTACAAAAAAATTTGATAAAGGAGTTCAGAAAATTCCTACATCTCGGGTTCAAATGTTGAACCAATTCATTACACTTCCAATTTATAAACATATACAATTTACAAATGAATCTATGAAGGTACAACCTGAACCAAAAAATATACGAGATGATTTTAATGAATCTAAACTGGTCTCTAGAAGATAAATAACAATTGATTCTAAGGAATCTAAGTTGATCCTCTGAAATACAAGTAATCTCCTCCACGAACATCTACCACTCTATTGCATGGCCTCAAGAAGCCTCTACGCAGAGCAAAGAACCGAGTTGAGCAATGTGTAGAAGAACAAGTGCCCCAATTGATCCGCAATGGATCCAAACTGGAACACAAAGGTGATCACATACCAAGTTGATTCGAATGAATCCAAAACAGCTAGTATAATGACCATAGATCCAGTTGATTCATAAGGAATTTGAACCAGATTATAGAAAATGATCATGTTTCTAGTTGACTCGCAATGACTCCAAACTAGAAAACAATGTGATCAAGATCTAGTTGATTCGCAGTGAATCCAAACCAGAAAAGTTGAAGACAATATCTCTTTCATGTCCACCAACTAGTGAAACTTAGCCTATAATGATGTATGCACAAGAATAAGTCCCCCAACAGCCTTCCTTCAAAGAGGTACATGCTTGACGAAGGCTTCAAATGAACTCCAAGTGCTTGAATAAATTCCACAAATCAAAATGGAATAAAAAACCTCTAAATCAGGAAAAAAAAAAGACCATTAGGAGCATATAGGAATTTTGAGCATTTCTCGAGATTACACCAAAGGTTGATTCTTCCTCTAAGTGCTCCTAAAATGATGATTTCCACAGGCTACCCCTTAAGCACAAGGTTTATACATAAAATGATGATCACCATGGCAAAGTTTGTGTCCACAATACCCACCGAGCTCCCTTTATGTGCATTTCAAGCTCATGTGGTGTGGTGGTGGGTATTAATTTTAATACTCGGGTGGTTGGGGGTACAAATATCCCCAACCAACCCATTTGAATTGTATAGTGGGTGTTAATTCCACATTGGTGGCATAATGATAGGCGGTGCATTTAAATAAATCCGAACGCCATAGGTTTATGTGGCTAAGGCAACATAATTAGAATGTTTTTCCCCATGGGGTGGCTGCTCTATAATAGCCCACATGTGATAGAATAGTGGGTGGTGAGGAATATTTAAATGGTGGTGGCATATATACACGTAGTGTGGTTGGGTGGGGAGAATAATGTGGAACCGTGAATGTAATTATGAACTCACCCAATAATAATGAGATTGTCTATCCACATGTGAACTCACCAAGCTATACATAGGAGCTCACCCAGTAATGTGTTGAGGGAGTTAGCGAGCTCGCCCTATTGAGTTAGCTCGATATAAAATGTGGTGGCAGGCCATGTGGTGGCCCCCCATAACGATCATGACAACAAAGGCACCCTCCATGAAAAAAAGTGTGTCGAACACTCGGTCGAGGGCTCTGGCCAAAAAAGTGGGGTCCACCCGTTCGAATACGACTGTTAAAGACCGGCTTCACAAAACCACAATTTTTTCTCCTCTACTTCTGTCACATGTTGTCATCATGTTGGTCAGTTGATATTGATTCCAAACTACAACCAAACTTTGACCATCCATAACTTGATCACATGAAGACTATTTTCCACGCTCAAGTTCTTGGACATCTTCGTGCATATTAATCTCGCATCACCCAAGCATACAATTTTAAAACTAATCCTAGCGAATTCAATGTGGGTGATCTGGTATTAAAAGAAATTAAAAAAATATGAACATTGAAGCTCCTCTCAAAGAAAAATTCAAGCCCACTTGGCTTGGTCCTTATATCATCACTGATAAGATTGGCGTTGGTGTCTATTGCCTTTCCACTCTCTTAGGTAAACCACTAATGAGCCCACTCAATGTTATGCATCTCAAGCTATACTATGCATAAACAACACACATTACCCTATGACACATTCTTGTGTTTTGGTTTACATTTGACTATTGAGGGCATTTTACATACATGAACCCCATACAATACACTTTTCACACTTCATGCATTCATGGAATCTCTATCTCACAACTTCTATCTCACAACATATGCACCGCATACTATACACATTCATGATATAGCTTTTTGCATCTACTTTTACACGTTGCACTCATTTCCCAACGACGCACTCTAGTTTCACGATTCATACTCGACTACTAAGGGTCTCAATATGAAATGAACCTCACCACACTCACTCACTCTCTATGCTTTATGCTTTGAAAATCATAGCTTTCTAGCCTACACGTTCAAACCATTTCCTGATGACGCACTCTTGTTCTATGGTTCAATCTTGACTAATGAGGGGGCATGTACAAATGAGCCTCATCACATGAATACTCATTCACATTCGTTTTGGGGCACGCTTACTCCTATCATTCACTCTACATTTCATTCTATCTCATCCACGACATACCGCATATCTTGGTCACATTTACTCTTACTTTCATATGCTCACATGTACACTTTGTTTCCATGTTAACCAAATATATAGTGTGTCATTAACTCTTTTCTATATACACATGCGCATTCACTTGCCTTCTAGTTATGATCAAAGACTTTACATGATCGTTACACATGTCATGGATGTTTGGTGCAATACCTATTACCAGTCCCACAACAAGCTCTAAGGGGCATCCACTTTCATATACACTACAAGTGTTATTGTTTCATTTTTCATAACACATTACTATATTAGACTATACATGCTTTGACATACTTTTTGATGTGTAACATTTGTCTTGTAGGTTTATTTGATACCATGGTTGTTTGTTTCTTTTCTTGTTACTGTTTGCATTTGTATGTCATTATTTACGGGCTTCGCCACTATGTCTTGCTTGTTCACCACTTGTATGCTTTTGGCCATTTTGGCCTCAGCTTGTCTTGCGACATCGTGAGTGATGTCCCATGTTCAAAACTCAATTTTTCAAGGTCTACTTTTTCTTTAATATGCCCATTTTTCTTATTTACACTAACACTTGTATACAACCACTTTGTTTGCATGTGATTTGTTTTTACCAAGCACACTCCCTCCCCTATAGGGCATAAGTTTCAATTTACAGTCATAGTTCAACACACTTTAGTACCAAGACAACCCAAAGCTTCAAACTCAAAGAACGGCGTAAAATTTGACTTGGGTCTCAAAGACAACAAAAACACCAATTGCCCAAAACCAAACAAATAGCGTTTGGGTTCCCCCGACTCTTCATAGGCACCTATGACCATGGGGTAGTTACATAGTTTTTGTGGTTTAGAATAGTTCATGTAGTTTACACATCGGCTTTTGCGTAACATACATAGTTCTTTAAAGACTCGGTATGTATACATTACACCTTATTTTCTACTTTCACATTGGTTTGAAATGGCTCAAATTTAAACACACACCATCTGCATAGTGGTTTTTATACTTCCAGTAGTCAAAGTTTGGAGAATAACACTAGAATTTTCTCCCTACACTTCTTTCGCACTTGGGGCGGTGATGTGAGATCATCCAAGAAACTCATTCTTGGTGTATCTAGACGAGATCACCTAAAAAAATCATTCTTCTACAACATCTTCAAGATCATTTATATATCTTTCACTCATCTTAGATCAATTGTACATGTTCTTTTTCACATTTTTACATATTTTTCATGTGTTTTGATAAAAAAATTCATATACACATATTTGATCGCTCAATCGCTCTTCTCTTTTGCAAGTTTGTCCTTATGAGAATCAAAAATCACATAAATTACACATTATCACACATCAAAAACATCAACAACAGGTACAATGTGAAATTTAGACATACGCTTTCACCCCTAGGCTCGTCATCATTTTCACTTCCTCTTCTCTAAAGATCCACGCTTTATATTTTTATCACTCCGCATTTTTTCTTGTCTCTCAACATGCTTTTCACCATCAATTTACAAGGTTATCAGGCATGCATCTCTCATCTACTTTATGTTATTGATCATTCACTCAACAAAATAAAGTGGGGAAAATGTAAACACTAAATCACGCACCTTGGGTACATTTCTAGGCCCTAGTCACATACTACTATTTATATGATTATTAAGCAAGAAAAGTACTAATTGACCTCTATCTTTGGCCTCTTTGCTTGCTTTCTAGTTTCCTTCTTAGTATCACAAACTTTCTTTCCTAGTATGAATTTTGAAATTTTAGTTTCTCCGAGTCCGGACACTAACGCCTGTACCAGATGTCAAAGCATCGGGCACCCCGGACCTCTTTGTATTTTTACTTGCATCTTTTGGGCCTTTTCTAGCCATTTGGGCATCTTTTTTTCTTGGTGGTTGTTCTTTTATTGGCTAGTTATAAAATTCAAGCAAGGGAATCATTTAAATATAAATTTATGTGACCATAACGAGGGACCAAACACTAAGCATTATCTATCACCACCTAAGGTTGCATCCAAGAGCATTCTAATAGTGTTCAAGCATCCATATAGCTCCACACAAGGGACAAGGGACCGTTACTTATACACACACACATAGGAGGGGAGGTTCATTTCTTCCATGGAAACATCTATTTACATCTAGCTACTTTCTCGTTATTCAAGTGCGACTCACATAGGAGCCACGTTAGGGCACGATTCTACACACACACACACACATAACTACATGGAGTCTAAAATGTAGTGCAATGCTCAAATTGTAATTTCACTAAGTCAGGTGACTGCTGGAGTCAATCTGACTCCCCATTTGCATATTTTTCTTTTTAGGATTTGATGTGTTTTGGGGTTTTCTGGGTGCATTTTCTCTTGAAAGTTGCAGTAATTAACAACAAAGTACAACACACACAGCGATCAAAGGCGACATCCAACTAACACCTCGCACCCCTATGAAGATCATATTATGAGGTTCTTAGCAATCCACATGTACCCAGAGGAGGTTTACACAACCCTAGGCACCCCCGACCAAGTCAGCGTCCCGAGTACCAAGAAAATCTTGCGGTCCCATAATTTTCTAAGCTTGGGTGCAACACTTTCATCTTTTTGTTCATCTATTCATCGATCAACTCAGTCAAGATTATTTTTAAATCAGCTAAGTATTCTATCATTTCATTTGTAACTAGGGTTTCATAGTTTCTAGCTTACTTTTTTGCACAAATTTCTACTTTATGCATATTTATTTAATGTGTTGTTACATATTTAGATTTAGAATTTATTTATTTTAATATTTGTTTAATCACCGTGTGACAACCAAAGTTTCATTTCTCTTGAAAAACTCCAGTCCAACATCAAATAACAAATCATATTTAGATCCATATTCACTTCATCGGACGAAGTTCTCAATGGTGACATAGATTTCAAGTTTTGTTCTACTAAAGAGCAAGGTGCATACATCTTCACCAAGCCTTTATGTGCTCCAAACTTCTACAAATGTCATGTTATGCTGGTCATTTCAGATTTTAGCTCTTATGATCAAATTGATGATGTTGATCTTCACCTCTAAATCATTTGAGTTTTGGCATTTTAGATCTTCCCTTGAGGGGGAAATAAGTAATGAGCATGTTGCATGTTTTTTCTTATGCAATGTGATCTCTTAACGAATTGATTGTGTTAAATTGGATACTCCCTAAACTATTTCCATGTTGTTTGAGTAAATTGTCATGTTATGTGAAGTTTACTTGTAATCCCCAGTGAAGCATTAGATATGAGAGGTTTTGTTTTATAAAAACTCCATGATCTTATGTAAGACTTCATCCTTAATCACTTTATCTTGAGAATTTGGTTTGTTCTAGTGTACCACAGCTTTTCAAAACCCGAGGGATACTTGATTTGTGCCATGAATTCTTGAAATCCAAGGAGCACTAAAGTAGTGTACCACGGATTTTCTAAAACCCATGACACGCTTTAGTTGTTCGTGGATTGCTCAAATATGTGGAACACTGCAGTAGTACACCACGGAATTCAAAACCCATGGGGAATTATTATAATACATCGTAGATCGCAAAGCCTTTGTGGGACACTTGCATTTGGCTTGTGACTTGTTTAATTTTGTGGAATATTGCAATAGTGAACCACAACTTGTTTTTTATGCATGTTAGCCTAAATCACTTGATGATTTATGGATTGTAATTCCTTTTGTACTAAAAGGTGACTTGGCATGTGTTATTTGGAACAAACCTTATTTTTGACATGGAAAGGTAACTTTGCATGTTTCCCTACTTAACATTAAGGGGAGTGTTGGGTTTATAATATTAAGCAGAAATTACTTGTTTAGAAACCCGCCAAATACTATATGATTTTTGGTTTATAGATTATATTTAAAATATAAGCATGACACATCCACTACTATTATCTATGCAAAGTGTTTAAAATAAAAGAGTAGCCCAAAATAGATCACCCATCTTGAATAAAACAAGGTGATTTCATTAAATATCACTTACACAACAAAAATATATGAAATATCAAGTGTGACATATGAATGTGAGATATATGTGTGAGATGATCATAGATACATGATGTGAATGGTGAAAAACACATGAGAAAATGTATGAGGCAATTGTAATCCCTTCTTGAAGGTGTAACTACAAGTGGATCTATGGAAATAGTGGGAGTGTTGGGTGAAATTGAATTCTCAATAAAGATAATTGATTCAAGTGGGTTTTTACCTTTCATGGTTTTCCCACTTATATCTTGTGTCATTGTGTTCATTTACTTTTTGTTTCATGTTGTTTACATTTTGTAATATGTAATATAAACATCTTAATCTATGTTTTAATCACTACACTTCATAAACTATAATTCTCGGCAATTTAATGTGGTGGATCTATAATTTGTTACATTATTTATCCCCTAACTTTCCTAACAATTACTCACCTAGCATTCGAAAGATCTCCAATTGTGAATTTCAACACTAAATCAATATGATTCCTCCTAATTCACCTCAAAGTAGTTGCACATCAATTAAGGCAGTCATTACTCAGTCGAAGCACTCAAACAAGGTATAAGGGTCTAGCTTCCTCCATTATTAAGCATCTAAAGCCATGTCTTAGTAACATCAAGTCAAGCCACACATTGCCAACAGTACATTCTAGATTACAAATGGTTTATGATACACATATAAATCACATACATCATACTACTACCATATTGGGATACATTCTATATGATATACTTAGCTCGTTATCTTTGTGTTTAGTGGGCACAAAAACAATACTAGGGGTTGTCTTAAATAATATATACACTCTTTCCCAATATATTAAGAGAACTACTTTATGATTGCTCCCATTTGAGGGGATGTGGTGAAACACTTAGATTGGCTAACCAAGGATGGACTCGCCAATTGTTGTCCAACCTCAACACATGCTAATTTATCCTTTCTTAGTGAATGTTTCTTGAAGGTTATTACAAGAATTTAGGGTTTCCTACTTTATTACATGTTAATACAGGTCATGCAAATAGTGAACACAAACAATGAAGCATATTTCAATATCATTAAAGCACATACAAATTTGTAGATCCCCGGTGGGATCTCATTCGAAGTTGTTGAGTAGCATACGAACCCACAACAGGTCATGTCCAGTTTGAAGGTCCTATCTATAATTTGTTTCTAACTCAAGTCTTGGAGAGGAAACATTTACATGATTTTATACTCTTTTATAGCTTGTTTGCACACCCATTTCACCTTTGTACCAATTTGTGCATCCAATTACTTATCCCTCAATGGTTTATGTAATTGTTTCTATCATTTGATTAATCTTTACAAGTATTAATGTATTATTTTGATTTGTATTATTATGTCTTTCCATGATTAATGTTTATTAATTAAATCAAAATAACCCCTATAACAAACCCTTACATCCTATTTGGTTTATATAACACCACACTATATTTCGGTGTAAATATTAAAATCTGGACCATTGATCGAAGTTATTACTTTCTCTCGTCCCTAGTTACCATATGGTTTCTACTTATATTGTTAGTGATTATTGTTTATCTCATCATGCCCCTTCCTCCGAATTTCTATGATTTTCACTTTAAGCATAAGGGTCCTCTTCCTCCTTCACATATGAGATATCATTCCTTTAACCAAGTCCATGTCCATATGCAAGGTGTAGAAAATAACTTGCCTTTTGACTCCGGTTGTGTCATGACACAACTATATCCTACCTATATTGATATTTAATATGAGGTTGTTCCTATTATGATGCAAATCCCTCCATATTTTGCACCTTCCACGTTAGTCCCTAAAGTTAATGTGGTTACTAGCCATCACAATAAGTAGTCTATTGGTAGGAATACACCTTTATCCTGTTGCCTAATGCTCCTCTTATTATACCTAGTGCCCATACTAAAAAGTATGGTATTTTAGAACAATTAAGCAACACTTCTACTAATATATCTTTTAGGATTACTTCATTAAGCTCCTATGTATAAGCACATTTTATATAATGTTTACAATCTATTGTCCTTCTCTTGATACTCAAGTCATTGGCTTTGCATCTTTCATGGACACATTCAAGGCTACCCACAAAGCTATTAATTTTAGTTAAGATGAGATACCTCCTCCATTTGTGTTGTATTAATATAATCCTTTGATCATTACTACTTGTATCTAGGTATTCCTTATTAAGCATGTTTTGGATGACAATGGTTCGAATTGAATATGTGTCCTATCTCTTTGCTCCAAAAAATGTGTATTTCTATAGTTACAATTAATAATAAAAATTACTATTGTGTGTGGCTTTGATAATATCCCTTGTTCCACATTGGGTATTATAGCCTTAGATCTCATAATTGGCTCGAAAAACTACCTATGATATTTCACATCATGGAAATAGCTCTACATTACAATTTTCTCTAGGAAAGTCCTTGGATTTATGTTATGGAAGTTAACCCATCTATTTTGCATCAATGTGTTAAGTTTATACTTAATGGTTATGAATATATTGTTCTTGTTGATATTAGTCCTTTCAAATATTATAAAATTGATAATATTATTCTTTATTTCCTATCATTACTCCTCATTTGCATCTTATTACTATGGAAAAAAATAGATACATACGTTGTTGGTGACACAAGATCCATGCCTACTACTAAATCTCATTTTCCATATTTAGTTGTATGGACCCCAAACATGTCATATAAATCTCCTCCTCTAGCTCATATCTCACCTCTCCCAATTGTTTCCGCTCCTACTAATTTATTGGACAATGTCACCCTACAAGATAATGTTGATGACTACCATTCGATAGAAATGTTCATTCTATTGAGCGTATTTATGAATGCTTGTTCAATATTAATTTCATTTTAATAGATACAAATGAATATATGTTTCATTACCTTTTTGTATCTAATATCCCTGGACATTATCGACTTAAATTCACAATGGACAATCTTATTTATAATCTTGTAAAATCCCTCGATACTTTTATTTTTATGAGCCCGTCTCCTCCTACTTATATTGCCTCTAGTCATCCCAATATGACTTACTTGGATATCCTACAAAAATTTGCTAATGCACTTGACTCTATACCAATAGCTCTATTACTACTCCTAAGCACTTAGATATACCCCGTGAATTATTGTTTAACTTACTATTTTCACTTCCTTACGCCACTTCCTACACGACACTTCTTCATCACAAGATTATCTAGGTAACTTAATATCCAATTTTGTGACTATCATAGGATATCTAGTCATGATGTTGTTTCCAAATCGTAGTCACCAAGTTAATGAGCTCAAAGTTAACATCATAATCAAAATCCTACTGTGCTCTTTCCCAAGCACCAAATGTGGCCAAAGTTTTCTTGATTTACTACATACATGTTGTTATCAACCCATAGTAATAGTTTATATTAATCATTATTATTAGGTACATGACCCTACTGATCCCCGTAAATCACATAACACATGTATCAATGAAGCCTTAAAAGTGTTTGGTTACGCTTTCACACAACTAACCTAAAACTCTCACAAGATAGAATATTACATTTACATAACTATCCTTATCACTTGTGGTTTGTGTATTGCATGCCCCATCCTCTAGGTACACCAACATACCCACATGGATATAATATATATTAGAGAACCATGGTGCCAACATATTGGTGCTTATGTGGATGAAGAATAACATCATTTTACATTCCCTCATAATGGTACATATATTATTATACATTTTTTAATCTTATACTCACCACCCCCACAATCTTAATATATGGCACACCCAAGAGAATTTCTCCTATCATAGATGAAGAATATTATTTCACCCCTCTTACCTCCAACATGTTGGCTAGTTAGATATTATATTCATTGATTATATGACCTGGTGGATCTTGGTCCTATCATTCTAGTTCGATGACAATTTGAAGGATTGATCACTCACCCCCTTCTTATACATAACTTCTTGATGATACAATAGATTCCACATGTCTGATGTGATTGTTAAGAGAAAAATTATAATCAAGGATCCCACCGTATTACATTCAAATAATCTCATAATATAAAAACATTCAAATATTGGCAAAAATACAAAATTAGGACCTAGATGTGACTTGATTAGCTAGCTTGTTATTTTACATGTGTTGTTTATCATGTTGGTTTGATGGATAACATATATTTCTATATACTTTATACACACATGTGTTTAGGAGGTATATTGAGCTTGATGCACGACACACATGTTGTTACATGATGATAGATATTGACATGGTCCCTTTCTAATGCCAATAGCATTTGGGAACATCCTAATACATTCTATATTTAGTATTTTTTCATTACAATACTTAATACTTCTTCATTGTACTCAAGTATATAATTTTTTTATAATATCTTTTGGGTTATTAGGACAAACACGTTTCTCTTGAGTAGCATTAAACTCTCTTGCTCCACATGATTTTTCTCACTACTATATGTTATATACTTTCATTTTCTTACCTATTATGTGCTTGTTAGACCACTTTGATTAGCATGATTGTGTGACTCTATGATTTATCCTTTTATACAACCTATGTGTCTTAATTATCTTGTGAAATCATGGGTGTCCCTGCCGACACTAAAAATTTTCTCCGTAATTTCTATTTCATTAATGTATGTATTAGGAATAGGATGTTGTTAAGTATAATTAGTAGTGGCATCCGATAGAAGATAATGGCAGCTGCCAAGATCTGACGCCACCAATAATGTGGAGTACAGTAGCAATCAAAGTACAATAGGAATGTTGAAAAAGTAAATATTTGTCGTAAGTGGTCCAGGTAATGTTAAAATGTCAAAGTTTGGGTAATTAGAGAAGTAGGGTCTACATGATTAGGAATTAGAAATATTATATTGGTAATAAGGACAAGGAGTGAGGTCATAAATATTTTGTGTATTTTATTTGTAAAAAGTCTAAAAATGTGGAACCCATGTAAAATGATAAGGTTTATCTTATCTTAAAAGATAAGCTTACATGTACAGATAAGAGTTGAGGTATGGAATATGATTTGTCAGAGTGGATTTCTTATCCTATCTTAGAGATAAGATGGATAAGCCTGAAATTTCTATAAATAGAGAGGCCACCCCCCTCATTTAGCATAGAAGGAAGTAGTGAGAAATATTGTAGGAAGTGTGCAAAGGAAGCCATCAGTTTAAAGGTGTGTTGAAGAAGCCATTAAGAGGTGTAATTGTAAAGTTTCTCCCATAGTCTTGGTGAAAGGCAAGTGAAGTCAATAACACTTGAAGTACCTCATGGGTGAGATTGTAACAATTTCATGTTAATATTATAATTTACTTTGATATTTCAGATTTGTCATCATTCCGTCTTATCATAGTCAATGGTATTCTTGTGTTACATTTGTTGTTTTGTTTCCATATTACATCCACCAAACTAAAGGCTGTGCATTAGTAAATAATCATAGACGAGGAGTTCGGTGAAGAATTCTCATAGTGCCGGATTGGTGATGACATTTTGGTTCCGTTCTTTGGGACCATTCCTCGTTGGTGGATTTTCGGAGAGATATTCCCACTTAGTCAAAAATCAATTGGAGGGTAACCTTGTTTTTGTGCAGGCATAGTAGTTACCATGGTAAAGTCATTTTTGCCATGAATAGTAGTTACCATGGTAAAGTCATTTTTTTTGGGAATAGTATTTACCGTAGTAAAGTCACTTTTTACCGTGAATAGTATTTACATGATAACTTCACTTTTTACCGTGAATAGTGTTTACCACAGTAAAGTTAGTTTTTACCACAGTAAGTCAAGTTTTACCATAGTTTACCGTGGTCATTTCTATTTTATTGTAGAAAGGTGTAAAGTCACTTTCTAGTATAGTGATTCCAATTATTTGTGCACATAAGTCTTGTTGATTGTACTTGTGGGTTGGTATTTCACGGTGGTTACTTTTGAAAATGGGAAAGATTCTTGTTTTTTCAGCTCAATCTAATGAAGATGCTTCTTCTTTCATTCAAGAGTTTAAACGATCTTGTATTTGTAATGGCCTCATAAGAAGGGAACAATGGACTGAATTTTTTCCTACCTTTTTGGATGGTTCAACACTTAGGTGGTTTGAAACACTAGGTGATAATGTGAAAAATTCATGGGATTTATTAACTGAAAGTTTTCTTGAAGAATTTGGTGAACAATGAAATATGCGAGATCTCATGATTGAGATCACAAAGTTATCCCAAAGAGAGAAGGAGAAGATAAGGGATTATCATGCTCGTGTTCTAGAGCTAAGGAGGAAGCTCGATGCCCAGATCCGGAAGGAAGGATTAGCGGATGGGTTGATGAATGGCGTGGATAATCTCCTCTGTAAGCACTTCATTCTTGGGATGAAGCCAGAGATTAGACAACGAGTGAAGTATGACCGCCCAGCTACCATTGAACAAGCAAAGGAGATTGCAAGAAGGCAAGAAGAAAGCATGGAAGAGGAGCCCAAAGAAATTGTTGCTAAAGTAGAGCCTACACCAGCACCTTTGGTCCAGAATCCACAACCACTCCCGGTGAGCACAAATATTTCTCCTAGTACATCTACTGAGTATGAAGATCTGCTCAAAAAGATGGGTCAGTTAACTATTAATCTTCTTCAAGGAAAAGAATTTAGTTCTCAAGGAGGAGATAAAGGTCCAAAAAGAAATATTTTTGAAGTTGTATGTTATGGTTGTTATAAAAAGGGTCATTATAAGTATAATTATCCAGATAGAGCTTCTACATCTGGTAAAGGAGATAATGATAAAGGAAAAGCACCTATGAATTCTTTTGATGTAGTAGATAAGAGCGGAAATAATGAAGTAGATGTGTTTGTAACAAAAAGAAAGAAAGAAAAAGATAATCAAGATGGAAATGATCCTAAGAAGATGAAAGGAGAAACTAGTAAGAAACATAGGAGAAGAAAGTTGGGTGTGCAGGATTTTCTGATTTCACAGGGGCAAGGACCATACTCCATCTTGGAAGATCTGTCCAAAAGGCCTGTAAATATTACATATGGTCAACTCTTGGCTATGTCTTCTGAGAAGAGGTGGGAGCTGTGAAGTGGACTCAATGCTCAATGAAGGAAGGAGGTTGAGGTCCCTGTTTTGGAGGCAGAGGCGGATCCCTATGCTCCACAAGCTGAGGTATTATGTAATGGTATTTCAATTCATGATGTCTTAGTTGATGGAGGTGCTACAGTTAATGTAATGACTGAGTTTGTAATGAATATGTTGGGTTTAAAAATTGATCGCCCTTGAACACTATATTAAGGTCATTAAATAAGGAAAAACTAAACCGAAGGTGTAGTTTCAAATGTGGCAATATCTGTTATGGGTGTTGTATGTGTGGTAGACTTTCGGGTGATGAAAAATGGTATTGCGTACCCAATCTTTCTTTGGGAAGACCATGGTGAGGAGAGTTCATGCAAGAAACTACTAGAATGAAGGTTTCATGACACTTGGATGTGGTAGAGAGGGTGAAGATAAACGTGATCCTCGACATCATAAGGCAGAACCTATGGATTCAAGTGATGAAACTGATCATTGGACATCCTCTTATTACTCTAGTACTAGTGAAGTGGACACTGAAGATGAAGAAAGTGAGGTGGATGTTTCAGTCATGGATATCCTTCCAGTCACACCAACTCATGACCCCATAAAATTATCTGAAGAAGAATTTGATGATCGTCTCCAACAAATAAAGATTGGTGATGCTGTGATGGAGAGTGAGAAGGAATCCTACCTCCAGCTCTTTCGAAGGTACATACACATATTCACTTTTGATTACAAGGAACTCCGTCAAGTAATTTGGGTAGAACATTCTATTGAGTTGGTAGATGGTGCTAAGCCCATAAAGCAAATGCCATATAGAATGAATCCTAATTTTTCCAAGACCGTAAAAGAAGAAATAGATAAGTTTCTTGATGTAGGATTCATATTTCTTTGTGGAGAATTGAGAATGGGTTTCTCCATTGTGATCTCAATAAAAAAGAATGGGAAGCTACGCATTTGTGTTGATTACGGGAAGCTCAATAAGGCAACAAAGAAGGATCATTACCCTCTTCCATTTTCATATCGGATCTTGGGCCGAAGTAGTGGCCGAGAGTGCTATAGTTTTCTTTGATGGATATAGCGGCTACAACCAAGTTTGTATATAGAGAGAAAGATCAATGAATACCACGTTCACCACTCCTTGAGGAACGCGTTTGCTTATAGAGTTATGCCTTTTGGGTTGTGTAATGCTCCAAAGCAACATTCCAGCGTTTGATGAATAGGGTGTTGAACCCTACATTGGGACCTTCATCGAGTATTTCTGGATGATTTTTGCATCTATGGGAGCAAGTTGGACCACTGCACTCAGATGGAGATAGCATTTCAAAGGTTAGATGAAGCACAAGCCTCACTAAACCCTACAAAGTGTGTCTTTGGATGTTCTAAAGGCATTTTGTTAGGGCATGTTGTATCCAGAGATGGTATTGGTACTGATCCTGATAAAGTTTCAAAAATCAAAGATTTACCATTTCCTATGAATAGAAGTAAGTTGAGATCATTTTTAGGCCATGTGGGTTACTATAGAAGGTTCATCAAGAATTTCGAAAGATTGCATGACCACTAACCTTGATTCTTGAAGAAGGATGTTACTTATGAACCAGGAGATAAGGCGCATGAAGCTTTTGGACAACTGAAGGAAGCCCGGTGTCTTCACCTGTTTTGAAGAATCCAAATTAGAGCAAGCCATTCATTGTGTACATTGATGCCTCAGATGCAGCACTAGGAAGTACTTTGAGCCAAAAGGATGAAAATGGGAATGAACATCCAATTTACTTTGGGAGAGCAAAAGCGGTCTTGAGGTAAATTATACAGAATCGAAAAAGAGGCTCTGGCTATCATTTTTCTTTGTAAAGAAGTTTAGAAATTACTTGCTAGGGAAAAATTTTCTAGTTGTAACAGATCATCAAGCTCTAAAATATATTGTAAATAAGCCTAACCCATCAGGGAGGATAGCAAGATGGATAATTTTGCTACAAGAATTTGAATTTGATATTATAGATAGGCCAGGAAAGAAGCATGTCAATGCAGATGCACTCTCTCGAGCCTATGATGGTTTAGGATCATCTTGTGATGATGATGATTTCCCGATGCAACATTATTATCCTTGACACAATCCCTAGTGAATACATAGATATTTGGAATTATCTGAATGAATTCAAGTTTCCTGATGGTGCCAATGCAAAGACTAAGAGAAAGATTACTCAAGCCGGACATCCATATTCTATTGCGCATGGAGTATTATTTCGAATAGGACGATGGACAAGGTCTGAGGGCGAGTTGGACGTGATCAAGGGAAGGAACTGCTAGAAGAATTCCACAATGGTACATGTGGAGGGCACTTCTCTGGACAACTTACAGCAAGAAGGATCTTGGATGCAGGTTATCACTGGCCCACTCTTTTTAAAGATTGTTATAATTATTGTAAGACATGTGATATTTGTCAAACACATGGTAACCATAAGACTTCATCAGCTCCATTATGCCCTATTCTTCCACTTGGTCCCTTTGAAAAGTGGGGAATAGACATTCAGAGGTCCACTTCCATCTACCTCACGCCAAAATAAGTATATTGTAGTTGCCATGCATTATTTAACCAAGTGGGTTGAAGCTAAGCCATTGAAAAAAGCTTCCATGGATGAGGTGGCAAGGTTCATATATGAACGCATTGTCACCAGATTTGGTTTTCCATTAGAAATTGTCAGATCAAGGAAGCCACTTCATTAATGAGGTGGTAGAAGCCCTAGTCAATTAGTTTTATATTAAGCACGGGAAGGCAACAACATACAAGCCAAGCACAAATGGACAAAGTGAAGCGAACAAATTTTGTGTTGTGTCAAATTCTAGCAAAAGATGCGGCCTTGCAGTACATAAATGGGATAAAAGGATTCATGCAGCATTGTGGGCATATAGGGCAACATCAAAGTCAACAACAGGATACTCCCCATTTCAGTTGGCTTATGGCATTGATCCAGTTCTTCCTATTGAGTTTGATATTCCCACGGTCAGAGTAATGGAAAATGAAAGAATGGATGAAAGTGATTCGAGAAAAGAAAGGTTGGTACATCTTCATTTTTGCTAGAGGAAATGAGGGAAATAGCTAAGGATACAAGCTATAAGAAGAAAATGAAGCAGAAGGAATACTTTGATCAAAAGATCCGGTGGTCTCCATTTCATGTGAATGACTTGGTTCTAGTATATGATTCCAAATACAAAAAAAGAAGACAGAAAATTTCTTCCAAAATGGATGGGGCCCTACAAAATAGCATTTGTGCATGTAAATGGTAGTACGTCTTGTTGGAGGAATTCGATGGCACTCCCATTACGAAATGGGTTAACCACAACAAGTTTTAGATTTTCCAAGCACGAGAATAGTCTACTCAGGGACGGAGTAGAAGCTAGGAAGGGGAAGATGTCAACACTAAAATTTTCCTCCGTAATTTCTATTTCATTAATGTATGTATTAGGAATAGGATGTTGTTAAGTATAATTAGTAGTAGCGTCCGATAGAAAATAACGGTGCTGCCCAAGACGATGCCACCAATAATGTGGAGTACGGTATAAATCAAAGTACAATAGGAATGTTGTAAAAGTAAATATTTTTCGTAAGTGGTCCGGTAATGTTAAAATGTCAAAGTTTGGGTAATTAGAGAAGTAGGGTCTACATGATTAGGAATTAGAAATATTATATTGGTAATAAGGACAAGGAGTGAGGTCATAAATATTTTGTGTATTTTATTTGTAAAAAGTCTAAAAATGTGGAACCCATGTAAAATGATAAGCTTTATCTTATCTTAAAAGATAAGCTTACATGTACAGATAAGAGTTGAGGTATGGAATATGATTCGTCAGAGTGGATTTCTTATCCTATCTTAGAGATAAGATGGATAAGCTTGGAAGTTCTATAAATAGAGAGGCCACCCCCCTAATTTAGCATAGAAGGAAGTAGTGAGAAATATTGTAGGAAGTGTGCAAAGGAAGCCATCAGTTTAAAGGTGTGTTGAAGAAGCCATTAAGAGGTGTAATTGTAAAGTTTCTCCCATAGTCTTGGTGAAAGGCAAGTGAAGTCAATAACACTTGAAGTACCTCATGGGTGAGATTGTAACAATTTCATGTTAATATTATAATTTACTTTGATATTTCAGATTTGTCATCATTCTCGTCTTATCATAGTCGATGGTATTCTTGTGTTACGTTTGTTGCTTTGTTTCCAGATTACATCCACCAAACTAAAGGCTGTGCATTAGTAAATAATCATAGCACGAGGAGTTCCCAGTGAAGAATTCTCATAGTGCCGGATTGGTGATGACATCCCATATTTGTGGTTATATGCCTATATTGCTTTGTGTGTATGCAGTTGAGTGCATTTTCTATGTGATTGTATTATGACACCATAGGTGTCTCATATATGTGGTCACATTTCTTTATATGTACCTCACGGTATGTTATTTAGTTAGACTACTACCTTGTCGTTATGTTAGTTTATTTATTTATATGATTACTATTACTTGTGAGAATTTTTTGTTTGATTTATGTGTGTGATCTACACCATGTGCCTCTCCTTGTAGGTATGTGATCCCATTTTTGGCCACCATTATCTCTTTTTATGTGATCCGGCATAGATTATCATTTTATCTAACATACACACACCTCTTCTTTTGAGCCACTTGCTCATATCATGTTTCGTGTATGCCTCAAAAGATAGGGCATTCATCAATGAATATTACACTTCTACAAATTCTACATATAGAGTACATGACTCACATATATATTTTAGAAGGCACGGATCCATAGAAATAAGTTCAAATACAAAACAAAGGGAGAAAATGTATAAATACAAAACTACATTCCAAGGACTGAAACATAGTATGACATTTTTGTCCTTTAAATATCATCTCAAGGGCAAATTGATATAAAATAAATATATTATTAGATTCTTTGGGATAGTGTTTTGATATAGTTCAAGACATAGATGACACATTTCGGGGAAAGATATAGGGGACATGATTACTTCATTCCTTCTTTGTAGCATTAATCATATACACCTGGCATAAACAAAGTTTAGGGGCATGGTGTATTTTTCTCCTTTGCATCGTTCAAAATTTGTGTACTTAGTCTTATACTTAGACTCAATAATATGAAAAATTATGGGGGCATAAGGGAACCCATTCTCTTTGTACTTTGTGTTTATATATACAAAATTGGGCCTGGATCCATCTGCAATAGTGAGGTCCACGGGGTTTGGATGGTATTAAAGTAGATAAGTTCTTCATATGATATCCTTCCTATCCTTTATCTTTATATGTGGGAATTATAAAGAAACTAATTTCTTCATGACCTATTATTTAATCTTGTTAAGGTTATTTGGGGCAAAGGTCTTAAGGAACTTCTCTCTCTTGGTGTTAAGTGTGCACACAAAAATCATCTCTTACACCGGTTTTTCCTTCAACATATTAGGGAATGATCACCCCCAATCCTCCATCAACTTAGTATATTTAAGAATCTCTAAGTATGAGAAAGAACAAGATCTCTCCCCTCTGCAAATTGAATAAGTGTATTACTACTATGTTTTGCCTCTCCTTATTTTATTATGCAAATGTTTAATTTCTATGATTATATGTGTGTGTGGGTGTGTGTGTCATATTTACTCAAGTTATAGTTCACTTCCTTTTACGGAAATTGACCACACTCTATGTTGAAGGTTCCACCATGAAGCATGTCAACACCAACACATTGACAACTACTATTGAGAAAAGATTAAGTATGTTTCCACACTCACATGCATTTTCATCTAAATATGCAATTTTTGATTACACACATAAAGAGGGGGAATTTTAGTCACTCAAATTTATAAACTTGTGATTTTACAATGCTAAGTTTGACTTCATTCCTATCTAAGACATGTACTCACTTCAAAGCTCAATTGACACATTTCTCTCTCTCTTAAACAACACTTACCCTTATACACTACTATGGTGCTTCCTCTTGCTAAACTAAACATACATAGTAATAAATAAAATCCCACCGATATCTCTTGGACTCTAACTCTATCATTTTATCCTCCCTAGATAAAATTATTCAATTTGGGACATAACCATCATAAGGTCATGTATTAGTTGAACAATCATGTCTTCTCCTTCCCAATGACTAGTTTCTTTACTTAAATATCTCATTTGGATCATTTCATATTCCTCGATCAACTATAATGTAAATACTCAACACTAAGAATGCTAAATAATAAATTCTAAGGTACCCCATTACTCTCTTGATGTTCAAAAGAGCTCCTATAGCAAATATAAACACTAAAGTACTCCAAGCCCCCAAATTTACCTCAAAGTTGTTGCATACTAGTTAGGCGGTCGGTACTCGGGTTTGAAGAACTCAAATGAAGTCCAAAATTATTTTTTCCTTCATTACCATGAATTCAAAACCATGTTTTAACAAGATCAAGTCAAGCCACACATTACCAAAGGATCATTCCAAACAACGAATGGTTAGGGCTACACATATGAAGCACATCCATTACACTACTACGGTGTTGTGGTACATTCTATATTCTATAGTTAGACTGTTATATTTGTATTCAAGGGGCATAAGGTCACCATTAGGGTTTGACTTAGATTATGTATACACTCTTGTGTAATGCACTAGGATAACTACATGAGGCTTGCTCCTACTTGAAGGGATGTAGTGCAACACTTAGACTAGCTTAGTAGGGATTGACCACGAAGGGTAGTCCAACTTTTCCACACACTAATTTCTCATTTGTCATCTAATGTCATATTGAAGGTTGTTGTAGGTATATAGGGTTTCATACTTTGTTACATGTTAAGACATGTCATGTGACGGTTGTGCAAACACTGAACATATATAGTGAAGCATATTTCTAGCTCATCGAAGAACATAAAAAGTTGAAGAGGCCCCTGATAAAACCATTCAAAACCATATCTTTGTGGTACAAAATATTAGTATCCTCTCTTCCATGCTAGAAAATATTTTCCACACTCGGTTTGCAAATCTAATCTCGAGACAAAGTAGTTCCAAATTTTGATCCTCTTTTCCATCCAATTTTCATACCCAAATCATCTCTTTACCATTGTGTGCATGCCAAGTATTTCTCCCTCTTTATGGTTTACACATTTGATTTTATCATTTAATCAATCATTAAGTATTATGAGTTATTGTGATTTTGCATGATTAATGTTTATTAATTAAATAGTATTAAACCCACTATAATAAACCAATACCTCGTATTTGTTCAATATAACACCGGACTATATTTTTAGGGTGTAAACACATGTGTATTATCAAAACTAGGTTTAATTCCTTAATAAGATAAATAATGTGTAAATATGATTTACAACAAAAATATGGTAAATCAACATATCCTAAATCATGTGATGATAGATAACATAAATATTAAAAACTCAAGAAGTTGATAAAATTTGGTTAGGGTTAGAAGGGATTAGACCGAGTTACTAGTTCAAAATGTCGGTCTAGTAATTATGATGTTGGATAAGGACCATTTAGGAAGGCAATTGGATCTTTGTAAAATTGGATGACTTGGCAATATACAAAAGATGAAATTAGAAGTTTAGGACAAAATCATTAGGTTATTCTAACATGCCCGGCTAATTTTAACCTATGTGGATTCGCACTCAAATTTGGATCTAACTCTTTAAGTTTACGTGTCCTTAGTTTTTTACCATGTGTTTAGATGTTATATTGTTCCTCTACATTAGATTAGGGCTTCACCTTTCTTCAAAAATTCAGCTCTCCTTTGAGGACCAAAAAGGGTTAGTATGAATGGGTTTGACTAGCCTCACCCCACCCTCAATAATGTGATGAACATTGCACTATATATCAATACTTTGTAGAGGGATCAAGCTTGCATAGTTCTCCCACCAACGTATGTGTGCAAGATGTTCAATAATAATGTGTTGGAAAGTTCCCAAATGAGGCCCGCAATAATTAAAATGATCGTAGTGTGTGATATGCATATATGTAGCATCTAGGGTGGAAAATGAGTTATTCAAATTTGAGAACTTTTCAACATGTTTAAAGGTTGATTTTATAATGAAAATGATTCTCTTTATATGTGTGGGACTCCTAGATGTCAAATACCAAGGTCCCTAATGAATGACTTGTATGTGCTTTTAAATGAGACTTGTTTGAAATGTTTCCCAGGTTAAAGGACCCTAAAATGACCAAGCTAGCTTACGAATTTGAAAAATTGACAATTGTAATAGGGAGGGTAAAATCATCGGCCTATAATTGTTGGTTGGTTTTAACCTATTTGGGTGATTTTGAATTGGAAGTATCAAAACTCAATTTTTAATATAGAGTGTGTGTCCTTATGTCCAAAGATGTGTTTTGTAGCTAGTGTAGTAGTTTCTAATGGGTCAAATTAGAGTAAAAAACATGACCTAAGAACTATAAAGTGTTCTTTTCGGTGAGGTGTGAGTAAGAATAAGTAAATTGTGTGCAAAAGGATAATTTTTGGAATAAATGACAGATAATCATTACTAATTTCCTTTGGTCCAAATTTGGGTGTCAGCACCGTGATGTATATCACAACCTTGTTTTTGATATGTATGTGCTTGTATTTTCCATTATCTATATCATGCATACATGGGGGCAAGGACCCCTTACCCATGTTATTTCCAATTTTAGATTTGCCTATTTGGGTCACATTACACTTTTTGCTTACTTTGATTTTAGTTTTCTCTCCTTGGGGCATATCCTAGATGTATGTTTTTTTCAATTTTCCATTTGGGGCATTGTATCCTCGTGTTCCTATATTGTTTATATATTACCCATATTAGGGTGTAATCCCATTTCATCTTCAAGACTGGACTATGCCATCTTGCATGCTTTAGGCACCGCCTTATTAATTTTCAAGACTACAATGATCCTATATGACCGACATTAGGCTATTGTCATGTTTTTCTTACATAATTTCCATCCACCCACTTGGGGCATGTTTTTTCCAAGGTTTTTACATTGCTTGTACTCATGAATATAGGGGCAACATACATCTTACAAACATATTATCATGATGATATAATTTTTCTTATCATACACATAATGTGTGTTATCCCTTTCTTTTGACATATGTCAATTATAGGTTCAACCCACACCTCAAAGGGGGTATATCTCACTTATTGTTTGCTTTAGTTCCCACTCTCCAATTTTACTCTATAGGAGATGTTCTTTTCTTCCCAATCAAGATGTTGCACGATGTACCCATCTTAGATATATATGGTGTAACTTTGATAATTATCATTAACTTGTATAGATTTGGGATGTGGGTGGAATTAAAATATGATGTAACTTTTATAATTATCATTGATTTATGAACTAATTGTTGGTAAGACTTTTGTACGAAATATTGTGAAAACAATGTATAAATTTTTAATTTGATCTTTGGGTTAATTAGCAGTATCATTGTACAATTTAATTATGTGCATGGAAAATTATTCTAAGTTAATTGAAAGAGTGTCTTGTAAAAAAATTCCACTTTTTAGACTTGTGATAATGTATGAGAATGTTACATTTTGGTATCAAAACGACCTTTTAGCTAGGTTCTTTACACTTGGACCTAGTATTTCACTATGTTAATAGCTTGCCAAATGTCAATATGCATAAGGGTTCACATAAGAACAAATGTTGGTCCTAGATCCAACAATGCTTTTGGAGACCGACAAGACAAAATAGACCAACTATTGGCTACCCTCCACGAGATGCAGTATCACCTCACCGCTCTAGAGCAAAAGGTTCAGGAAGAACCTAAAGAGGACATGTAAGATGATGAGGACCAAGATAATTTCGAGAATGAAGAAGAAGAAGAAGAAATGTCTCTTTGAGGCGAGTTGAAGCTACCAAAATTTACTACTGAAGTAAACTTATACGTAGCACCTTTAGGATCATATGATGTTATCCTAGGTGTAAGTTGGTTAGCTCAACATAAGGCTAAGGTAGATTGTTTCTCAAAGATAGTAGAATGCTTAGATGATAATGGGCATTCTATAGTGATTCAAGGCATAAAGAGAGAAATTAATTTGAGACATATATCAATTATGCAACTCAAGAAGGCCAAGAGAAAGGGGTGCATTCTTTATGTTATAAAGATGTCAGATATAGGAGAAGAAACAGATCCCACGATGGAGGAATATCCATTTTTGTGGGATTATCAAGATGTCTTTCTAGAAGAATTATTTAGATTGTCACCTAAAAGAGAATTTGATTTCTCTATCGACGTAATACTTGAAACATAACTTGTTTATAAGGTGCCTTGTAGGATGACTACTACTGAGCTAATGGAGCTCAAGGATCAGTTGCATGAACTAATGGAAAAGGGATTGATATGTCATAGTGTTTCTCCTTAGAGAGAACCTATAATTTTTGTGACAAAGAATGATGGTAATTTAAAATTGTGTGTGGACTATAGGCTACCAAACAAAGCTATGATCAAGAATAGGTACTGTTGCCATGTATTGATGACCTTTTGACCAAATGAGAGGGGTCATTGTATTCTCCAAGATAGATCTTGGACATGTTTGTAGATGCCTATAATTATGCCCGAGCAATTTAAATACGTAAATTGCACTAATTATCTCCTTTCTTGTAAATTGGTGACATATCGTCAAAAGCACTCATCTTATCTCCTATCATCGTTAATTAATTACACTACACTAATTAATTAAGTCACATATCCAACAAATACCCTAATTAGCGACCTTCCGTTAATAAATCCTTCGTTCTATCTAGACTAATTAATTATTATTAATTAATTAGCTTCCCCTTTCATTAAATCAATAAATCAATATTTAATTGATTTAATCCCCTTCTATAGTCTAAATCATGCTAATATTCCTCTAAAAATATTTTATAAGCTTGCACATCTATTAATTAATCATCTTGATCAATTAATAAACCCCTTTATCCACATGAGTCACTAAAGGACAAGCTAAACTCTCCTAAAGTTAACTCAACCCTATCTAAACCCCCCTTATCCACAACTAACTCAACATCTCTATTATCCCACATGCAAAGGGATGTAGAGATTGCTTTATCCATTGGGCTATATAAAGAGCCCTCCTCCTACCTTTACACTTACACCTAATTCCTTGAGAAGACAAAAGCAAAGCATATAGAAAATACACTATAAGCCTTTTGTTATTCTTGAGAAATTCACCATTTGAAGAGCTAAGCCTCATTTCTTGCATTTTCTAGCCAAGTGCTTGGGTCATATGGGAATAGTCAAAGTGGTCTTGTAGCCATGCTTTGATAAGCTCTCATTCCTAAGTTCTTGAAGATCAAAACAATCAATTTGATTGCCATGGAGTCTACATAGGTCCATTTGCTTTTGTTGGTAATCTAGAGAAGTAGAGGTTTTGAATACTTTAGCATGTTAGTTTGATCTTAGTTCAAAGTTAATGCATTATGCTTAGTATTGATCTTGTTTAGCTCTTATCTTGATGGTGCCTAGAGTTTGAATTAGCTTTGTTATAGAACTATTTAGGTGGTAGTTCTCATTCATCTAACTTAGCTTAAGCAAAGCAATAGTGCACGATTGCTTTTCATATGACCCAAGTGTCGCGGTGATTTACCCCACCCGGGTGGGGTATAGCAAGCTATTTTTTATTCGGGTCGTGGTGATTTGGAGGCTTGTTTTGACCGTCGTTTTTTCTCTCTGTTCACCTTCAAATGATTATTTTAATTAAATAATTATTTTTCTTTCTTTTTCATCGTCTTTGGGAAATTTTTGCCGTCTAGTCCCCCTTTCTTCTCATTTGGACAATTTTTATTGCTCTAGAGATTTTTCTTCTTATCCACACTCTCTCGAATAGTTATTATTTTAAAAAAACAATTATTATGTTGGTAATTTTTTATTATTATTTTTCTTTCCACTATACAGGGGACATTATTTATCGCTTGTTTCTTATTTCTTCCCCTAGGGAATTTTCTTTTCATCTAGGCACTTCATTCTCTTTCTTCTATTTTCTTCTACGTGCACCGCATTTTAGAAAACACAAAACCAAAAATTATATATATATATATATATATATATATATATATCACTTCAAAAATCCAAAAACAAGGCAAAATTCTCTCTACAAAAACCTAAAAAGTAAAAACCCACAAAAATAGGTAATCTGCTTATTACATTGAAAACTTGTGTCTTCAGCGTGCATGGTATTATGTCCATATCTTCTTGGTTTTTACATCTTCCCGATCAACACGACTCGCGGATCGCAGATTCACAACCATTCACAAAGCTATTTTTTTGCTTCGTACTGTACTGGGGCATGTCTCATTACCTGTGATGTTTTGTTACGCACGAAGCTTTCTACTTGGATACAAGTGTCCATCCTCATTTCCCCTTGCATGTATCCTTGCTCGGGGCATCATTTTTAACTCTTGTTGTTAATCACAAACATGTGGACCTCTTTAGCATGATAACCAAACATTTGTACAACTATCTTCACCGTTCTTTGGGTTGGATATGCGTGTTCGTACTTGTTTTCCTTCTTAAATGAGTTTATTTCCTTCACATATTGCATTGTATTTTGTATCTTACATGGAGTTGGTGTTTTCAAAGCAATGGACAATTGTTCGTAATATGGCTTTTTATGTCATTCTATATTTTTCGTATGCTTATATATTTCATAAGAACCGATGACATAGATCTTTTGGCACTATCATGACACCGAAGTTGTTCCAATACAAAAGCTAGAGGCTAGTTCTTCTCTCCACTTCTCCATAGTTCTTCTACATAACTTTCCTCTCACTCCTAATCTTCCGTTTCACTTGGGCATTACGCCTCGAGCCATTCTTTTATCTATTTCTCACCTTTTTCAATCATTGATTGTCTTCCTTCATCACCCCATGACACTCTAGGGGGCATCTCTCACTTCTACTAATTTTTCTTCTATCCCTTCAAAATTTCATTCATCTACTATCTTTGAAGTGGTGTCGCACATGCCACCCCAAAGAGTGGAAAATGTAGACACCTATAATTATGCCCAAGCAATTTAAATACTTAAATTGTGATAATTATCTCCTTTATTGCAAATTGGCAACATATCGTCAAAAGCGCTTATCTTCTCTCCTATCATCGTTAATTAAGTACAATACGCTAATTAATTAAGTCGCCTATCCACAAAATACCCTAATTAATGACCTTCCATTAAAAAATCCTTCCTTCTATCTAGACTAATTAATTATTATTAATTAGTTAGCTTCCCCTTTCATTAAACCCATAAATCAATATTTAATTGATTTAATCCCCTTCTATAGTCTAAATCATGCTAATATTCCTCTAAAAAGCTTTTATAAACTTACACATCTATTAATTAATCATCTTGATCAATTAATAAACCCCCTTTATCCACATGAGTCACTAAAGGACAAGCTAAACTCTCCTAAAGTTAACTCAACCCTATCTAAACCCCCCTTATCCACAACTAACTCAACATCTCTATTATCCCACATGCAAAGGGATGTAGAGATTGCTTTATCCATTGGGCTATATAAAGAGCCCTCCTCCTACATTTACACTTACACCTAATTCCTTGAGAAGACAAAAGCAAAGCATATAACAAATACACTATAAGCCTTTTGTTATTCTTGAGAAATTCACCATTTGAAGAGCTAAGCCTCATTTCTTGCATTTTCTAGCCAAGTTCTTGGGTCATATGGGAATAGTCAAAGTGGTCTTGTAGCCATGCTTTGATAAGCTCCCATTCCTAAGTTCTTGAAGATCAAAACAATCAATTCGATTGCCATGGAGTCTACATAGGTCCATTTGCTTTTTATGGTAATCTAGAGAAGTAGAGGTTTTGAATACTTTAGCATGTTAGTTTGATCTTAGTTCAAAGTTAATGCATTATGCTTAGTATTGATCTTGTTTAGCTCTCATCTTGATGGTGCCTAGATTTTGACTTAGCTTTGTTATACAACTATTTAGGTGGTAGTTCTAATTCATCTAACTTCATTTAAGCAAAGAAATAGTGCACGATTGCTTTTCATAGGACCCAGTGTCGAGGTGATTTACCCCCAGTGGGGTATATCAAGCTATTTTTCACCGACCTTGGTGCTGGAGGCTTGTTTTAACTGTCATTTTCTCCTTTGTTCACCATCAAATGATCATTTTAATTATATAATTATTTTCTTTCTTTTTTAATGTGTTGGGGCATTTTTTGCCGTCTAGTCCCCCTTTCTTCTCACTAGGACAATTTGTATTGCTCAAGGTGATTTTTCTTCTTATCCACACTCTCTCAAATAATTATTTTTTAAAATAATATAATTATTATTTTTGTAAAAAAAAATCTTTCCACTATATAGGGACATTATTTGTCGTTTGTTTCTTCTTTTTCCCCCTAGGGCATTTTCTTTTGCATATAGGCACTTCATTTTATTTCTTCCATTTTCTTCTACTGCCCACCACATTTTAGAAAACACAAAACCAATATATATATATATATATATATATATATATATATATATATATATCACTTCAAAATCCAAAAACAAGGAAAATTTCTCTACAAAAACCTAAAAAAGTAAAAACCCACAAAATTAGGTAACTGTTTATTACGGCTAAAACTTGTGTCTTACATGGTATTCTTTCCATATCTTCTTGGTTATTTCATATCTTCCTTATCAACACACGACTTTTAGATTGCAGATTCACAACCATTCACAAAAATAGTTGCTTGCTTCATCTATACTCTGGGGCACGTCTCGTTTCTGGAGATGTTTCGTTGCGCATGAAGCTTTCTACTTAGATATAGTGTCCATGCTCATTTCCCCTTGCATGTATCCTTGTTCGAGGCATCATTTTTAACCCTTGTCGTCAATCACGAACATGTGGACCTCTTCAGCTTGATAACAAAACATTTATACAACTGTCTTGACCGTTGTTGGGTTGGATATGTGCGTTCGTACTTGTTTTCCCTGTTAAATGAGTTTGTTTCCTTCTCATATTGCATTACATTTTGTATGTTACATGGAGTTGGTGTTTTCAGCAATGGACAATTGTTCGTAGTATGGTTTTTCATGTCATTCTACATTTGTCGTATGCTTATATTTTTCATAAGGACCGATGACTTAGATCTTTTGGCAATATGATGACACTCAAGTTGTTCCAATACAAAAACTAGAGGCTAGCTCTTCTCTCCACTTCTCCATAGTTCTTCTACATCACTTTCCTCTCACCCCTAATCTTGTTTCACTGGGCATTTTGTCCGGGCCATTCTTCTATCTATTTATCACCTTTTTCGATCGTCAATTGTCTTCCTTCATCACCCCATCGACACTCAAGGGGAATCTCTCGCTTCTACTAATTTTTCTTCTATTCCTTCAAAATTTCCTTCATCTATTATCTTTGAAGTGGTGTCACTTATGCCACCCCAAAGAGGGCCAAATGTAGACACCTATAATTATGCCCGAGCAATTTAAATACTTAAATTGCACTAATTATCTCCTTTCTTGCAAATTTCTAACATATCGTCAAAATCATTCATCTTCTCTCCTATCGTTGTTAATTAATTACACTACGCTAATTAATTAAGTCGTTTATCCAACAAATACCCTAATTAACGACCTTCCGTTAATAAATTATTTCTTCTATCTAGAGTAATTAATTATTATTAATTAATTAGTTTCCCCTTTCATTAAATCCATAAATCAATATTTAATTGATTTAATCCCCTTCTATAGTCTAAATCATACTAATATTCCTCTAAAAAGTGTGTATAAGCTTGCACATCTATTAATTAATCATCTTGATCAATTAATAAACCCCTTTATCCACATGAGTCATTAAAGGACAACCTAAACTCTCTTAAAGTTAACTCAACCCTATCTAAACCCTCGTTATCAGAACTAACTCAACATCTCTATTATCCCACATGCAAAGGGATGTAGAGATTGCTTTATCAATTGGGCTATATAAAGAGCCCTCCTCCTACCTTTTCACTTATACCTAATTCCTTGAGAAAACAAAAGCAAAGCGTATAACAATTACACTATAAGCCTTTTGTTATTCTTGAGAAATTCACCATTGAAGAGCTAAGCCTCATTTCTTACATTTTCTAGCCAAGTGCTTAGGTCATATGGGAATATTCAAAGTGGTCTTGTAGCCATGCTTTGATAAGCTCCCATTCCTAATTTCTTAAAGGTCAAAACAATCATTTCGATTGCCATGGAGTCTACATAGGTCCATTTGCTTTTGTTGGTAATCTAGAGAAGTAGAGGTTTTGAATACTTTAGCATGTTAGTTTGATCTTAGTTCAAAGTTAATGCATTATGCTCAGATATTGATCTTATTTAGCTCTCATCTTTATGGTGCCTAAATTTTAACTTAGCTTTTTTATAGAACTATTTAGGTGGCAGTTCTAATTCATCTAACTTAGCTTAAGCAAAGAAATAGTGCACTATTGCTTTTCATAGGACCCAAGTGTCGCGGTGAATCACCCCCCGGATGGGGTATATCAAGCTATTTTTCACTGTAGTGGTGCACGGAGGCTTATTTTGGTATCATTTTCTCCTCTGTTCACTTTCATCAAATGATTATTATAATTAAATAATTATTTTTTTTTTTTCTTTTTCACCGTCTAGGGCATTTTTTGTCGTCTAGTCCCCCTTTCTTCTCACTAGGAAAATTTTTATTGCTCTATGTGATTTTTCTTCTTATCGACACTCTCTCGAATAACTTTTTTAAAATAATTATTATTTTGTTAATTTTTTTATTTTTTATTTTTTTCTTTCTTTCCACTATACAAGGACATTATTTGTCATTTGTTTCTTCTTTCTTCCCCATGGGGCATTTTCTTTTGCATCTAGGCACTTCATGCTATTTCTTCTATTTTCTTCTATTGTCCACTGAATTTTGGAAAACACAAAACCAATATATATCACTTCAAAAATCCAAAAACAAGGCAAAATTCTCTACAAAAACCTAAAAAGTAAAAACCCACAAAAATAGGTCATCTTCTTATTACAGCTCAAACTTGTGTCTTGCGCATGGTATTCTTTCCATATCTTACTGGTTTGTTTCACATCTTCCCTGATCAACACAACTCGCGGATCACCGGATTCACAACCATTCACAAAGCTAATTGCTTGCTTCATCTGTACTATGGGGCACGTCTCATTATCTGGTGTTGTTTCATTGCGCACGAAGCTTTCTACTTGGATACTGATGCCCATCCTCATTTCCCTTTGCATGTATCCTTGCTTGGGGCATCATTTTTGACCCTTGTCATTAATCACGAACATATGGACCTCTTCAGTTTGATAACAAAATATTTGTACAACTTTCTTGACCATTGTTGGGTTGGATATGTGCATTTGTACTTGTTTTCCTGTTAAATGAGTTTGTTTCCTTCTCATATCGCATTGCATTTTGTATGTTGCATGGAGTTGGTGTTTTCAAAGAATGGACAATTGTTTGTAGTATGGATTTTCATGTCATTCTACATTTTTCGTATGCTTATATTTTTCATAAGGACCGATGTCGTAGATCTTTTGGTAATATGATGACATTGAAGTTCTTCCAATACAAAAAGGTAGAGGCTAGTTCTTCTCTCCACTTCTCCATAGTTCTTCTACATTAATTTCTTCTCACCCCTAATCTTCCGTTTTACTGGGCATTCTACCCGAGCCATTCTTCTATCTATTTCTCACCTTTTTGCTCATCGATCATCTTCTTTCATCACCCCATCGACACTCGAGGGGGCATCTCTCACTTCTACTAATTTTTCTTCTATCCCTTCAAAATTTCATTCATGTACTATCTTTGAAGTGGCATCACTTACGCCACCCAAAGACAAGCAAATGTAGACACCTATAATTATGCTTCCGAGCAATTTAAATACTTAAATTGCGCTAACTATCTCCTTTCTTGTAAATTTCGACATATCATTAAAAGCACTCATCTTCTCTCCTATCGTTGTTAATTAATGACATTACGTTAATTAATTAAGTCGCCTATCCAATAAATACCCCAATTAACGACCTTCCATTAATAAATCCTTCCTTCTATCTAGACTAATTAATTATTATTAATTAATTAGCTTCCCCTTTCATTAAACCCATAAATCAATATTTAATTGATTTAATCCTCCTCTATAGTTTAAATCATGTTAATATTCCTCTAAAAGCTTTTGTAAGCTTGCACATCTATTAATTAATCATCTTGATCAATTAATAAACCCCTTTATCCACATGAGTCACTAAAGGACAAGCTCAAATCTCCAAAAATTAACTCAGCCCTATCTAAACCCTCCTTATCCGCAACTAACTCAACATCTCTATTATCCCACATGCAAAGGGATGTAGAGATTTCTTTATCCATTGGGCTATATAAAGATCTCTCCTCCTACCTTTTCACTTACACCTAATTTCTTGAGAAGACAAAAGCAAATCATATAACAATTACACTATAAGCCTTTTGTTATTCTTGAGAAATTCACCATTTGAAGAGCTAAGCCTCATTTCTTACATTTTCTAGCCAAGTGCTTGGGTCATATGGGAATAGTCAAAATGGTCTTGTAGCCATGCTTTGATAAGCTCTCATTCCTAAGTTCTTGAAGATCAAAACAATCAATTTGATTGCCATGGAGTCTACTTAGGTCCATTTGCTTTTGTTGGTAATCTAGAGAAGTAGAGGTTTTGAATACTTTAGCATGTTAGTTTGATCTTAGTTCAAAGTTAATGCATTATGCTTAGTATTGATCTTGTTTAGCTCTCATCTTGATGGTGCTTAGATTTTGACTTAGCTTTGTTATAGAACTATTTAGGTGGTAGTTCTCATTCATCTAACTTAGCTTAAGCAAAGCAATCGTGCACGATTGCTTTTCATAGGACCCAAGTGTCGCGGTGATTTACCCCACGGGTGGGGTATATCAATCTATTTTTCACCACCCGTGGTCCCCTGGAGGCTTGTTTCGACTGTCGTTTTCTCCTATGTTCACCGTCAAATGATTATTTTAATTAAATAATTATTTTTCTTTCTTTTTCACCGTGTTGGGCATTTTTACCATCTAGTCCCCCTTTCTTCTCACTAGGACAATTTTTATTACTCTTAGGCGATTTTTATTCTCATCCACACTCTCTCGAATAATTATTTTTTAAAAAAAAATATTATTATTTTGGTATTTTTTTTCTCTTTCCACTACACACGGACATTATTTGTCACTTTTTTCTTCTTTCTTCCCCCAGGGCATTTTCGTTTGCATCTAGGCACTTCATTCTATTTCTTTTATTTTCTTCTACTCTCACCACATTTTAGAAAACACAAAACCAATATATATATATATATATATATATATATATATATATATATATATATATATATATATACATATAAAAATCCATCAAAAAAACAAGGTAAAATTCTCTACAAAAACTGAAAAGTAAAAACCCACAAAAATAGGTAATCAGCTTATTACAGTTGAAACTTGTATCTTGTGCATGGTATTCTTTCCATATCTTGTTGGTTTGTTTCACATCTTCCCCAATAAACACGACTTGTGGATCACCGGATTCATAACCATTCACAAAGCTAGCCGTTTGCTTCGTTTGTACTTTTGGGCATGCCTCATTGTAGAGATTTATTTATCCATTGGGCTATATAAAGATCCCTCCTCCTACCTTTTCACTTACACCTAATTTCTTGAGAAGACAAAAGCAAAGCATATAAAGCAATTACACTATAAGCCTTTTGTTATTCTTGAGAAATTAACCATTTCAAGAGCTAAGCCTCATTTCTTACATTTTCTAGCCAAGTGCTTGGGTCATATGGGAATAGTCAAAATGGTCTTGTAGCCATGATTTGATAAGCTCTCATTCCTAAGTTCTTGAAGATCAAAACAATCAATTTGATTGCCATGGAGTCTACATAGGTCCATTTGCTTTTGTTGGTAATCTAGAGAAGTAGAGGTTTTGAATACTTTAGCATGTTAGTTTGATCTTAGTTCAAATTTAATGCATTATCCTTAGTATTGATCTTGTTTAGCTCTCATCTTGATGGTGCCTAGATTTTGACTTAGCTTTGTTATAGAACTATTTAGGTGGTAGTTCTCATTCATCTAACTTAGCTTAAGCAAAGCAATCATGCACGATTGCTTTTCATAGGACCTAAGTGTCGCGGTGATTTACCCCCCCAAGTGGGGTATATCAATCTATTTTTCACCGACCGTGGTGCCTGGAGGCTTGTTTTGATCGTCGTTTTCTCCTATGTTTACCGTCAAATGATTATTTTAATTAAATAATTATTTTTCTTTCTTTTTTCACCGTGTTCGGGCATTTTTAACCATCTAGTCCCCTTTCTTCTCACTAGGACAATTTTTATTGCTCTTAGGTGATTTTTATTCTCATCCACACTCTCTCGAATAATTTTTTTTTTTTAAAAATATTATTATTTTGGTTTTTTTTTTTTCTTTCCACTACACACACGGACATTATTTGTCACTTTTTTCTTCTTTCTTCCCCACAGGGCATTTTCATTTGCATCTAGGCACTTCATTCTATTTCTTCTATTTTCTTCTACTCTCCAACACATTTTAGAAAACACAAAACCAATATATATATATATATATATATATATATATCACATCAAAATCTAAAAAAGGTAAAATTCTCTACAAAAACCGAAAAAGTAAAAACCCACAAAAATAGGTTATCTCGCTTATTACAATTTGAAACTTGTATCTTGTGCATGGTATTCTTTCCATATCTTGTTTATTTGTTTCACATCTTCCCGATAAACACGACTTGTGGATCGGCGGATTCATAACCATTCACAAAGCTAGCCATTTGCTTCGTTTGTACTTTTGGGCATGCCTCGTTGCTTGGTGTTGTTTCGCACGTCACTAAGCTTTCTACTTGGAACTAGTGTCCATCCTCATTTCTCCTTGCATGTATCCTTGCTTCAGGGCATTATTTTTAACCCTTGTCATCAATCACGAACATGTGGACCTCTTGACTTAATAACAAAACATTTGTACAACCTGTCTTGACCGTTGTTGGGTTGGATATATGTGTTCGTACTTGTTTTCCTGTTAAATGAGTTTGTTTCCTTCTCATATTGCATTGGATTTTTTTATGTTGCATGGAGTTGGTGTTTTCAACAATGGACATGATTGTTCATAGTATGGCTTTTCATGTCATTCTACATTTTTGTATGCTTATATTTTTCATAAGCACAGGATGAGCGTAGATCTTTTGGTAATATGATGACACTAAAGTTGTTCCAATACAAAAGCTAAAGGCTAGTTCTTCTCTCCACTTCTCCATAGTTCTTCTACTTCACTTTCCTCACACCCCTAATCTTCCAGTTCACTGGGCATTCTACCCCGAGCCATTCTTCTATCTATTTCTCACCTTTTTCGATCGTCGTAATCGTCTTCCTTCATCACCTCATCGACACTCGAGGGGGAATCTCTCACTTCTACTAATTTTTCTTATATTCCTTCAAAATTTCATTCGTCTACTATCTTTGAAGTGGCGTCACTTACGCCACCCCAAAGAGGGGCAAATGTAGACACCTATAATTATGCTGAGAAATTTAAATACTTAAATTGCGCTAATTATCTCCTTTCTTGCAAATTGGCGACATATCATCAAAAGCGCTCATCTTCTCTCCTATCGTCATTAATTAATTACACTACGCTAATTAATTAAGTCACCTATCCAACAAATACCCTAATTAACGACCTTCCGTTAATAAATCCTTCCTTCTATCTAGACTAATTAATTATTATTAATTAATTAGCTTCCCCTTTCATTAAACCAATAAATCAATATTTAATTGATTTAATCCCCTTCTATAGTCTAAATCATGTTAATATTCCTCTAAAAGCTTTTATAAGCTTGCACATATATTAATTAATCATCTTGATCAATTAATAAACCCCTTTATCCACATGAGTCACTAAAGGACAAGATAAACTCTCCTAAAGTTAACTCAACCCTATATAAACCCTCATTATCCATCCCTAACTCAACATCTCTATTATCCCACATGCAAAGGGATGTAGAGAGCCCTCCTCCTACCTTTACACTTACATCTAATTCCTTGATAAGACAAAAGTAAAGCATATAGCAATTACACTATAAGCCTTTTGTTATTCTTGAGAAATTCACCATTTGAAGAGCTAAGCCTCATTTCTTGCATTTTGTAGCCAAGTGCTTGGGTCATATGGGAATAGTCAAAGTGGTCTTGTAGCCATGCTTTTATATGCTCCCATTCCTAAGTTCTTGAAGATCAAAATAATCAATTTGATTGTCATGGAGTCTACATAGGTCCATTTGCTTGTATTGGTAATCTAGAGAAGTAGAGGTTTTGAATACTTTAGCATGTTAGTTTGATCTTAGTTTAAAGTTAATGCATTATGCTTAGTATTGATTTTGTTTAGCTCTCATCTTGATGGTGCCTATATTTTGACTTAACTTTGTTATATAACTATTTAGGTGGTAGTTCTAATTCATCTAACTTAGTTTAAGCAAAGCAATAGTGCACGATTGCTTTTCATAGGACCAAGTGTCACGGTGATTTACCCCCTGACCTAGGGTATATCAAGCTATTTTTCATAGGTCGTGGTGCTTGGAGGCTTGTTTTGACCGCCATTTTCTCCTCTGTTCACCATCAAATTATTATTTTAATTAAATAATTATTTTTCTTTCTTTTTCAGTGATGGGGCATTTTTGTCGTCTAGTCCCCCTTTCTTCTCACTAGGACAATTTTTATTGCTCTAGGTGATTTTTCTTCTTATCCACGCTCTCTCGAATAATTTTTTTAAAATATATATATTATTATTTTGGTAATTTTTGTTATTTTTGTATTTTTCTTTTTCTTTCCACTATACTGAGGGGACATTTTTGTCACTTGTTTTTTCTTTCTTCCCCACAGGGCATTTTATTTTCATATAGGCACTTCATTCTATTTCTTCTATTTTCTTCTACTGCACCGCATTATAGAAAACAAAAACCAAAATATTATATATATATATATATATAATATATATATATAATATATATATATATATATATATATATATATATATATCACTTCAAAATCCAAAACAAGGCAAAATTCTCTCAAAAACCTAAAAAGTAAAAACTCAAAAAAATAGGTAATACATTTATTACAACTGAAAATTGTGTCTTGCGTATGGTATTATTTCCATATCTTCTTGGTTTGTTTCACATCTTCCCTGATCAACACAAATTGCGGATCACGGATTCACAATCATTCACAAAGCTAGCTTGCTTTGCCTATACATCCGGGGCACGTCTCATTACCCGGTATTTTTTTCAGATTTGTGCACGAAGCTTTCTACTTAGACCTAGTGTCCATCCTCATTTCCCCTTCGCATGTATCCTTTCTTAAGGCATCATTTTTAACCCTTATCGTAAATCACAAACGGTGGACCTCTTGACTTGATAACAAATCATTTGTACAACTGTCTTGACCGTTGTTGGGTTGGATATGTGCGTTCGTACTTGTTTTCCTTGTTAAATGAGTTTTTTTCCTTCTCATATTGCATTGCATTTTGTATGTTGCATGGAGTTGGTGTTTTCAGCAATGGACAATTGTTCGTAGTATGGCTTTTCATGTCATTCTACTTTTGTCGTATGCTTATATTTTTCATAAGGACCGATGACATAAATCTTTTGGCAATATGATGACACTCAAGTTGTTCCAATACAAAAGCTAGAGGCTAGTTCCTCTCTCCACTTCTCCATAGTTCTTCTACATCACTTTCCTCTCACCCCTAATCTTCTGTTTCACCTGGGCATTCTACCCTGAGCCATTCTTCTATCTATTTCTCACCTTTTTCGATTGTCGATCGTCTTCCTTCATCACTCCATCGACACTCGAGGGGGCATCTCTCACTTCTACTAATTTTTCTTCTATCCCTTCAAAATTTCATTCGTCTACTATCTTTGAAGTGGCGTCACTTACGCCACCCCAAAGAGGGCCAAATGTCCTTCAAAATTTCATTCGTCTACTATCTTTGAAGTGGCGTCACTTACGCCACCCCAAAGAGGGCCAAATGTAGACACCTATAATTATGCCCAAGTAATTTAAATACTTAAATTGCGCTAATTATCTCATTTCTTGCAAATTGCTTGATATATCGTCAAAAGCGCTCATCTTCTCTCCTATAGTCGTTAATTAATTACACTACGCTAATTAATTAAGTCGCCTTTATCCAACAAATACCTTAAATAATGACCTTCCATTAATAAATCATTCCTTTATCTAGATTAATTAATTTATATTATTTAATTAGCTTCTTCTTTCATTAAACCCATAAATCAATATTTAATTGATTTAATCCCCTTTATAGTCTAAATCATGCTAATATTCCTCTAAAAAGCTTTTATAAGCTTGCACATCTATTAATTAATCATCTTGATTAATTAATAAACCCCTTTATCCACATGAGTCACTAAAGGATAAGCTAAACTCTCCTAAAGTTAACTCAACCCTATATAAACCCTCATTATCCATCCCTAACTCAACATCTCTATTATCCCACATGCAAAGAGATGTAGAGATTGCTTTATCCATTGGGCTATATAAAGAGCCCTCCTCTTACCTTTTCACTTACGCCTAATTCCTAGAGAAGACAAAAGCAAAGCATATAGTGATTACACTATAAACCTTTTGTTATTCTTGAGAAATTTTCCATTTCAAGAGCTAAACCTCATTTCTTGCATTTTCTAGCCAAGTGCTTGAGTCATATGGGAATAGTCAAAGTGGTCTTATAGCCATGCTTTGATAAGCTCTCATTCCTAAGTTCTTGAAGATCAAAACAATCAATTCGATTGCCATGGAGTCTACATAGGTCCATTTTCTTTTATTGGTAATCTAGAGAAGTAGAGATTTTGAATACTTTAGTGCATGTTAGTTTGATCTTAGTTCAAAGTTAATGCATTATGCTTAGTATTGATCTTGTTTAGCTCTCATCTTGATAGTGCCTAGATTTTGTCTTAGCTTTGTTATAAAACTATTTAGGTGGAAGTTCTCATTCATCTAACTTAGCTTAAGAAAGCAATAGTGCATGATTGCTTTTCATAGGACCCAAGTGTCGCGGTGATTCCCCCGCGAGTGGGATATATCAAGCTTTTTTCACCGGCCGTGATACTGGAGGCTTGTTTTGATCGTTTTCTCCTGCATTCACCGTCAAATGATTATTTTAATTAAACAATTATTTTTCTTTCTTTTTCACCGTCTTAGAGCATCTTATGCCATCTAGTCCCCTTTTCTTATCACTAGGACAATTTTTATTGCTCCTAGGTGATTTTTCTTCTTATCCACACTCTCTCGAATAATTATTTTTAAATATAATATATATATATATATATATATATATATATATATATATATATATATATATATATATATATATATATATATATATATATATATATATTATTTATTTTGGTAAAAAAATTGTTATTTTTTTCTTTCCACTAGACAGGGGACATTATTTGTCACTTGTTTCTTATTTCTTCCCCACAGGGCATTTTCTTTTACATCTAGGAACTTCATTCTATTTCTTCTATTTTCTTCTACTTGTCCTCCGCATTTTAGAAAACACAAAACCAATATATATATATACATATATATGTATGTATGTATATATATGTATATGTATATGTATATATATATGTATATGTATATGTATGTATGTATGTATATATATATATATATATCACTTCAAAATTTCAAAAACAAGGCAAAATTCTCTACTGAAAAACTAAAAAAGTAAAAACCCACAAAAATACGTAATTTGCTTATTACGAATTTGAAACTTGTGTCTTGTGCATGGTATTCTTTCCATATCTTCTTGGTTTGTTTCACATCTTTCCCGATCAACATGACTCGCATGATTGCGGATTCACAAGCATTCACAAAGTTAATTGTTTGCTTCATGTGTACTCGGGGCACGTCTCATTACCCAGTGTTGTTTCGTTGCGCACGAAGCTTTCTACTTGATACAAAGTGTCCATCCTCATTTCCCCTTGCATGTATCCTTGTTTGGGGCATCATTTTCAACCCTTGTCGTCAATCACGAACATGTGGACCTCTTGACTTGATAACAAAACATTTGTACAACCTGTCTTGACCGTTGTTGGGTTAGATATGTGTGTTCATACTTGTTTTCCCTGTTAAATGAGTTTTGTTAGTACAAAATCATAGCACCCCAAATGATTTCTAAAGATATTATTTTCTAATGCGAGAGATAATCGTCGATGTGATTACATAACATGGAAATTTTCCTAAGGTGTGGGACCTTACAAATTGGCAAAGCTCTCCAGATTTAAAGGTTGGTTCCTTATTCCTTTGTTTTGGTACATACCTGAGGATCTGCAGAGGATCTATATCTATAACTAGTCTAAAACTTGTCAAGGAGACACGGGGATAAAAGAGTACATAAATAAGAAATAACTAGACTACCAGGTGATGCACCAAAGGAATGATGAACACTTAGTTTTCCTTTGACACAAACCAATAAAATGCATATAATAAACAAACACAAACAACCAGATCTGTAATGAGAGACCAGATAGAAACAAAAGAAACAAGAAGGATCTGAGATCGATCACAAACGTATTTTATTGCTCTAATAGATTGATACAGTTCATTACAGAATAGCCGAAGGCGAAAATTATTACTATTTTAAGTAAGGCCTGAACCCCACAAATCCTTTTCTTTAGAAGGAGAAGGGAGCTGCAAAACTAAAAGTGTCCAACCCTTTACAATGAATCCGCCCCATACTTATGGAATCGATCAGAGAGAAGAAAGAGAGAGAGAAAAGTGAGAAAATGCGGGTCGAAGCTCAACCACCGACATTAAGGCCTCTGTTAAAATTTACCCTTGAATCCATCTTTACTACATCGATCCTCGATTCGGTGCCTTGGAGGAAGAGGAAACGACGGAAATAGATCGAATCCGATTTGGTTGTTGAGACTGATGATCCTGCATTGAAAGCTTAAAGACATTTCTCCATTTTTCTTCCACCTACCCTCTCAAAAATTAAAGTTTCAGACTCTCATGGCGTAGACGAGGTTGAGATCTTTCCAACAATATCAGATTCATAATCTCTCGAGCCCTGAGTCGAAAGATATGCCCCTTCGAAGTTTGAGTCAATTTCGTACAATTGGGCGGAAAACAACTTGAAAATGGGTCCCTCTTTTGATTGGGACATGTGGCAGCTAGATTGGGTCAAAAATTTGGGTCCACGGGCCCGTAATTTACCTTTGGTCCCTTTGCACAAAAACATAAAAACTCAAAAACCTCCGCAGCCCCGAAACTCCGTCTGGACACGTGGCTCCTTTTGGTTGGTTGGGAAATGCGTTTCCATTTTTACCTTTATGCCTTTTGACAAAACAAAAATTTCACTTTTCTTCCCGACGCCCGCCTTGGCTTTGACTCAGGTTTATATGTTGACTTTTTCCCTCTTGGCGGAGATGCGGGCCCTTTTATAACTTTTATTCCATTTGGGGCAAAAGACAAAAACTAACCTTTTCCCCGACGCCCGCTTTCCCACAGGACACGCGTCACCACTCGGGCGCTTGCTCGGGAATTTTTCTCCTTTTAACCCTTGAAAAAACGCCCTTAGAACACTTGGCAACGTTTCTTTACCTTGTGGAATTTTTAACGGTCTCTCCAACTTTTAGACTTTGGGCTACGTTGCAAGCATCAAGATTGTTTGGGTCTCTACCTTGGGACCAACTCTTGGAGATGCGCCACACTGACACTTAGTGCTCTCTGTTTGCACTTCTATACTTAGCCAATTTTAGGCCTTTTCTACCCGCCCCTTGACTCTTTTGACCACTTGCTACGTGGAGGGTTGGTGCAAGTTTGAGTTCCTCCTTTTGGATTCACTCTGGGAGGAGCACCATTGGGACACGTGGCTCCTTCCGCTTCTTCCTCCATACTTAGTCAATTTTTGCCCTCTCCTGAATCGTTTTGAGCTTGAGGAATTTGAATCTTCACCATTCTTCCTTCTTCTTGCTTCTGGCTCCTCTGCAAAGCATCTTCATTTCTTGTCGACCCTCGCTTATTTTATAGTTCTACCGCCTATGTCTTGGAGAATAGATTTAGATGTAAAAACCGATAAAGTCATTTTCTTCCTATACAGGATCCTTTTATATTTTTTACCTCCGCCACTTCATTGCTAAATCTTTTATGCAACCAATTTGTAGGATCGGATGAGTTTTCTCAGTTCCTTCAGGGGTCATGATTCGATCCAATATTTCACCCGGGGTGAAATATGGATAACAAGTTTGTTTCCTTCTCATATTGCGTTGCATTTTATATGTTCATGGATTTGGTGTTTTCAAGAATGGACAATTGTTCATAGTATGGCTTTTCATGTCATTCTACATTTGTTGTAGGCTTATATTTTTCATAAGGACCGATGACGTAGATCTTTTGGCAATATGATGACACTCAAGAGTTGTTCCAATACAAAAGCTAGAGGCTAGTTCTTCTCTCCACTTCTCCATAGTTCTTCTACATCACTATCCTATCACCCCTAATCTTTTGTTTCACATGGGCATTACGCTTGAGCCATTCTTCTTTCTATTTCTCACCTTTTTCGATCGTCGATCATCTTCCTTCATCACCCCATCGACACTCGAGGGCCATCTCTCACTTCTACTAATTTTTCTTCTATCCCTCCAAATTTTCATTCGTCTACTATCTTTGAAGTGGCGTCACTTACGCCACCCATAAGAGGGGAAAATGTAGACACCTATAATTACACCTGAGCAATTTAAATACTTAAATTGCGCTAATTATCTCCTTTCCTGCAAATTGGCAACATATCGTCAAAAGCGCTCATCTTCTCTCCTATTGTCGTTAATTAATTACACTACGCTAATTAATTAAGTCGCCTATCCAACAAATACCCTAATTAACAAACTTCCGTTAATAAATCCTTCCTTTTATCTAGACTAATTAATTATTATTAATTAATTAGCTTCCCCTTTCATTAAACCCATAAATCAATATTTAATTGATTTAATCCTCCTCTATAGTTTAAATCATGCTAAAATTCCTTTAAAAAGCTTTTATAAGCTTGCACATATATTAATTAATCATCTTGATCAATTAATAAACCCCCTTTATCCACATGAGTCACTAAAGGACAAGCTCAAATCTCCAAAAATTAACTCATTTCTATCTAAACCCTCTTTATCCACAACTAACTCAACATCTCTATTATCCCACATGCAAAAGGATGTAAAGATTTATTTATCCATTGGGCTATATAAAGATCCCTCCTCCTACCTTTTCATTTACACCTAATTTCTTGAGAAGACAAAAGCAAAGCATATAGCGATTACACTATAAGCCTTTTGTTATTCTTGAGAAATTCACCATTCAAGAGCTAAGCCTCATTTCTTGCATTTTCTAGCCAAGTGCTTGGGTCATATGGGAATAGTCAAAGTGGTCTTGTAGCCATGCTATGATAAGCTCTCATTCCTAAGTTCTTGAAGATAAAAACAATCAATTTGATTGCCATGGAGTCTACATAGGACCATTTGCTTTTGTTGGTAATCTAGAGAAGTAGAGGTTTTGAATACTTTAGCATGTTAGTTTGATCTTAGTTCAAAGTTAATGCATTATCCGTAGTATTGATCTTGTTTAGCTCTCATCTTGATGGTGCCTAGATTTTGACTTAGCTTTGTTATAGAACTATTTAGGTGGTAGTTCTCATTCATCTAACTTAGCTTAAGCAAAGCAATCGTGCACGATTGCTTTTCATAGGACTTAAGTGTCGCGGTGATTTACCCCGGGTGGGGTATATCAATCTATTTTTCACTAGTAGTGGTGCTTGGAGGCTTGTTTTGACCGCCATTTTCTCCTTTGTTCACCGTCAAATGATTATTTTAATTAAATAATTATTTTTCTTTCTTTTTTCTCCGTCTTGGGAATTTTTTGCCGTCTATTCCCCTTCCTTCTCACTAGGACAATTTTTATTACTCTGGCAATTTTTCTTCTTATCCACACTCTCTCAAATAATTATTTAAATTTTTTTATTATTTTGGTTTTTTTTTTATTTTTTATTTTTTATTTTTTATTTTTCTTTCCACTATATAGGGACATTTTTTGTCGCTTGTTTCTTCTTTCTCCCCTTGGGGCATTTTTTTCTTTTGCATCTAGGCACTTCATTCTATTTCTTCTATTTTCTTCTACTGTATCTTTGCATTTTAGAAAACACAAAACAAAAATATTATATATATGTCACTTCAAAATCCAAAAACAAGGCAAAAATCTCTACAAAAACCTAAAAAGTAAAAGCTCACGAAAATAGGTAATCTACTTATTACAATTTGAAACTTGTGTCTTGCATGCGCATGGTATTCTTTCCATTCTTACTAGTTTGTTTCACATCTTCCCCGATCAACACGACTCGCGGATCACCGATTCACAACCATTCACAAAGCTAGTTATTTACTTCGTCGTACTTTGGGGTATGTCTCGTTGCTTAGTGTTGTTTCGTCACACTTGAAGCTTTCTACTTAGACCAGTGTCCATCCTCATTTCCCCTTGCATATATCCTTTCTCGGGGCATAATTTTTAACCCTTGTTGTAAATCATAAACATGTGGACCACTTCAACTTGATAACAAAATATTTATACAACTGTATTGACCGTTGTTGGGTTGGATATGTGCGTTTGTACTTGTTTTCCCTATTAAATGAGTTTATTTCCTTCTCATATTGCATTGTATTTTTATGTTGCATTGAGTTGGTGTTTCAAAGCAATGGACAATTGTTCGTAGTATGGCTTTTCATGTCATTCTACATTTTTGTATGCTTATATTTTTATAAGGACCGATGATGTAGTTCTTTTGGCAATATGATGACACTCAAGTTGTTCCAATACAAAATCTAGAAGCTAGTTCTTCTCTCCACTTCTCCATAGTTCTTCTACATCACTTTTCTCTCACCCCTAATCTTTTGTTTCACCGGGCATTTGTCACGAGCCATTCTTCTATCTATTTCTCACCTTTTTCGATCGTCGATCGTCTTCCTTCATCACCCCATCAACACTCGAGGGGGCATCTCTCACTTCTACTAATTTTTCTTCTATCCCTTCAAAATTTCATTCATCTACTATCTTTGAAGTGGCATCACTTATGCCACCCCAAAGAGGGGCAAATGTAGACACCTATAATTATGCCCGAGCAATTTAAATACTTAAATTGCACTAATTATCTCCTTTCTTGCAAATTGGTGACATATCGTCAAAAGCGCTCATCTTCTCTCCTATCATCGTTAATTAATTACACTACGCTAATTAATTAAGTCGCCTATCCAACAAATACCCTAATTAACGACCTTTTGTTAATAAATCCTTCCTTCTATCTAGACTAATTAATTATTATTAATTAATTAGCTTCCCCTTTCATTAAACCAATAAATCAATATTTAATTGATTTAATCCCCTTCTATAGTCTAAATCATGCTAATATTCCTCTAAAAACTTTTATAAGCTTGCACATCTATTAATTAATCATCTTGATCAATTAATAAACCCCCTTTATCCACATGAGTCACTAAAGGACAAGCTAAACTCTCCTAAAGTTAACTCAACCCTATCTAAACCCCCCTTATCCACAACTAACTCAACATCTCTATTATCCCACATGCAAAGGGATGTAGAGATTGTTTTATCCATTGGGATATATAAAGAGCCTACCTCCTACCTTTTCACTTACATCTAATTCATTGAGAAGACAAAAGCAAAGCATATAGCAATTACACTATAAGCCTTTTGTTATTCTTGAGAAATTCACCATTTGAAGAGCTAAGCCTCATTTCTTGCATTTTGTAGCCAAGTGTTTGGGTCATATGGGAATAGTGAGTGGTTTTGTAGCCATGCTTTGATAAGCTCAGATTCCTAAGTTCTTGAAGATCAAAACAATAAATTTGATTGCCATGGAGTCTACATAGGTCCATTTGCTTTTGTTGGTAATATAGAGAAGTAGAGGTTTTGAACACTTTAGCATGTTAGTTTGATCTTAGTTCAAACTTAATGCATTATGCTTAGTATTGATCTTGCTTAGCTCTCATCTTGATGGTGCCTAGATTTTGACTTAGCTTTGTTATAGAACTATTTAGGTGGTAGTTCTCATTCATCTAATTTAGCTTAAGCAAAGTAATAATGCACGATTGCTTTCCATAAGACCCAGTGTCGTGATGATTTACCCCAGGGTGGGGTATATCAAGATATTTTTCACGTAGTAGTGGTGCACTGGGAGGCTTGTTTTGATTGCCATTTTCTCCTCATTCTTCACCGTCGAATGATTATTTCAATTAAATAATTATTTTTCTTTCTTTTTCATCGTGTTGGGAATTTTTGTCATCTATTCCCCTTTCTTCTCACTTAGGAAATTTTTTATTGATCTGGCGATTTTTCTTTTATCCACTCTCTCGAATGATTATTTTAAAAATTATTATTATTATTTTGGTAAAAAAATTCAAAAAAATTATTTTTTCTTTCCACTATACAAAGACATTATTTGTCACTTGTTTCTTCTTTCTTCCCCCAGGGCATTTTCTTTTGCATCAGGCACTTCATTCTATTTATTCTATTGTCCACTTTGAATTTTAGAAAACACAAAAACACACACACACACACACACACACACATATATATATCACTTCAAAATCAAAAAACAATTCAAAATCCTCTAAAAACCTTAAAAAGTAAAAACTCACAAAATAGGTAATCTGCTTATTACGGCTGAAACTTGTGTTCTTGCGCATGGTATTCTTTGCATATCTTCTTGGTTTGTTTCATATCTTCCCCGATCAACACGACTCGTGGATCACCGGATTCACAACCATTCACAAAGCTAGTTGCTTGCTTCGTCTCGTACTCACGGGGTACATCTCGTTGCTGGCGTTGTTTCGTTGTGCATGAAGCTTTCTACTTGAATCACGGTGTCCATGCTCATTTCCCCTTACATGTATCCTTGCTCGGGGCATCATTTTTAACCCTTTTTGTCAATCACGAATATGTGTACATCTTCAGCTTGATAATAAAACATTTGTACAACTGTTTTGACCATTGTTGGGTTGGATATGTGCATTCGTACTTATTTTCATTGTTAAATGAGTTTGTTTCCTTCTCATATTGCATTGCATTTTGTATGTTGCGAGAGTTGGTGTTTTCAACAATGGGCAATTGTTTGTAGTATGGCTTTTCATGTCATTCTAATTTTTTCGTATGCTTCTATTTTTCATAAGGATCGATGACATAGATCTTTTGGCAATATGATGATGCTCAAGTTGTTCCAATACAAAAGCTATAGGCTAGTTCTTCTCCACTTCTCCATAGTTCTTCTCGCATCACTTTCCTCTCACCCCTAATCTTGTTTCACCCGGGAATTCTACCCGGGCCATTCTTCTATCTATTTCTCACATTTTTCGGTTGTCGATCGTCTTCCTTCATCACCACATCGACACTCGAGGGGGCATCTCTCACTTCTACTATTTTTTCTTCTATCCCTTAAAAATTTCATTCATCTACTATCTTTGAAGTGGCATCACTTACGCCACCCCAAAGAGTGGAAAATGTAGACACCTATAATTATGCCCGAGTAATTTAAATACTTAAATTACGCTAATTATCTCCTTTCTTCCAAATTGGTGACATATTGTCAAAAGTACTCATCTTCTCTCCTATCGTCGTTAATTAATTACACTGCTATTTAATTAATTAAGTCATCTATCCAACAAATACCTAATTAACGACCTTCCGTTAATAAATCCTTTCTTCTATCTAGATTATTTAATTATTATTAATTAATTAGCTTCCCCTTTCATTAAATCTATAAATCAATATTTAATTGATTTAATCCCCTTCTATAGTCTAAATCATGTTAATATTCCTCTAAAAAACTTTTCTAAACTTACACATCTATTAATTAATCATCTTGATCAATTAATAAACCCCCTTTATCCACATGAGGTACTAAAGGACAAGCTAAACTCTCCTAAAGTTAACTTAACCCTATCTAAACCCTCCTTATCCACAATTAACTCAACATCTCTATTATACCACACGTAAAGGAATGTAGAGATTGCTTTATCCATTGGGCTATATAAAGATCCCTCCTCCTACCTTTTCACTTACACCTAATTCCTTGAGAAGACAAAAGCAAAGCATATAGCAATTACACTATAGGCCTTTTGTTATTCTTGAGAAATTCACCATTTGAAGAGCTAAGCCGCATTTCTTGCATTTTCTAGCCAAGTGCTTGGGTCATATGGGAATAGTCAAAGTGGCCTTGTAGTCATGCTTTGATAAGCTCCCATTCCTAAGTTCTTGAAGATAAAAACAATCAATTTGATTGCCATGGAGTCTACATAGGTCCATTTGCTTTTGTTGGTAATATAGAGAAGTAGAGGTTTTGAATACTTTAGCATGTTAGTTTGATCTTAGTTCAAAGTTAATGCATTATGCTTAGTATTGATCTTGTTTAGCTCTCATCTTGATGGTGCCTAGATTTTGACTTAGCTTTGTTATAGAACTATTTAGGTGGTAGTTCTCATTCATCTAACTTAGCTTAAGCAAAGCAATAGTGCACGATTGCTTTTCGTAGGACCCAAGTGTTGCGATGATTTTCTTGCCCCCAGTGGGGTATATCAAGCTATTTTTCACTTTGGCCGTGGTACTTGGAGGCTTGTTTTGACCGCCATTTTGTCCTCTATTCACCGTCGAATGATTATTTTAATTAAATAATTATTTTTCTTTCTTTTTTTCATCGTCTTTGGGGCATTTTTGCCGCCTAGCCCCCTTTCTTCTCACTAGGACAATTTTTATATTGCTTACAGGTGATTTTTCTTCTTATCCACACTCTCTTGAATAATTATTTTTTTAAAAATCATTATTATTATTCTTGTTATTTTTTTATTTTTTTTATTTTTATGTTTTTTTCCACTATACGGGGACATTATTTGTCGCTTGTTTCTTCATTCTTCCCCACAGGGCATTTTCTTTTGCATCTGGGCACTTCATTTTATTTCTTTATTTTCTTTTCTGTCCACCACATTTTAGAAAACACAAAACCAATATGTGTGTGTGTTTGTGTGTGTGTGTGTGTGTGTCACTTCAAAAATCCAAAAATAAGGCAAAATTCTCTACAAAAACCTAAAAAGTAAAAACCCACAAAAAATTGGTAATCTGCTTATTACTGTAATTTAAAACTTGTGTCTTGCGCGTGGTATTCTGTCCATGTCTTCTTGGTTTGTTTATTATCTTCCCGGTCAACACGACTTGTGGATCGCTTGATTCACAACCATTCACAAAGCTATTTGCTTTCTTCATCTATACTTTGGGGCACATCTCGTTGCACTGGTGTTGTTTCGTTGCGCACGAAGCTTTCTACTTGGATCCATTGTCCATCCTCATTTCTCGACATGTATCCTTTCTCGGGGCATCATTTTGAACCCTTGTCGTCAATCACGAACATGCGGACCTCTTTAACTTGATAACAAAACATTTGTACAAATTTTTTTACCGTTGTTGGGTTGGATATGTGCGTTCGTACTTGTTTTCCCTGTTAAATGAGTTTGTTTCCTTCTCATATTGCATTGCATTTTGTATGTTGCATTGAGTTGGTGTTTTCATTGAATGGGCAATTGTTTATAGTATGGATTTTCATATCATTCTACTTTTTTGTATGCTTATATTTTTCATAAGATGACGTAGATCTTTTGGCAATATGATGACACTTGAAGTTGTTCCAATACAAAAAGCTAGAGGCTAGTTCTTCTCTCCACTTCTATAGTTCTTATACATCACTTTCCTCTCACCCCTAATCTTCCGTTTCACTGGGCATCCTGCCTGGGCCATTCTTCTATCTATTTCTCACCTTTTTGATCGTTGATAATCTTCCTTCATCACCCCATCGACACTCCAGGGGCATCTCTCACTTCTACTAATTATTCTTCTATCCCTTCAAAATTTCATTAAATACTCTTATCTTTGAAGTGGCGTCACTTACACCACCCCAAAGAGGGGCAAATGTAGACATCTATAATTATGCTGAGCAATTTAAATACTTAAATTGCGCTAATTATCTCCTTTCCTGCAAATTGGCGACATATCATCAAAAGCGCTCATCTTCTCTCCTATCGTCATTAATTAATTACACTACGCTAATTAATTAAGTCACCTATCCAACAAATATCCTAATTAACGACCTTAGTTAATAAATCCTTCCTTCTATCTAGACTAATTAATTATTATTAATTAATTAGCTTCCCCTTTCATTAAACCAATAAATCAATATTTAATTGATTTAATCCCCTTCTATAGTCTAAATCATGCTAATATTCCTCTAAAAAGCTTTTATAAGCTTGCACATCTATTAATTAATCATCTTGATCAATTAATAAACCCCCTTTATCCACATGAGTCACTAAAGGACAAGCTAAACTCTCCTACAGTTAGCTCAACCCTATCTAAACCCTCCTTATCCACAACTAACTCAATATCTCTATTATACCATATGCAAAGGGATGTAGAGATTTCTTTATCCATTGGGCTATATAAAGAGCCCTCCTCCTACCTTTTCACTTACACCTAATTCTTTGAGAAGACACAAGAAAAGCATATAGCAATTACACTATAAGCCTTTTGTTATTCTTGAGAAATTCACCATTTGAAGAGCTAAGCCTCATTTCTTGCATTTTCTAGCCAAGTGCTTGGGTCATATGGGAATAGTCAAAGTGGTCTTGTAGCCATGCTTTGATAAGCTCAGATTCCTAAGTTCTTGAAGATCAAAACAATCAATTTGATTGCCATGGAGTCTACATAGGTCCATTTGCTTTTGTTGGTAATATAGAGAAGTAGAGGTTTTGAATACTTTAGCATGTTAGTTTGATCTTAGTTCAAAGTTAATGCATTATGCTTAGTATTGATCTTGTTTAGCTCTCATCTCGATGGTGCCTAGATTTTGACTTAGCTTTGTTATAGAACTATTTAGGTGGTAGTTCTTATTCATCTAACTTAGCTTAAGCAAAAATACATGCACACAATGTTATCATTAGCTTAGAATCATGGAGAAATACATTCATAAAACAACATTTAGAACCCGGTATGGACACTATGAGTTTACGATTTTATCGTTTGGGTTGACCAATTCATCTGCAACCTTCATGAATTTAATAAACAACGTGTTTTGCGATTATCTTGACAAGTTTTTTCTCATTTTCCTTGATAATATGTTGATATATTCTTAGAACGAGGAGGAACGTCATCATCATTTGAACATAGTTTTGAGAAGGATGCGACAACACAAGCTCTATGTGAAGTTGTCAAAGTGTACTTTCTTTGTAAAGAAGTATAGTTTTGGGTCATATCATCTCATAATGGAATAACAGATTAACCCAATAAAGATTAAAGCCATATGGAATGGCCAACACAGAAGATCGTCCATGAAGTAAGGAGCTTCATGAGATTGATAGGGTACTATAGGAAATATGCACTTGGATTCTCCAAGATTTCCAACCCTATTACCTCGCTACAAAAGAAGAGCAAGAAATTTGAGTGGACCGAGAAATGTGAGCAAGATTTCCAAGTGCTCAAGGATAAGTTAACAATGGCACCAATTATTTGGATTCTTGATCCTAATGACAATTTTAAGCTAGTGTGATGGATGCATATGGGGATGGTTATGAAAGAGTACTCATACATGATGGGAAAGTAGTGGCCTATGAACTCCACAAACTCAAGTCACATGAACAAACATATGCTCTGCATTATTTATAATTAGTTGTTATATTCCATGCATTACAAGTATGGAGGCATTTTCTCTGGGTAAACCCTTTGATCTAAAGATTGATCATTTGGGGTTGAAGTATATCTTTACTCAATTAAACCTAAATGTTAGGCAACGAAGGTGGCTAGAATTCCTTGTGGAATACAACTTTGATATTGGTTATATCAAAGGGAAAGAGAATAGGGTGGTTGATGTTCTTAGCCTCCATAGGTATTTAGCTGCATTGATCTCTCTTAGATTGAATTTCAAGTAAGAAATTCTCAAACAGTTTCTATAGATCAATTTTATCTACAAGTTAAGGAGGCACTAGCAACAAATCCTCTAGATCATATATATGATGGTTACACTTTTGAGGAGGATGGATTGTTTCGTTATTATAGGAAAATTTATGTACCAAAGGAAGGGAATTTGAGAGAGACAGTTCTCGAGGAGTTTCATAATGCTCCATATTCTGGACATCTAGGAGTGACTAAGATGCATGTTGATTTGAAAAATCATTACTTCTGGAATGGTCAGAAAAGAGATGTGAAAAAGTTCATATCAAAATGTTTGGAATGACAATGAGTCAAGATCAAATATGTGCATCTAGTAGGATTATTATATTCGCGTGATATATCATTATGGGAGTGGAAAATGATTAGTATGGGCTTTGTGCAGGGATTGCTGTGTCCAGGAATAAACATGATATGATTATGGTTATGGTGGATAAGTTGACCAAGGTATTCCACTTCACACCTAGAAATTTAAAGGATGAATCACCTACTCTCATCGCAAAGAGATTTGTGGATGAAATTTTTAGATTGCATGGGATACAAGATTGGATAATCTTAGATAGAGATCCCTATATGACGTTTAGATTTTGGTAGACACTCTATGAAACCTTATGAACAAAGTTGAACTTTAATTTTGCTTACCACCCGGAGACCGATGGACAACCGAGAGGGTTAATCGGGGCCTTAAGGACATGTTTAGGATGTATTGCATGGATCAACAATAAAAGTGGGAAGATTATCTTCCTTTAGTAGAATTTGCGTATAATAATATGTATCATTCTACTCGAAAATGACACTATTTTAGGCTCTTTGTATGGTAGAAGGTGTAGGACACTGATCAATTGGATAATGTGGAAGATAAAGAGGTAGTATGACGACATAATAGAAATGGAAAAGTAGGTTAAGTTAATCGGCAAGGGTTTAAGGAAGCCATTGATAGACATAAGAGTTATCGTTGTTAAGAAGTGAACATAAAGGAAATTCTCCATTGGGGACAAGATTTTCTTGAGTTAAACCAAAAGAGCTCCATTAAATTTGGGAAATCAGCTAAGTTAGCACCCAAATATGTTGGACCTTTTGAAGTCCTAGAAGAAATAAATCTAGTGGCTTACAATGAGGCCTTACCTCTAGCATTATCTCGGTTACATAATGTATTATGTATAGCATTGCTTAAGAAACATGTAGGAGATTTAACTCACGTGTTAGATTGGAAATCTTTGCGAGGTTCGGGACCCGGGGTGGTGATTGTAAAACTAATTAGAATTTTAGAAACATAGATGCTTAGCTTGTGTGAGCATGAAGTAACACAATGTAAGGTCTAATGGGACTAATAAAACAAAGAAAGTGCCACTTGGGAAATCTTGGATTAAGTTAGAGTTGGTTTTCCACATTTGTTTGATTGATAACTTCATAAAAGCTTGAATTCTATGATTGTTTGATGAATGTAATAAATGGACTTTTGAAAGCCATGTAATATTTACTGATTTTTATGATAATACTGATTTTAGTTTGTTGGTTGCATAACATTACAATGATATCTTAAAATAAAGACAATTTGGTTATATTGAATTTTAAAATTGAAACAAAACTAAATTGGAGCCTTTTAAAGTCCTTGTACTTTTTGGTTGTGTTTCAGGTTGTGTGTTGTTAATTTTGTTTTAGTTGTGTTTTGGCTTATTTTGGTTTGTTACGGTGTTGTAGTCCCTCATTATATTCGAAATTGAACTATATATTGTAGTTATGATAAATATGAAGGGAATTGAGTTTTATTTCAAGTAAAAATTGTTGAAAAAGTAAATTTATTACTGTTGTATTTGGGAAAAAATTGCATGTAAATCATTAGTTTCTTGCAAATTTTATTCTACATTGAAGAATTTTGAATATGAAAATTTGAAAAATAGGAAAAGAATGCAAGTTTTCACAATTGATTATAGTTATCGTATTTTGATGTATTCATTGGGATGATGAATTTTTTGAGGAAGGGAAGGATGTCACATCAATCATTTTTAGATTTAGAAATATGTAGTTGTTTAATCTAGATGATTAAAATGGCATGTTTAATCTGGAAAATTTATTGTTATGATCAATTTTAAATGATGAAATTGGCATGCTTATTATCATTATGTGGAATTTTGATGATTTGGACTAACTACCTTTTTGTTAACGAGGTGAATGCAGGATCAAGTACACCCTCGTTAAAAGGTGAGGGAGGGCATCATCAAAGAGAGGATAGAAGATCTCGATAACGAACTTGAAACTTGAAACTCGAAGAATTGAGAACCAACACACACCACGAGAAGGGGGTAGTGGAATTTAACTATTTATGTGATACGCGAGTTTCTTGATGATATCTTGTATTTCGTTTATCCATTGATATTGTTAAGCGAAGAGTGGATTACGTCGATGTGGCTAAATGTCACCAATATAACTTGGTCATCGTGCATTGTTATTTAACTATGTTGTGAGTAATTGGTTTATTTATTTTTATAATAAATTATAATAATTAAATGTGAGTTTGAAAATGTAACAAAACAACTAGAATATGTTGTTTTTATTTGAACAATGAATGGTTGTGCAATTGAATTGTTCATCTTTGATCTCGTTGACTTTGTTGTATAGTGGGAAAAAATCCTAATCGGCGTTGAGTTTTGGTTGATTTACCAAGGGGCATATGAGATAAGTTATGAGTTTAAATTTTAATTTAATCCTAGAGAGATTATGATTTAAATTCATTACTAATCACCTTGCATTGAGTAAAACTTAACCATAATGCTAAGCAATTAAGGGATAAACATTAGTTAAAGTTTTGCATTAAAATGAAACCTAGCTTTAATGTTAAGTAGATGGAGATAATATAAGTTAGTGCAAAAAGGGAAATTCATGGAAATGGATTAAAAGATGGATAAGTATTTAAATAAAACCATGTGGATACATGGATAAGGAAAAAGATAGGGTTTAGTTAAAAAGTTTATTAAAAATCATGAAAAGAAATTAGAGGGGATATTTTATTAAACATGTGGATACGTGGGAAAAGTGAAGGAGAAGGAAAGTAATATGGGAGTTAATGTGGGAGTTAAGTCAACTTGTGAGGAGAAAATGGAGGAAATAGTTGGGGAAAAAACAACTATTTCACATGGTTTTCTCTATATATCCACATATGAGTTTTGGGTTGGGCTGAAAGGATTGGAGCTTGGGTATTTTGGGAAAATATGATTGGAAAGCATTCATAGGCAAGGGTTTTCTCTGGTTATCTTTTTTTTCTTAAAATAATGAATTGTTCTTTTTGTAAAATAGAATATATGAAAAATACCCATTTCTAGGCTTTCATTTTGAAAGGAAATTTGTGAAGTTTTATACTCTTTCGGGTTTACATTTGATTGTGGTTTTGACTGCTTTGTGTTTTATTATTTTTGGGTCATAAATACCCAAAACTAGGCATGTGCGATTTGTGGTTTGATCTTGTGTGAAACACCCAAAACTGGGCATGTACGTTTTATGGTTGTAGTGTGTGAAATATCCGAATCTAGGCATGCATGTTTTAGTATTTTAGAGGTGAAAATTGTTCTGTGTTTTTCAATTTTAAATGTGTAAAATTAACATTTCGGGTCAACACGTTTTTGTGGATTTAAAATGTGTAAAACACCAAAATCTAGGCTTTATGTTTTTGGTGTTATTATAGTGAAAAAAACCCTTTCAGGTCAACACATTTTTGTGGATTTAAAATGTGTAAAACACTTAAATCTGAGCTACATGTTTTTGTTTTATTATTGTAAAAATTTACCCTTTCAGTCCGCCCATTTTTGTGATGTTAATGTGAAAAATGGTGCACTTTTATATTTAAATGTGAACAATACCGATCGATTTGCGCATTTTTGTGATGTTAAATGTGAAAAATATGGTCTGCATGTTTTGTGGCATTTAGTGTGAAAAGCACCCAAAATTTGGGTATGGAAATTCTGATTTCTGAAATTTTGTGTTTTTATGAAATTTATACCCATTTTGGACTACACATTTTTGTGATTTTTAAGAAGGAAAAATACCCAAAATATGGGTCTGATCATTCTGATTTTTGGGACTGCACTTTTAGCATTATTTAGATGACATTAATGGTTGTTTTTGAGCTAATTGTAATTCCAATATGGAAAAGATGTTTGCATGTTTTAATTAAATAAATTTTCTATATCAGTTTGGTTACATACCTATTTTGGGACAACTTGAAACTAGTTGTTTTAGTGGAAACTCAAACTCATTCTGAACTTGCAAATGGAGAGAAAACAATGACTAAAATATTTAGAGAATGAAAATAAATCATTTTTGGGTTAAGCAAATGGTTTATTATTTTTAAACAATGAAAGATAAGTGACTAGTTGAAATAGGTAGTTACGCCAAATGATTGTTATTAAAACATTACTTCTTGAGTTATTACTAAGCTTTACCTTGTGGTAAATAAATTACAATGCTTCATTATTATCGTTGTTTTGATGATTTGAGCATGAGGTTAAAATATGATGTTTGATGTTATCATCCATAGAGAGAGAATTACGTTATCATGCTCGTAGAAAAGCTGATCATGATAACATAAGTCCTCAACTTATTAAAACACATTATAGAAATGTGAATGATAATAAAAAGGATAAACCAACAAATGAAGGTTTTTGGGAAAAATAGAATATTATTTAATTGTTGTTTTGTGCATTGATAAACATGCTTTAAAGAATGTTGTTAAACGTTAAACTGGAAATGAAATCCTTAAGCTTATGTATGCATGTTAGTACGTTGTGAAATCCGTACAAGCATAACAATTTTTCTATGTTTAGAAGAATTTTGAAACATGAACAGATGGCTGATTTTCCTTTATACTTATGAAATCAAAACATATTATAAATGCTTTAATGGAATGTTTTGGATGAGAAATTTTGTCTACGAAGTGGTGTATGAGATATTTGTGTTGTGAAATGATGACAAATCCTATTTGTTTGTGCAAAATATATGATTACCTGCATTAGCGTAGTGAAGAACTTTAGCCAAAGTAATGCATCTAGTTGTATGCATTGTCAGTTCACTTATCTTTATTTTGTACTAGTCAGGAATCATTTGATGTTATTGGTTACCGTGATCTAATTATGGGTTGTATTTTTATAATTTGGGTATATTACACATGGTTCTCAATTAATTATTCCTTCTTGATAGTTAATTATCTCAAATTGCCTTCTTCGTGAAGGGTCGGGCTCCTCTCGCTTGCAAGAGGTGTGTGGGGGAACTAAAAGGTTTTGCAATATGAGGACTTACGCTCGATGATGCTCTCCCTCTATTACAGATTGCACATTTGAGATGAACATGTACACATGAACTTCTGAAAGGAAATTTTGGAAATAACGAGTTATCGTTACTTTTAATAATTTTACTAAGTTTGTAATTATACAATGTTGTACTTGAGACATGAATGTTGTCTCATGCTTGGATCTAAAATATGATGTAACTCTAATAATTATCATTGATTTATGAATTAATTGTTGGTAAGACTTTTTGTACAAAGTATTGTGAAAATAATGTATAAATTTTTAATTTTATCTTTACGTTAATTACAATATTGTTGTACACTTTAATTATGTGCATGGAAAATTATTCTAAGTTAATTGAAAGAATGTCTTGTAAAAAAAATTCTACTTTTTAGACTTGTGATAACGTATGGGAATGTTATAATATTATAGAAATATGAGTGCAATAAAATGGGTTCTCATTTAAGTGTGTGTTTGTCTTTATCTTGATATGTATGTACACATACATCAAAGTTGGGAATTATATCGATAAATAATTTGGTACAAGTCTAGATAATTGTTATGATGCTAGTGCATTTATGTGTTTATAGATTTTCGATCAAATTAAGGCTCTTATTAATGTGTTTTTCTTGTGTTTGTTGACTTTTTACTCATGTTCCCATGTTTTTGACACCTTCAAACTTATTCCTCCCTTATTGAATTCATATTGTTCTCTTCTTGAGTCTTTTTTGTATATTGTCCTCTATTTTCCTTTCGCTCTCTTGATTTCCTCCCTTTCCCTTGTTTTTCGCTTGATCTCGAGGACATGACTAGAAATATGGAGATTGCTTAGTTTTGTAGTTATATTTATGGCTATCCCTACATTTCTAGTCTTTTACTTTGGTAGACATTTACGATCCCCGATTTTGATTTCCGTAAGTCCATTGCTTTTTTGTTAACTTTCCCACTTGGTGTATGTGAGATTCTTCACTAATAAGGTCCTACATTGAATTCAAGAAGTTTATAAATACAGAGGTGCATTGGTAAGTTTTGAAGACACACAAACAATGAAAGAGTGGAAAATTACTTTCACACAAGAGTTGTATTAAATATGTGAGAGCATAGATTATTGTTTTATGAAGAATCGCATACTAAAATCCAAATTCAAGCATTTAAAGATACAATATAACTTATATTAAATTTTGTTCCATGCATGGAAATATAAGGTTATGACACTTACATACATAAGATTCATTTTTACTTGAATTGAGTGCCACACATGCTTTTGTCAAATCACGAGGGTACTAATAACAATGGAGGGATAATACATGCCCCATGACCATCCCTTATTTAATGTATTTGCAAGGGTTTGAAGTTAGATTAGGGTTTCAAACAAGAAAATCAAATACCGGTGCTTTTTGACAAAACTAAAGAAACTAAGTGATGTTTTCAAATATTGGGGTAAGAAAATTATATTCACATAATCAATTCATCTTTGCACATATACTACTAGTTTGGTAGTATTTTGTCATCTTCATGTGCCAATCTTCATAATTTTTGTGCTTGTTATTTATTGATCACGCTTTTAAGGGTTGAATTGTTTCGTTGACTAGACTTATATTCTATCATCTATTACCAACAACTACCTCCATATTCACACGAAATCAAGTATTATTCAAAAAACACCGATTCTCAATTTTTTAATTTGTTTTAACTATTCAACTTTTCCCTATACTATTAAATAACCCTTATTTATGCTATTAGCTCTCATGTTTTAACATAGGTATGTTTAATTTTAATTGTATTGTGTAATATTAATTTTAGTGCGTTATGTATAAAAACCAATTTCCACCACCATATTTATAAGGATTTTAAAATCCTAAAACAATTTCAAGTCCCCAATTTACTTATAAAAGTTTTCTTATTAATTTTTAAAGCAAGTTAAAAGCGAGTAAACAAATACATTCATTCATGACTAACTAACTACACATACTAGAAATTACATTGACCAAGGTGAAATGGAAATGTCGATAAGAAGGGAAGGGTATGCAATAAAAACATGATGGAAATGCAAGGTAAAAGGGGGTAGAAGAAATGTGGAATATAAGAATCCAAACTATATTATAGAAAATGGAACAATTATTACATAAGAAGGGGAATGGGACAATAAATACAATGACTATGGAAAGTAATGCGGTGAACACAAAATTTCCTATTCTAATATTCTTGCTTGAACAAATATATTCGCTTGCATTTTCCTACATTGTATTGGAAAGAGAAAGGAGGTGCAATATAAAGGTGATGTCGTGAAATAACTCTAACAAGTGTAGTAAAAGTGAGACCTTGTCAATTTGTGTTACTAATGTCGAATGTTTCTTTACGTAAAGTAGTACCTTATGATTCATGGATTGTAAGACCCTAAACCAATTTGAGGGGAAGTTTTGCGATTATCATGAGATACAAGGAGATGAGAATAGGATAGGCTAATATTTATTTTGTATTTGATAACCAAAAATGTTGATTATTAAGGGCGATTTGTGTTGGATTTATAAACAACATATTGAACTTGTTCAATTGTATCATTTACAAGACGAACTTCCACCAAAAATTTGTAGTGAGTGTAACCTTTCATCCCCTAAAAAGAAGACTAATGGCCTCTAATTTATCACCATAAACTTTAATTGAGGTTTTCCACCCCGAATGTTTTGCATTGCTACGTGTAACCAAAATATTTAATGTCTTCGTCATTTATTTATTATGTAGGTCAACCAAACTATTTTTCGTGTAGAAATGTGTTAAGGAATGAAAAGAAAATATTTTTCTAGAGAAAATGATGCATTTTTTTGGGACACAATGAACTTCTAATCCTCAATCTCGACCTCATGATTTATAATATTTAAAAAAGGTCGTGGGAAGTAAGCTAGGATGGGTTAGAACATTCATAGTGAAAAATATTTGTAATATAAAGAACACAATTTATTTAACACTTATAATTATAATTTTTAGGATGTGGTTGTTAGTAAAAGTCTAATTACAATTGGAATCTAGAAACAATGCAAATCCTATTAATAAATAAATATATAAATTTAGATTTGAAAGCACGGTAACTAATATTGAGAAGTAGAGTTAATTAGGACACATGCTAAATATACAAATTGACAATAAGACACGTGTAATTATCTTTCTAGGTGTTTTTGGATTGATATGGGTATAAAAATAAGCAAAAAAATATAAATAAACTATGTTTGCTTTATTTCCAAAACCATGACTAGAAATTGCCTTTGGACAAGATCACCCAGGAGGACACATAAACGCCATATAAAACCTATTTTGAGTTTGAATGACTTGTCTAATTATCTTTTTCACTTTTGGTTTTAGTTTGTGCACTTTCATCTCTAATTTCTCTTCCCTTTTTGTTGATGATTACATCGGTGTGCATGATTTTTCTTGTAATCATTTATCTTCCTTGAAACCCTAGCACTCTTTGAAAGACCTATAAAAAGGGGTCAGTAGTTGGATACTAGCACCCCAACACCACCTACATAGCATTGCTTTGAAGAGGCATCAAACCCATGCAACTCATTACCCATTGGATGCACAATTGTGAGGATGAAACTACATGTATGCAACTAGAATTCATCCTTAATAATTGATAATGCTTGCTTTGACTTGTCATGAAAATCTTGTGACTTACTTTGGAATGTTTATAAATTGGTTTGGAATGATCTTAGTTAGATTTTTGCTGCTTAAAATTTTTATAGGGGTCACTCAGTAGTGCAAAATATCCCCTAGTGGGGAAGTATATGGAAAATACGTTTGATGTTGGAGAGAGATACCAAGTGTATGCCTTGTAATGACTAAGTTTACAAGTGTGTGTCAAGTGACTAGGTTTAATTTGTATATATACATATTCACATAAAATATTTCACACTAAATTTGATCTTGTCAGTGAAGCAAAAAGCTCTATAAAGACATGGAATATTTGCACAATAGATGTGAAGGTTTTTTTCTTGGCGGTCATGTTCCTACGGGCAAATTTGAGCAACATGATGAGAGATTACAAGTCTTTGGGTGACTTAAGATAGTATTTTTAGCTATGTTTGTGCATGCAACTCATGTGTAAATAATGCAAGCTAAATATAACATCATCAAGTACCGAAATGCCAAATTTAGGTGTCTACAGTGATAAATCTCTACCAAAGGGTTGGACCACATGATGTTCCAACATATATTGGCATGTCCTTGATTGTAGGTAGTTGGCCTAGGTCACTAATGAGAATGATTGACATTTTGTTAAAAGGAACATATTTGTGATGGGGGAAAGTCTCACATAGATGATAGTCAATATGGTATAGTAAATTTGGATCTATGAAGCTCATATCATCACAAGAACATAATGCATGTGTTTCAAATAGTCCTAAAAATTTGTAAGGGATTGGCCCTCAAGTGGTTTCATTTTCTTTGTAGGTATACATAGGAAAACATGTATGGCCGATACATTAATATTGAAGGTGTACACATTGGGTTGAGCAAAAATAATAATGATGAGTTATTATGACCCGAAGGCAATGCAAACTTGATTTTGTTGATGAGGTATGATTTCCCAAAGAGTCTACAAGTTGTTCCTCATATGTTCATTTTCAATGGAATGATTATATCCCATTGATTAAAGCGGTGAATAAGAATGTCAAGTGCAAGTTGGCTTTGTGACAAAGGAGTGTGAGAGGGAAATGTGGATGAATGATTTTGCGGGATCATGTCGGTCACATGATTGAACTATATAAAAGAGGGTGAAGTTTCCTACATGAAAGGTGGAATTTTTTTGTCAAAATCAAAATGCCCAAGAATGTCATGCTCATTAAAATATATGTCATTTATGGGTTGGAGTTGGGACAAGACATGCGATTCATCAAGTTATATTGGGTCACCACCGAGGTTGAAATCGTCGGAAGGATCTTTGTCGAGAAGTTTCTTCAATTGTAAAGGGTTTGCATTTTATATCTCGTGGATGGTAAGAGTGTCTCATGCACTCCCGGTTTACAATAATTTATTCGTTTGAGCCACCAATACATCCAATGATGTTGAGAAATGGTTTGTATAAAAGGAGCTCACTCAACAAAATCCTTCATACGAAGAAGAGTCTTTTGGTTGCACTTCAAAATAACATGGATAGAAATGAAAAATGGTTGACACTTTTTCTTTTTTACTTGTGAATGTTATGGTGCTTGCCATCAAATTAGGATCTTGTAACATCAATGAGTGATATTAAATTCAATGAAAAGGATGAGCTTTGTATACATCAAAGAATATTGAAGTTATAAATTATTTATTAATTAGGTTTGACTTATTGTTTCATGTAAATTAAATCTAACTACAATTAGAACCACTTTTTCATATATACAAGTTAATATAAATTAATTTGGAGGAGATCAACAAGGATTTAAGCTCTTTACTTGAGAGTAGTGAAAATAGTCAACCAATTATTGGTTCGGTGGTGAGGTTACTTGGCTCACAAAGAACCCATTAGGGATCAAATTTTGCCCTAATATGTGGATTTTTTTGTCTAAAGGATTAAGATGTTAATCCTTCAATCAAAAAATAGTCATAGCTCTTTTTTATGTTTTTAATAAGCGTGAAAATGTTCAAAAGTTGAGAATTTTGTAAGAGCGAAAGGCCTACCTTGAATTTTTCAATTGGAAATGATTGTCAGGCATTAAATACAAACACTTTTTGTACCTCTTGAGTGTCTTGTTCATGTTAATCACATTCATTTAAACAACACAACAAATATCAATTCCACTCTTAATTATCTTCTCTATATAAGCTTAACTTATTTTAATATTGAATAAATCACACATGTTATCACAATTATTAAGAATAAGAATATAATCTATGTATATAAGAGTTATTTGTGAAAAGGAAACTCTTTGTTTGGTTGGGATTTTTTGAATTTATGAATAATAATGCTTCTTCGGAGTCATGTTAGGTGGTTCTTGATGCCTATTTACGGCGTTTGTGTAATTAAGGCTAAGCAATATACATGTTAGACATGAAGTAGGAAGTTGGAACAATCATCACATTATACAAACTTATTAATTGGGCCACACCCTAAAGCAAATGTTTCCGATTACCAAAAGCACATATTAATACAACAATTGATGAGATAAAAATGGGAAAAACCTTGCATTACGTTCATGCAAAACAAGTATATTTAAATCTATGTTAAAATATAACATGACATACATGCTTAGAAGATGTTAATAACAATGTACAATTACATATTTCTTTAATGTTTATTACGTAGGAGGGCCCGTACAATATATGGGTGTTTTATAACTTATTATTTTGCATACTCTAAATGAGGAGGACAAACAAGAGAGAGACAATAATAATAGTAGATAACCGAGATGGAATGAATCAAGTGCAATTGAAATGAATCGAAAATAAGATAAATCATTAAGTAACGTTTTGAAAGTGACAAAATGGGCTTAAAAAGAAGCGTATGAAAAAATGGTGCTCATTATTTTCTCCAGTAGAGGAAGGCTATACAAATATGCTAGTAATAAGAATTTATCTATCTCTTTTTATTTTGGATGTAAATCTATAACAATACTAGAAACAACCTTTTTTGGCATTGATGAACTATGAAACCCACTCTTACTAAAATTTGGCTTCATTTATTAATGATGCAAAGTTTACACTTAACAAACAAACAAAGCATAATAAAATCACATATGGTAAAAGAAGACTCTCGAGAATAAAATAGAGAATTTGAATCAATTGCAACAACAAGTAAATCATATAAATTGGGAGTTTATTACCCATTACATTCGCCACCTCCATATATATAAGTGACAAGACAATGCACATGTATCAACATATTTAATTATGTAGACATACGAGAATGGAACTCACCGTTGGTATCGCCACTGTAAGGACTTGGTGCAGACCTAGATAAACACTCAACCACAACTAACATAATCATGCAATCATTCACAAATTTTTAATATGGTTGTGTTTTCCTATTACAAGTGCAAAATTCACCTTGAAAATATGACAACTATACCCTAGTGCCAAACAATTTCATTGTAGAATTTTCTAGACACCCCTCCATGTTAGTCTATCCCGTGTTAGTATTGTTTTTTCCTTCCAATGGTTTATATGTGTGTGTCACCCTTTCCCATAGGTGATTTAGGGAGAAAAAGATCATTCAAGTACTTCGAGATAGTACCTCTCGGGCGAGATCCTTCAATAGGCCTAGGAATGACTATTTTTAGCCTTTCTAAGGTCAGTGCATATCCTTCGAGAGAATATTGAAGGCCCTAAATTCATCAAGAACATGTATTCAAGAGCCACTATCATCTTACAATTGATTTTGGAATATTTTGGAAAGATTTGAAGACCCAAGAGAAAATTCATCAAAAGCAAGTCTTTCAAAAAGGTACCTAAATTTCAAAAGAATATTCTAGGAGCTCAAAAATGAGTTAAGAGCCAAAAATATAAGTGAAATCTATTTCATTCCTCTACATGGTGGTAATTTCATATTCTTCTCAAGCCCCATACATTTTTCTATACAACTCATTCTTATGCAGATATATGGTGGCGATCCCGATAAAAAAGGGAATTTTTGGGAGGGTTTAAAGCTAAATAGGAATATTATACCCATCACGTACTTCTCATAATGACATTTCTAGTAAATATCATATAAATAAGTGTCAAAAACTCATCCGAGAGCTCAAGATATGGTGTTTTCAAGTCTCTTCCCAAGGTAGCATGTTCATCAGTTAGTCAAATTTTTGGAGGACACGTGTCAACATGGCACTCAAAGCACACTTTTTATCCCCATTGTTAATTTCCAAGGGGAAAAGGGGAAAAAAATTGAGCCCCCTTCCTTAGAGCCACAGACATGCCATATGACCGGGACCTCCGATAAGCTCTTTTTGGCCATTCTCTTAGCCCCTGCTCTAACTCTCGCATGTGTACCAAGTGTTAACCTAGGGTGAGGGCACCCTTTTATGTCCCCATTGTCCCTTTCCAAGGGGACAAGGGGGAAAAATGTGCCCCATCCTTTCTTCCATCGATTTCTTCATAGGATCAAAAAGTGACCCCAGTGTGCTAAATCTCGAGACCCCTCCTCCATCTTCTCCGCTTTGTGCATGAGTGACAAGTGGCAAGCCAGGGGCAAGGCGCACTTTTGTGTCCCCATTGTCCCTTTCCAAAGGGGACAAGGGGGACAAAAAAATGTGCCCCCCTCCCTCAAGGTAGCCAAACCTATATATACCATACTTTGGTCATTTTTTCACTCTCTCCCCCACATTTCTCCATTTACACTCGGAACTCGCAAAAATTTCTAGGTTCCTCCAATAATTTTTCTCTCTCGGCATTCATGTCATCATCCCTCCATGATCTCAGCACCAATATTCCACAAGAAAAAACTCAAAAATCCAAGCTTCAGTTCATATTTGCTCCAGGAATGACTACATGCACATGAAAACAAGAAACATTCATATCTAAAAAACTAGGGCATGGTTTGATGTGAGGTTTTTTTCTTCCTTTCACATTTTGGAGGAGATAAAAACATATGTGATGGATTTTGCATGCAAAACAACGGTTTTTTACAACAAATAAACCCTCATTTCCCTGCACCAAATTTTTGAAATTTATTTTCTTTCGAGGTGAGACGAGGACAAAAAACCCATATCAAAAACATTGTTTCTCCGAAATCCAAGGTCCATAAATCTAGTTTCTAAAAATAGTAAGCTCCTACACAAACACTTACTATTTTTAGTAAGGTCTCACAGTGGGCAGTTTTAGCAAGGGTAGTGTGCACAGAAGACATCCAAGAGAACGAGAAAGGTGATCGAAGGTGAAAAAGTTGAAAAGAGGGAAAAAGTTAAATTTTCTAAATATGGCAAACTCATGTTCCAGTACGTAAGGTGCCATCAACAGAATGAAATTCAAATTTTCTCCTCCTTTTCATGCCTTGCTAATTCAAGCCTTCACGGAGGTTAGATACTCAAATTGCAAGCGAATTTTGGCCTTCATGATTTAGTAAACATGATGTGTCTCGGAGAGGGTAAATGTCAATCTTGGAAGCACAGTAAATCTACGATTGTCACTAAGTGGTGACCATCTCTCTGGGGAAATTCTTCATGAAATTGATGATGAGAAGTTCATGCTTGCAGTGGAGTGAAAGTTGGATTGTGACTCATATAGGTGGATTCCCGTTTCGGTCCTCAATATATTCAAGGTAGAAAGATCATCGTGGTTATAATGCCCAAGTCATTGTCTTAGTTTCTAATTCTAGTGTGTAACTGCAGGAAGGTCAAAGAAATGGTGACACTTCATGGCTTGGAATGGTTGTTTCATGTTTGTGGAATGGGCATTCTTCATTGTTGTCAATGGTGTACTCATCAGTGTTCATTGTTTGCTTTCTCGATGTGTATGAGCAAGTGCATCATTCCAAGATATATCTTTGTTAGCGAAGCATGATAGGGTCAATTTCACTCTTCATCTTCTTCTTTAAATATCTTCATGAGAAACACTGCGGTCATCAAGGTAATATTTCGAGTATTGTTTGAAACACTTAGTTCGAAGTATCCAAAGGTTTCCAAAGGAACAAACTTTCATTAATGTAATAGTGTGCGGAGGATCGTTAGGGATCGATTTCCATCTTCACTCCTTCGATCCGTAGACTACCCAACTTAAGCAATTCACAAACCACTATGCTCATGAATATGAATGAAACATGCATGAGTTCTTTATTAACCAGTTATTATTGTGCAATATAACCACAAGTAAACTACAAATTGAAAGGAAATAAACAAGTATGAGACCATATTTATCCTGGAGAAAACCCAAGGTGGGAAAAACTCTAGTGGGTGAGAAAATTAGCTCCCCTTCACTATGTAATCCCAAAATGATACAACTTACTACCAAATTGGCCTTTAAGGAAGATAAATACTCCTCCTAATTGTATCTACTTGCTCTCAAACTCCCAATCAAACAAGAAATATTCACTATGAACAAACAAGGCAAGAATTCACTCTTCCAACTTTGCTCACACTTGAATTCCACTCAAAACACTTGCTTGAATCTTTAAACATGCTTGTATTTATAGACACTCAACTTAGGAAGGTGTGGAAAGCTGAAATGAACCACCTGGAAGCCCAAATATTTGTAACTTTTGAAATTCCCATGTTTCGGACCATTGGTTATAAAACCACCGCTTTACGCATGACCGATTCTACAAAACAACCACCTGTAGATCGATGGTTACAAAAGCGCCACCATGTATTGGGGTGCATTTTTGTCATCATACAAAGTCCACTACCTTCCGGAGGCAATAAATTTTGCATACAAACTCAAAATCGGGTGTCGTGTTTTTTAACTTGCACAATTTTTTGAGAGGAACAAAATATGCAATCAGATTTGGATTTTGATGACATATTCATGGTGTTTAAGTGGCCCAAAAGTCATTTAGAGGTGTCTGGATCACCCCATCCTGACTAGACCATCTTGTCAAGATATAAAGGGTCTTTGAAAACATGAGAGCAAGCACTTGATATAAAGATTACATAGAATTGGGCTATTCCTAATCCATTTTTGGATCATACCTCCCCAATTTGAGGCTTTTAAGTCCCTAAAATCTTCAAGGACTGATGAGGTGAGGAAATTTCTTCCTCACATCTTCTCTAGAATACCACTCCTGCATCTGGAGGTGTATCTATTGGATTGTTCCAATGAACATATCCTCTTTGTGGACTTCTAGTCCCACTTTTTCATTGTCTCTATATGGTAATCAGAAAACAACATCAACTGCACTCCTAGGAAAATAACCATAACATGTCTCAAAACCCTTGACAAGGTTAGCAATTGTTATCTGCATGTTCGGCCAAAAATCATACTGTATAAGTGCTCAATAGTCTCTGTCACACTAGAGTGACCAGCCACCCCTGAAGTGCATGCTTTCTCAAACAAAGATTGTAATGGTTGTTTCTTTTCATAGGCATCCTCCATGGACTGCCTGTGGAATCCCAAGTTTGGAAGTGGACCATCGGGTAAAAACTATATCACATGCTCAATTGGCCTATTTGGGGGAAACCCCATAGGCTCTTCCCTGAACTGTTGAATAAACTCTCCCATCTGCTTATGCTCTTTGTTAGTAATTGTGTTATGAGTGGTTTCTGTAACAACTTCCTCAACTTGTCTATCCCTTAGAAGAAGTAAAGAAAATCTTCCACTAGCATTAAGTTTCCAGACTTCAATGGAACTTACCAATGAAAACTTGAGTCTTGAATGAAAGGATGAAATGACATAGCTCTTACCATCCTTCACCAAATGGTATTGGTTGGATCTTCTTGTGAAGATGGCATCTTTGATATACAAATATAGGACTGCCAAACACCACACCACACACATCAAGGGGAACAACATCCACAAAGTGACTTCATCAATAATTTTTTTATCAATACCAAAAGTAATCTTACATTGTTTAGTAACCTTGATGTCTACACCTTTCTTTACCCAACCCAAAGAGTAAGGACTTGGATGATTGTAAGTTTCCAACATCAGTCTGTTAACTAGCTCTTTACTAACCAAATTAGCTTGCGAACAAGAATAAAAAAGAGCATCCACTTTGGTCTTCTTCAACTGAATTTTTATGTGAAAGAGCTTAGTAAGTTCATTCTCTTGAGCATTACTACTATTACCCAAACATACCTCTTTGTGGATGGAGGCACAACACATGGTCTCATCCACCTCTTCGCTGCAAAACACTTCCTCTCCTGGAGGGCAGCCATAGCCTTCTTCTTATTTTTCTTATTCTTGAAGGGATGTAGTTCGGGTGGAGCTTCCAACATTTTTCCTTAAAATGAGTGTCAACATCACAATGCCCATAGTGAATTTTAGTATCCTTTTTAGAAATAGAAGTAGCATTCTTCTTACCTTTCACTTGGTTTTTTTTGAAGCATATTGAGAGGTAGATGAACTCTTCTTGTTGTCCATCTCTAAATAGTGAGCTTGCATACAAGCCTCATCTACATCTGTCGGCTTGGCCAAAAGGATGGGTCTCCTTAAGTGGCTATGAAGATCCACCAACATATTTCATCAACAAGTCTCGGTCTGCTATATCCTTTCCCATCTGAATAGCTTTCTTTTGAAACTCACTAGTGTACTCCTGCACACTCTAGCCTTGCTTCTACTTGAGATACTACCAATATATGGACCTCTCTTCCTCATAACAAATAGGATATAATTGTTTTTTATTATATTTTTAAATTCATCCCACTTAGTAATAGGAGGATGCTTCTTAATAACCAAAGAATGAACATAACTTTCAAACCAAGTTAAAGCATGATTGGTCAATTTTAACCAAGCAAAGGAAATTTGTTGACTTTCATTAATTTAATGCAAACTGAAATATACATCCAATCGAGTTACCCAATGATCTTGCTTGCTTTAGCATTCACATCTCCATCATAAGGTTGGATTTCAATCTTGGCCTCTACTTTGAATGGAGGAGGTATGGGAATGACATGGGATGGTTCTTCTTCATGAACCTCTTCTTCATGGTCTTTAGGGTCTCTTTCGAAACACCAAGCTTCTCCATGAGCAGTCCCATGATGGACTCCAATTTCCTAAGGACATAAAAATGTTGCCCACATCTTTGGAAAAATTTTCCACATTCTCCTCCAACTTGTAGAAACATTCTTCACCGTTATCATCCACATCACCTCTTTGAGCCATCTCATGAATTCCTTGCTTCCACTTTCTTGTAGAAATCTTTGTGCTTCAAAGGGAATCAGAGCTACCTTCACTACTTTCTTTTCCCTTTTGGGTAAGGGGCATCTAACTACAATCTCAACACAAGTTAACCACACAAATACTAAAATCTAACCAACTCTGATACCAATCTGATCCGTAAACTACCCAACTTAAGAAATTCACATACCACTATGCTCGTGAATATGAATGAAACATGCACAAGTTCTTTATTAACCAATTATTGTGCAATATAACCACAAGTAAACTATAAATTGAAAGGAAATAAACAAGTTTGAGACCAAATTTATCCTGAAGAAAACCTAAGGTGGGAAAAACTCTAGTGGGTGAGAAAATTGGCTCCCCTTCACTATGTAATCCCAAAAGGATATAACTTACTTTGCAAAATTGGCCTTCAAGGAAGATAAACACTCCTCCTAATTGTATCTACTTGCTCACAATCTCTCAATCAAACAAGAACTCTTCACTATGAACAAACAAGGAAATAATTCACTCTTCTAACTTTTCTCACACTTGAATTCCACTCAAAACACTTGCTTGAATCCTTAAACATGCTTGTATTTATCAACTATTGGCTTATAAAGGTGTGGAAAGTGAAATGAACCACCTAGAAGCCCAAACATTTGCAACTATTGAGATTCTCCCATTTCTGGACCATTGGTTACAAAATCGTTGCTTTACACGGATCGCGGTTACAAAACAACCGCCATGTACAAATCGGCGATTCAAAAACCGCCACCCCCGTGTGGGGGATTCTGTCATCATACAAAGTCCACTACCTTCCAGAGGCCATAAATTTTGCATATGAACTTGAAATTAGGTGTTGTTTTTCTAACTTGCATGTTTTTTCATGGTGTTTAAGTGGCCCAAAAATCATTCGAAGGTGTCTGGATCACCCCTGGCCTGACTAGACCATATTGTTAAAGATATAAAGGTGCTAAGAACTTGTAGACCATGCACCTAATATAAAGATTACATAGAATTGGGCTATTCCTGATCCATTTTTAGATCACCTTTAATACGGATCTTCATCGAAGATGGAAGCATCTTCATCCATGCTTGAGCGTTTCTTCTTTCTTCTCCCCTCTCTTCTCTCATTCTTCCTCCTCTTCTCTACCCCTTTCTAATTCTTCATTGTGGGTAATCGTGATGCTTTTCCTATTCACTTTAAATGCGACTTTAACAAACATTGTAATAAGTCACCCTCCATTAATAAAAGGGGACTTAATTTTATTCCTACGTATTTGAGAAGTCATATGTTCCAAAGGATAAGTGAAAGGTCATGTGGGGGTAGGCGAAGAGTTGTCCCAAAATCTCTAAATTGTAATGGCCCCTCATTCAAAAGGGTTGTCAATTTTGTGTGCTCATGAGAGATTACTACTTGTGAAGAAGCAAAGGAGATAAAATTTCCTCTATTTCACATCTTTATGTTCTTCTTTTTCTCACTATGTGCAATTTTTCCAAAGCATCAATGAAGAAGGAAAGAGTTTGTTACCTATTTTGATAAGGATGTTATTAAAACTGTGTTCTCAATCTTAACTTGTCTTGTTGCCAATTGCAAAATTATTTTTTCTTCTAAATCTATGTGTGTTGAAGTATTCTGATTAATAGTTGTGGGAATATGATTTTCTACCTACAATATTAATCCCCTATCTTTTCCCACTCCCTTTCTTACGCTCTCAACAAATTCCTCCCTTGCAAGCAATTGCAAGATTTTGTAAATAGGTTAAGTGCGGTGTCCTTATTGGATCTCCAACCGTGAGGCCACCACAAAATTTAATTTCACACGCGCATAATAATTTGGAGATGCACCATTCAAGTAGAGGGACTTAGATTCCCAGAGCATTGATGGATATCCATCAATTTTTCCACCTGACAAATTTTCTCACCAACGAGGTTGAAACATCATTTAATGACTAATGTGTTTTATTTTTCCCAAACTCAATTGTCACCCTCTGTTTTACCAGTTGATGTGTCGACTTGTGCTAAAACATTAGACAACTCGCTTATAATCAAATGTCAAAATGCCAGAAGAGCTGACATCGAGAAAGGAGTTAACTTTTTGCAATATCAGCAAACAACCTCTATGACCTGAAGTTTTGTTTTTTATCTGGACATTTTTTGTGACTCTTGATCCCATAAACTATTTGATCTCGTGGACATTAATTAAATCTTTCTTTTTTTCATTCATACATGCACACATTATTACACCGAAGGCATTCCCCTTATGGGAAAGGGATTTGCGGACATTCACGGAACTATGTCAAATTTGATGGACTAAATGACGGTTTTGACGGGCGTGGTATCTGTTTAGCTTTTTCTCTGTTGTTTTTTCAGATTTGCTATTTTTAACAATTTTGCTTTTCCAATTTTGCATGTTGCGGCGGGTTTGCTATTTTTAAGTTTTATTTTTAGCTTTTACATGCAATAGCCTTTAAATACATGCATCCAACGCATTCTTTAAGCTTATTTATATTTCGTATCTATTATTTTGAATTGTACATTCACCATAAAACTAAATTCAATTTCAGATGCATGGTGAGTTCCTTCTTCTATGATTGGTTTCATCGGTTCCACATTACCTTCTTCAAAAATCAACTTATTAGTTTTAGGTTTTCCACGTCATATCTTACAACTGAAATATAAATTTTCCCAATCATAGTTAGGTGGATGAGAATATAACTAGCCACTTGTCTTCATTTTTATTATATTGGTATAGAAATTGGATCGATCTATGGATAGTTGTTCATTCAATTTGTCATTTATGATTCTTAAAATTCTACCTTGTAAATGTTTAGCTTCTAATATTATTCTAATATTCATTTCTAAATGACAATCTAGTTTACAATTCCATACTATAGTCTTTGGGATGTAGCAATGCTATCTAAGAAGTATTATTGTGTCTTACTTATAAAAGTATTATTATTATTATTCTTAACTTTCCTTTCAAAGCACAAATAAATCTGTCATTTTATCTTGTTGAAATGTTTTCATAAATCTTAGTACTCTAAAATTGCATTCTATAAATTATAGAGACTTATTTTTCAAATGAATTGGTTGGTTGATAAATGAGTATGTGTGAAGATTATAAGCACTTAATTTCTCTTTTTATTGTTTATGACAACTCTTTAACTTCTTCTTTTGCTTTTTTGTAGGATATTTGTGATTCTCTTTCTCCTGCAAAGGTAAAGAATAGAGTCAACTTTCATCAACCAACAACCTACCATTCCATGACATTCCAAACTTGCCATCAAATACAACTACTATAGGATTGTCAACCAACATTACACAAGTAACTTCCATGGAAACAATTTTGCACGACCATACCAATTCCATCCATACGAACCCATCTTTGCTAACTACTGCCACGTCTCCCCATTTTCTTGGGATGCCACATGAAACTATCTCAAGTACCGACCTTGCTTCGGTTCCTCGCACATGTACAACCAATTCCTCCTCTCCTTCTAACTATTTTCCACCTTGTAATCCACAATCGACCCAAATAGAACACCCCACCCCTTCCCATACACATAGATTTCCCATATTCCCGCCCTCGTCGCAGACTATTGAAGCCCAATGTTAGTTCCGCAAAAGAATAGATTTGTTGGCGAACATCCAAACTTGTTCAATCTGTTTGGAAAATTACCCTAGAATTAAAACAATTTGCTTTGAAGGTTTTCCTTCACCATGTAATGATGCAAAATCGAAAAAACATGGCCTTTGCTTCTCTTTATGAAACAACATGGACCTGAAAAGCCAACTGTTGTTCTTGCGTCTTTAACCCAAATCAAGGAGATGCTTATCGCACGAGTCAATCCATTCCTGCAAGTCACCCAAGTACGTGGAGGACAATACAAATACCACACCATAAGTTTCCCGCAAAACATTACTTCAATAGCAAAGTACCTACCACACCACCTTGGAGATTTAGACATAGTACTCATACAAAGGGAAGGATCAAAATTTAAAAAGTATGATTTCTAAGTCGGTAGATCTCGTGCTTGGGCGGCCTTGCAATATAAAATCCAACACGATCCCTATTACAAAGATGTCTTAATTAACCATGACACCCTTTCCTCCCTACCATCTGAGTCATCAAATGTTTCCTCCTCTCTTAACACAACCATGGTATAAGCGCCCCAAATGCAAACCGCTTTTACATCTCGTGGTATTGATGTTTCCACCGACTCGATGAAACATATTAAAACTCATCATCTTTCGTGCCAACATCCCACAATATAGGAAGAAAAGAAGAGGAAATCAAAGCAGTTCTTGCTCAACCATGACAAGTAACATTCCATTTTTGTGTCATGGCTAGAGCTTAGGCTCTCGCCTATAAAAGAATACCATATAGAGGACTGTTCTCAATGGCTTTCCCAACTTTGTTTTTGGCGGGAAAATCAATGTGGCAATAACCCCGCAATAAAGAAGTTCCAATGCATGAATATGCTCTTTATTTGATACGCATTACCATGATGGGCGCTTCGCTTCCCACCCAAGATTTTTCTACTTCCTTCTAAACCTCATAATGCGGTACAGGAGCCAATCCACAATAATAGTATTCATGAAACAGAACATCGAATCTAGAATCCCTCCAACAATTGGAGATCTGCAAAGACAACTACTAGAATGCCCTAAATACAACCTCCTGAGCAGGTTTAATGCGCTTTGGATCGAGCCTTGAGGGACATGATCATTACGGGCAAAAAGGTAGTGAAATTTCAGATATGGTGGAACAATCAGGGACACCAACCTTAGTCTTCACTCTAAGTGTTGCAGACGATAAATGGCCAGATCTCTACAATATTATGTCTGGTGAATGCCCTATTGATCCTCGAGCTGCACAACATTAGAGAACACTTAAAATTATCTCAAACCCTCATCGAGTATCAACATACCTGTATCACAAATTCACAATATTTCATGAAGAAATATTGCTAGAAGGAACTTGGAGCAGTAGACTTTTGGTACAGGTAATAAAATCTACTTTTTAATAAGTTTGTTCAGACTACATAGCTAATATTTATGTTCTCTCATCTCGCAGGTATGAATGGAAACATAGAGGCTCCGCACACGTCCACGGTTTATTGTGGCTTGAGAACGCACCTAAAGTTGACGCAATGGATTAGGAGGATACAATAGTTATTGAGGCAACAAAACAATAATTTGATAAGTTGCCTCGGAACCCCGTCCGACTTGCAACTGTTTGGATTTTGTTCGTAGGTCACTCCTAGACGACCCTTGTTTGCTAGATACAACACAAATTCTATCATCCTCCCCACATGTGGACCTTGAAGATCTGCTTAATCGTGTTCAACGCCACACAAAATGTTCAGAGAAGACATGCCTACATAGAAAGCAATCCCAACTGCAGTGCAAGTACAACGCACCCTGGGCCACGTAACCTACTTCATCCCTTCTCATTGAAAGTGATGGGAAAATTAAGTACCTCCCTTCAATAAGCTATGATAGATTGAACATCCATAATCAAACTATGATATCCATAAAGAGAGCAAATGTCAATTGCCAAATGGTACTTTTTCGCCATGCGGTTATTAACTATAGTGCAAAATATGCTTCAAAAGCGAGCAACGCGTTCGAAACCTATCACTAAATGCTATCCAGATTTTCAAGACATCGACGCGGATTCTCCAAAGACACAATGTGATCCACAAAATGCTCACAGAAAGCGTTGTTGAACATGACATAAGCGCACAAGAAACATGCCACATGCTGCAAAAATTGCCACTTGTTATGTGCAACCATTCATTTACATCATTAAATGTTGGCAAAAAATCTTGAGACGCCAGCGTTGTTGAAAGTGACATCGATGTACAAGAAACAACCGCTTTCTTGGATGCATATAGAGTTCACCCTGCAACCATGGAACACTTGCCTCTTATTTAGGTTGCTCGAGATTGGAGTTACAACAAGAACCGTAAAGGTGATAAATGGAAACTATAATCGACTCAAGCAATTGTTTGGGTCCACCCAAGATTTGTGGATGTCCCAACTCAGGATTCAACATCCTATGACCTTTTCTATTGGTCATAACTCATTTTATATAATCCTTTTGAAACATTGCCTCGAATTTGGATTAATCCCACATGACATCAACAACACTTGGGACCTGTACAAGCACAACTACAGACCATGGCATGTTTTACGCACTACCGCAGACACAGGACATGCTACAAATGTTAGTTTTGACTTTGATGTCGAATGCAGTATTCAACACAAACCATTGCAAGAATGACAGGTATTCACACAACTTCATCCAGAAACAACACGGGTCTTGACATTCTTAAAATGTTGGGGAAACAAGATTTTGACATACACAATAATTGGAACATACATGATGTTTTGTGTGATTTGCAGATAACTGATTCACCATTCATCGAGAGAGAAAAGGTAGACACAAATAACACCAGCATGTAGGCCACACCACCATCTTCCACACTTCCTTTTTCTTCAGAACAACAACTAGCTCTTGATACCATACTACACCATTCAACAAACAAAACCCTTTTACCTCCACTAAGATTGATAATTCAAGGAATAACTGGCACATGAAAATCATTCCTGATAAATAAAATTTAGAATTCATTCACAACAACATCAACCACATCTCCCTCGCCTCTCCTTCTGCTCACCCCTACCGGTGTTTCAACATTCAACATCTCCGTACCCACAATCCATGCAACCCTTTGTGTTCTAATCAAAGAACTAAAACCCCTTTAAGGCTAAGCATTATCGTCTTTTCAAACATTGCTAAAACATATAGAATATGTTCTTAATAATGAAATGAGTTTCATCGGCCCAAAGTTTCTAAACAAAATTGATAAAGTAAGCTACGCAAAGCTTTCCCACACTCAAAAACATACGCATTTGGGAACATATCATTCATCCTCCTCGCGACCTCAACTAGTTGCCACCGGGTTTGGATGGTCCTCTTTATGTAAGTAACTCCTATAGAGCCACCTTTGGAAGGGATTCCATTCTTCCATTACATTGCAAACAATATTTCAGAAATAAGGAACAACTAATGCACAAGTTTCATTCTAGAATTTACTACTCCACATGCGAGATTCAACCCCTCTTATCGAGGACTCAAAACTCGTAATGTCTCGCATAAACACGCACTTAACTCAACATTTTTAAAGACGCACCACATTTGTTTGTAAAAAATGACCTTGTGGACTCCCACAACCTTCAAATGCTAAAGGCATTGAACATTCTGATCGCCCAATCCATTGTTGAAAGTAATAGGTGGGCTGGACCAAGAAATCCTAATGATGATCAGTTGGAACATAAAATTTTGCTATGCAAACAACAAAAAATCATGCTTATTGTAAATTTATGGGTCAATGCAGGCCTCGTAAATGGTCTTTATAAGAACAATCACGACATTGTGTTGGTCCGAAAATGCCGCAGGGGCAGATCTATGGATAAGCGAGCCAGCGGTGTGCGGGGCATAGCCCCTCTTTGAGTCGCCAAAGCGGCCCGGTTTATTACTATTCTACCAGTAGGAATCTATGCAAGTCTCACAATATTCCACCTTCGGGGGTTTGGGATCTCATCCCAGTAGGGTGTTTCACTGCGAAAAGAAAGGAATGAAAGAGAGGATGAAGGAAGAGCAGGTCCGAAGGGAGAAAAGAAATGAATTCCAAAGCAGAAAGGTCAGAGGGTTTATGTTTTGGGATTGGTAGTAAACAGAGCCAAACCTACTTACATAAACGAGCAAAGCAATATTGATGAATAAATGACAATAAAACAGAAGTGGATCCAACGAACAAGCATACAGATCTAACGTAAGAGAGATCCAATGCAAATAACACACGTATTCAAAGACCAAAGTCTAAATATTGTATTAATAATTCTTTCTGTTACAAAAAGCTCAAAGTCTTTTCTCCTCACTTCTATTTTTCATCTGAAAGATATTCACTCATCCACAATACAACAAGTATTGGGGTATTTATAGAAGAAGGAGAGAAAAGAAGGCAAAAAGGAGCCAACCACCTATTTACAAAGATATTTACAAAATATCTCAAAGTCATGTTGACTTTTGACAACTTGATGGATGACATCATCCCATGGTGCAACATGGACGATGTCGTCGTTTGTGCCAACATACTCCAGATATTTAAAAGAAAGGAAGTCGAAGAAGAGAGAGAAGAAGAAGAAGCCACTATTCATCATCGTCATCCTCGCAGTAGAAAGGAGTAGCTTTGCTTTTCTTTGCTTTCGGTGACGAGATGTGGAATTGAGCGCGGTATTCCATGAACTTGCTGATCATGGGCCCTAGTTGATCCTGGGAAGGATCCTTGTGTCGCTCACTGATCGCCTCGCAAGTCTCCCGCTCGTCTATGAGCTTCTCTGGGAGTTTGGAATAGTCTTTCTCCGCTTCTATGAGGAACCCGATGAAATCCCGACAGGCCAGCAGGTTATTGATGGACTCTGCGTCAAAAGTGACCTCTGGCCCTCTGATACTTATATTTCATTTCTTCCTCTGTAAGCTTGGCCTTGCCTTTGGATTTGGTGGGTCTCTTGCTTGATGTTGACATATGTTCTTCTGAGCTTAATTGCTGATCTGCAAGAATAAGACGTGAAACCCAATCGAAGAAAGCCGTGTCAGCTGCTTGATTTTCCATTGAAATGCTGACAGAAGAAAGAGTTAGCAATTTTGAGGCTTCAGGGCGCATGGCGCATGAATATTCTGAGTTGCGAGCTAAATAGGCAAGGCGCACACGGAAAAGAGCTGTTGCTGATGGTTAAATCGGCGCCAAAGGGCGCATGCGCGTAGACACTGCAGGATGCATTTTGTGTTCTTTTGTAAGGACAAGTGCGTCCGCGCCATATGGAAGTATTTTGTAAAAGGCGCATGAAAACTTTGTGTTGCACGGGAACAGGATGCGCCCGTGGCGCATGGATCTTTCATGTTGCACGGAACATCGGTGCGCCAAAGGGCGCATATAGGGTTTATGTAACATGTGCATTTTGCGCGCTTAAGGGAACTGGCGCGATGCATGAAGGGTTTGCACAACAGGATGTTCTTTATGATGAGGAATGCGCTGCGCCTCTATAGCTTAGCACTTGGCGCATATGAAAGGGGTGTCACATGGATGCTGGGTGCGCCAAAAGGGCGCATGAATTCTTTATGTTGCATCCAAGTTTGATGTGCCAAGGGGCGCATGGGAAGTATTTGCAGCATGCGAGGGAAGTGCGCCATGAGGGCGCACCTTTTTATGATGAAGCATGGAATGCCAATGCGCCAAAGGAAAATACGATTTTCCTTTTTCTTTAAGGTTGATTTTTCTCGGAGGGGTTTCCACATATGGCTAAGCTCTATTCGCAAGTTTTATTCGAGGTGATTGGAAAGGTTTAATACCAAAAGGGTTTTCAAGTTTTTACTTTTAGAGATGAGCTTCCTCTACCAGAAAATCTGGAAAGAGGAGGAGGAAATGTGGAAAGACAGTGAGGGGAAGGAAGCAAATTCATGAATTTTATCTTTCTTTTCAATCCAAAACACACCCACAAAATGACCAAAAACCACAAAAACAAAACGCACGAAGGGCAGAAGGCCACTTACCCGGATATAAACGATGAAAAAGCATGAGAATGGGTCCACAACGTAATCGAAAGCGCGGCAAAGGCGGAGTGCGTTGGCAGTGGTCGAGAGAAAATAATGAAAATAGTCACGTGTTTTGCAAGAGTGACAATGACAGCGCAGACGCGCCTATATATAGGCGAGGCAGCAATAAATGCGCCACCAACTTTTTAAAGGGGCGCACCAAATGATCTGTCGACATGAGAAAACATGCGCCCTTTGGCGCACCGAAAGACTCGTCAACAGGAAGGCGCATGCGCCTTGGCGCACGTAGGGAAGCCTCAACATAAAGAGGCACATCAAAATGACTGCTGACACAAGAAAGGATGCGCCAAAGGCTTAAAGGGGGTGCATCAAAAGTTGATGTTACACAGTCATTCTATGCTCCCGACCAAAAAGACCAAAAACGACTAAGTTCGGAAAACCAGATTTCCCGGGAAGGGATTTTGCAACGTTCCGAACGCAAGGATCCCCGATGAGGGATCGGAACAAAATTTCGGTATGGTTATTTGTAAAATTGCCCTTGCAACTTTACGGGATAACACATTGTCTACAACACATCAATGCCACCACCAACATTACCTTTATTTGTTATTGTCAAATTTGATAGATACAACGACCCATGTTGGGATCCCTCCAACCCATTACATATTCCGATACCCCTTATTTCAAGAGGGAATCGAAGACAATTGCCGATTAAAATGGCCTGGGGATTAACTATCCACAAGTCCTGGGACTTACTTTGCATAAAGCAACTGTTGACATTGGAACCAATGAAAGGCAGGGTTTGACATTCACATCTTTCTCTAGAGTTCCCTCACTTGCAAATCTACACATTTCACCTCCTTTTTCATTCGAAAGGTACTAAAAATGGCGCACGTACCAACACTTGGAGAAAGAAAAAAAAGGAAGAAGCGAGACTACTATCACTCAACCCGTCATAAATACTACACTCTACTTTGATAACACCTCCGCTACTACTTTACTCAACACTTCTTCTATCCTAAGCGACATTGCTTTGTTCAAGGGGTATCAAATGTATTCATGTTTACCTGAAATAAAATTGCCCACAAAAGGCTACCATTCATGATATAATACTTCAAATGTACGGAGGTCTTCATGTATACATGTTTAGTTCAAATGTCATGATATAAGATTTGCAACTTTTTATGTACGAATCTGTAACAAATTTAAATGTACACATACAACATTTCAATGTAATGTCGCATCTATATTCCTACACTACCACTATCAATCACACGCCTTATCGAGTGTACGGAAGACTTCATGTATACATGTTTAGTTCAAATAAACTACTACCCATAACGCTACCACTCATGATATAAGAATTGCACAAGGCTATGTACGAATTTGTAACAAGTTTGAAATGTAGAGATGGAACCTTTAAATGAAGTGATATCTACACTTCAAATCAATCAAACCCCTTAACAACATCAACTACAAAAGTAATAACTATCCCTCTAAATCATATACCATTCAACGGTGACATTAAATTGTACACTTGCGATTGCTAGTATATATGATTTCCTTAGAAAATGAGAGTGCTAGCCTTAAAAGAAATACGCCTATGACATAATCAAAATCAAATAATCCAATAAATTATTGCACCGGAATTTCCGAACGCATATTCCTTCCGCTATACTGTATGGGTGTTTATGTGTAATGGTAATATTTAATTTTACAAACAAGAATCTTTACAAAATTTCGCTTAAAACTCCCCACTTAAGCAATGGTCAAATTTGGACCCCGCGTTCTTTTGAACATCTTTTGCTACCGTCCGATCACCTCATCCAACGGCAGCTGAGCCCCCGACCAACACAGCTCTTTTACTTTTCCAATGAATAGCTGACGTGTCTTAAGCTACGCCGTTCATCTCTGGATCAACGCCTTTCAGCCCTTACCGAACATTCAAGAAAATAAAAAATAAAATAAAACAAAACACCTGTTCAAAAATAAAATTTCATACATTCCTCTCTTCGCATTAAAAAGGTTTGAAAGGCACGATACCAGTAGCATTTTTTTGGTTCGGTTTGGTCTCGATCGATTCGATACCATAAATTCAGTAAGTTTTTATTTTCTTTCTCAAATTTCAGGTGTTAGTCTATTAATCTGCTGTAATTTTGACCGGTATAATTCGTCAAATGATTATAAACAGAAGGGAAAAAAATTCAGTGTTTTTTCAATTAAAGGACTCCGATCAGGTTTCGGAAATGATCGAACAAAATGCTGAAAAAATGGAACCAAATAGCTTTTTCATTTGATAAATCAGGCCAGGAAAATAAATTGCTTTTTCATTTGATAGATCAGGTCAGGAAAATTATACGCCGCTATGTTTGATCGAGTCCAAATTAGATTTACAAACCCTTACGCAGACATTGCACGTAAATCGGGAATCGGCCATTAGAAGAAAAGAAAAGGAATAACTTTAAGGGTCATTGTATGCGAGGAGTCTGTTTTCATCTGCAATAAATTGGAGTTTCAATCGATATATTTGTTTGAAAAGTAATTTCAGGGGATATCTTGGGTTGTGTAACGCTAGCAGAAGGGTAAGTGCTGTCAGATTGAAGTACTGGCATATGATCGAATTTCAGCAGCACATTTGTTTTGTTTATTGGGATTCTTGGAAATAAAATGCCACTTTCTTATATGATAAGAGACTATATGCTTCAATACTGCTTAGTTTTTAAAAAATACTATTGATAAATTCCTGTTGGGACGTGACCTCTTGCAATTTACCCGGGGCATACACCTGGCATTGTCCATTGCGTGTACGCCATACCCAGTGGGTTGGATGTGATATTCTAACTAAATTTGTAGGTCTTACTTTGTGGGGTGGATGTTTTATTGTACTTATATTCATATGCCATATATAGCGAGTTGGATGTTGTGGTATTTTAATTAAATTCTTGATAGTGGTATTTTACTCAAAATTTTTTATCATGTTTTTTTGTGGTTTAAATCCCAATCTCATTTAACGATACTCCATGGTTTGTTTTAAGAGAGAGTTGCTGGATTAAGTATCATTGGGGCTAGACTTGTTCTGTAAGGAATAGTACCCAGTCCTGGATGTGTTATTGCGGTGATGTGAAATCGAGTCACTCTTTTTGTGAATCCACCCTTTTTACAACTACATCACAATTCTCTGGAGATTTATGTTCTATTAGAATTTTATTATAAACTCCTTTTAATATCTGCAGAGGGTGCTGAGCCGCTCACTAGTATTACATTATATGTTCCTTAAAAGGTATTGAATCTGGGTTACCCTTAATGCAGTAATAATGCAATTACGAACTGCCCATTGCCTCACAGACATTTATCATCTATATTTTGAGTCACATGTATGTATTGGCTTTTTTTTTATGTTATGGAGCCTTTGAAGGTGGGTCCAGAGAAAAGGCTAACTGTTTGGCTTTTTCGAGTCTGATCGTAAATGCATTGAATGATTGACTGCAATTTGGCCATTTTGTAGTAATTACATAGATGGCTGTTTCAACCTACAACATCACAATTGTGTTCGGAACCCTTGATAGTGAGCGAGATTACTTTCTGGATCCGTTTGTGCTTAATTTTCATTTGATACCAAGGTGTTTTTACATGTAAATTAGAAAAAATTCATTACAAAATGAAATGGTTGCGGTTTAATTTGTGAAGATGCTTGGCTTTCAAAGAGCCCTCCAAGCTTCAATTTTTGCTGTGAGCATTTGCCCAAGACAATACACTGGATGAGGCCAGGTGCAAGACCTATGCAACTTTGGTAAAATGGATCACCCTCAGACCTTGGTTCCTAGCCACAAAGGAGTTCGATCAAACAAGAATGGTCTCCAACTAAAAAAGTAAACAATAAAAGATTTTTTTTTAAAAATCCATTCAGAGTTACCTTGATTGATTGGACACTCAGTTGTGGCCCTATTTTTCCTTTACCAACTTACTGGTTAATTTCAATACTGGAAAACATGGTACAGAGCTTTGTGAGATTGTGACATTAATATTAATGCAGCGATGAGAAATTCATTTTGAAATTGATTTCTGGTACCTGTTTTAAGTTTATCTATTCCTGTTTCATGAATTGCCTTTTCTCCTTCTGCCTTTTTAATCCTTTAAAGAGCACTGTTGAAGGCATTCTACCTGAATGCTTTACTTGCATTTGTCATTTTCTCGTTTAGATTAAGGCCCCTTTATGTTATCGAGTCTTACGTTTGATTTCCTCAATGCTAATTTCAGCATGACATAAAATGATAAACACATTTATTGCCTGATGCAAGAGGACACTGCCTGATGCAAGAGCACATTGCACAAATAACGAAGGATTTTGCCTGCTTAACAGTTTGTTCTCATATTTGTGTCAATCCCTGCAGAATTGCTTTTTCCTAGTCATAGTGCTTGAGCGAGCAAATCAAATCATTCTCTATTTCATTTTTTGAACAATGCAACACAATTTTCATCGATCATTTGTAGATGCTCTTAATTTGTGTTGTTCTAATTAAATCTAGTTTCCTAATACTAATGCTCGGTTTTGTGCCAAATCAGGTATTACTTATGATCTTGCTTTATCCTTTACCTTGTGGATGACTTTATCCCTCGATCGAATGTGTTGATTCCCATAAAAATGTTGCTCTGTTGCTTTGCCTTCATGCAAAGAGTTTGGCTTTGATTGCTATAAATATTTATATTTTATGGCATTAGGGAGGCCAAGTTTCAAAAGAAACGGTTATTTCTTATGCAGACTCCAGGTTTTATTTTTGGATAGATCAATGGGGCCACCTCCTATATAAATAGAAAAAGAAATGAGATATGCCAAGAACAACATTTTGGCGTTCCACACAAAGCTTTAAATGAACCAAATTTTCTTGTATTACATCAAGCATGACTTGGAATGGTATCGATGTCAAAATTCTGGGAAAGGCTTATCATATTTACAAAACCCACTTGAAAATTTCTCAAAAACTAACTACATATTACAATTGTGGAGAGCAAATGTAGATTGTAACCTATTCGTCCCAAACATGTTGTAATCAACTACATTGAAAAGTATGCAATAAAAGCCTAGAAGAGATTTGAAACTTATTATCAAATGTTGATATGGATTGTAAACATTGAAAACTCGATGAAATGGTAGCAAGAGCATATAGTAGACTTCTAACTGAATCAATTGTTGAAAGAGGCATTGGGGCACAAGAAACGTGTCACATGTTATTGGAGCTTCCATTGGTAGAGAACAGTACAATATTTGTCATTTGAATATTTCACGCGAGGTGTTCAAACCAATAACTATAATTGATGAAGATGAACACGAGGAACATGTAAAATCTTTCATTGTGGTACAAGAATAGGCCATTTTCCATGGAAAGTGTATCGTTTATTGATGTTGTTAGATCTTGGACATATAATCCAAGGATAAAACGAGATAAAAAATGGGAGGTTAGGAGTTTGACAACTATTGTGAGAGTATTCCCAAGGTTTTCCTCCATCCCTTCGTGTGAATCACATAAATGGGTTGAATCACAAGCCATTTTGTGATATAGAAAGAGATATCAGACTTGATTCTAATTCAATAAAATCAAATTGGGATTCGTTCAATTATAATCCTTGGCATGTTGAGAGAAGGACTATTATAGAAGATGTTGATAATAGTAGTGATTCTGAAGATGAAATTAATCAACCTATTCAAAAAATACAATGGAACATGAATGGGAAATCATATCTAGGCTTTAACGTGGTCAAATTTTACAAGTAAATGAAATAGATATGTTGGGAAGAAGAGATATTGATAGACAAGAACCATGAAGTAATGAATATCGAGGTGAAGAATACACAAATAAAGTGATAAAATTCATAAGCAACATGAAAGATAATGGGTTGGTTATAGACGATGAATTAGCCCCAAATATCAATTATGAAACTTTGGGTTATTAAACAAAAACAAGCACTTGATATAATATTGACATATTATCATCAACATCTAAATGTCTTTCCATTATTCATGATAAAGGGGAACAATTGGGATTAGAAAATAGTATGTGATTGACACAATTAAAGTCAAGCACTTTTAGATGCATCATTCCTAGAATGTTCTCTTGTTCTATTACTTGCACCAAAATGAGTTGCAATATTTATTATCTCGTGCCTCAATAATCCACTCACAACTTCAAATCACTATTACATATTTTGCAGAATTAGAAAGAACAAAGCTTACAACTTTCCAAGAAGAGATATGCCACATAAAATATATATTGAGTGATGAAATGAGCTTCATTGGACAAATTTTGCTAGAAAACATAGACTCCCGACTTTGTCAAGCATTCCCTAAAAGGGAACACGTTAATTTTAGAGGTGTTTCTATGATTTTGGTAGGAGAAAGGAAAACTACTTTCGAAATAAAAGGCGAGGAAGAAAGACTGAAGTCCTTAGAAGATAAATAATGTCATCTATGTAATACACATTTCATTCTATGATTTTTTCATTTAATGTGATGTACATTTCACATTTTGATTCATATGAAATAATTCTTTATTTTTCATCTTATCTTATGTACATTGCACATTTGGATGCATTTTACATATTATATGTTTATGTGAACTGCAATGCATGTGGATGCTACTAGCATACCTATCTTAGATAAATCTATGTAAAATATGCCGAGAGGTATCATTCTCGAGGCGCCTATTCCACTTATGTCACAAATCTAAAATAGGCACCTCGAGAATGATACCTCTCGGCATATTTTACATAGATTTATCTAAGATAGGTTAGCTAGTTTCAACATGACATAAAATAATAAACACATTTATTGCTTGATGCAAGAGGACACATATGTTGCGTGATCCAAGAGCTCATTGCCTGTTTGAGATAACGAAGGATTTTATTGTTTAAATGCAGTTTGTTCTCATATTTGTGTCAATCCCTGAGAATTGCTTTTTCTTGGTCATTGTGCTTGAACAACCAAATCAGATCATTCTCCATTTCATCTATTTGAAACAATGCAACACAATTTTCATCAATCATTTGTAGATACTCTTGATTTGTGTTGTTCTAATTAAATCGAGTTTCCTCATACTAATGCTCGAGCTTGCACCAAATCCGGTATTACTTACGATCTTGCTTTATCCTTTACCTTGTGGATGACTTTATCCCTCAATCGAATGTGTTTATTCCCATAAAAACTTCGCTCTGTTGCTTTGCCTTCATGCAAATAGTTTGGCTTTGTTCTTTATAGCTTTTTTATATTTTATGGCATTAAGGAGGCCAAGTTTCCAAAGAACCGGTTATTTCTTGAGCAAATTGGACTCAGGTTTTATATTTGGATAGATTAATGGGGGTTGATAATGGGGCCACCTCCTATATAAATAGAAAAAGAAATGAGATATGCCAAGAACAACATTACGGCATTCCACACAAAGCTTAAAATGAACCAAATTTTCTTGTATTATATCAAGCATGACCTGGAATGGCATCGATGTCAAAATTACGTGGAAAGGCTTATCATATTTACAAAACCCACTTGAAAATTTCTCCAAAACTAAGTACTAGAACATTTGCCTTGAACACAGATTAATGTTGCAAAGATCAATATTTGCAAAGGCAAGGAGGAAGCAAACAATGAGAATCTTGAGCACTGGGTTTAAGCCTGTTAATTGCATTTTTGTAAAATTACCGGGGCATTCAAAACAAGCAATATTGTACCTAGTAATGTTTGCATTTTGTAACTCCTTGGTCAACGAGACATTCTATCAATCAATTTGTGAGCAAGCTGCAAACTAGTTCCAAAGCTCCTTGGTTTGTGTATGTAATGTCCCCAATGGACATATTTTTGCCCCTAGACGGATTTTAGGCAATCCCAACTTTAAATGCAACTTGTAGACAAAATACCAAACAAGTATTATGCAGATCTGAATTAAATAAGGAAATGCGACTTGGGTTAAGTGGAAAACCCACACCAATCAACCTCTAAATTTATATCTTTCCACTCAAATCTAGTACCACTAATTTATAAAGCCCAAATATGTATAAAATTGCAGATTTCAGATGTAAACAAGGCTGCAATAAATTATTTAAAAACCCTGTCTGCAACATAACTTCAAAAATTCATATCTTTTGCTAGAGAAGTCCAAATGAGCTGAAACTTTGGATCTTGGGCCACAAAAATATGAAGAATAATATTCCAAAATTAGTTTTCGCACAACAAACACAAAACCCTAATTTTGCCCTAAAAAGTAGGTCGCCCAACACATTTAGGGCATCAAATCAGCTCCAAAAATTAAGAAAACAAACTACTTTGATTCCCAAACAAATCAGCCCTGAATCAACTCCAATAATGACAAACTAGGGTGGATCTTTCACCACCGAAGAGTGCCCTACTAGCTAGGAATGGATCTCTCACCACCGAAGCTAGGGTCCATGTGGGATCTTACTCCACAAGCTAAAGAAAATCCAAGCGTGTATGCAAAAGCTCCAAGTTTAAGACACAAATAAGAAAATATCAAATGGTTATGCAATCCCCTCCCCTCAAGTCGACTTCTCCTTATAAAGGAAGAAAATACCCAAAACAACCTACTGATATCCAATTAATTCACAAGGATTTTATCTATGCAAACATTTAATATTTTTCCATATTAAATGCTTTTCCCAACAACTTTTTCCCTCCTAATGCAAGTCGCATTTTTTTAGAGGAAATACATAGTAAAATGGGCATTTATCCTTTCTATGTTTCCATTCCCCTTCTAAGGCAAGTCATCTTTTCACCTTGGATGGATAACAATTTATATTTGGGCCTTTTCCATCCTAGATTTAATAATTATTAAGTCATATAAATTATTATAAGTGCTCTATATATATTTTTTTCTTTTATTAATGGCACTTTATAATAATTAAATATAACTTAAGTCACCCTTATATTTTTCCTTTGGCCGTTGGGTTGACAAAATAGGCCAAAGGTCTTCGAATGGGAAGGGGATATTACAATCCTCCCTTCCCAAAATTGCTTGCCCTCAAGCAATTGCATTTTTGTTTTGTCCAAGAGCTATTCACAAGAGGCAAAACATGCTGAAGTGTTCTACCATCCGATCCCTTGTACCTGTTAAATGAGCTAAAACTTGCCACCATATATCATCCACAAGATGCTCATATACACAAAGTTGGAGCAATGGTTCAACAAATTCCATAATGAAGACTTCATCATCTACCATACCATGCATCTCATGATGGAAATAAATTGGAATAAAGGCAATAAATAAGACATATCCACTTCGTACCTTGGAATATCCTCTCAATGAGCTTGGTCTCCAAAATGACTTGACTTTTTTGCCACAAATCCGAGCATTCGGTCTACAATGGGCGAAATTCTTCATAAATCAGCTTATCATGAGTTGTTATTTTGAAAATTGCAGATGAGCGTGCAATTCCACACAAGTGTCCATGTGAGGCTCTTCCTCATGTGTCATCGGTTGTTCCATAGAGTCTTTTTTTCGTGGGTGTAGACTTCCTTGCATCAATTGCCCTCATCTTTTCCATGAACTCTTGTAAGTTTTGTCTTGCTTGAGTCGCTATCAACCTAGTAGTTCTAGCTCTGCTATTCTATTCCTCACACTTTTAAGAGTTTCCATTACATCCTCCTTGCTTGTATATACAATTTTCTTCTCTTGAGATGGAATAATTTCTCTAACAAACAACGTTTCACTAATGCAATTATTTTGCTCAATGGAAATCATACCTTTTTCTCTAGAAGCTTCTTCTTCAAATGAGTTCTTTTGTAATTCAGGTACCGGCATATGATGACCTCGCTTGGGCTTGCTACCAATCTTCATCATGCAATAATCTGGAAATGACATATTATCTCTGAAACCCTTACTCAAAGATTGGTATTTCCTCCAACAAGAATCCTCATCAATCACCTCTATTGGTTGCCCTTTATTATTGTTCTCACATTTTTCCTTATTGTCCCAAGATTTACTTTGATTCAAATTCTGAGTGAGCTGACTCAAATAAAGGTTAGTGGCTTCTGTTGTTTCACCATGTTGGTGAACATTTCCTTCATAAAACCCACATTGAGATCTTTCCAAACTACCATATTTAACCCACACAGGCTAGAGGAACAACTCTGATACCATTTGTAATGTCCCCAATGGACATTATTTTACCCCTAAACGGATTTTAGGCAATCCCAACTTTAAATGCAACTTGTAGACAAAATACCAAACAAGTATCACGCAGATTTGAATTAAATAAGGAAATGTGACTTGGGTTAAGTGGAAAATCCACACCAATCATCCTCTAAATTTATATATTTCCACTCAAATTTGGTACCACTAATTTATAAAGCCCAAATATGTATAAAAATGCAGATTTCTGATGTAAACAATGCTGCAATAAATTATTTAAAAACCCCGTCTGCATCATAATTTCAAAAATTTATATTTTTTGCTAAAGAAGTCCAAATAAACTGAAACTTTGGATTTGGGCCACAAAAATATGAAGAATAATATTCCAAAATTAGTTTTTGCACAACAAACACAAAACCCTAATTTTGCCCTAAAAAGTAGGTCGCCCAGCACATTTAGGGCATCAAATTAGCTCCAAAAATTAAGAAAACAAGCTACTTTGATTCCCAAACAAATCAGCCTTGAATCAACTCCAATAATGACAAACTAGGGTGGATCTTTCACCACCGAAGAGTGCCCTACTAGCTAGGAATGGATCTCTCACCACCGAAGCTAGGGTCCTTGTGGGATCTTACTCCACAAGCTAAAGAAAATCCAAGCGTGTATGCAAAAGCTACAAGCTTAAGACACAAATAAAAAAATATCAAATGGTTATGCAATTCCTCCCCTCAAGTCGACTTCTCCTTATAAAGGAAGAAGAGACCCAAAACAACCTCTACAATATCCAATTAGTTCACAAGGATTTTCCCTATGCAAGCATTTAATATTTTCCCATATTAAATGCTTTTCCCAACAACTTTTTCCTCCTAATGCAAGTCACATTTTTCTAGAGGAAATACATAGTAAAATGGGCATTTATCCTTTCTATGTTTCCATTCCCTTTTCCATCCTAGATCTAATAATTATTAAGTCATATAAATTATTATAAGTGCTCTATATTTTTTCTTTCTCCTAATGCAAGTCACATTTTTCTAGAGGAAATACATAGTAAAATGGGCATTTATCCTTTCTATGTTCCCATTCCCTTTCTAAGGCAAGTCGCCTTTTCACCTAGGATGGATAACAATTTATATTTGGGCCTTTTCCATCCTAGATTTAATAATTATTAAGTCATATAAATTATTATAAGTGCTCTATATTTTTTTTTATTAATGGCACTTTATAATAATTAAATATAACTTAAGTCACCCTTATTTTTTTCCTTTGGCCGTCGGGTTGACAAAATAGGCCAAAGGTCTTCGAATGGGAAGGGGATATTACAGTGTAATAGGAAAAAGATTATAAGTCAGGCTTTTCACTTGTCATTGAAGTTTTTAAAAATTCTACCGAGAATCAAATAATGTACGAAATTGTATATTCAGCATTGATTGCAATCCAGAAACTGCGAATTGGGGGAGCAATTAATAGAAAATACAGGAAGCCTTGTCAAGATGTCCACTGAATGCACAGCCAATAATGGGTTTATTCCATGAGGAGATTATTCATCATGGCATTTTTGAAAATAGACTCTGCTTTCTGTACACTTCCCCAATTTGCAATATATCTATTAGTGCAGTCAACCTACAGCTCTTGACACAGTGTTTTTCCCAGTATTATTTTATTGATCTACATGCCCTTTTTCAAAATTTTCATCATGTCATGTGCTGGGAGGAATCTGACAGGTTGTTGAGCTTGTCTTCATATCTATGTAACAATAGATTATAACTTAACAAGGCAAGGACCCCCAATCAATTTTCCAGTTTTCGTTGCAGTCATTGCTGCAATGTTGTAAAGGCCTTTAGTATCCTGCTGCAAAGATCTGAGCTCCTAGAGGGAGGATTGAAAAAGGCAGCATTCGGGGCAAGTTAAAATTCATTGCTGATTTTTTGAAATTTCAATAATGCAATTCTGATTGCCCTTTTACTGATAAAGCAGGGCACCAGAACATCAATACCTTAGCATTGCTCAATGTGTAAAATGAAGCATCTCTTCTACCACATGTTGCCGTTGAACACCTTCGTTTTGGCATCTATCATCTCTAACAAACTGCCCACAAAGCACATATCTGATAATGTTGAGGAAAACAAACTTGAGAACTCTTCTTCCTACAGTCTGTAGCACCTGGAAAATTCATGTTTCCAGGGTCCTGAAGGTGAACTCAGTGAAGCTTTGTGTTGTGATCGTATGGCTAAAGGGCTGCCAATGCAGGATGACAATGTTGGAGATTGCTTAAGCCCCCTTTACCAAGTTTAAGACTAAAGGACTTGGTGAAAAGCCTTGCTTTGCCCTATCTGGAGAAAACGATGTATAACCAAAGTTTGATAAAATACCCAGATCTGCTGGAGCAAAAGCGGTGCATTGAATATATTAAAGAAAAAACAACCAATGCCATAAATTTGTAAACTGCCTTGTCTCCAAACCCCAGCACATTAAAAGGGGGTAAAATAGAGTAAAAGGCAACTATCAGCAGGATGATTACTGTAATAGCTACAACCTGCTAGGCCGCCTTCCATTCTTCAAACTTCAGTCTTGAGGCATATGAGTTTTGTTAAGATGTCCATTTATGACTGGTACTTGCATATACAACATTTGTGGCAACGATGCTGATGTGTACTAGTGTAGGAAAATGGTCTTAAGAGGACCTAGACTAGGTCAAGGTAAACTAGACATGTAAGTGTCTGTCAAAGATGAAGGAATACTGTTCTATCATAAAAATAAAAAAACCTTAATTGGATCTGAGGAACCATTAAACAAACTTAGGAGATTAGGAGCTAGTTTGAGACAATCCCTATGTAGCACGTTGGTTCCACATAGTGTTAAGCTAAGGGAATGTTAGGGTCAGTGCTGGAAGCACAATTCAATTTAATTTAGAGATAAATGTATTAATGGAAGAGTTGAAGTAGAGCCATATGATTAGAGAAATATGATTAACTTAATTTCCTAAGAAAACAACCATGTACACTATACACTATATTATTCCTTGTTGACCACAAAATATTTGAATGTACACATGCAGTTATAGAGGGTTGCTTTGGAATCTGGTTCAATACATTAGAAGTATTGCTTAATAGGATTTTAATTTTTCTTACATTTGGTTAGTTTTTGTTATTACGGAGTTTATAGTATTTGCCTTAGGATTCCTGTTGCATAGTTGTTCCTTTGTAGACAAGAAAAATATCGCATCTTAGGTTTTTGCATTTTTTTCCCGGACATGCTAGCCGTCCAAAGACGATTGAATCCCAAGAAATCCATATGTTAACCCCATAGTGGCTTAAATTGTAATATTACTTCACAGTTTTCTAGATCTAGATTGAAAATAGGACTGCATTGCTTTCTTGCAATTCTTGCAAGCAAAACTTACGCTTCCTCGATACGCATGTTTTTTTCCTTATCAACCACACTATTGATCGCTGATATAATCTTTGCCGACAATGACGAATTTTTTCGAGTTAGAGCTCACCAAAAAGAGGAATGATTTGAGGTGACAAAACATATGACTCAACTCAACACTTTGTTCCATATATTAGCTCAATAATCAGATGTACATATATAGGAAGAGGAAAGTGCAACTACCACCTAGATCAGTGGTGAATAACTCTCACTAACTGATATTGATAGTAGAGATGACTCCACACAACTAGTAAGCTAACTCAACACAACTGGTAAGCTAACTCAACACAACTGGTACACCTAAGAAAGCTAACACAAGTGTAGAGCTAACATAAGTGCAAGAATTATCCTAATAAATAAATAATAGGATAAATAATAACCTACACTAACACCCCTGTAAGCACAACTTAGATGGGTGGAAAGAAAGTGGGTCAACGCAACAAAGCCTAATGAGGCACCCATTTCTCCTTTTCTAACAAAGATAGAGCAAAAGGAGAAATGGGTGCCTCATCAAAGCTTTGTTGCGTTGACCCACTTTCTTTCCACCCACCTAAGTTGTGCTTACAGGGTGTTAGTGTAAGTTATTATTTATCATATTCTTTATTTATTAGGATAATTCTTGCACTTGTGTTTGCTCTACATTTGTTGTGTTAGCTTTCTTAGGTGTATCGCCCCGCCCCCCCTTAAAAAAAAAGAGACAAATAAGAGAAGGTAGAACAAGAAAGCCCCACTTGAAGATGATGAAGCTGCTGATGTGGATAGAAGAATTGGGTCCCGATAACAAGGCCATGTTAGGTACCCAAGTACATAAAAAGATGAAATGGGAAGAAATAAGACAACCCGATAAGAATCCAAAATTGGATGAAGCACTGATAAAGAATCTCCAACAAGTAGAACTTGCTCCAAAGATCACCCTCAATAAGTAGAACTACACGAACAAATATGTCCAATATTGTTTTAAAAACCATTGGTTGGCCAAGTAGGCACAAAAAACAGAGGACAAAGTCGACACTGCAGAGGAATGGAGAAGTTGTGTGAACATGCCATGCTCAAAGAGTACTACGGGAATCCACAACTGCTACAAGGAAGACACAATGATCCTCAATATGGGTTCTAACAATAGGCGCCTTTTTAGATACCCATTTACAATGCATGTACAAAATTCTTCTCAAGAGAAACACATGCACTAAATGTGCTTATTGCAGAAAGAAGAAATGAAACAAACAAGTCATTATGGGGGGTTTGGTCTCCTACCAAACCGGGCCCCACCCTCCGGTCTTCAAAAAGATTTCAGAAAATGAACCAAGTGATCATCGTCTTCTTCATCATCCATTGCAAAAATCCTCCCAAAATGTGGCACTTTATAACTTAGTGCATTTTACAATATAAATAGGACCAATGCATGGGAAATTAAAAATATGAACTTTTGCAAAAGATGACACTCAATTCCGAGCTACCGATCAAAAGTTATTACAATAATGATTTCTTGTAAATAAGGCCTATTTTAAATAAAATTGCACTCAAACATTAAAAAATGCACTAAATGAGGATGGACCTAGCCTTCCAACCACTTGTTGGAATCGGCATGAAATTTAGAAGAGAGCGGTTTAGCCTGCCAACCCGGGCCTCACCCTTCGTCTTCGTTAGGTGAAGATACGAGCAACTAAACTCTAAAAAACACCCTTAATATAATTTCTCTCATATTGACTTGCATCTAAAAGCATAAAATACAAATTTTTGAAGCAATAAAGAGCCAATTTGAAAAATTAAGGCGAATTACTCACCTTTTGGGCTAGGTGGGGTCCAGGAAGTGGAGATATGTGAGTTGATTTAGGGTTATGAAACCCTAAAAATCTTAATTTCTTTGCTGTTCTTTGCTGTTGTTTGTTGTTGGTGCTTCCATAGACAGCAAAACTGTGCCAAAGGAAGCTGTTTTAAACTTCTATGATGTAACAGAGGTCTTCAAGACGCAGAAAGCAGCCTGAGCAAGATGCAAGGAGGATGAAAAGGCGTCAAGGTTGTGCAAAGGTGTGGAGGAAGCCTGCATACGCCTTCCAGATGCCTGAAATCCCTGTGGGCGCCATCCAGAGCAAAAACCAGACAAATGCAGGTCAAAATTGCTCTGATTGGAGGGGCGTTAAGGTAGAGATGGAGAGAATCAGGTTGGAGAGGACGTCAAAGGAGTTTGCAGGGTCTGCAGGACGTGGAGGAGGGCGAAATGCCTTGTGGGAGGCCTGTATATCTGTCTAATTCACCTCAGAGGTCTGCAAAACACCTTCAAATGGCCTGTATGTGGCCTGGAAGCATGGAAAACGCCTCAGGGGTCTGAAAACGCACTAAACAGGGCTGTTGAAACCTCCTCAGGTCTGCATATGTGCTATACAGAGCTTGCAAACACCTTCCAAGCTTGGATTTTCACTGCAAGGGCTGTTGAAACCTCCTCAGGTATGCAAATAGATTGTAGAGGCTGTCTAGAATCTCCTCAGAGGCCTGCAACCAGAATAAGGCCGTCTAAACCTCCTTCACAGGTATAAAACGAGCCACTTGAGCCTGCAAAATCCCTTCCAGGCAAAATAACCAGCAAATACAAACAAACCAGCAACTTGCAACTGACAATCTCAACTGAAATAAACTTGTAGAATAAAATCAGACACTTAATACCAGTGTGGCTCTGATACCTTATTGGGAATGCCGGGATCCTCTGAATCGAAGAGTGCACCGGTGAGAAATGTGAGACGTGAATTGCTCAAAGGCAAGACTAGGCAGTGCTTCAGTATTCATTTATTTGAAAATATTTAAATATGGATGATCTAATTTTCTATGATAAATATGTACTTTTAATGTGCTATTTGCTGTATTTACTTTTGGCATTTGACATTTCATTGCTTTGCATGGTATGTGATTGCTGGGGATTTGTTATTGTTCATGTTATTAGTGATCAGAGTGAAATTTATCGTCTGGATATACAAATTGATACTGGGATTGCCCTTAGATTGTAATGGCTCAAACTTTCAAAGTCTTCAGTCATTTGTATCCTCTGATAAAAAATTGTAATTCTGAAAATAGATGCACCTTTTTTTTGTGCATATTTGTGTACAGGATTCAGGACATGGCAGATCAGGAAGCCAAGGGATATGAACTCGAAAAGAAGGCAGATAAAAAGATCCAAGGATGGAATATTTTTGGTTCCAAATATGATGATGCTGCAGACCTGTATGAGAAGGCTGGCAATGTGTACAAGATTGGAAAATCCTGTAAGGTGCACTTTACTTTATAATTGCATTAAGTGGTACACTTTAAGGTCAAATAGGCATCTGTAATGTTATTTGTGTCTCAGCATGTGTGTTTGTAGTAGTATAGAATGGTAAGAGTCCTATTATGAGCTGTATGCCTTTATTTGACGGAGAAAATAAGTACAGAAAGTAATAGCTTGTTGTAGTTGGCTGTCTCACTTCTGGATTAAGGCAAATAAATATAAAGTATTGGAGAAATACATAGAACAACGTCTCTTTCAACCTTATACCGGTGTTACGCAGGGACGTGTCCCCTAGATTTTGGTGACGTCCCGGATGTCCGAAATGTTTCGAGGACTTGGGGACTTGGAGGGGACGTCCCCTATTTTTTTTAAATCTTTCAAAAAACTTCTGATGTTTTTACTTTTAAAAAGTTATTATTTTTACGAATAACATTAAATTATAATCTTGAAAGTACCTAAATAGAGTTTAAATCCCTAAATAAAGTTAAAATATTCAAATATTAATATTTTATATTTTATTTTAATAGCTGTCCCCAAAATTTGGAATTTTATTCCTGTCCTGGAAACTCCATCCCTCCGTCTCCCCGTCCCCGAGACTTAGGTAACTATGCCTTATACATGAAACAGCCATGTTGTTTTTATAGGTTTGTCATTTTCTATAAAGGTACAGCCATATCTAAACGAAGTGTTTTGGCCACAGTTACTAAATCTGGCCAGATCTGCACAAAAATTTGCCGGATCCAGACTTTTCAGCTGACCCGGATAAATTCAGTCTGGGTCTTCCGTAATTTAGGATTTAAAAAAATAAAAATTCTGTAGTTTTCTGGAAAAAACAGTTAACTATCAATCTTATATATTAAAAATATAACATTTTACATTACATTATTAATGTTTTTCATTGTATTTGTCAAATTTTCATATTTATAAAATTCAACTCATATATTTCGGACTGGATTTTTCTGAACTTTTTCAAGAATTCCCAATTTTTGGATTTTTTGCCCTCCCAAACAAATCCGGATTCCCGGACCAGGTAACTATAGTTTTGCCTGAACATATCATGGTTGTCATGTTCAGCAGAACAGATTTCTGTAAGCATAAGGTCTTTGAATGTGAATCAAATAGTTCCAATCTTTAGACGAATAAAACTCAGATATATTAATGTTAAGAAAGTCTCAACAAACAGATACCTGGCAAATATGTATTTTAAGAAGTGTCTTTTTATTAATCACTCATGCAAGTCTTTTGGAAGAATTTGAATATGAGAAAGAATAGTGAAGAACTGGAACTCAATACATTCTGTAGGTGGAATTTGGCATGTTGAAATTGAAGGTTCTTACAGTCATGTAGTCTGTAAAGTAAAGCAACATACTTATAATATTAGTACTTTTACTTCATTCTATTAAAGGGAATTTGTTGGAATCTCTTAAACAGGTAGTGTACAATTTCCCTCATTTTAGATTTTAATGAAGATACTTTTATGTATCTCTATTAGTTTATAAATAACACAATAGACCATTCAAACTTTTGAGTTACTTAACTATAAGTTCTTTTACCTGCATGTCCTGGAAGGAAGCCTGATGCACAGTTCTGTTTGTATGGTACAGGGGATAAAGCTGGGTCTGCATATGTCAAGCTTGCTGGCTGCCATTTAAAGGTTGTCTGAGCAAAATGAATATTATGTTTTTATGGCATCTTGGAAGTTTCAAACAAATATTGTTATGTAACATGTTTTAACTTTTTACTAAGTCTGCTTGTTACAGCTTCAAAGTAAGCACGAGGGAGCATCAGCATATGTGGATGCAGCAAACTGCTATAAAAAGACAAACACATCAGGTTCCTTTCTAAACTCTTGATACATTGATTTTGTTTTTTGGGAAAGGTGAATGAAGTTTGAATGGGTCCCTCTACCTTAACGAAAAAAAGAGGCTATGGCAGCAACTAGCAAGTAGCCCAAGTGATGGAGTCTATGGCTTTAAATTGCAAGAACTGTCAACTAGGAAAAGTTCTGGTAAATTTCTGCAAGATTTGGACCCTAAATAATATACTTTTCCCCCAAGATCCGATCATTTCACATATGCGTATGGATATAAAGATTCTGATATTGTGGATATGTCAATTTTTCTTTTTGCGTTGGATATGGCTTTGGATACGGCAGTGCAAAAAATAAAATAAAAAATATATAAACTCAAGTGCGATAAATATGAATTAACCACATAGTGTGCGTGTGAAAAACAAAATAACCTCAAACCATTACTGATAATTTATATAATGCCACTTGAATGCCAAATGACAAGTCACAAATGTCATGATAATTTTAATTATGAAATCAAAACTAATATTCAATATTCATCATATTCATCCTCTTCATTGAGAGCATCAACATCAACATCATGATGCAATGAGAAGAATGAGATGCCAAAGAAGTTTCAAACCTAAATGAGCAAAGAGAGGTAAATATGCAATGAAGGGGAAGTGAAGTGTTTTGCTTTTGTATCTCGTGGTTGTGTTATGTTGTTTTTGTGAATTTTTAAGGTTTTCATTGTGTTAATTTTGGGTCACTTAATGTTTTAATGTTGAAAAATAAAAATAAAAATATATTTTTGCCTTGGATACATCCTGGACAGTCTGGATATGCCCGGTTATGTCTGCATATGTATCTGGCCATATTCGGATCGTCTAGAATGTACCGTACCCATATCTGACCCTGCAGGCTGATGTATTGGCTACTTGGCTTTTACTGATAGACTACTGCGATCATTTGTATATGAAAAACTCATATTTTAGTCTGTTGTGTAAGGAGTCAGGAACATATGGTCTCTGTGGGTTATGAACATTCAAGAGTATGGCAAAGTAGCGAATTGTTATGCCTGTACAAGATACATTGTACACATTTTTATGGTTTTAGAAAATGCATTATACATAGCCATGTAATTCCCTCGTTTTTCATCCTGCCTTATTTCTAAACATTAATTGAAAGCTCTCATTAGCGGATTTCTGTTATGCAACAATATGTCCAGTAATTTTTTTTATTGAAGACAGTTTCAATTACATGCTTATGAATTATTGCTGGTAAAGATTATTCATACATATGTATGCATTTTTCTTTCTACTTATTTAGCAAATATTAAAGTGGGATTCAGTTCATCTGTGTTTTCGATAATCATTTCCTGCTGAAGTGCATTTGCATTAATTGCCGTCTAAGTCATCGCATTCGAATTCGTGGAAGACAAAATTCATTACTAAAAAATTAGAGATAAAATTCGTGATTAAATATGACTAAACGGTATGCACTTTTAATGATATAAAATTAATATATCATAATCATGCATTAAAAATTTGATATTTTAAATTAAAATATCAAAAACTAAATAATTAAAAAATTAAACAATAAACTATATTTTATAAACTCAATATTCTCCTTCCAAAAAATAAACTCCTAATATATTTTACAAACTTTTTGGTAATGTATTTATCAACTCTTAATGTAATGATAATCTATAAACTATATTTTAAATTAATCCGTAAACCCAGTTTTCACTTTGTCTGTCACACATCTCCATCACACTGCTCTCCCTTCCATTGCCATTGCTGTCTGCGACTCTGCAAAATGTCATTAGGGCTTTACTGAAACAACTTTGGCTATGCTAGTCTTTGAGGACACGATTTTGCAGGGTTTCCTTCCGCAATTTGCAGGCCTGTGCAGGGTTTTCTGAGGACGCGACCACGATATGCAGGCCCGCACAGAGTTCTTCGAGGACACAGTTTGCAAGGTTTTCTTCCTCGATTTCCTCCTTACGTGAAGATTACAGCCTCAATTTCTCCTTCCACTTGTCTCTCGATTTCTCCTTGCTCAGTGGGGACCACATCATTATTTTTATTTTATTAATTTTTTGAACCTTAATGGTGAATTTTCATGAATATCAAAGTGATTTTTTAATGTTTTTTATTGTTTGAAATCGCCGTTCCATACGCTCGATTTAAATCGCGAATCTAAACGAATTTATTGGGGCTGTTTCAAATGTGGCGATTTTTGAATTTTTCCCTATAAAATGCGGCGAATGCAGCGACTTAGATTGCCGTAGGCAACCGGTCCAATATTAAAATGTTTGTTCTGTTATAACTGAAGATTTTATGTTTTCCCTTTTCGAATTTTCCCATTCTTTTTCTGGGATGAAATGTGGTACTTTCTTAATGATATTTTTGAGAGGCTTTAAATATGAAATTGATCATTACACGGTTGAGAAAATCACAGAAAATCATCTCATGGGTGATCTTGGAGGACGTTTGGGGATTATTATACAAAAGAATGATCTTGGAGGGGATTGCATGTATGCATTTGTATGAGATTTACTTTATTGGTGTTATTGACTTACTGACAGACAACATTCTTCCCTTTGTTTGGATTCTCTTTTCCGTATTGAATTTTGTATAAATTTCCCAAGACGTGTTTTAGCTCTTCATTTTGATACTGAGTATGTAGAAAACTGTCACAGAAATCATAATTGGGAACTGGAAAACTAAAATTCAATTTCATCAAAAACAATTTTATGCTTGTAATGGAAATTCATTCCTCTTGTTAGTCTTAATGAATTGCAGAGAGAAGAAAACACACTTCATATTTTCCTCTAGCTTATAATCAAGGGGCTTCATCTCCTTCATGGTATTGTATTATAATATTAATCTAAAGGTTATCTCTTCTGCTCAGTGGTAGGGTTGCTCTTCAGGTTATATTAGTATGTGAAAATGCTGTTTTCATCAACTATCGTTGGAGTGAAAATACATTTCATATTTTCCTCATGTTTATAGTCAAGTGCCTTCATCTCCTTTATGTTATTGTGTTGTTATATTAGTCTACAGCTTCCCTTCTGCTCAGTGGTAGAGTTGCTCTTCAGGCTATATTAGTATCTGAAAATGCTGTTTTCATTAACTATTGTTGGAGTGGAAAATACATTTCATACTTTCCTCTAGTTTATAATCAAGTGCCTTCATCTCCTTTATGTGATTGTGTTATAATATTAGTCTAGAGCTTCTCTTCTACTCAGCTGTTTTCATTAACTATTGTTGGATTGGAAATGGTCTTGATATCCCCATTAACTTTGTGCAGAGGCTGTTAACTACTTGTCTGTGGCTGTTAATCTCTTCATGGAGATAGGAAGACTGTTGATGGCTGCAAAACACTACAAGGTAATTCAATGTTTGAAATTGGTGTAGGATGACCTATTCTTTGACTTTGAAGGTTGTCCATGTTTGATTTTGAACTAGTGGAAGGATTTCCTTTCTGCTACAATAATATGCTTGATATGATGTGTGACATGTTGTGTAGACTACAATTTCTTGGCCCAATGTATATAGGTCTTCAATGCAAAAGTTGTATGATCTATTTGTCAATATATTTTCATTGATCAAGTTCTGAGTAAATATACCTATTTCTTCTAAACAAAGCCCTTCAATAAAATTCAAAATATTTTCTTCCACAGGAGATTGGTGAAATATATGAAGCAGAAGAAAAATTGCAATTGGCTCTAGATTATTTTGAGCGAGCTGCAGAGCTCTATCAAGGTGAAGAAGTTACTAGTACAGCTAACCAGTGCCAACTTAAAATTGCGCAGTTTGCAGCCCAGCTTGAGAAGTAAGTTAAATACAAAAGCAAAGATTTTTAACATAATTTTCAGATCACATCTCACCACTTTTGGGCTATAGAACCACCATAGGTCAGTGACTACATGGAACCATATATTTGTTGGTGTTTCATTTGTAGATTTATTATTTCCAATGCTTATTTAGAGCTTTCTATTTTTGCAAAATCACTATTTGATGGGAATAGATTAACATCCAGATTGCTTCTATATATGTTTTTTGAAGATTAATGCCAATAATGCAAACTTAGGTAAGCTGTCTGGAAAAATTTGCATAGTTAAAATTTAAGTTTGACGTTTTGGGTCTCGCTATTGGCCATCTATAGGGAATATAGCTTGAAGCCAGTTTGTGAACGAAGATATTGAATTACTTTCCCATAAATAGTCATGCAATAAAGTAAAAATATAGAAATATGGCTATGCAAAAGCAAAGCAAAGGAAAATATCGAATGGGGGAAATAGGGGGGAGGTAGGGAGAGGGAAAGGAGGGGTGTGTGTGGTAAGGTCTAGGTTAAATATTGACTACTTAATTAATTAATCATTTGAATTCAAAAATCAATTTGATATTATTCAAATTTTGCCCAAGTCTGTGAATTAAGGGTTTCTAGGTTTGACCAGGCTTCAAATCATCATCCATATTCAGATTTCTAGGTCATTTCTTGATATCTATGGCTTCCCTAGTTCTTCTATCCTTCTGACCACCCTCCACGGATTGTGTGATTGGTGTGACCTTCATGTTTAGCTAATGTTGATTGTTTGCCCTACTGCATGATATACATGGTGGGTTCGCATTCTTTGGTTCTTGTTCAAAAGGATCTACATGTCTTACCAATGTTGGGAACATTAACATGTGATCTTATAAACACCTATTTTAAGTTTATAGCCATGGTAGTCTTTGACATTTCTAAGGTTGTTTCTATGGTTTGAACTATGTTCTAATGCTCTTTCTTCTCAAAATCCTGGAAAGTTTCTCTTAGTACCTTGAATGTAAGGTGAGAATGACTTATTATCTTCCTTGCTACTGATGGTCATAGGATTCCTTTTACTTCTGTTTTTCTTCTTATAGACTTTTTATATTTGACAATCTGATACACGTTCAAGGTATAAGATTATAAGAGCCCTAACAAACTGTGTATTCATCACTCTGGTTTTCAAAATTCCAAGTTTTTGGAAGGAAAACTTTATAGAAGTTACTTGACATCCTATAGGCCCCATGCATAAATTACGTCAAACCCAAAAATCCCATTACAATAATGTACAAGATGGATGTTAATGAATCTTTCTATACAAAGAATCATAGCACATTCTGCTAATTAGATTTGTTATGTCTAGACACGTAACATCATTTCAGTCCTTATCAGTGTTATGCGGGACACATTCCCCTGAAAACAGAAGTCTTGGATATCCTGGAGGTTCTGGGGACGGGTAAATGTTCCCCCACATTTCCTGTGCAGTGATATTCATGGGGGACGTCCCTGAAAATCAGGGGATATTTCGGAAATGTTCCCTTATTTTTGTCAGTTTTTGGGGACGTCGAGGACATCAGGATGTCCCCAACATATTTTCTTTCTTTTTTTTGCCTCTCTTTAAAAAATGACTTTTTAAAATAAAACAATAAAGCTAATACTGTTAATTCAGATGATGATTCTGATTTTTGGGACATTTCAAGGCACTTATCTTGAATTTGTCACATAGTTTCGCCCATTGAAGGGTTTCACACGACTCGATCACCTTCTCTGCAAATTTCCTGATGTCTAGTCATGGATAGCCTCAATCTAGCTGCACCATTGGGTTGGGCTCAAATAAACTTGAAAATAAAATAAATTTGGAAAGGATGAGGATGTATTGTAGTCTTGTATTAAAATTATAAATCTAATTAAAATTCACTTTGGAAGCTCCAATCACTTAACAAACTTACAAAGCCTATATGTATAATTTTACATGAAGAGAAAAGTTTTGTAGATGATAAATGCAGTAAGGCATATATCAAAACATTTACTAGTTAACCATAACCCGACTGTATTGTATTACAAAGACATAATAAGAATCAAGAGTGATATATGCATACAGAATATTTTGAGCACAAATGCAGTTGCTGGACTGTCACAGGCTACTATTCATAAAAAATTAAAGTTTATTTGTATTTTTTAATATTTATAATTTATATATATTATTTTAATAGCCGTCCCCTTGCCATCCCCAAATTTTGGATTTTTTTGTGCCGTCCGGATACCCTGTTCTGCCGCAACGCCATCCCGAGTCTTAGGTAACTATGGTCTTTATACCAATTGTTACCAATTGTTTCTTGGACCATCTATCATGTGCCAAATATAACTTTTACTCAAGTTTGTAGACAACATTTTATTCAATTTCCATTCTGCCCTATAGGGCTTGTTTTGTTTTTGACTCCTCTCTCTTTTAGTTCTTTAGTCATTGACCATCATGCTCTAGTCACAGTTCCTCTGATTGAAATATCCTGCTGGGTCCAAAGCTAATAAAATTAGTTCAGGCCTTAGCTAGAGTCCTTAGTGATGGGAGTGATAAGTATTCATGATTGGAAAACCTTAGGGTTTTCCATTTTTGGCCTTCTTATCATTTCCTTCAACGGTTTTTAATTACTTTTCTACAAATTTTTCTATGAAGCTGATTTTATAACTTTAGTTCAGATTCCATTTTTGAATCTATACAAATGAGAATCTTTTTCCTATTATAAGGTTATAGGTAAATCACACCATATCAATTACCACTGCTCTATGAACCTACAACCATCCCGAACAAGGTACAAAATTCATTGTGAAAATCTCGTACTTCCAACATGTTGCTGCAGAGTTTTGAAGATGATATTGTAAGATTTTGTAATGTCCCCAATTCCGAGCAGTTGGCCTAACGGCCCTATTTTGGTCTTAGCCCTGGTCATTCCCAAGGGACTAACGACTTTGGAGGTTATTGGGGATGGTTGTCTGATTTCCTACTATGTTTTTGTTATATTTTGGGCGTTGGGAGGGTCTAATGGGCCCTTTGTGTTCTATTTTGTCGTTGGGATCACTTAAGTGGACACTTTTGGCATTTAATGTTATGTTTCTTCGTTGGGGCCACTTAAAGTACCTTTTTGGCGACTTGAGGGGATATGTATTGCATTTAATGTTATATTTCTTCATTGGGATCACTTTTTGGGCCAAGGCGCCTAGGAAGGGAAAAAGCAACTTTAAGTTATTTTTAATTGGGCCCTCTTTATGAGAAAGTGCGCCTTGGGGTTTTAGGGTTTCTTTGACATGGAAAAGGTTATAAAAGGAGAAGAGGGGTGAAAGGATATTCATTCATACATACACTCATATTTTCTTTTCATGGTGCAACTGCTGTTTGCAACTTTTAGCTTGTGGAGTAAGATCCCACGGGAACCCTAGCTTCGGTGGTGAAAGATCCAACCCTAGCTAGCAGGGCATTCTTCGGTAGTGAAAGATCTACCCTAGCTTGTCATTTGGAGTGGATTTCAGGGCTGTTTTACAGAGGTATTTTCAGGATTTGCAGAATTAGGGTTTGAAGGGTTTTGAGAGTTTTTGTGGAGATTTTCAGCCGGTTTTCGGATCAGACCTACGGCAGCCATAGAAGAAGGATTCGGCATCATCTAGAGAGGGTTTCACAAGGGTTTTGGCTGTTTTCCAAGGGGGCGACTTGTTTGGGAATTTGCAGCCCAATTTCTAGGGTTTCCAGCAGTCCTTTTCAGATCGAAGGTTGGAGAGTTATCTACTATTTTTATATATATTATTTCCAAAGTTTCATTTTCATTGCATTTGTATTCGAAAAGATATTAATTTTCGAAGTTTTCTGGCTATTCTAGGCATGCTGTAAATTTCTGGCAGCATTCTGTTATCTGAAAAATTCCAAAAATATTTCCCTTGTGTTCTACATATTATTATCTTGTTCCAGTTAAAATTTCAAGTATTTTGGACGGGTATTTTAAGAGTTATTCACATTTTTCTGTTCGCTGCCCTAGCTGTACTTTTCTGTATAAAATCTGCAAAAATCAGATTTAGTATATTGCTGCAATTTTCTGTGTTTGTCATTTTTTGTGGTAAGATCCCAACAAGGGATATTTCAGTGGTATCAGAGCGGTTGTTCCTCCAGCCTGTTAGGGTTGAAAGATGGGAGACAGAGACAAGAGACAGTGAAGAGATGGGAGTAGATCTGATGAGACAACTGTTCACCAACATGGTGAAACAGCAGGAGACTACCAACCTCTATTTGAGCCAGCTTACTGAGAGGTTGGCACAGGGTAGGATTGAGACTCATGCGGAGAAAGGAGAAGCCAGCAATATGGGTCAACATGGTAATAGAGGTGAGAGTGGACATTCGGGACAAGGGTCCCCTCATGCATCTACCAGGCCCTTGGGACTCCACGAGCCTTCCTTCTTGAAGGATCCGGAAGTTTCGCAGACACGACAGCCGCAGACATTGTGGATGAAGAATCTTGTTGGGAGAAGTACCGGACATTGAGTGAGGGTTTCCGGGACAACATGCCATTTCAGGAGTATTGCAAAATGAAGATTGGTAGCAGGCCCAGGAGAGATTACCAGACGCAGGTACCCGAGTTTCAGAGGAGATTGGGACAAATCTCTATTCCGCACTTCGATGGCTCTAAGAAGTGTACTGCGCAGTCTTGGATTTAGAAGTTGAGGACATACTTCGACTTGAATCCCATGCGTGAAGAGGATGCAATTAAGTTTGCTATCCTACACCTCGAGGGAGATGCTCATGACTGGTGGCATCATGGATTGATCACACGGGGGCACATGCATATATCACTACTTATGCAGATTTTACAGAGGTTGATGAGCGGAGTTCGGCGGGAGGGACCCAGATAGGCACTTGAGGAGTTGACTCACTTGAGGCGAGGAGTTCTCTAGATTAGTACATTGCAGATTTTCAGAGGTTATCAGTTATGGTATCTGATATTTCAGAGATGAGGTTGACTTCACTCTTCATGGCAGGGTTGACTGACGCCTTAGCAGGGTTTGTGAAGGCATTTGAGCCTTCTTCTTTGCATGAGGCTATTAGGAGATCTCGAGACTTGGAGTTATCCACTCCAAAGTCGAGGGTTCCACCTCGCGTTCAACAAAGAGAACCTCCATCTGGATCAGACGAACTTCAGCAGAGGGAGCCTCCACCGAGGCAGGAGGTGGCTAAGAAGCCATTCATTTCCCGAGAGGACAGAGATGAGTTGAGGCGAAAGAAACTATGTTTCGATTGCCGCACACCTTGGGTTCCAGGACATGATTGCAGAGGTAGAGGGAAGGCCCAATTCATCGAGGTCTTCGAGGAGAGTGAGGATGACAGAGGTGAGGAGTTGGAAACTCACGAGATGGATGATGGGAATGGAGTTGCGATGGATAGTGCTGATGCGGAGCAGGAGGAGGAGACTTTCCCTCGGGAGATTATAGCCACATTGTCTAGTACTCCGATGTACAAGGCATTCAAGATTAGAGGAGTTATGCAGGGTCAGCGAGTTATGGTACTCATTGACAGTGGGGCTACCCACAACTTTATTGATGCATCATTGGTGGAGAGACAAGGTTTACAGACGAAGGACTTTGAGGGCTTCAACATTGTTGTAGCCAATGGGGAGTATATGAGATGCACACGAAGAGTTCCACAATTGAGCATCACCATGGGTAACTACACAGTTACCGATGATTTCCACATTGTTGGTATGGGAGTGACCCACATAGTGTTGGGAGTGCAGTGGCTTCACTCTCTTGGTGAGTTTCGGACTAACTTCAGACGATGGAGCTGAAGTTTAAGTCCGAAGGCAGGAATGTGATTTTGAGGGGATTATCAGCAGGAGCACCTAGGGTGGTTGCAGCTGAGGGGATGGAGAGGACTTTCCGGCATAATGAGGGGTTTTATTATTGCGGATTGATGTGGAGTATGATGGATGTGGGTGTGACCAATAGTGTTGCACATAAGGCAGTTACAGAGATCGGGATTACAGGTTTAGATCATCCGAGTTTATCATTATGTTGGTTGTCTGAGGTTTCGGTAGACTGGAGATCTCATTTGCTTGTTGAGTACTCCAAGAACCGACACACTTGTGAGATTCTGGATGGTCACATACAGGATGACAACTACAGATTGGAGGATGAGATGATCTTCTATCAGGACAGATTGTACCTCGTGTCGGATTCATGGTTGAGGATGGAGATACTGCGACATGTGCATTATTCTTCCATGTCTGGACACTTGAGCTTTGATGAGACCTTCAACTTCATATGGGAAAGGGTCAGATGGCATGGGTTGAGGGAGGATATCCTCAACTTTGTGCAAGGATGTGTAGTTTGTCATGGTGACAAATCGGAGTATGCATGTTCCTTATTTCTGGAGTTGATAGGGGATAACACTCCTATATGTTTTACTGCTTATGAGGATGACGAACATGTGCTAGCTAGCCGAGGAACGGAGTCAACGGGGAGATGCGGTGGTGATCACATGATGACAGTTTTGCAGTGGCAGGGATTGGACAGATTGACAGTTTCAGTATGGGTACCAGTAGAGAGTCGATGTGGGCATTATTCTACTTCAGGGACAACATTGTTGTCTACACTGCATGGAGAGCATGATGACTATATGTGGTGTTTTGGTCACTTAGGATCACACCGATCTTTGGTTGACTGCAGGGTGAGATGGAGGCACTTACTTTGTGGTATTCAGTTTCTACAGCACAGGAGGATAATGCTTGGGGTCAAGCATTTTTCGGGAGGGGAGGATTGTAATGTCCCCAATTCCGAGCAGTTGGCCTAACGGCCCTATTTTGGTCTTAGCCTGGTCATTCCCAAGGGACTAACGACTTTGGAGGTTATTGGGGATGGTTGTCTGATTTCCTACTATGTTTTTGTTATATTTTGGGCATTGGGAGGGTCTAATGGGCCCTTTGTGTTCTATTTTGTCGTTGGGATCACTTAAGTGGACACTTTTGGCATTTAATGTTATGTTTCTTCGTTGGGGCCACTTAAAGTACCTTTTTGGCGACTTGAGGGGATATGTATTGCATTAAATGTTATATTTCTTCATTGGGATCACTTTTTGGGCCAAGGCGCCTAGGAAGGGAAAAAGCAACTTTAAGTTATTTTTAATTGGGCCCTCTTTATGAGAAAGTGCGCCTTGGGGGTTTTAGGGTTTCTTTGACATGGAAAAGGTTATAAAAGGAGAAGAGGGGTGAAAGGATATTCATTCATACATACACTTATATTTTCTTTTCATGGTGCTTGCTGTTTGCAACTTTTAGCTTGTGGAGTAAGATCCCACGGGAACCTTAGCTTCGGTGGTGAAAGATCCAACCCTAGCTAGCAGGGCATTCTTCGGTAGTGAAAGATCTACCCTAGCTTGTCATTTGGAGTGGATTTCAGGGCTGTTTTACAGAGGTATTTTCAGGATTTGCAGAATTAGGGTTTGAAGGGTTTTGAGAGTTTTTGTGGGGATTTTCAGCCGGTTTTCGGATTAGACCTACGGCAGCCATAGAAGAAGGATTCGGCATCATCTACAGAGGGTTTCACAAGGGTTTTGGCTGTTTTCCAAGGGGGCGACTTGTTTGGGAATTTGCAGCCCTAATTTCTAGGGTTTCCAGCAGTCCTTTTTCAGATCTGAAGGTTGGAGAGTTATCTACTATTTTTATATATATTATTTCCAAAGTTTCATCTTCATTGCATTTGTATTCGAAAAGATATTAATTTTGAAGTTTTCGGCTATTCGAGGCATGCTGTAAATTTCTGGCAGCATTCTGTTATCTGAAAAATTCCAAAAATATTTCCCTTGTGTTCTACATATTATTATCTTGTTCCAGTTAAAATTTCAAGTATTTTGGACGGGTATTTTAAGAGTTATTCACATTTTTCTGTTCGCTGCCCTAGCTGTACTTTTCTGTATAAAATCTGCAAAAATCAGATTTAGTATATTGCTGCAATTTTCTGTGTTCGTCATTTTTTTGTGGTAAGATCCCAACAAGGGATATTTCAGATTTTACTTCAAGAAGTTCTTAGCTAGGTAGCGTGTACTGAGGGTACGGTGAGGGTATGGGGATCCGGTATGCTGGTACGGCAAATTTTTTGGGGGCCTGGGTATGGCACTTGGGTACGGCAGTACAATATACATATAAAATATTAAAAATATAGCCAAATAAGCAAAAATTCAGCCTTATACATGAATAGAGTAAACAAATTAATAATTAAGTGAAATAGCCAAATAATGTATTAATAATTCAATGCATTTTGTCATGATATTCATTGATTGAACTTCAAACAAGTACATTGTTCAAACTCCAAATGTTACAATGTCCAATTATTAACATAAATAATAACAAATCACATAACTGGACTGGAATTCTGGCTATTACCAACTCCCTTTAAATCTGGCAGTTGAGATTCCTTTGGGGTCTCTCTTATTATTCCTGCATTAGTCTTACTTGCTAGTGGAGATGCTGCCACTGTGTTTTTTGATCGCACATTACCCAAACGCATCTCAACTGTTGCAGTTTCAGCCATTGTTTTAGGTACTTCTGTGAAGTTTTACCACAGTTGAATCATTTACATAATTGCATCTATTGACCTTTATTGACCCCCAAAAATAGTTTTTTTTTTTTTTTTTACAAAAAGTTAAAAATTAAAAAAATTAATTTTCTTTTTAAAATTGTTGTTTTTACTAGTGGGTATGCCCAGGGTACGTCCAGCAGTACCCGGGTTTGTCTGGGTACTTCCTGAGAAGTACCTAGATGTATCCGGGTACTGCTGGACGTACCCTGGCCGTACCCAGGGTGTACTGTACCTGCACCAAGTACCGGGTATGTACCGTACCCGTACCCATGCCCTGCAGGGCACGTACCAGCTACCTAGGTTCTTAGTGAAGAAAAACCAGTTTAAGCTTGTAATGATCACTAAGTCACGGAGATTGATAACAGAAGATTGAGATAAAACAATTAAGCTGGAAACTCACTGGATTTGACATGTTCCAGTTGCCACAGTTCTCTTCCTGTTCTTTAGTCATTGATCATCATGTTCTAGTCACAGTTCCTCTCTGATTGAAATATCCTGCTGAGTCCAAGAGTAATAAAATTAGTTCAGGCCTTAGCTTGAGTCCTTAGTGAAGGGAGTGATAAGTGGTTGTGATTGGAAAACCTTAGGGTTTTCCATTATTGGCCCTCTTTTCATTTTCTTGAATGGTTTTTAATTACTTTTCTACAAAGTTTTCTATGAATTCAATTTTATAACTTTAGTTCAGGTTCCATTTTTGAATCTATACAAATGAGAATATTTTCCATGTAAGGTTACAGATAAAGCACATCATCTCAATTACCAGTGCTCTTTCAACCTACAACTATCCTAAATAAGGTACAAAATTCATTGAGAACATATTGTGCTTCCAACAAGTTGCTACCAAGAAGTTTTTAGTGAAGAAAACTCAGTTTAAGCCATTGTTATCTAAGACTCCGGGACGGCGGGATGTTGGGACTGGGTTTCCGGGACGACAATTCGTTTTGAAATTTTGGGGACGGCAAGGGGATGGCTGATAAAAATATATATAATTTATTAATTTTACAAATATAACATGAATAATTCAATAAACTAAGACTTAAAATTGAAAGTTTGAAGATTGAAACCATTATTGATTAATCCAATTATTCATCATATAACAGTGGGTAGTGTCTCTGCCATAACAGTCTCGATCCCAACCTCCTTGGCAATGGCATTTGCTGTACCCCAGTTGTCTCCAGTGACCACAATACTCTTTATGTTCATTGACTTCAAAATGGACACTACATCTTGCGCCTCTGGCTTAACTGGGTCCGATATTTCAACTATGCCAACCAACACTCCATCAAAAGATACCAAAATTCCTGTTCGAGCCATCTCTTCAGCCTCCTTCAAAATTTCATAAGCATCTTCAGAAATAGTGATTTCAGAATCTAACATCAGCTTTGTGTTTCCTACAAGAATAGTCTTGTTCTGCACTAAAGCTCTGACACCATGACCGGTTATTGAAACAAAATCTTGTACTTCGGGCAGCCAGCTTAAGTCTGAACTTGCTGGTCTAAATTTGTTAGCATACTCAACCACAGCCTTGGCCAAAGGATGCTCACTGTTTGCCTAGAACACAATGCAATATTCAGTTAGGGCACATTGTTTTTTATTAGAATGTATTAAAAGTTTTAAAAATATAAAAAAAAGTTTTAAAAACTGAAAATTGATGTGTTTTAATGTTGGAAATGCAGCAGTATCGTTGGGGACGTCGTGACTTCCCCGGGACGTCACGACGTTCCTAACAACGTTCCCAATAGTCTTTTGCACTCGGGACGTCCTGGGTGCATTCCCTGTTTGTGGGGGACGTCCTCGGGATGTCCCCCTTTTTTTTGGAAATTAGGGACGGCAGGGAAACGTCCCGTCCCCGTCCCCAAGTTCTCGGGACGTCCAGGTCCTCGGGGATGTGAGTAAAAGGGGGGGACGCGTCCCCGCGTGACACTGGTTTAAGCTTGTAATGATCACTAAGTCGCGGAGATTTGTAACAGAAGATTTAGATAAAACAATTAAGCTGGAAACACACTAGAAACATAAAGATTTGACAGGTTTCCAGCTATCACAGTTCTCTCCTAAGATTTAAACATTAAGTTTGAATAATGAAGATAATCAGGCATTTGCTTAGAATAATGTCTACCCCTGCACCAAGGGCCTACATCAGTGCCTCTAAACACATTGCAACTTAGCTGTAACCCCAAGAGACTTCACAATTTTATTGTAACCAATTTTCATAATATTGAGATAACCACTAAAAATTTCAATCTACAGTTTGATGTTTTCAATAATAAGAGGTTCTAGATTTATTGACAGGCCAATGGAGGAAAGAATATCCCAATCGCGGTAATATCAAAATAAAATGAATAATTATTGATATAAAAAGATGCTCACCCATTTCCAACAGGGCCTACCTATAATGCATGCTACAAAATGGCAGTTATGATGTTTCCAGCACCCTTTTCCCTCAGAATAGGGTTCCTAAGTTAAAACATAAATTTTAACTTTGTTTCTTTGTATGGGGCTAGTTTTAGTTTTGCAATATTAGTCCTTAATACTGCTACAAAATGTATACAAAACATCTACAGTATCTTACGCGCCCAGACCCTTTAGATCTTCTCTCTTGTAGCCTTTTAGAAATTTCGATGCACAACATGAGGCCCTTCTCACAAAAAATACTTGGTGCAAAGTATTTAACACCATTCAAATAAAACCACTACTATCAAGCTTTATCAGTATCTTGAGCAATGCACGGAAGGCCCAACAAAACACTATCTTTATTTGGTTTAAATGGAGTATCCCATCAGAATACTGTTCAAGCAACGGTTCTAATAGCTTCATGTATAAATATATATCAAGAGAAATATTATCAAAGTTCAATCTTCTTCCATTATTTTACTATCATAAGTTTCTCAGGTATACTGGGCTAAAGTAGCCCTGTAAAAAATTTGTAAGAATTCATCTTCATTATACTTGCTCATAGTGCTCCTTATTTTACAATCACAATGACAAGTAGGTCTGTACAAGACATTATTATTTTTGTATGATGTGTAACAAAAATAGGTTTTATAAAAATCACTTTCAAATACAACAGATCCAACACTGTATTGTTACGTATTGATTTCATATTAGCACATTGCTCATGTACATCGTTTACAAGTAAATCATTTTAGTACAACTCCAAAATAGATCACCAAGAGTTAATATGCAGTTACAGGAGGCCTAACTCTCAAATGCCCTTCTATATCGTCAACTCAATATGGATTACAACCTTATGATTGACAAGATAACAAAATATTGCATGGTTCAGTTCTTCTACTTTTATGATTTTTAAAGCGTTATAGAGAGAAACCTGAACTCATGGACACAAAGAATTCCCATCTTATATAAAACAACTGTACCAAAAGGCCCTCCCACTTCACACATTCTTTTCTAGAGGCAAATAAACAGTTATAATTACTTGTTTTAGCACTGGTGAATATCTGGAGTGAAAGAGCACAGAGCAAGAAACACGCTTAGTCTCCTCAATAGCCGTTTAAGTCTATAGTGTTTCTTAGTAAGTGCAAACCCCACAGTACTTGTTCTATACATAATCGAGTCCCAGCAATGAGGTCTTGATAAGGAGTGACAGTATTTTACTTGATTCAACTGCATAATTGTATGGCAGTCTCTTTTCACTGACATTCCTTGCTCCTTTTATAAACTTCTTCAAGACCAATATAGCTATATTGTATTTACTTCTACTCTACTGAAGGCCTTCCTGAATTAGAGCCATACTTATGAAATGAATAAAAACCCTAGGCATTTACAACCTCCATGCTCCTGATCTAGGGCTTCTACTTTTTAACAATAGTAAAGCAGTGATAAGCTGGAGTTTGTCTCCCTTAAAACACTCAGAATACCAACTAATAAGGGAGTAGTCTGTGAGTCCAAAACCTTTGAGCTCCTTTTGATTTTATCATCTATATTCCGCATCCTCTTCTCTTGTAGTCTAGTAGATTAGGTAATAAGGCACTTAACTCTACTATTTTTAATTTTTTTAATATATATCATTATCTTTTGCAAGGTCAACTGCTACATACGTGATCTATTTTCAATCTTCTTAATAATTAATTAAATCAAACATAGATAGTATCTCTAGGTTCCCTTCTAATCAAAGATTGTCCTATGGGTTGGGCTTGATTCCTACTTGGTTTTTTAGGCCATAGGTCTTAGGCCTTTCTCAAGTCATAGCGTAGTCACTAGTCTAGGTTTAGCTAATTTTGTTAGTTTTAATGAATAAATAGCTACAAATCACAGGTAGTGCTAGGGCAGTCAAACCCCTAGGCTTCATGCCCCCATTGTTTACTTCTATCAACACAGCAAAATGGAATGTATGGTAACTTCCATTCAACATCAATGTGAAACATGCAGACTACTCCTCACACACCAAACTAGCAATCACACAAGCATAAAAGAACAAGTAGTATGCCAAGCATGATAGCAAACACTGAACCCAGAATAACACAACATCATAAGACAGAAAGACCGTAGTGACACAGACAAGGAATTGGACTATGGTCAAAGGTGATCTGCTGTGGCTTGACCCTTTTTCCTGGAGTTCCGTACTAAATGCATGGATGTGCCAATGGTGATAGAGTTAGTCTTATCTTGTGCTACTGCCATTCACTGTCCTGTAACTGTTCTTGCAACCACAAATGGGAATTAGTAGCACTTGCCACATATAACATAAACATATTATACAAAAAACTACCCATAACATGTGAATCACACAGATAAGTGCTAACTAACTGCATCAAATAAAGGTATATCAATGTAGATATACATGTGTAATGAATGCAAAAAAGTCTCAAATCAAATCGGTCAAACAATATTACAGCCATTCAAAGTCTAAGCTACTCAAATCCTAAAACAATAACGAGGTGGATGTTACAGGTTTAATGTAAACATCCATATGTCTTTTTCTGTAAACCTGCTGGGAGAGTGAACCATCCGCGTTATGGGTAATAAAGATGTCCAGGAAGGGTAGAGAAATATTTTTTTTCTCTCCATTGTGAATTGAATGCGTTTGGTTTGTGCATGAAGGTGTTCCAAGAAATTTTCCAGCATTTGTTTTCCAAATGGGAGGATTCAATTGTAGTGAATTGAATATGCTTCAATTGTGCATTACGGAATTCATGTTGGTGTTATCTATGAAGGGATACTACCACTTCGGATTGAGATGGGAGAATTCAATCACATTCTTTTCAATTTTCTTATTGAATAAATTTGCCACAATTATGGAGAGGCGACCCCATGGCTACTACTGTTTTTTGATCTTTACATACCTCTCCCAGGCAATTGAAGTGCCAAGAAATTTTTGAACATCTCTTTTCTGTGAGGCCATTTCACATCGGTGTTGCCTACAAAACAACACATCTTTTCGTTTCATTTCTGAATGTGAGGATTCAATCGTAGTGAAGTGAATGTGCTTCAATTGTGCATTAAGAAATTCACATTGGTGTTGTCTATGAATCGATGCCACCGCTTCGCATTCAGATGGGAGGGATTCAAGAACATTCCTTTTAAATTTCTCAGTGAATATATTTGCCACTTTTGGGAAGAGAGGTGAGCCCATCACTACAGTTTTCTCACAATCCTCTCTCGGGAAAGTGAAGTGCCAAGAAATTTTCCAGCACATCTTTTCCGCGAGGCCATTTCACATTGGTTTTTTCTATTGAACTACACATCACTTTGGTTTCAAATAGGAGGATTCAATTGAAGTGAATGAATGCCATTAAGGAGTTCACATTGGTGTTGTTTGTGAAACGAAACCACCACTTCGGATTCAGATGGGAGGATTCAATCCCATTCTTTACAAATGTTTTTGTGAATAATTTTTTCGCAATTTTGGGAGAGAGGCGAGCCCATAGCTATTCATGTTTTCTTATAAATTTCTCCGAGGAAACTGAATTTGTGGATCTCAAGCATAAATCTAGTAACTTAAAAGTATTACTATCCATAACATCCTTGATGGCCTTGTCTAAAGGTCTTGCCTTTCTCTTCTTTTCTATGGTATGAAAGGGTATTGATGAAAACAATGGATTCCTTGAAGAAGGATGTGGTATCATCCACCAATAGTTCCAACTTCGTAGCCAAATGATTTGCTAGGTAGTAGGCTGGTGAGTTGATTTTGTCCACAATAGGTCTGAGGGGGACCCCATGCTTGTGTATTTGAGGTAATCGGTATATCCTGTGCATGATTAGGTCTCTAGTGAATCCACACCTGTCTATAGCTACCACAATTACTCTAATGATCATCTTTTCATTGTAAACAGAGGTGTCTAATACCACATTAACATTAACCTTGTCAACTTTGAGTGCAATAAAGCATATTCTTATAGAAGACTTAGAGGTTTTGAGTATTTGATACTTAATTATGGTAGTGTTGGGGATTTTGTTGCATTTTTAAAGTTGCATGTCTGTGGTATGTGCAAGAAAAACATTCAGTGATAAGTATGTAAGCAATTTACCACAATTTAAGCCTATTCTTATAGAAGAGGACTTACGGGTTTTGAGTATATGACACTTAATTATGGTAGTGTTGGGGATTTTCTTGCATTTGTTAAAGTTGCATCGCTGTGGTATGTGCAAGAAAAACATTCAACGATAAGTATGTAGCGATTTACATGCCTCTCTTGTGTTTTCTTGGTGTTGTTTCTTTCAAGGAAAAACTAGCCAGTTCACTATATTTTGCAATAACTATATCCATATAGACAGGAAATAAATGACGATAAAACACAGTTGTTTCTGTGTACACTTGGAGAAATGCATATCTGTGGAAATTTCATGGATTTTGTTCACTATATTCTCTAGAAGACACAGACTTTCTAGGTGTTAGTTACAACCTAAGTAGCTGATACGGCACCCCTAGACCCCCTGGAGCGGGTATGGCACATTTCGGGAGCGGGAGCGCGACAGGAGAGGCTTGGGAGCGGCCAGGCAGGTCCAGATACGGCTGGATACTTCTGCAGACGTACCCAGCCGTATCCTGGCCATTTCCTGGCCCAAAACTGTGTTTTTTTTTTTAAAATTTTAAATTCTGGTTTAAATTTAATATATCATTACAGCAGAAATTACAGTTTTCACAGCACCATTATTCTACAGAAGGTATAGTTTAAATTTAATATATCATTACAGCAGAAATTATAGTTTTCACAGCACCATTATTCTACAGAAGGTATTTTTAAATTTAATATATCATTACAGCAGAAATTACAGTTTTCACAGCACCATTATTCTACAGAAGGTATATTTTAAATTTAATATATCATTACAGCAGAAATTACAGTTTTCGCAGCACCATTATTCTACATAAGGTACCAAGTACAAGCCATCATAAACATGGATAAAAATAGCATGTATGAGATAAATCATAAATGTAATAAACACCTCAACTAGATATGGTAGGGACAATTGAAATTATGAATGTATGAGTAGTTTGTTGTGGCTATTTAGCTTGTTTTGTTTTTCATATGCATAATATGTGGTTAATTCTTATTTAGAAGGCTGAAATTTATATATTTTTAATATTTATATATTTTTTGTACTGCCGTATCCTATGCCGTATCCGAGCGCAAATTATTTTTTGCCGTTTCCGCATATCGTGTACTCCGTACCCGCTCCCGTATCCAAAACGTATGGGCTACTTAGGTTACAACCATTAGACAGCAAATATGAGACAAACTTTCTAGGAGTAGCTCATGAAAGCCACCAACTTAACATAAAATACATGACTGGGTTATAATTGGGCAACGGGTTGTTCCCACATTGGTAATAAGTGTAAGATGAGCAATTTATTAGGCACTACCCTCACCGAAAGCTTTGTCAATGGGGATAGAGGCTAGAGGGTGAGAGGCCAACATTGGTGAATTATATTCACCATTTCTCCCCCCTACTAACAAATGTTTTTGGTGCTTGTGCGCTAAGGTGGGTCCCCTTACCTTGTTATTATTAACAAGAATACTTGAGGAAAAATGTCATTATAGTAATGAGTCATGACTACTCATGGAGGTCATTTGGTTAATGACTAAAATCACACATGTAAAAATCCCACAAAAATACACAATTTAACATATACAAATTTTTGAAGAGATCAATTCATGATAAATATCTTTCATATAATTCTGATTCCCAAGCAGACATGCTTTTGGATTGTGCTTCTTGTGCATGTTGTTGTTTATGGAGTAGTAGCTGTATAGGATCACCTCAAAAAAGGTGCATGCCAGTCAATAATTAAAATGGACATGAGCTGAGTATAGATTACCGAGAAACTTCTGTCAGTTCTCATTTTTAGAGTGGCATTGAAAGACCTAAGGTGCGCCGGATCTCCTCTCCGATTCTTTTAGCAAAATTTGATTCTCTTGTATGCAATAATTGCAGGTACTCAAAGGCTGTCCAAATTTATGAAGATGTTGCACAGAAGTCAATCAACAACAATCTTCTGAAGTATAGTGTTAAGGGGTATCTTCTCAATGCTGGCCTCTGTCTGATTTGCAATGGCGACACAGTGGCAATAAATAATTCACTGGAGAAATATCAGGTTAAGAATTTGTTAAGTAATCATTTTTAAATTTTAATACTCCTTCTGATATTTATTGCAACAGCTCAAAATCTTGCTTATGCTAGTCGAGTCAACTGGATTTAAGGGAAGCTATATTAAGAAATCTTCCTAACTATGACATGAATGGCTATACAGGAACTTGATCCTACATTTTCGGGTACCGAGAGTGCAAATTCCTTGCTGTAAGTATTTCTTCCCATTCTATGTTTATCCTTATTTCAAGAGGACACTCACATTAAATGTATCTGCATATGGAAGCAGTTAGTGTGTTTCCAGTCCCCTATAGGCAGTAAGATACCAAAATATTATCAATGTGTATATTGGTTTCTAGACTGAAAATAGTAGTTGTTTTATGTTCAGGATTTAGCTGCTGCGATTGATGAGGAGGATGTAGAAAAATTTACTGATGTGGTCAAAGAATTTGACAGTATGACTCGATTGGTATGCTTTTACCTCGCGCAATTTGTTATATTATTATTTTTATTTGTTTTAAGAAGACAAAATATGCTGATGATTCAAAAGCCTATATATATTATAGCCTGCATGTATTGAAGGGTAGTTGTTGACCACTTTTCTTTCAATCTAAGTATCTTTGTCTAACAGAACTCAAGTTCTTACTGTACACTATACATGAGCATTTTACTGTACACACTATATCCATAGTTACCTGGAAACTCATGGGTATGGGGATGGGGGTATACATGAGAATTTTTACCGTACACACCATAACCATAGTTATGTTGAGACGTGTGGGTATGTGTATGGGGATGAGGGTATACACAATTTCAAATCAGGGTATGGTCGTAAATGAATCAGGTTACGACAATATTGTATATAAATAAAGTCACCACTAGAAGATGTGGGTATGGGGTCCTCGTCCTTGTACCGGAGTCTCCTGTTGACTATGACTATCTTTGAAAGGGAGTAGCATGTCAATAGCTTTAGGGTGTTTGCCATGTGATAAAACCTTGTTGATTGTGATTTATCAAAAAGTTAAATATAAGTAAAATTTGATTGAAAGAAGAAATTTATATTCATCAAGTTGGTTTGTTAGATGGACTATAATCTATACTGAAAGTAATCTAATGTACCAGACAAAGTATTTGAGGCAGTAGCCCTTAACCTGAGATTCAGGAAAAGCTTGAGATCATTATTTGCTGTGTGTTTGGGAGAAGCACTTTTGCAATGTTGCTGTGTATAAGGTTGATAGAGCAACATTTTAATCGTTTACCAAAAATTTTTCTTGCTGAAACATTACCTGTATTCTAGGGAATCAGTGAACAAGTATCGAGATTGATAGAATATATAGGATTGTACTAGGTATCATTATCATTATGGATTGCCATGAGTAGGCAAGTACTAAGGTTGCTGGACATTATTGCATTTTTAATTTCTCCTCTTTTAATATGCTATGAATCTTTATAGATTTTTTTAATATCTCAGCATTGACAGTATGCTAATCATACAACAAACACACAGATTTCTAACCAATCTTTGTTTTATCTCAGTAGTAATTCAATTCATCTTGAACACCATCCAGGGATTCATTATTTCATTTCAAGTTCTTGTGAAATCCTTCCATGTGGAGTTATTATTATCTTTTGGTGAGCTTAGTCAACATGCCGAAAATAGTTGCTAAAATGACTCTAGAAACTTATCTTAAGCTCTGCGCAAATTGCATCTTTGTTTGTTCTTGTGAATGTCTCATGAACTTTGTTTTGTATTCGAACATAAATTCAAATATCCTAACAATAAAAGTTATGATGTGAAATTTAGAAATATGCCCCACTGAAGCAAATTTTTGTAGACTTTCTGGCTGTTCTAAGAACCACCATACTCTATTGTTCTATTTTTAGAATGATGCTATAAAGACAATTTCTAGCTACATTGAAGGTGCATTAGGAGGAGCTTTGTAGCAGAAACATTTCAAAAGGCAATAGATGCATTTTATTTCTAAAATACTTGTGGAACTGATATGTTATTCCTTGCAAGCGAAATACTATTTTTGTTGAGTGCAAATGTTCTTTTATTTATCTTAGGTAAACGAATAATCATCCTACTTGTTCTCATCCTGCTTGTGTGATAGAAGGTGCAAGTTGGAATGCACATAGATTTAACTGCTTTGCCTTTTTCATTGGAATTTTGTTGTGCTTAACTAAGTAGATAAAGGTGTATGTGCTTCAGTTCCGCTTGGCTAAAGAAAAACTCACGATCTATTGAGGCAAGCCGCAACGTCGATGCAAATTAAAATTCATAAAAGTTAAAATGGGAAGTCACTTAGAGTTAAGAAAAATCTTACTTGTGATAGAATGTTTATTGCAAGAGGTTCGAGGTGCGTGGATACTTGCCCATAGAGGTACCATCATGTATGAGCATACTTCTTGTACTTATCTCGAAGAGCACTAAGGGGTGATCTGTGGGCGCAATGAAATTCCCAAACTCTTCCCCAATTGCGTCATTTAATTTTGGATCAAGGAGAGTCCATTGAATGCCCCCTTATAGACATCATTAACATCAACATTCCTATATGGTGGAATCCTCCGGGCAAAAAAAGGTTTTTTGTGCTTTAGTGTTTTGGATTTAAAGAATAGACATGATGCAGTGGGGTGGTCATTTTGTTCCACTTATCAATGAGATGTGATTGCACTCTCTTGAAGAAGCTCTACTTGTTGGCATTTATGGACTTAAAATTTTCAAACATTTAGAGTCCATTGACTGAACATGGATGTTCCATATAATAAATTTGAGTATTCTCACAACGAGCTTGGTAAATCTAAACAAGTAAGCCACATGATCTCACCATCCATCATTGAGGTTCAACCCTTCCATTTTGCGGCCCTCTTAGTGTTTGACTTCCTCCATACACTCTAAAGATTGTTGATAACCATGTTGCTCAACGCCTCTCATACCTTCACAATCCATCTCAAGACAATTATGTGTGAGGTAAATGAATTTTCAACAGCCCAACAAGAAATTAAAAGAAACAAAACAAAAAATCATTGAAAGATCTACATAATACAAATTTACAAAATTAAATTAAAATTATACATTAATGATTAAAAAATATTTACTTTTAACAAATACAAATGAAGATGCCTTGGGACATGTGATGGTTGGTGATGAACATTTGGATCTCACCTACCTTGTCACACTTGCTTGATCCGATCAGTTTTGGTCTCAGTAACTTTTGTAGCATTAGTTTGGGGGTATGAACTACACGAGGTGTTCAAACTCAACCAACATCCCCGTGACCTTGCAATTTTTAACATTGCCCATTATAATTTGGACAACATTCGCCCCTTAGCTTCAATGGACTGTGAGGATGTTAGTAATGAATTATGCATCCTTCACCTGCCCCTTACAATCAGTGGCCCCCAAAAACATTGTCCCTTTAGGGTACATTGCAGTCTTTCCATCTATTAGAAATGATGGACACCCTTGTTTCGATCCATAAACCCCTTTAATGAGCTGCGATGAATCATCTATGGGTTTTTTTCTTTTATCAATAAAGTGGTGCACACGTTTTCTTACCCTGGTTTGGGAAACCCTTTTAGGGACGTTATTGATAGCCTTTGCCATATTTGCCACTACGGTGATCTAAGAACATTAAATGTTAGTCCATATGTGTAAATACATCGATGAGCTATTCGGCTATTTCCCTTGATTCATTTTGAATCAACCTTTCAAATGGGCTTGTACCTTTTGTTCTTTTTGCGAGCAAGGGCTAAAACTTCTTCCTTTGTAAAGGATGTAGACAAAATTGGGTATGATGTGGCCATGATAGGGGTATGAGACAGAGCAGCACATGACTTGCTAGGTCTAGATCATTTCTTTGCCAAAGGGCGTTGTGATTTTAAGGGAACTGCCGCATTTGTTTCTTGCGCTTTTGATGTATTCGAGTATCATTGGCATTGGTAATCTCTTTCCATTTGGTCCAACACAAGTTTTGATGCCTTGGCTAGGGATTGCTCACCTAAGTGTACGAGGCCTTCTATGTGACATTACACTTTGTGCAGCGCCAAATATAAGCCCCTTCTCATGGAACTTGTTCTTTCATTGTGACATACTTTCAAAGGGGCGAGAAATGATTGGTTTTGACAGTTGCTGCCCCTTGGCCCACAGAATCAGCACTTGTAAGAATTCTGTCAAGTCCCTTTGGTTTAATTTTTTTACTATATAGTGGAAAAGAAACACTTTTCAAAGAATGTTTAAAAATAAATGAAAACAACCACTTTGGATATGTAAGAAAAAACAACTAAAATTTTACCTTCAATAAAAAAATCCTCTTTGTTGCAAGCTCCTTAAACTCCTTAGCACCAAATGGGCACTTATGGTGGAGTAGGTTTGCAAAGTAATTACAACGATGGCATCCTACAATGTCAGCTTTGGGTGGTCGCGAGGGCTTTGATGTCACATGGTAATTTTAATTTTAACTTTAGCTTCAAGTGACCTTCACTTAGAAATTTTTACTTTTTGTTGTAAGAATTTAATTGCAAATTCGTAATATCTTGGCCATATGGTGGAGTTTGGAGCCCATTTTTCTTTTTGGGAGAGTTTTTGAGTCGACATATTTGTGCAACTAGGTTGATTTGATTTGCCGGTAGGAAATTTTCGGAGAAGGTTATGGAGTTGTTAATCAATATAGTATTTTCAATGACAATTCGTAATACTCAACTTGCCTTGATTAGCAATGGGAATTTGGGAGACTTGTAATGATCAATGCCCTTTGATGAAACATAGATAATTTTCTTGGATAAAAAGAATACATTTACGGGACGGGGGACGGCGGGACGGGGTTTCCGGGACGGCAAAAATTTCTAAATTTTGGGGACGGCGGGGGGACGGCTGATTAAAAAATATATAAATATTTAAAATAAAAAGATATAGTGACTAAATTATATAAATAAGCTGAAATAAAACCATTTGAGATTTAAATAAGGTGAAACTTGAACTCATAAACATCAAATACATTCCTTAATACTATAATATCAATATGTTAATGTCATAAATTGAAAATTCATAATACATATTTGAATTTTGAATATGAGACAAGCTGAAATTTGAAATTTCAAATATATTAATATTACAAAATATAAAAGTAAAACCATTCTAAATTACGATTGATCAAGTGAATGATAGCTATATTCATATCATTAATCTCATAGCCAAATACACCAACAATTGTCTATTGTCAATATTACAAAAAAGAGGACAACTACAAGTATTAGCCTAAAAATCAGAATCTACATCTGAAGCAATATCCATGAACTCCTCCTCGTTGGTACTAGCATCCTCGTCCTCAAAGGTAAGCCCAATCAATCCTCATTTGCTGCAGTATTGTCCTCTTGACTGCCTCGGCTCCTCGGGATCTACATCCCACCGTAATGTTGGAGTCTGTTTGTACTCGGGTGTCTTGCGATCTATAAGGCCTTGAAAAGCACTTGTGTATAGCTACAAGCTTCTCGCTCTCGCGAGAGGTAAGCCTATTCCTCTTAGCAGAGTGTATCCGACCATACGTAGACCGGTTCCTCTCGGAGGCGGAGGAGGCTAGAAACACTGGGAAAGGAGGTGAATGGCAAGTGGTCGCGAGCGATCTGGAAGCCCATATAGTCACCACCGACTCACTTTGGCTTCTCTGTGCTAATGTTACCTGTGTCTCTGCCTTTCTTTGATGTTTTGTACCCATCAAGTTCAGTGAAGTCGAGCCACTCCATTATGATCTGTGAAGCCTCTTGTGGAGTGTACATTTTTTTAAAGGCCTTCATAAGGCCCTTCTTCACCTCATCATCATCAATGGGACAACTCTGCCTGGCCTCTCCACATACCATTTGGGATTCAGTGCATATGTAGCCATATGAAGAGGAGTGTTCAACTTCTCCCATCTCCGTTGAATAATGGGTTGTATATGTTCATTATAGAACTCCAAAGTGGGGTCCCTCACCCGAATAGTTGCCTTCATTTGCCCAAGCATGTTGTTAATGCACTCGTAGATCTCACCAAGATTGGGGCTATTAGAATCCCCATATTTGATGACACTAAAAACTGGAGCTATAATTGATATGATGTATTTCATATCAACCCAAAATGTTTCCCACATGACACCACTTCCTTCACTCTTTTCCCTTGATCGGTCTTGGACTCACACCACCTAGTCGATCTGTGTCATAATCATAATTTGCGGGGGCTCTGCTGACTTAGACATCCTCTCGACAAAATAAAATAGGATCAAAGCGGGTGTATTTGGTTTAAAAAATTCCTTCTTGAAAAATTTGAAAAAGTGCGATGATGTGTGGTGATTGCATATGAACTTTACGCACATCTCGGCATCGATCACTATCTGGTTAACCCAACCTTTGAATCTTCCCTATGTCTTTCGGTGCATTGTTCATGGCATGCACACAACATGGAGTCGATAAATATGCCTATATTCCCGCTCCACTAGCTTGCTTCTGTTGCTCTGCACACATAAGTTGCATGCATGTGACAACTCTGCACAACATTTGAAGGTCGACCTCCTCAATGGCATCCTTCAAAATCGATCATGAAACTCAAGCATCTTTTTGCTTCCCAGAACAATCAATTGCTCTCGAAGTACGGTCCATTTTGCAAGAGAATGATATTGATGAGAGGACGGTGTCTAATATCCATCCACCCATCCATGATAATGCTGCATCCATGTGACACCCATGTCACCTTCATCTCCTCCATCAATAGATTAACCTTGGAATAGTTTCTATCCAAGATTGTTGTCTAAGTTTTGTGTCTCGGGAGGCACATAACTTATACACACTTTACTGACCTTAGCCATAGCCTCCTTGTAATAAGGAGAGCGAGCAACATTAAATGGAATCCCAGCAGCATAGAAAAATTTCCCAATAGCATCATCTGCCTCTTCCCTTGCCTTTGAATCAAACATGTCAATAACTGAATTTGGGGCTGCCCCCACGGCCTTTCTCTTCCCTCTGCTTTCCACTTCTGACACTTCAAAACTAGAACCAGCCAGAGTATTAGTAAGTTTGCCAGTCCTATGAGTGCTCAATGGAGTATTAGCCGTAGAACCACGAACTTCTGGCACTTTGTCCGTGGTATTTCCATTGAAGATTCTCACCATCTCAGCTCTCTGCTCTAGTGAAAGGCCCTTACTGAGTGCTGACCCCCTTCTGTAAGATCGACAAGTGTGCATTGGTCTAGTGATACTTGCCATGCCAAGTCGGTGCACATATGTTGCACTTCCATACTTTGCTTCCCCCTCCAGACTTGGGGTTATCAATTATTTGGGCAAATTGTTGCAATGGCTTCTTCTTATCAAATGGTCCAATGGCAAATTTGGACAACATTTGAGAGGGGCAATTGGTAGCACTACCAACTGAACTACCAGTTGCCATTGCCACTACATTTTGTGTCCCTTCTTCACTCTCCCCCATTGTGGCATCACCAACTCTTCCACGACCACCTATCTCAACTTCTTGTTCAACCCTCTCCTGCTTTGATTCATGCTGATTCATACTCATACTCAGAAGAAGAACTCATGGTGATGATTGCTGCAATGAATTAAAAACAACCATAACTATATGATTGATTGATTATGTAATGAATTAATTTTAAAAAAAAGTAGCCAATATGCATTTTTTAAATCGTACAAACTATATGCGTGATTATATTGTGAATGTAGATGCAAATGCTAAAAAACAACCCCTAAAAAATGCAAAATATAATATAAATTTTAAACTAGAAATAAAATGTAATTAAAAAAAAAACGTAACCATTTAAATTTTAAATTTTACAACCAAACCCTATGCAAGATGCATTTTTTAAATCCCACAAACTATATGCATGATTGCATTATGAATGTAGATGCAAATGCTAAAAAACAACCCCTAAAAATGCAAATATAATATAAATTTTAAACTAGAAATAAAAATGTAATTAAAAAAAAAAAATAACCATTTACATTGTAGTTTGTATAACCAAACCCTATGCAATATGCATTTTTTTAAATCCTACAAACTATATGCATGATTACATTGTGAATGTAGATGCAAATGCTAAAAAACAGCCCCTAACAAATGCAAATATAATCTAAATTAAAAAAAAAAAAAAACTTTAACATGTATTGTAAGCAAATAAAATTATAAATACCTCTTGCTCCCTCTTGTTCTTGCTCTTGCTCTTGCTCTTGCTCTTACTCTTGCTCTCTCACTCTTGCTCTTGCTCTTGCTCTCGCTCTTGCTTGGTGTGAATATGAAATGAGCCCATATTGTAAATTTATAACATAAAATAGCACTTTTAGGGTTAGGGTTAGGTTAGGAATGTTACTTTTATGCTATTAGTCATATACAATAAAAAAAAAAAGTGTTTTTGTGTATTAAAAGTCTGTTTTTTTATTTGAAAATGCGTAATACGCCGTAGGGACGGCGGCGGGGGCGTCTGGACGTCCCCGGGAAGTTCGGGGACTTCTGCACGCGTCACCGCCGTCCCCCCACGTCCCCAACGTCCCCGGGACGTTTCGCCACCCTCCAGCCGTCCCCAAGGCGTTTCACGCCACCTGTACAAAGAAGGAAATGTGGGGGAAACGTTTCCCCACATCCCGCGTCCCGGGGCGTCGGGGCGCCCCGGACAATCTTGGGAAGAATTTTGTATGACATATTACCTAGAGCAACTAGTCAGTATTGATACAAGTTGTTGGCATGTGCCGATATAGGAATGAGAACAAGCTTGGTGACATCTATTTGATGCAGCATTTTTGATTATGCCCAGATTCTTCAATTAAGGCCAAGTGACGATTTTATATTAGATCCCAGAAAGTTTGATAGAAGAAAGACGGAAACCCATCCAACCCTGGAGCTTTATCAGGCTGGAATGAGAAGCCAATTTGTTTCAATTCTTCCTCTTGAGTGGCTTAATCAGAATTTTGTTTTTCCTCCGATTGAATTATTTGTGAGATGTGTTTAATGAATGATTTTGAGTTCTGATTTGTGTCTGACTTGGAGGTGTTTGTGTGAGAATTCATTGACAAAACCCTATTGCATAAGTCTCAATCCCTTCAAATCTAGACTGCACTGAAACATCCAGTACCGGCCTGTACCAGGTCTGAAATGTACCTGGTACAGAAACTGGTACTGGTACTCTCTGGGTATGTACCCACAGGCCCTGGGTATGTTCTGGGCATGGAAAACTGTACCTGGGACGTACCCAGGGCCTGTACCCACAGCGTATCCACACGGTTTTATTTAAAATGCAAAAAAATAAAATCTTGAGGGCTTTGACTGGAATTGAACCTTGGAAAGTTCATGTGAGATTCAACATTTCCGATAGACTCCCAAGGGTCAAGAGAAATGAGGACTTCATTTGGTTGACTTACTATTTGGGGGCTTTCTTGCTGCTCCTCATGGGTCCTTTATTCTTCAGTCAATTTGGAAGGCATGGGAACAAGTGAAGCACTTGGTGGTTGGGCAGCCTATCTTCTCTTCTTTTGACACTAGGTGCCAAGCCTACAAATTGATTTGGTGGAATCTGAAATATAATGACAATATCCTTGCCTTGACAAGAGGATGCTCTGCCCTCTTTTGGTTTGAGAAAGGAATTAAAATATTTCATGACTTGTACAGATTTGGGATGTGGGTGGAATGGACAGGCCACAAAGCTTTCTATAAGCTTCCTCAATCTCAGTTGAATGTATACAATGCTCAAAAATGCTTTCACCACTCCCTCTACTGGACTAATTATGGAGGATGAGAATGAATTTTAGGATACTATGAGGTGGCTAAAAGGGCCCCCCTCCAAGAGGTTAAATCCAAACAACTCTATGAAAAGATTGCTTTCTCCCCAAACTTTTCCCTGGGCCTTAATAATAAGGGGAATGTTTGTGAGCCTATTAGTAAGTGGACTTGTAGATTTAATGTTTTGTGGTCTTCTTTTATGCAGTCAAAGAAATCTTGCTTTAGATGGCTTCTAATTCATAATAAGCTTGTTGTTGGCTTCTAATATTTTACAGGTTGCTGAGACTATAAGCTTGTTGTTTTCTTTACATTTTTATACATATATAAATTTTTAATTTTTAAAAATATGTTGTATCTGACGTACCCAGGAGTTTGAATTTTTCTGTTTCAGTGTACCGGACCCGTACCTGTACTTGTATCCTGGCAGTCTAGCTTCAAATGCCATGATGGTCCCATCTGCTTTTTTGATCTGTCGCATAAAATTTATTTGCTGTTGATTTAACACTGACTTGTGAAAGAGTTTTGCATTGGAGTACCCTTGTCGTATCCACTGTTCTCTTGCCCTCTAGGACCAATAGCATTCTTCTTGTTGTTGCAGAACAACCAGCTGTTTTTTTCTGCAGCTATTGTATCTACTATCTAGGAGTGGGAATTTTTGATCACGGATTCTTTGCTGAATTTTTGCCAGCTCATTTATGGTTGCAGAATTTTGTGAAAAGATATTGCCAAATACCAGTTTGTTCCATGGTTTTGTTCGAGAAATTTAAATTTTGCCATAAACTTGTGAATAGCGCAGCATGCACACATATGCCTGTATCACTTCTGCTTCTTTCCACCATTTTTAAAATTTTTGAAATGCAAATGTGTTAATGGGATTTACTCAAACCTGAATTGAGCATTCTTTGGAGTGGTAGATTTGTTTCTTAGTTGTGAAGAGACTGGCCAAGGATCTCACAAGATTTGTATTGCTAGACTTTTCTGAAATTTTCTTATTTGCTGTGATCCAACTAGCTTATAAAAAAATTTTATCCAATTTTTCAGCAATATATTTCATTCCTTTTCTTCTATTGCCCCAGGTATGAATTCCTCACCACTAGAATGTCGATTTCAAGTTTGATGAAGATATCAGCAGCCTTTTGATTGAACCCTACACCTCCTTTCTTTTCCTCTAGGGATTCACATATTTAAATTCTCTATAATAATTTGCTTAGTCCTATAAGCACATTTCCAATATTACATATTTGTTGGAATTCAAACAAATATATATCAAGGATTCCTCAATGTCAATAATAGTTAGAATTGAAAATATAGCTGGACGGACCTCCCTGGGTCATTGCTCTTGTGACAGGACACAAAATTATTAGTTTGTTTCCCATATGGCTGCACACTTTAGTTTTTCACGGTTCTGGCTCTAGTAGTCTCTTCAACTCTTGTAATAGAATCATATCATTTTTTTTGGATTTCACTGTCTTTTATAGACAGGCGTATATTGGGGATGCCTACTCTCCCTATATTCCAAGAGAGTAATCAGGTTGTAGGGATTGAGTAGCAGCGGAGGTTCTCATCTTTGGATTTCTACTAGAAGTTGTTGCTTTGGGGTGCCGAGAGAGTAATCACATTGTAGGGATTGAGTAGTAGTGGAGGTTCCCATCTTCGGATTTCTACTAGAAGTTGCTTTGGGGTGCCAGATACGCATGGGAACATCCCTGGATGAGGGTGCTATCTCCTGGATCCAGAACAACCATTTCCATTGAGGATTATTTTATTGTTTTTCTTGTTTTAATTGCATTGACCAGCTTAGGCTCCCAGGTCTGAATTTTGATTGGAATCATATCATCTTTGGGAGACAATAACTTCTGTTCTTCTGATTTTAGATGGTGTAGAGGATTTGGAGGCATTTACTATTGACACAGACTGGATTGACTCGAGAGCTTTATCTGTTCGGCCTTGCGTTTGCTTTGTGGTTATTGGGGAGTTCCTTCAATGTCTGCACATTTCTTGTGTTTCAAGAACTTCTTTCATCTCAAGATGCTTCCGATCTTTAATGATTGCAAAGTTCATTACAAGACTGATTGGTGGTGGTATTTCCTCTCCCTTTCCCTTTCCTTGTATAGGTCCTGTCAAAATTTTCATCTGCTTGCTGAGCCTCAAGTGGCTCGGTCTATTTTTGCCCTTGGCCTTGCTTTAAGGAGTGGTTGGCTTGGATCTGTGTTTGCTCTTCAAATTTCTCCAATGTGGGGAACATTCTTCCCAGATGACCATGCTCAGGACAAAGCCAACAGAAGGGCATATTCTCATATCTCTATGTTTTGTGCGATCAACACTATTCTGCCAGGGAAGGGCTTTATCCAAATGCAGATTGACACATATTCCTTCATGGTTTAAAACCTCTGATTTTTTTGTGAACGCTGTAGTCATTATGCATTTTCCTATGGCATTCGCTATTATCTGAAGAGAAGCTTTCTACCAGTATTCACTTAGGAGAAGAGGGAGCCTGACCCAAAATGGGACAGTGCATGGTAGGTCTTCTGTTGGGTTGAAAGCGGGGGACTGTTGTTCCATGAATAATCCTGATTTTTTCATGAACCATAGTCAGGTTGTTGAATAGATTCAACAATGGATCATGCATTTAATAATTCCAGCTGTTCAAGCCTATTATTTGGATGAAATGTTCTAGATTGAAACTAGATGGATCAGATTGGGATGATAAAATAGATATTTCAAAGACCAAGGAGTTGATCAAGATTGTTAAAATAATCATCAATCACATATATAATGCCTATTGAACAGGATATTATTGAGAACATTGACTCAAGTGTCTGAAAAGTTACAAAATTCAAACCGCTCAATATTTGAAAACGCCGTAAAGTTTTCTTTTGAGCAAGCCATGACCAAGCTCAGGAGCAAACTGCAGCTTGGTCAATCTACCTGCACAAAGAGTGAACGTGTAGGTTATCAAATTGAACATATACAAACACTTAAATTAAAGAGAAGCACAGACCAACCTCTGCTAGAAATGTGCTTTTGACATTTCAACTCCACTTTTTCCATGTAGCTTTTAGGTGTCCGAAAAGTTTCAAATTATAAACTGCAGATTGTGATTAATGTGGCAGTGTACTTGTCATGTTTGTGTTTTCTATTTGTTTTTGTGTATTTCTTGAGTTGGTTCATCTGGTTTGAGCTTTTTTGCAAAGATTTACATTTCATGTGATTTTCTTTCATACTGGTTTTTACCTTTTGATGAAGTTGCAATTTATTTATTACAAGGCATCTCTCTGCAATTCCATATTTCAGGAAAGTCACAAACAACTACTGTATTTGATTTGGCATAAAAAACAGTATCCAGTTTAAATTGCTTGTCTTATACATAAAAAGATGTCTGCCATCTGTTTCACTTTTATGAATTTATGGAATGCCTTCCATTTCTATTGATGTTTGAATTTGTAATGATATAAATGTGAGTTATAATTGTAATATATTCAATTTGTAACATATTCATCTGAGTGATAATTAATATTCTATAAACTGGACAGGTCTTGAATAACCACTAGAGAGTATTGTACTAATTGAATGTGTAATTGGCTTGGTTTTTGTGACAATGAAAATGATCACTCCCATTACCAGTCATTTGTGGAGAGAAGGGTTCCACAATTTTACATTTATGTTTTGGTAGCTTCCAACAAGATTTAATTAAATTATTGTGTGTTATGCAAACTAATTCCTATGCAATTGCACCGAACAGGATCAATGGAAAACAACTCTTTTGCTTCGGGCTAAGAATGCTTTGAAAGCCAAGGAGGTTGAAGAGGACGACCTTACTTAAATCAGCAGTCCTTCGGATATGTGTGAGGTGGCGTGGAAGTAGCCTGTTTTCTTTAATTGTAAATCAGCTGTCACTTGGATTGTATATTTATGCGTGGTTAGGTTTTTGATGGAACATGTTTCCATACTTTTTCAAGCCGTTTACCCTCGTTAACTGTGTAAGGTCATGTTGAGGGCAACATATTTATTAAATATGTCTATTTTTTTGAACTTGTGGATAATTTTTTTGACAATAAATGTTCACGTATAGATGCTGACCTTATATGATGTGTGCATTATTTTGTACACTAAGATTGATGTGAGAAATCATGGATTATGCATTTGCTCGAAAATTTTATTGCTACTAACTGTAGTTGCAATGAATTGTCTTAAACCAAGTTTTTAAAAGATATTTAATATTATAGGCAGAGTTTGCAAGCAAACATTATAATTTACAGCATTGTGACATTTTGGTATTGAGAGATGAGTGAGATTGGAAGGGGAAAGAGATTGCCACATCTTTAAGCAGACAGGATGCTATTTTTGAAAAAAACTTCCCTTTGATAATGTCTGTAAATGCTTTGATTTTGTTTAATGATTCTAATAGATTTGCTATAAAATATTGTAGTCTAAAAATAATTGGGAAGGATAAGCGTTACTGCAAATTTCAATTGTGACTTAAACAAATGGCCTGAAAGTAGGGGATAATATTGAAAGATATAAGAATACTGCAGAAATTTATAAAAATCCATTAGTACGAAGATATTTTTATTGCAACATTGACTTGAGGTGTTCATATGATTAATATCCTCAATATTTAAATCAACGAATGAGCGAAAATTGAATTACGCAATGTATGGTGCTTAATATGTATATACATGCAGTATGTAAATCACTTAAATAAATTTTGGTTTGTTGTAATATCTAATTGTATTGATTGTCATTGCTACGAGCTTGATACAGCTGATTGAAGATATTTGAGCAGATTTTGTTAGGCATTTATGTGCTTATAGAACATTAAAACTACCATAAATTATTGATAAAAAAGTTTCTCGGTAGGCCTGTGATGTGATATTTGAAAATATGGACGTTAGTTTGATATGCAGTATTTTGCCTTCCATAACTTTTGATTTGTTACATGATATGAGGTCAGATTTGGTAAGCATATTTTTACTATACCAGCAATTGCACGGGAAATATGCGATGTGAACGTCGAAGGGGCAGTGTAAGCCGAGGTTGAATTTGAGGGACCAAAACATAAAAGGAGGAAGATGGGTGTAGAAGAGGGGTAGAGGGAGGAGAAGCAATTGGGAGATGATATTATCGGGTGGAACTGTTTTGTGGAAGCTAACTTTCTCAGGGGGAACACATGTAACATGTACATATTTTGTCAAATGTTCAATGGAGAAAGGGGATACTGTAAATGGGCCATTCGTAACTATGAATTCAACCTACTGAGCCCTTACGATTCCCTGGAATCTGTCCCACCTATTGGTAGATCGACCTCCGCAGGACTCCCCAAAAGGAAGACGGCCAACAACCGGATAAGCCAGACAAACAACCCTAGCTCTAAGTCAGTAAACCAACATTTCCGTTGGGGAGAATGCTGGCTGTACAATCACGATCGAATGGACGGCATCACCTAGAGACTTGTACTCAGCATGACAGAGATGAACAGTAATGTAGAGCACCTATAGGAAAGCCCTTCGGTTAGATCAAATTAAATTATTATTATGTCATTGATGTTCAGATGTTAATCTACGTTGTCCATGTCCTTGCCCACAGTCGGGGGAAGCCTCAACCCAATTGTGAATGCCCAACTGCTTGACTGCTCACATGGATGGTGAGGATTTATTTCATTGACGTACGATCATGATCGAATGGCCAGCATCGCCTAGAGCCCTGTACTTATACAGAGGAGATGAACGGTGATGTAGAGCACCTATAGGCAAAGCCCTTCGGTCAGATCAAATTAAATTATTATTATGTCATCGATGTTCGGATGTTAATCTACGTCGTCAAAATTTAGGGTTTGTAGAGTTAGGACACATTTTAAATTTGTTTTTAAGGGCATTTGATATAGATATTCCTTAGATTGATAAGATTGCGGTTGAAAAGATATGATATGAATTGTATAGCTTCAAAAGTATCGTATTTGCTGTTTGTTTCTCCATGTATTTAACAGCAAAATAAAAGTTGAGTGGGAAAAATAGACCCATGTCAAACAAACCCACCAACCGGGTTAACCGCTCTTCAAAACCCAAAGCAGAACATGGAGAGCAACACATCCTAAATGGCCTTGCAGACCTGTCATTTTCCTTGCATAATAATACAAGCACTTTATTTGAGATCCAGAGGTGTTAACCATGCTGAAACCCAAGTTAACGTTGTAAATTTAGCAGTAATTGGATAGTTGCAGGAGAATTAAATTAAATAAATAAACAGAACGTTATGGGGAACTGTGCTAAACGGAGCTCTCGCTAATAGCCGTCCTAAAATCAGCACCATTATGGGTTAAATCAGACCTGCACACGGAGATAAATCTGTAACCCTAATATCTCCTCATTTTATTGATTGATCTGGATCTGTATCTGAAGCGGGTGTCTCTGAGAGGAAACTACTGCCTGCGGCTGTTTTGTTTGTTGTATGCAGAAGAAGAAGAAGATTGAGGATTAGGAGGCACGTAATGTCTAGCTGTATTGATTTTGCTTCTTCTACCTGTGAGCACGAGAGCACATGCGCAACATGCACTGTAACCTTACGGCAGTCCTGCTCCTGTCTTTCGCAATGCATGGAAATTTGTGCACACACAGTAATTAAAAAAGTATTATACCTCAACTAACAAAGCTGGATGCGATTTGAAAACATGGACGTTAGTTTGATATGCAGTATGGTACCTTAAATAACTTTTGGTTCGAGACATATGCGGTCAGAATTGGTAAGCATATTTATATTATATGAAAAACTCAAAATAAATGATACAGCCTTTGAGGCCCCGTGAAACATTGACATTTTTAAGTATGTATCAGAGGTCTATCCACAAGCTCTTTTGATCATCAGCTGAAATCAAATGTAGAAACTTTTAAATATAAATTCAATAGTAAAGTGTAAATGTTAATGCAACTGTATTTTAAAATATCATTCGAGGATGAGATACCAAGCAAGTTTTTAATCATGCTTGATGTATAATTTAGGACATCATTTGAAAAGAAATTTGTGCAACACCCTCTGATAATTTTTTTGGAAGCTTTTACGAACCCCCTTACGAAAGGTTGACCTTTAAAGCAAGAAATATAAGGTTGGAAGCTAGTCTATACCGTTGATTATCATCCTAATTTGATTTTAAAATAAAAAAATTAAGCAACATAGCTTTCTTCTATTCCCTTTTGTTCCTAAATTTCCATGTTATCACATTTATAAAATATAATCATAATGCAAATTAGACAATTTTTTTGTTGGTAGTGGGAATAGCCTTTACAATCGTAACCGTTTCTGTGATTTCATTTGTTAAATCATGAGAATTGCCGTTCAAACTTACATCAAGAGCAAGGTGCTTTGTTTTCGCCAAGCTCTACCTCTTGTTAGCTATAAATGCTTGCTCCTTAAGGTGAAGAACCAGGTTTTGATAGACTTTGAACAATGTCTTATAATCGTGAATGAGTAATTAATATGTTTCACGTTCTCTGTTATAATGCTGGTCTCCTTGGGAAACAATGAGAAGATTAAGGTCAGTTTCGAGGAATTCAAGGGGTTTAACTTGAGAATTAGAAACAAATGTTAGGGGTTGTAGTAGGCATATTGGCCCTAGGCATAGGTTTAGGAGGATCTTTCTCAACAACACAAATAGGGGCTCAGGGAAAATTAGTGGGATGAAAGACTTATGAGTGGAAGTAATGATTGAATTTGAAGGACTTCCCATATTTTAATTTGAAGGGCTAGGTTAAACTTGACCCCTCGTAAATGACATATTAAGCATCACGTTACTTTTCAATAGGAAAAATAAAAATTTAACTACATTTCAATATATTAAATCAATAATATTTTTCCAAAACTTATATTTAGCAATATACTATCACGCTCAAAATATTAGGAGAAAAGAAGCAATAATAATTTGTTTATTTCTTTTATTGGTTAGTTATTCGACCTAGACCAATTTTCTTAACTACTAAAATGCTCTTTGTCATCCATGGGTATTTTGATCCAATTTATTAAAATATGTAAAGCCAAAGGTGGCAAGGATAAAACGCTGACTATAAAGATATAAAACTTGGCCCCAATCTCTATTTTAAAAGACTTGTGTGCTGATAGTGAATTTATTTTTGTCTCACCTACCACATTGATCAACCATGACATTTTATAGTGTGTTCTCTAGAAATTATAACCTGAAAATTTTGAAAATATCTTGAAAGATGTGTAAAACATTCCAAACCAAGCCTCTTGCATCCAATAATAAAGAGAATTCTCGGAACAAATTAAAATTTTGTTTGTAGAAAAAACAAATTTCAGCACTAGACAAGAACCTCATGTTTATTGACTTAGATACTCCTAGTGCCACATCTTTCAAATCATTTCAAGCCTTATAAAGTTGGCTAAACCAATAGAAAACATGGGCATGGAAGAGACACCGAGGCATCCTAATTTAAAGGTTAGTGTTCTCAAACTATATTGCACCTTCCTAAGGAAACAAATAGAACATTTATGTAAAATTCAAAGCATGCCTCTCATATATTCAATAAACCAGATCAAAGAAGTACAAGGTTATTCAAAAATAAATAAAATTAAAGGTAATAGAATGCCATACATTCAATAAATAATACCTTGTTTAAAAACATATCCAATAATATATTATCATACTTAAAATATTCTAGAGTAAAAAGTAATAATAGTTTACCATAGAGGCATAAATGTGGTCTACTATGTAAAATAGGCTTGTAATTAAATATATTCTACATTACATACCAAGTTGTATCAAATTAAAAAAATGTCCGAGAAAAAATTATCTCATTTTTTTAAATTAGTTAATGTCTTGTCTAACACATTTATATTGATAATATTCGAAGCGAGAAAAACCCATCATGACTTGATTTCACTTTTTTTTGTATGTAAATTGTTTATCTTTACTTCTTATTGGCTCATGCACAAGGTTGTGGATTTGGTAATAAAAAATTCAAAGAAACAAGTAATATTTAATAGGTCAATTTGCAAAATAAATAAGGGCATTGAGAATTAAATCTCTGAATTCCAAACATGATTTACTCGCTAACAAATGGTAAAAAAAAATATTGTTATTTTGAAAACAAAAAGAATGAACTGATTACTTATTGGATAGTGCTTTATCCTTCTGCACAATGATTTTGAGCATGATTTGTGTGAAGTAAATGACAATTTCTTAAATATAAATAATAGAATGTTAGAAAACATAAATTATGATGTGGCCATTATTATTTAATAATTTATTTGTTAAAATAAAATTTAACCTTTAAAAAAATTAGCTTGGCATAAAATTTGCATGACGAGCTTCTAATGAAAACTTGAATGCCTTTTAGTATTGACGTATACTTTTAAATTTCAATTTTCTTTTGTAGTGTAAATTTTTAATCACTGTCTATGACAAGATATAAGTCATTTGAAGCGCATTAACGACATCAAATTTGATCATTGAAGGGAAGGATGACCTCATAGGATTTTCCCCAAGGGCACAAAGGATGCAAATGAGTGGAATTCTTCTAGGGGATTGCCTATTCATTTCATATATTCGGAAACTCCTCAACGAGAAAAATCTTAGATGATGCATTTCCTCAACCACAAGAAGAAAACAATCTTCCTCAAATGATTAGGTTATTCTATTAACAACATGAATTTGAGGCATTCGTGAAAAATTACCTTTAGCGAACTTAGGATCTTAGGGATCACCTTTGAAGTTTAAATTCTCATCATGAACAATCTCCATGGTGTGTGTGTTAGTAGTTACCATGATGAGTGTGCACTTAGTCAATAAAATTTCTTTCAAAGACATACAATGAGAATTGGAAATGGTTTTGCGTCCTTGATAGGGGCGAAAAGACTAGCCCCATTCTCACGGTGATGATGAAATTATGCTTTTGACATAGTCGAACCATAGCGCAAGCAACAAGAAGAAACCTCAAGACAAAAGAGAAAAGATCCCACCAAACAATACTACTTTATTCCATAGTCGTCAAACTTTGAGGTAGAAAGGGGATGTAAACAAAATATAAGGGACTTGCGGCTTCATATCGGTGTAACTATGAAAAGGTATTTTGCCTTCCCCTTTAATAAGAGAAAGCATGAACATTATGTTCAACATTCATCTCAAACATATAATGTTGCTTAGAGTTATAGAAGGCTATGAAGACAAGTAAAGATAAATAGACCAATAAACTTATACAAGACAAACAATGCTAACATAATCTTAAGTTATAATAGTAATGGAAAATTGACAAACACCAAGCACAAAAATTCACTTAGGAAAACCTTTTCAAGAAAAAACTCGACATAACAACCTTCTTCCTTATTGCCTTAACTTAAGCCTTTATAATACATTAATGTACTTTGAAGTTCTCTCTTTGTTGATGAATGTCCAAGTATTTGAAGGCACATCAATAGGAAACTATCAAAATGGTATTACTATACAATATATAGGAAAGCCATGGGCTAAAAAGATAACTACACCTATTCTCACATTTTGAATGTATAGCCTCCACAAGTGTAAATCATGTAGAGTGTAATTTATGCAAATTATACAACATATATCCAACATTTTCCCACTTGTTGAACATTTTGCATAGGGGATTGTATGCACCCAAATTTGCACGATGTTACATTGTCGAAACAGTTCAAATCCCCGATGATGATAAATATCAATTCCAATGATGTTCAAGTCCAATTTCTAGCTTGCAACATGTTCTTGTAGCTCATTATGCTTTATTTATCTTTTCCTACCTTTTTCCCACTTTCCTTAGTTAATTTGTAGTTTTTCCTTAGCTTGTTAACCTTTAGTTACGCAACCGCCCCAATGGTTGCATAATTGCTAGTATGCCTGAGCAATGGGTTACGCTAGACCGATGGTTATGTGCACATTTAATCGAGCCTTTCCAGTGTGTCCTAGACACGTGTTGTCTTCTTAAAACTCATCTTTCTCACACGTTTCTTAACCGAATCAGCTGTTCTTGAGCTTGTTAGATGTGTATAGACTTCTTCTTCCCTACTTGCTATTATTAGTAAGTTAACTGCTACTCCCATGAGTGATGTGGCACTTCTTGGCTGCCAAGTGGGTTGGACCACTTCTTTGGAAATTTTACGTAAGAACCAAGCTTCTTCCTGAAGGATTGGTTGGAGTTTCTTGATTTGGAATTCCTTTGGTATCTGTCGAATTCGCAAGAAGTACTCAAGAAAACTAGTTTATTTGCCTTATTGCTCTCTTGCTCGCATTACTACTAAACTACGTGCAAACCAGCCTAGCTCAACACTATCCCATTCTTTCGCACACTTTCCAAAGACTAGTCCTGGACACGTTTGGATACTCATTGTAAAAGAAGTTGAGGGGATATCAAAAAAAGCATTGTCAGCGTTGGATTTTTCTGAGTACAACATTTCCAGGTTGGGGGTGTCATTAAATTCCTAGAGGTTTCTTTTGTTTATTTAGATAGATTTAAAGTTATAATCTGTTAGAATACATTTGTTTAGAAAGGTACAATTATAGTAGTAGTTACAGTAGATTTTATTTGCAAAGCTTTCGTTGAGGATTTCCTCTCAGCTCATCCCTATTGATTTTCTGGGAAGAATTCGGAGGAGATTCTTGCCATAGTGTGTTGTCATTTCTTCATTGTTAAATTGTTTAGAAAGTTCACTGCATTCAATATTTAGATTTAGTTTGCACATGAGCAAAGCTTCTGTTGAAAGTTCTTCCTTGCCTATCCCTGTGGATTTGCACAGGAAGTTAGTTTTAGAAGCTTCGTGTCTGCGTGCATCAATTTTATATTTCTCCATTTAGAAAGCTTCATTTTATTGTGGAAGCTTTAGGGAAGAATTGCTTCTGAGAATTTTTTCATTCTTCTCGTGATTCTGAGGTAGAGCCAGAAGAAGCAATATCCACAACTACAAATTAGGAAACCTTTTATTTTATTAGATTAGATTAAATCATGTGAATAGGAAATAGTCACATCGACTATTTCACTGTTTAGTTTAATTTGTTTTAGAGTAGAAGCAATTTCCATTTTATTAAAAGTAGTTGTGTTTATCATTGTGTAAATTTCTTTTATTTAGTTCCAAAAAAACTCAAAAATATAGATTAGGTAGATGTTAGATTTATTTGTTTAGATTTCTTTAATTAATTTCCTTTCAAACAAGTAGATTAAATTGTTCATTTCTTTTGGTTAATTAATTGGGAATGAATCTAGTCTAGTTAAGAGATTAAAACACATTTGTCTTTTAATTAAGTTAGATTTACTTTTCTTAATTGGTTAAAACAAACATTTCAACATAGTTTAACTTTCAAATTAAACTAGACAATTAAACCATAGGGAACTTACACTACCTGTACATAGCCTCTAATTCCCTCTTGTCCACTCAGCTCATAGGAATTCACACTACTCATTCTTAGTCCCTGATTCTCCTATAGCTCCCTTGATATTTGCCACAACCTTGCACATTCTGGCTATCTCGACACGACCCGGGTGGTCGTGTGCGTCCTAGAGTCACATGTTGATTCTTAGTACAAGGACTACAAGTTCATAATTTCAATAGCTAGGGAAACCATTCTCATTGATCTTTGTACGAAGAAAATTTCTTAGTACTCAAAATATTTGTCAATGTAATGACAACATTCTCTAATGTATCAACCTTTTCCAACACTTTGCCTTTTGGTTTTCAACCATGTCTCTAGAAAAATGGTACTATACATTAATATGCTTCGAGTGGACATGTTAAGCGGGGTTCTTTTCTAAAAACATTGCGCTTTCATTGCGACAATCTATCTCTACAACTTTATGTAAGAAAACCAACATTTGAATGCATGTAACCATACAACTTTCTTACTTGCACAAGTGGCTATCATCTACTCAACATTTGTAGTTGACAATACAACCATTCCCTACCTTTTTCTCTTTCACTTGAATGGCCCACCAATTTTTTTACTTGTATATCTTTTGTAGTCAAGATCTCCAACCTAATTAACATCACCAAGGCCTTGTTCAATTACTGTTTTGTTCTCCCCAAGACTTATTTTATAACATATTGCATATCTGAAGTACAACACAAATATTTGAAGGTCATCTTCACAAAAATCCAATGCTCCTTCCTTAGGATGGACATAGATCTACTTTCAACTCCCATTGCATGGGAAATGTTAGATATGGTATAAATCGTTGCATCTACAATAGGATTCCAACATCACTTGCATAAGGAACTTGATATATGTCCTTAATATATTCTTATGTCTTGGGACAATGTCCACTAGATAATTTTAGGCCAATACATAAGGGAGTACTCAAATTTCATTATTGCATACTAAATCTCTACAAAATAATCTCAATGTATTATCTCTAATTTAAACAAAATTTCATGTTTGAGTCGGTCCAATTTTATTTTTTGTATCCAAAATAAATTTTAAAGCACCCAAATCCTTCATATCAAATTGATATTTATATTGCTTGATCATTTCCTTGTTTCTACCAATTAACATGCTATTCACATATAGAACTTCAATAAAAAACTATTACCAACATGTTTGAAATATATGCAATGATAAAATTTCCTTGATATAAACCAAATTCCCAACACATAACTATCAAAATTTTGATTCCACATCCTTGGTGATTGCTTCAAGTTGTAGATACTTTTTCAACTTTCACACCAATTATTCATTTCCTTTAGCGTTAAATTTATGGCCACACTTTGTAGATCTCTTCCTCAACCTTTCCATGTAGAAATGTTGTCTTTACATACAATTTGTTCTACTTCAAAATGGAAAGGAACAAAAAAATCCAAAAGAAATCTAACGAGAAGATAGATTAGCAAAGAAGAGAAAAATATCATTGAAATCAATTTCCTCTAACTAAGAAAATTCCTTTACTACCAAGCGAGCTTTATACTTCTCCATATCACCATTTGTACGAAATCTCTTCTTGAACACCCATTTACAACCGGTGAGGTTTTCTACCAACAACCAATTTTACCAAATCCCATGTGATATTTTTTATCCAAGGAATCCATTTCTTCATCACAAAATTCTTACATATTTTTTTGTTTAAGTCAAATGCCTCCCTCACAGACTTAGGGTCTTCATCAATATCGAGATACTTCTCATAGAATAAACGTTGGATGAAAATCAAGTAGACTATAATTTTTGGTTTGTTTCGATTTGATAATTTGCATCCTCAAATTCAAAATACTTGAAGTTCATCCTAAAGTGGTTCTCAACAAGTTCTTCATATCAAACTCTTGGGGCTTATTTCGAACCATACAACGATTTCACAAACTTGCACACTTTGTGTTCTTGACCTTCAATTGCAAACCTTTTAACTTAGTTAAATAAACTATTTTTTTGAGATCATGATTTAGAAAATTTGTTTTTCACGTCCATTTGATGGAATTTCCATCAGTTTTGTGCTATAAAAGGCAACAAAATTTGAATGGTGGTCCATTTTTAGTATTGGTGGAAATGTATCTTCATAGTCTAACCCTTATTTTTAGCATAAACCTTTGCAAAAATATTTATTTGGTTTTTTCAAATGAGACATCCTCTTTGTATTTGTTTTGAAAGATCCATTTGCAACCAATGGGTTTACAATTGAGCGGGAATCAATGAATTCCCAAGTTCCATTCTTAAATAAAACATCATATTCAAATTTTTTTGTTTTTTTTTTTCTGTACATAAAGCTTTTCAACTTGTTTGAAGAAAGTTAGTTTTGAATAAAAAATAATATTGATTTCTTCTTTTGGATGGCTTCACAAGGTAAAATTTTCTAGTTTATCTTGATTATCTTCTATGAACTTGTCTATTTGTTGTCTTGATTTACATGAAATTTTGGTACATGTTTTTCCAACTTCATTAGGTTTGACATCTGTTAAATCTATCAATGTGAGGCACATTTCGAATATTTTTTTATTTTTCTTGCAAAATAATTATGCCTCATTGTCTTGATGTAAAATTCCTTCATCTTGTAGATGTTTCTCCCAAAACATGTTATCATCTTTTGATGAAGTTTTAATTTCTTCCGAGGGGGATTTTCTTTTTCAATTACCAAAGGAAAAATAGATTCCAAACTGTATGTCCCTCCCTTGATGTCTAGAATTTCCTTGAAAAAATCACATTTTATGAATTTCTCAAGTTGACTCCATTGTCAATCAATGTTGGTTGCGTCCTTTGTGGTTTAATAATAAAACATTTTTAAAAAAAATTATTGGTAAATAGTTTTTTGAAAGGGACTATACCCTTGTACAAGAAGGCTCAAAAAGCCAGATTTATACAATTAAGGCACAACAAAATGATCAAAATCAAGGTAAAACGTGAATGCCCAACAACAAAAACACTCTGCTCAGAATAGTACCCAAAACCAACAACACATCAACAAAAAAACAACTGATGTACAACAATCAAACAACCGTTGTCCGAAAAGAAAAGTGAAGCAATAAGGAACAACTGAACAACAATGGAAAACTAACTAGGTGGGGAAGCGGTATTTTTGGAAATATTTTTTTTTTTTTACGTATTGTTATCTCGCCTCCTAAAGCCTATGCATTTGGAGGGCTAAATAAAGGAGGCGTATTTTCCTTATCCTCCATGTTTCCAACTGGGACAACAATATTAATATCCTGAGTTAAATCTTTTGTAATTTCTTTTCTGTCACCAACTGAATGAGATTCTTTGGCATTTTCTTTGTTGTCAACAACTGGATTTTCCGAAAGAGGGGTTTCCAGAACAGAACCATATTTGTCTTCAGTATCTGCATTTGAGTCTAGATCCTCTTTGGCTTCGAAAACCAGATGTTCCGAGAGGGCGTATTTCCACCAGTTGTGTCTCTCCTTTTGGCGTTTTGCTATCCCGCAATCAGTAAAGATGTGGCTTAAACAAAAACACCTTCTACATCTAAATGGTAGCCCTTCATAATCTAAGGGATGTGACTAAGTTTTGTTTTGTACTCTAAGATCAATGTTAGCAGGAAGGTTTTTAGCGGTATCAAGTTCCACCAAGATCCGGGCATAAGTAGTATGGGTATAATAAGAGGTTTGAGAATCTATATAAAGGGTAGTTCCCAAGGCGTTGCCAATAGAAACAAGATAATCACGACTCCAAAATTGGAGAGGTAAATGGGGCAACCTGATCCATACAGGTTTGTAGGAGAATGATTCAGTGAGTGGGTTAAAAGAGGGGAACCAAGGTTTCATAACCAAGTATCTAGACTGGCAGATCCAGAGCTTGGATGCGATGGTGTTCTTATCAGCTATTGAAGAAAAAACAACAATGAAAATACCTTTAGCACACGGGTACAAATCTAACCTTCTAGCTAGTATCGGAGTCCAATGCTTGGAGATCCAATCATGAAGTGTAGGAAGGTTGGGCCATAAACCTCCAAATCTATAAATTAATGCATGTTCCTCATAGTAATTTTTAGAAGAAATAACCTCTTCCACAAATGAAATACACGGGGAAATGTTTGTAGGTTTCATAGGGGATCTCTTGCCATTCAATACTTCTTTGAAGGATGCGTTCTTGGTAGAGGCTCCCTTGCCAACCCTGTCCCTCTGAGGCGAGACAACACCGTCACAAAAGGCAGATTTTCCTCCATTATTTCTAGCCAGTCGAGGGGACTCTGAACCTCCATTATTTCTAGCCAGTCGAGGGGCCTCTGAACCGGCGCTACAATCAACTGTCTCATAAGCTTGATGCCTTTGGGTATCATCTATAAGAGAGCCCTGTACCTGTCTTGCGTCCCGACAAAGGTTTGTGGATTTCGCAAAATATTTCCCAGTATGCAGGGTATCTAATTCAAACCTCCATTACTGCCAGCCAGTCAAGGGGCCTTTGAACTGGCGCTGCCATCAACTGTCTCAAAATCTCGATGCCTTTGGGTATCATTTGTAAGAGAGCCCTGTACCTGGCCCGCGTTTCGGCCAAGATTTGTGGATTTTGCAAAATCTTTCGCAGTATGCAGGGTGCCTCCGCCATCATAATAAAACATCTCTTAGTATGAGATTTTTCTTATTTCTCTCATCCGACAATATGTAGTTTGAGGATTTAAAATATCCTAAAAATACATATTTTTGACTCTTATGGTCCAAATTGTTCCTTTTCTCCTTAGGAATCGATGTATGGTGTGTGGATAGGAAAATTCAAAGATGCAACAATGAAAGAATATGACGACACCAAACTTCATATGGAGTGTTCATTTGAAGCACCATTGAAGGTGACCTGTTACATAAATAAAGTGTTGTTTGATCTACTTCTTCCTAGAAATGTAGTTTTACTTTGAAATATAACATTTCTTAAACCATATTTATTAGAACTTTGCTCATTCTCTCAACTATTCCATTTTCTTGAGGAGTGCGAAGGACTATGAGATGATGCTCGATCCCATTTTTGTTGAGATATGCTTTAAACACTTTTTGGTGTTTCACATTTAAAGCCTTAAAGTCCCCTAGGAGAATCTTCTTATTTTCCAGCAGTAGAGCAAGTGATGAGTTATTGTTTTGGAAATGATTCTATCTACAACTATCTTAATGGCTCAATATTACTAATTGACATCCATCCAACCTGCAACTTGTCTTCCTTTGGTGAAGCTCCCTTTACCCTAAAATCTGTAAAGTTTGTGTGGGGAATATGCTTATTTGTGAGAATAGAGACAAGCAAGCGACAAATTGTTGCTTTGGAAATGACTAAGAATAAGGGCACATATATGCATTTCAAATCCTAAGTCATAACTCCAAATACACCAAATGATTCATAACCCGTATAGATGCCCTTATTCTTGGTCATCTCCAAAGCAACAATTTGTAACATGTTTTGCTTTGTTGTTGCAAATAAGCATATTCCCAACTACCAAATTAGGATTTAAAACTCATATATATGCAATTATTTTGTCCATTTCCAAAGCAACAATTAGTTACTTGCTTTGCATTGTTCTTGCAAATAAGCATATTCCCATGGGGGACTATAAAGGTTTTAGAGTATGGTGAGCTTCACCAAAGGAAGATAAGATGCAAGTACAAGGCCTTGGAGATTCATAAATAGGAGTTTCACATCTTGAGAAGTACACCAAGTCTTAGAAGTCCCTTACTATGGTATACAAGGGTTTATTCTATCATTCTTAAATAGAGAAGTCAGGTATGGCACATGTGACAAACACACTATTGAACTTCATTGGACATGGATGGTGATGTTGGCTAGAAGTAGTATATAAACAGGATCAATGGGGATCTTAAAAGTGGGAACAAATAAATAAGAGGGGAATAATGTAAGAAATAGTAGGCATAATGAAATCAAATATGGGGGCAAACATGAGGCACTACGAGGAAGATAAAGGAGGAACAACTCAATAAGAATGCTCAAGCCGACACACCCAACCCCGAATTTGGGAGATAAATGCACCAACATGAATTTGACAAAATAAAATGTTAGTAAAGAACGAGGTGCATTTGAAAGAAACATACCAATCCAATTAAACAAATCCAAATATCATGTCAGATTTGTGCTCTAGAAATTTATTCTGATTCAGAAAAATGCTAGTAGAAAATCTCAAAAATGCCAAAAAAGATTGTTGAAATTGATACTTGCAAATATAACCCAACTAATTTACCCTTTTGACTATTTTGGTCAGTAGATGCTCGCAAGTCATTAAGCCACTTTGAAATCTCAAGCAGCATTGTTTTTCCTTGATACTTTCTTTTGCACTTGGTTCTGTGATGTGGATTCTGACTCCAGCTAAAGCTCTTTAATCTGAAAACTAAAATTGAGACCTTTAAATCTACCACATTTTCCGTGTTTTCAACTATGTACAAATTTATAACAAAAATCATAAACAATTATAAAACTTTAATCGTTTGAATAATCTGTAGTATCTAGTTAGAAATAGTAGCAATACTATACACCCTGTTGAACGTATCCTACATGACAAATTCAAGAATAGTGGCTATGATTTCCTCACTCTTTTAATGAGATCCATAGGTTCCATAGCTCGACAAAATTGTTCACCTCTTGTTACAAACTTTGCTTGCTCTGGCATATTATATCAAAACATCCAAATGAAATTTGGTCAAAATAGGATGCCCACTAAATTTGTTTTTTCCATTTGAATTAGTTTTCATTAATATCAAGTAATTGTTAGAACAAAAGCACATTGTGATTTCTAAAATGTACATTAACAAGCCCTACGCAACATCTATTAGTCACTTTATATATTGTTTATTGTGAATTAAATGTAAGAACATATCAAGAGTTCATTGTCAATGCAATGTATTATAAACTTCCTGACACGGTTTTAAAACTCCAAATCAAGGCTTTGTTCCCAAGAAAACCAATGCTTTATTTCTACCAAAGAAGCAGACAACACAATTAAACAGATTTCAAACACTGAACCAGGCAGCTACATAAGTAAGCTTTGTTTCTTCTTATTAAGATTCTACATATTTGTAGATAAAACAAATTGCAGAGATGTTAATATATGCAATCAGGTGGAAATGCAAAGAACTTCAGTGGGTAATGTACAAATTTCAGCACTCAGTTCTAGGATTTACCAGATAAACCAACGTAAACGACAAGTGCACTGAAGTTTCATTGGAAACTCTAAGAAGTTCAAAGGGAAATAATTGCTTGGAATTTGTTTAATCCAGGTCCTTCTTGTGGAGAATACCAATGGGAAATGAGTAGCAAAAGTGATATTTAGAGAGGGAAGAGTAACTGTAGTTGATTTCCCTTGTTCCTTGTGGTCAAAATAGTACCAACAGTGGCATAGTAGCAAAAAATAGGGGTTTTGGAGGGAAAAAAGTTTTTTTATGTTTTTTTAATGTAATATTTTAAAAAACAAAAGTTCCAGGTTTTAGATATGGGCACAAAAACAGCTGCAGTACTTATATGCCAGTTTTTTGGGGTCCTTACCATACAATGTGGCATGGACACATACATACACACATTCGTACATACTATATTTATATCAAAATTTTGTGCCGAATTAGGAGACAAAGTTATTTTAAAACATAACTTTAGACAAGGATGCTTATGATCATGCTCTCCTAGTTCCATCCCCATTTTAACCTGAGGTGCAGATCACCTCTAAAATTGTTAATGAAATTTCTCATGAAATTTAATGTCTTTGAAATGATTGATGTGGTGCTCATGAACACTTGGAAAATTTACAAACCAAGTTTTCTCAACATGAAGAGGAATTCTTCAAGTAGCTTTATTGGTCTCCAGGCACATTTTAAACAATAATATCCTCTGTTTAATTTTGAAAGCTGCTACTTGACATATTTATTTTCAAATAAAAACAATTGGCTGAAAATTTATGGATTGGGACATGTTTGGATTTCCTTTAACTTCAGACATAGAAGAACTATGGGAGTTATTGAATTTTCATGCCACTCCCTGTAGTCCATTGTGAATGACTGCAGAAAGTACCCAACCCAAAATAGAAATTCTTGGCATATAATTGTAGTTTATTGGATTTGATATTTCTTGACCATTTTTTTGCATCGAGTAGATGAAGGTATATCCAAACCTTTCTAGATGTGATGTGGATAAAGTCTGACAAGTTGTGTCTTGTTGGATGCTGACTGCACTGTCATATCCAAGATATGTCTGCACATGGCCTGCAAATGGTGGCATATTGGATAGTTGTTGCTGCCACATATGTACATGGATCTGTATTGGATATGGGGGAACATATAGGATTACTGCATCCCAAAGTATCTGGTCATAGAAATGAATGTTTTTCTCCTGATAAGGTCAACAATGAACTTTGAAAAAACACTTTACTTAGATTGATAATTTAATAACTGCTAACCGAAAAAATGCCCAGTAAAAATACACAATGAAAATCTAGACGGTGCTTTTCCAGTCCATTGCTCTTTTGATGATTCAATATTAATAGATCATTATGAAAATGAAACATACGAAATTATCATCTCAATAATTATTCTCAATTCAATTAGTAAAATTAGAAGGAGACTATTAGTCTTATTAAAGTCCACTTCTACCCCATACTACGAGTGAAACAACATCATCATGCCACCCATTGCATGATGTTCCACCCGGTCTTCTTGTAATCATTTTCAGAGATAGTAACACAAAAGGAATAAGCCATTACCCTCCGTTTGCATCCAAAGAAGAAAAAAAACAATACATAAAATAATTATATCCTACAATAGCAGAAATCAATAATATAATTAGCCTCAGCTCAAAAGCGATAGTATCATCAGTTCAATATCAAAAGAAATAATATCATGGGCTTCATCTCAAAATGAATAAAATCATTAGCTCCATCCCAAAAGATATAACATCATCATGTTGTACCTTGAAAAAGTCCACCAAGACAGAATATCTTGAACTAAGAAAAAGAGGCAGATCCGCAATTTCCAGAAAATATAGTAACAATTTAGCCCATTGGATTGATAATTCATCCCTAAAAAACCCTAGATTGTCACAAACATATAAGCATTAAAAGGAAATCCTTGCAATCAATTGGAATAGAAGATTAGAAAAACACACAATACGTGAATTCGCCACCACCGCCCCGCCGCTTGATGGGAGGAACCCCGACCGCGCTCCATCTAAAGAAACCGTGCTATTGCAATTTGATTGCATAAGGTAAGTGGTGGGGGGAAAGTTGCAAGTGTTAGATATAATTTTTTTAATGTACAAGTTTCATGTAGAGGCACTGAAGAGTACAAAGTTTAGTATTAAATGGTTGTTTTTCTAGAATTAATAGTGAAAAGTAAAGCTTCAAACAGAATCATCAAAGAAGGCATGGGATAAATTTACTGAAGGAGTAGTTCAACTTCAATTAGACAAATGAAGTTTGGGTGGTTCAAAAGGATAAGCTCTCTCAACTCAATATAATATTGAAGTCATGGGATGAATACTATTTAAGTCTATCTCATCCCTTCCAATTGGTTCAGGAAACTGCATATACAATGCAGTTCAGATAAGATTGAAGGCATGTGGTGAATATACTTAAGTCATCCTACATCGTATAGGGGCTGGCTTAACATAATTCAATCTTTAGCTTAAACTGGATAATACAGTTCTAATGTCTACAAAAAAACCTATCTTGATTGTCCTAGTCTTTCTGCAGACTAAATTCCATAAACCAAAGTCATGTCTCAGTGCGGTTGTAAGCATTAGAAACTGATTTAGAAGGAGAAGACATGGCTTAACTCTATGACAAGGAATAATTTTTTTCATGCACAATTTGGTCCCATGAGAAACAACCAATGGATTTTCGTAAAGCATAAACACTCAAAAAGTAGGGAAACAAGGGACTAAAGCTTGAGCTTTGCCTAGAAGAGCATTTGTGTTGCTATTATAATTGCTATTGGAACATGATAAGGGGCAAGAAGGATAACAAGGACGAAGGCACAAAGTACAACATACTGAGGTGCAGGGCGTATTCTTGTTGTATAAAGGTTATGGTTGTGCAAACTAAAAAAATGTCGGGTGATTTGGCTTGGAGGATTTGACTCACGCTAAACAGGGAAATTGCATTTTTATTTTCTGTGTTGTTTTTAAAAAAATCCCCTTTTCCTTATTACATGCTAGTAAGATTTCACATTGTTACTTCCACTAATTGCAATATAAACACCCTATCGCACAAAAATCAATCAAAACAAAAGGAATAAGGTTATTTTAAAACCCATGGTGGTCAATTTGTCAATGCTATACTATATATAGCAGGTAAGTACCATCCAATAAGCATTATTGTTTTAAAAATAGTTTGAAAATTTTAAGCTTAAAAATACTTGCGTTTGTAAAAGAAATTTCAAGCCTTGGCCTTGTAAATATCAAGATACTATTGAGCATAGCTTCAGAATATTGTGCTCTCCACCAGGAACAACCCAACGCCCAAAAATAAAACTCGACATATATACTAATGTGTTGCTGGAAAAAATTAGATGGAAACATGAAAGATGATCACCATAATCATTCATAATGGCTTGATAAAGGGATTAAAAATATCAAAATAAAAGAGAAGTAAAAGCGTTGATACCCTAAAAGACATACCATTCACATAATCAGTGTAAAACGCTTAACCTAAAAATGGTTCTACTATACATGTCACAGTAGCCAGTAGCGGAAGGATAATCCTGAGAAACAGAAACAATATGATTATCATCATCGTCTACTCAATTTGGCCATCCCAAGTTGTTGTAATTATGTGTTTATATGACATCCATAGTGGGAAGCTTACATGTATGGTGGTGCTGGGATTTCAGAAATATGTCAAACCCTTACCTGCATTTGGGATTACATAGTATCAGATACACTCAAACTACACAGTAGTAAAAATTCACAAAATATGCCAGCATCGCATAAAAGGGCATAGGATATTATTTCTCACCTTCCATTTGTGTAACTTCTAACTATTAATAGTTATTAGTAGGAGAATTTTCAATCACATAATACAGTGTATTGTTTTTTATCTGATTCATTTCTACAGCTTGTCACTTTTAGATATAAGTGGGCATGATAAACATCCTTGCATGATGTCAAACTTGATGTCTTCATCCCCACTTATATTAACGTGTAGCATTGACTTGTCATCTTTATTATTAATACAAAATTAACAACCACATTTAATAAATGGAAATTTGACAACTGAAACAACTTAGAAGTGAGGTAAACTGGAAGACTTATTAAATGTCAGCACTACATGAAACAGATCTAGGACTAAAGAAACAATCAACTATTTGAAAAAAGGTAAAATGTCTTGCATATCACACACTTGACATTTCCAAGCAATAGGAATGGATATTCCTTCTTAGTCCTAACGGTGACAAACTCCACTGAAACACAAATTGAATAAGATCAAACATTATGCATAATCATTTTCAAGCAAGCACAGAAGTACAAAACATTGAATCCAAGCACTAAAGTGCAATAGGCCACTATCAAGCCCACAAAAACGAAAGCACATATGCAAATATACGGCAAGTAAGCCAGTAGGTTGATGATCCAAAAATTATGCATTATGACAAGGAAAAATTTATTAGATATATACACTTGTTTTGTACATGAACCGCATGAAAGAATGCATAAACATTAGACTTCTGAAACAACTCCAGAAGTCGTTATTCTCGGTGAACTCACATTCAACGAATCACTTGTTGTTGCTAAACCCGTATCATGTTAAGTACATCAACCGTATAATCCAAGTAATATTTATCCTTGCTTGGTTTTTGGCCAACAGTGCAAGCAAAGACCTCCCTCTTTGAAGTTTTAGGCAAAGATGTCATTGCACTGTCAATAATCTCAAACATGTCTTCATCTGAACGATAATCACCAATACACAAAACAAAATCAGGAGGACTCCCTGCCTAGCCATTGTCGTTAAAATATTTTCAACTACAACACCTTTGCTCACACCCTACAAATTTTGAAGTCAAACAACTTGGCAAACAACCTATATATGATATTTACATGCTAATCTTAATTTACATACAACATATTCATACCAATAAAAGTGAGTTTTGTAATGAATGGGCTAATAGGATTATGGTACAATACTATGTGGCTTTACTTCCACAATTTTCTGGCCACTCTTAACAACAACCGGTTCATTTGCAAGAACGCTCTCAAGATGATCTAGCAACTCCTTTGCTTGCCATGAACCAAAATCGGATCTCGCATCCAAAAAACAGGTATAATTGAATTGAAATAGAAATTAACAAAATAGAGATTGAATGTGCTAAATAAGCTCAATTTGAATTGCTTGCAGAAAGCTCTTAAGAGGCAAAGTAAAACCATCATGCTATACTTTGAATATTCAAGAAAGGCATGAATTTGCAGTTGTCTTACCTAAAGAAATACCCATGCTCTGCAGGAATACCAAGCTTTATGCATGGTGAGAACCATTCATTCAAAGGTTTTCGTCCCCGACTACTTACAATATAGACCACATTCTTAGGATCGTTGCAAAGAGTATTTAAGAGTGTCAAAACTTCTGGGCTTGGAGTCTTGTTAATTGATGTTTGAGGCATCATTGTACCATCATAATTAAGAAGAATTGCTCGCCTATTACTCAAGCCTCAATATTCCATGGATTTACACGAATAGCCCCACTTAAAGAGGGTGAACAGCCAATGAATTCAGACACTACCAGCATACTTCTTTTGGGAGTATCAGATGGAAGTCCAAACTTGGCGTCTAGTTCTGCTATGCATTGCCTACAAACAATGTATTCATATGGGATAAGATTCATATCCATCTTTCTGGATTTTAGTACAAAATCCTTCCAACAACATTTACTACACCTGCCTGCTACTCTCACACTCCACAGTGTACAAAATCTCAGAGCTATCAGCATGGCCTTTGCCCATCTTGGAAAACAACATAATAATAAATAGTTTCAGTCTCTTTATACCCAAATCATTTCATTAATATAACCTTTTTTCCCCTGTAATCACAGGGCTGAAGGAGCTTAATTTTGTGCCACAGGGCACATCTGTTTTGCGTGGATAATTATTGTACATTCCACTACCACACATCCACATGTTAATTATGATATGTATTTTCCTTCATTATGTCATTAATGAAAGCAAAAGAAACCTATAAATAAAGGGTAGAAACTTGTAGGATTTGTAAATGTATAAGCTAGGATGGACACTTTCGGAAACATTCTAGTTTCAATTGATGTATTGACCAGGTTTTGGCATTTTTATTTTGATACCAGAAATGAGAAAGATGAAGCATGACGAAACGACAATGCAAGAAACAAATTACAAACTATTTTCCATTTGTGGACATATGTTCTGAATTTTAGATGTGATAATACATAAAACATAATATTTGCTCATGAAATCTAATCTGCTTAGAATGTTTTGAGGGGCTAGAGCAAAGAAGAATGACATAGAATCTTATTGGACCAATTGAGGTCCTAGACCTAAGAAAACCAAAATTTGAGCATATTTTCATAAGGATGCCCTTGCATCATAATTTGATCTACTATGGAAAAATTACCTGTATAACGTGGGCATTCTTTCAACTTTGATTATAATACATCCTAATACTCATTAAGCACAGAGTTCTCATTATGTGAGCCAGATGTAATGTAAGATGAATTTGTCTGAATAGTATTCACTATAGTCAAATCTAACATAAAGTGTAGTCCCAACTATGTTACCAGAAATGAGAAAGATGAAGCATGCCGAAACGACAATGCAAGAAACAAATTACAAACTATTTTCCATTTGTGGACATATTTTCTGAATTTTAAATGTGATAATACATAAAACATAATATTTTCTCATGAAATCTAAAGATTCATAAGCCAAAGCTAGAAATTAAGACGAAAGAGGCACAAAGAGCAAACTGCCCATTCAATTTCCAGATATCTTTTGGTTATAATCTGTTAAGGCTGTCCATCAGAAGTACATGATACGGTGAATAAGATAAAATTAGACCAACCAGATTACCATACATAGGAAATCTCCCCAGAAAGAAACCAAATTGTCATTGTAGTCTTTATGGCATTTTGTCAAACACTTGGCAACATCCTCTATTCTACCACATTTTGCATACATCTTGACAAGACCACTCCCCATGAATGCATTGGAGGCCAGATCAATCGTGGTTATGTAATCATGGATGTCTTTTCCGTAAACTTATTTGCGCAAAAGAGTTGAATAACCTCTGCATGATGGCCTTGCCTTCCATTGCAATGTCCACACTCCACCAACACCACAGGTGGTGAAATGAAGCCATCACTGTTGCAGTTTCCAAAAGGTTACAGAGTGGTAAGGAAATAGCCTAGCCCATCAGCAATAGTCATTTTCCATTCCAGACTGGTTTTGGGTATAACGAGTTGTGTTCCTTGCAAAACAGGTCATCATTGACCACTAAGAAAAAGCATTGAAATGATTAAACAACCCACACTCTCAAACCAACTGTTATCAAAAGAACCCGAGGCTATAAAATTGAAAAACAAAAGACCACTGCTTCCAATTGTCCATTCAAACGTTCTTTAGTATCTTCAACAGGTTCTATACCCTTACTTCTGCACATATGGAGCAGAAGCTGCAGAATCCATTTCAAAGCCAATCTCATGAGGAACAAGCAACTTTAGGTTTCCAATCAGCATCTCATCAGATATCTGGGAAGCAGGATTCCAAAGCAGGCCCTCCCTACCACAAGCATGCATATTTAATTTCCTAGGTTCCTGGTCGCGAAAGGCACTTCACCATGTACCCTGCAACTGCAACTGCAACACATGCAACTAAGGACAGTGCCCAAACGTGGAGGGGAGGACAACTAGCAATGAAGGATGACAAATACCTCAAGCAGGAGACCGTATGCCAGGCAGCTCAAGCAGGAGACCGTAGTCGTAGAAGATCAATTCCATAGTAGCCACGCTCCGGTGTAATTAGTATACCCAAATATTACATGTCACAAAAGACTTGTTGACAATCCTCTTTCAATGAGATGACTTTTTTCTTCAAATTGAAGGCTCACATACGAGTTTAAACAACTTTCCTTCCACAAACCTAGTCAAGATAATTGTATTGTCACGGTTTTTATTATTATTACTTCTCCAACATATAGAAAAATGGAGTGGCCTTATTGTCGTATGAGAATGAAGGACAAAAAGTTTCATTTCAGTGAGAAAAGTATAATACATTGTAGATAATAAAATATGGAAGTGTTGGTGACTTGAATCAAATTTTCGTTTTCCTTCATGTCACGGACATTTTTACCTACCAAATATACATAAGCACATATTTATTAGTGAAACTCCTCAAATTTTGAAAGCCATGTGTTTCTTGGCACCAAGATCTCTAGAACCCGGAGATAAAATCAAGTTGAATTCATTTAGGCATAATTGAAATAATCTAATATGGAAAACACATACTCACTTACAAAGTGAACAAAGTTTGATTATAAGATTTTATTATTGTTCTTATTTACTTCATTTTTTTATAAGATTCAATATTATCTCATGATGTTTTTCATTCACGAGCCTTGCGACTCCCTTTTCTACCACATTTTTTGCAAAACACATTTTCTCTCATTTTTCTTCTCATAGTGTTGACAATTGTTTCTATCAAAATTTCCTCCTCATCCTCCATTTACTCCTTTGCCTCTGTCATTTCTTTCATTCTTAAAAGAGGAAATCTTATTAGAAAAATTAGAATTTTGAAAAGCATAACAAATAATTTCTCTTGTGGTTTTAGTATTTCTCCTAAAGGCTTTTTATCTCTCAACCATATTTTCAACAAAATGATAAAGAGTGACTTCAATTGATTTCTTATTGCAAATACTCTAAATAGGTTGAATATGTGGGACGAAGATATTTTATGAAAACAATCATATATACATCAATTTTTCCTCCATAAACTTCAACATCACAATTCATTGCGTGGATTTATGGAACCACTCATTGCATCACCATTTTCAACTCAATGTTGAACAATTTCAATTATAATTATATGAATTCTAATTCGAATGAAAAACATACAAATAATTTAACTTGTGTAGTGTTTCCCATGGTGTATTGTGATGAAATAATTTTCCATCAATCGAGGCATGCATCAAAGTCAATGCCTTACAATTTTTATGCCTTCATATTTGTAATTTTGATTTTTTGGCTGGTTTAGTTGGTTGTGTGTCTCCATCACAAATTTCAAACCACAAATCATTGAATATAAGGATATTCTCAACTTTACTTGATCGTTCTAACTAGGCGTCCTTCTTGGTTAGTGTTGTCCCAACTATTGTTATGATTGAATGCATTTTTTTATAAATGGGAGATGGATTGGTTCCTTACTACTCACTTATGTTTCCATTTCTATATATTGCCAAATTGAAAAACTAAACCTCTTCATAAGATTTCCCTTCATATACACCTTTTGGTATGTGGAAGAAGGTCCATCTTTTGTTATACCCATCGATACATAAAGATATTTTAAAACACATGAGAATAGAGTGGTACACAACACTTAGGAAACATGTACAAATGTTTCTTCCTATCAATGGCAAACATGTAAAAATGTTTCTTTCTATCAATGGCACCTTGTTATAAATATATTACTATATATGGGCATAATAACCTTTTATACTCAAAATTTTTACTACTATGATTCATATCAAATGATAGCGACAAATGGATAATGGAGGGAAATCGTCGAATGATTTATTTGTATCCTTATTACTTACTTGTAATTTATAGGGTCAAAACCTTAGACACCATTATTGTAACTATGTTAGGCATTAGAAGAAGTAGTTCAAGTGTGATGAATTTTCTCATATGCATGAACCCAAGGTGCCACACATATTAATCATTACGATTTTTTTAGGTTTGAAAAAATATTTTGATTATCGTTTTGATTGAACTAAAACGATATATTTTTCAATATTTTTAATATCATAAAAATTATTTTAAATGAAAATATTTCCTTTTTAAATATCCTCCAAAACACTTCCAAGTAAGAAATTTCTATTTTTCCTAAAAAATATTTTTCTCCAAATATTTTTTTTCCCAAAATTTTAAGGAAAAAACCCTATTAATCTTGAAAATCTCTTGATTTCTAGAACTTGAAATCTGTAGGAAAAGGTTTGAGAGGTTCCAACTCACATAAAACACGACATTAGAGTATGATTTCTCTTTTTCATTTCAATGAATATGAGTCAAATCTATGGCGATTTCAATGCCTCAAAGGTTTCACATTACATTTATAATTATAGAATTTTCATGGTGGTGAAGATGCACAAGGGTTCTCAAAAAATCAAGAAGCCACTTGCTTATAATGTTCCTTCTTCTTCTATATCTCTAGGTTACATGAAGCATGTGATTATCTAAACATATTCTCCCAAGGTCATTTAGATTGAAGATTATAATTTCATGTAGCTCATGCAAAAGCTCACACAAGTGGGTGGTCTATGTGCAATCTTACAACTTGTAGTTGTGTAAGCCTCCTCACTTATATTGTAGAAATTAGACTTCATTTCGTGATATCTCATGGAAAATATACAACCTTGCAATACTTCAAAGAAAACTTATAGTTATTTGTGGAATACCTTATGGATTGCCTTATTTACATGAGTTTCATTACACTCATGACATCTTGTGGCAAGTCCTCAACCTCACAAAACATACAAAATTTACTACACCAACATGCGAAACCTCCACTTTTACAACTTTCCCAACACTTAACACTATTTTCTAAGTCATATGGCTCATTGGTTCTTTTCTTAGAACAATCATTAGAGTATTGCATGCATAATTCACCCCTTACATAACATGAGTAATATCTTATGACGTGATTCTTCACAACTTGCTTAGCTCATGTAGTCTTGTGCTAGTACTATGTAACCTTCATGTACTTCTCAATATTGTGAAACCTTTTTGTGTTACATTCAAGGTCCTACACTTCAACACAAGCCTCCATATCTATCCCACACATCAACACAATTATAAAATACCAAAGGCTTCATCGCACTTATAAAATTCACATGGTACTGAGATGATAAGTCACGTGGGGGAGAGGAAGAGTAATTTGTAGTGCTATAAATTAGAATGGATTATTCATTCCAAAGGTTTGGCGCTTGTTGATTATTGTAAGTTGTTGGGATTTTTATCACTACCACATCAAGTAAATAAAAGCTATATTTCCTCTATCTCCTTGTCTATGTTCCTCTATCCTCAACACTCTCCAACTTTGCAAACATTATAATCTTGTAAAACTAAAAGGAACTTTGTATATCTAGTTTATTAGTCTTTTTGATTGCTTACATTGTTGTGTTCTTCTAATTGAATGTAAACCTACTCTAGCTAATGCATGTGAATTATGTAAGTCTACTCACAACATTAAAATTAAAACGTGTGTTTTTAAATGTGTGTCTTGATTACAAAGTTATTTTCTCTCACATTTCTTGGTCAAATTAGCTAAGAATAGGCTTGTTATATTGGTTTTGAGTTTATCCTCTCTTTTACTAAATTTAGTATGTTGAATCATTCTCCTTTGGGTGAGTTGTCATTTCTTGATTGACACTTGTAGTTGACATCTTCTCTCCTAGTAGTTTATAAAAATCACATTTTTACCCGTATGATGGGTTGGGAATTTGATATTATTTTGTGAAGTGTTATGTTGCTGAAATTTGGAGAGGGATCACACAAATAACTAGAACCTTACTCTATTCTTCCTTGCTTTACTCACTTCTAGTCATTCCATTTGCACAAAACCAACCACAACCATGTTTTCTTGATTTATTTGTTGTCAATCATTGTTCTTACATCCTTGGATCAATTGGATTTCATCATTAGAAGAGGATATGAAGTTGAGGAGACTGATTTAATTTTTTTGGAAATAAATAATAAATGTTAATTGAAGAGTCTCAACGAAATAATAATTAATGAAGTACATATTTGACCTAAGCAATAAGCTAGAAAAATATGAAACCCTAGGTCCAAGAGAAGGGATGAAGTACTTAGCTGATTTTGAAATTAATCCTAGATTGTTCCAAAGTGGAAAATTAATAAACAGGAGGAGGAAACCATCGTTACTATGCCCAAAAAATTGTTTGACTATCGGATCTACCGGACTAGGGCGCTGGATCGGAGTCAAGGGTGCACAGGCGTTGTAGACCATCTTGGGCACCCGTGACTACTTAGAACATCATAAAATAATTTTTGTAGTGTCACAAGATGTTCACTAATATTCATTGTTGATTACACTGTAGGTCACTAGAAGATCATGAAGTTCACCTGTAATTTGCAAAGAGAAAGAACCTATAAAACCCTAAAACACATTAAATTCTAAAAAGAAAAATATGCAAATGGGGAGTTAGACTGACCCCTATGGTCACTCGACTAAGTGAGCTTACAAATGAGTGTTGCACTACATTTCAGACTCCATGTAGTTTGGCGCGTGTGTCTAAAATCATGCCCTAGGTGGCTCTTGTGTCAGATGCACTTAAATAACGAGCAATAGCTAGATGTAATAATGTAGATTGATGTTTATATGTCAAAATGAACTTCCCCTCCTATGAAGTGTATCTAGAAGAATGTAATCTCTTGTCCCTTGTATGAAGCTAGATGGATGCTTTGATGCTCTTAGAATGACCTTTGAATGCAACTTAAGATGATGGTTGTAGATGCTTAGTGTTTGGTCCTTTATTATGATCACATAGAATTTTATTTATATGATTCCCTTGTTTGAATTTTGTAATTAACCACTAAAATTCGACCCATAAGAAAACAAGATGGCCAAAGGCTAGATGAGGTACAAAAAGAGGTGAACAAGATACACAGAGGTCGAGAGCACCTAGAGGGGATGAGGGCACTGGGCATCGACATCTGGTGGGCGCAGTGTCTAGAATCGAAAATCAAGTATCGAAAGTTAAACTGGGTAATAGGGTGTGTAAGGCCAAGAAGGAAACCAAAAAGAAAATAAAGAGGCCAATTATAGTGGTCTATTAGTACTTTTCTCACTTAGGGATCATATGAATGCAAATATGTGATTAGGACCTAGAAATGTACCCAAAGTGCGTGATTTAGTGTCTACAAAGACAACAAATGCATATCACCTTTGGAAAGATGACCACAAGATATAGTAGTAACCATGTTGGGACTGTATTTATTTCTTTAAAGCTTTACATCATTATTATTTATTGTTATTAGATAAGTTGTGTATTTAAATTGTTAGAAGCGGAAGATTCCATCACTTCCCATGTGCATTCTCATTTTAGTATTGCTTTCAAAATATTTATTACATAAATCGTTTTCCCTAATAAATTCTTCCGACTTATCCATGTGGAGATGTTTGGGAAATTAGTTGGAGGAAGAAGAGAAGAAATCTATGCATTTCTTTATATTTATTCATTTCTTTCGATTAGTTTAGAATTAATTTTGTTGGGGAAAGTTCATACGGAAAGAGGAAATTGCTTCGAGAAGTGTTTCCTTTAGGAAAACTTGAGGTAGAAGCTTTGTCGATGAATTTTGCTTTATTAGATTAATGTTTTTGAATGTTTTCTCTTAGATTAGTATTATAAAACAATCCCACAATAGAGGAATAGTCACATCCGACTATTCCCTTTTTAAGTTTTAATTTTAATCATTTCCCTATGTCTGTGTCTGTATATTTTATTTTTATTTTAATTAATCTTGAAAAATACAAAATCAATAGTTGTTTAATTAGTTTATTTTAAAATCTTGTTAGAATACAAATAAATAGAATAGATAGTTAAATTTGTTTTATTTAATTAATTGGGAAGGAATTTAGTTAATTAAAAGATTAAACTCACTTGTCTTTTATTTAAATTATATTTCTTTCCATTATTTATTTAAAACTATAATTTAGTATAGTTTAGGAGCTTAAATCAAAACAACAAACCTAGCCATTAAGAATTCACACTACCCGTTCATAGCCTCTGATTATATTTTAACTACCTTTCCCATCTTCCATATTTTGGTTGTCTTGGCATGACCTCAAGAAGTCGATTACACTAGGAATCCTGCGTCATTTTTCTGTGTATAGGTACATTCACAAATCTTCTTGGGATATTACGAAACCCACATATACCGAATCATTGCACATAAAACTACACTTATTTATGTTTATTAATAACTTTTCTTTTACAAGAACTTGATTACCTTGCCTAGGTGTTTAATGTGTTCTTCCTTCGTCTTGTTGGATACTAATATATCATCCAAATATACAATCACAAATTTTCCCAAGAATGGCTTCAACAACTCATTCATCAATCTCATGAAAGTACTTGGGGCATTAGTTAACCAAAAGGTCATGAGTAAGCACTCATGAAAGCCCTCATTTGTCTTAAATGTGATCTTCCACTTATCTCCTCCCCTAATGTGGATTTGGTGATAACCACTCTTCAAGTCAATCTTGCAAAACTACTGCACACCTTAAGGAAATCCATCAAGTCGTCTATCCTAGGAAATAGGAGCCTATACTTATATTAATCTTGTTGATGGATCTATAATCAACACACATGCATCATTTTCCTTCCTTTTGTTAGGAAATAAGGGATAAAATATGCAGAACAATCCCACATAGAATCACAATAGTAGAAACTAATATGTAGAATAATATCACAGATCTAAAATAAAAGTGTAGAAAATAAAATAACAAAACATAAAGACAATATTTAATGTGGTTCACCCAATTTGGGCTACATCCACCAAGAATCACTTGCTCAGATTTTATTACTGTGCCACCTCTTTCTCTCAATACAAAGTGCTATATATCTGTTTGGAACAATTATCAACAAACTCTCTTGAATTCACACTTAAACTCCCACCCTATAATGTTCGATGTCCCTACATCAATAGGAAACTGCTTAAGCAATTTTACAATATCAGGTACCAAAACCTCCCCACAAACCTATGGGTCAAAATACCTCCCATATGAGGTGAGCACATTTCACGAGGTTTCGGGAACGTTTTAGTGTGGATGGTGTATAATGCTTTTAGTGTACAGTCTTCAACACTCCCACACATGAAAACAAGCTCCACAACATAATACTTGTTTGGTGCTAACACTATTAGGAACCGCACATGGACTCAAACTTTTGCGTACTAGTCCTCTATCAAGTAATTCTTACACTTGTTTGAAAACTTCTTCATTTTCCACCTAGGGGGTCATTCTATATGGAGCCCTATTCAATTTCTCCACCTTTAAAGGCTAGTTGATAGGTTGATTTATTCCTGAATTCCAAATATTAAGACATTTATATATCGCACGACCTTCTCTTAGTCAACTTCTGTATGTCTAGACCTTATCATGATTTGGCGTAACTCCTCTGTGTAATCCTTAAATGACATCTCTTTTTGCCTCAATTTCTACAATTTCTTAAACAAGCTCATCCGGTAATCATATGACTGAAACTTACCCCTCATTTTCATGACCATGTGATCTCAACACACTATCTTATCTTTACCTCTTCTTTTTCATTCATTTTACACATCCTTCCACCACAACACCACATATTCCCTCGACTTGGGTTTTTCTACTTTGACATGCTATGGGTCGATAATCTCCTCAAAATAAAAGTATTCATCCATACTTTTCAACCAATCTACAATTTTTTTTGGGTCCATCCTTCTTGAAAATGATGGGACATCCATTCTCGGTCCATAACCCATTTGTATATTACCTGTAACAACTATGCTTCTTTTGCACCTATGGTCTCAGCCTCTTCTTGTATGTCCTCAACAACTTCCGTGTTGTGTGTTTCTTCTTGCTATTTTTTCTTCCTCGTCACTTTCTAAATCTGGGGCCACAAATCCCCTTCATCCTATCTTCCTCAATGACTTCAAGCCTTGTTCTCACACCTTGTATTTCTACCATCACTTTCTCTATTCATCCCATGATAGGTGCAGTAGTCATATTCACTATGTCCATTTTGGAAACTCATTTTGGTGACATCCTCTCTTTTGTGACTAGTTGCCTCACAATCGACAATCTAATAAACCATCTATAAGAAAGTATCCCACTCGATGCCACTTGATGGCGAGTGGGACAAGGACTCGTTAGGTACTCGATGAGAATTTCCCATAGAAATTCAATTCTATTTTAAAAATCCATATGAAATCTACAATGTTCAATGCTTTGTGTGATGATTACTAATCTACGAGATGATGGGGTGATGGCTCTCAAAAATCCTAAGTCATAAGTCCCAAAAGAGCCCCTAAATAAGACACTAGGTAGGTATTTATAGATATTTGTTCCCACTTATAAGGAATTTAAAATCCCTCTTGGAATCCACTCGAATCCCGTTCAATTAGGAATTTGAAATCCTATGCATTAATGACGGCCACCTACCTTGACCTAGTAGTTGAGAGTTTTTTCTTTGGAAATGAGTGAGAATTCTCTATACACCTACCACTTTCCTTTTCTTCCTTCTAATATATTCTTTGTACATGATTCTTCCTACAATATTTACACACCCATATTTCATCCAATACCTTCCAAAAACTTTTGTTCAATCTCTGCACGATGTTGTTCCTCTTATTCTGTTTTTTCCTTAGTCGCTTAGTTGATCTTTTCAATTCTTACACCTGCCACCTTTATTAGTCAAAATTATATATAAGTACTGAGTCTCCGTGATTCTTCCGCATAAGAATTCCATCTGCTAAACCTATCCAAATTATCCACTACATACTCTTATTATATGATCAAACCTCATATAGTTCTCCTAGGTGGTTGTGCACATGTGAATAACTAACCAACCCCTTTGGATTCCCTCATGTCTCTTGACATCAAGATTGTGGTCTAGTTGTATAGTGTAGAATGTACCCAACATAGTAATAGTGTGATGTGGTGTGCCTCAACTACATGAACTAACCCTTTGTTGTTTGAAAACCTTGAAAAATGATTGGAGTGACCTTGTTCTTACTAATACATGGTTCTATGACCTTTACATTCTTATAAATGGAGGAAGATATACACTTTTACCTAGTTGAGTGCTTTAGAACTATAGTGGGGACTATTATAAATGATGTGAAATTTATTTAGGCATATGTAGGAACCTTTTGAGTGCTTTTGGAATGATAGCTACAATAATATCTTGTAACAACATCAATGAGTTATAAAGTGATAATGACTTATAGAGTTTTACATGGGTGAAATATTCTAATAAAGCCATGGGAAGATGAAATTACCCAAATAAGATAGTCAAATTGAAATTAGAGTCGAGACACGAGGGGGTCGAAACATATGGCTCGACCAAGACCATACCCCGCATCATGCCCATTTATAATGTCCTAGAAAAAGGGAGAAAAGTCAAATAGAAAGTTGTGTCATGAAAAATAGAGGTTTTATATTACTTTTATCCTATTATATTCTCCTAATTGACAATATAACATGGTGTAAAGATAATAAAGTTACTAAATAGTTAGAGAGATGAGGTGATTGGATTATTGATGTGAGCATTTGTATTAGCAAAGAAGCATGATCAAACTTGATATTACACAAGAGAAAGTTACAAAATTTTAGTCTACATTTTCCTCCCTTCAATTGTGTAATTCAAAATACATACTTAAATGAAAAATATACTTGAGTGTGCACACACACTTTATCTTCTCTCAACATTGGTTCTATGATGTGTTGGTGTTAGCATACTCCATGATGAAACCTACAACACATAGTGTAGTTAATTTTCATGATATAAATTGAACTTTAACTCAAAATATACATAATTCTTGTAACTTTGAACATTGTAAAAATCATGCTATACTGAGATAAAAAAATGTGGAAGGAATACACATGATCAATATGTCGAAGGATTGGGGGTGATTAATCCCCAATGTTGTTCCATACGATATACTAGAGTGTCTTTTACATCCAAACAATGGAGATAATGAAGAGAGGAGCCATGTTTTCTCCATTTTAGAGCATTGTAGAGAGGAAGGATTTAGTCTATGAAGACTTTAATAACTTCAATGCCTTTCATATTTGGGAATATAGTGAGAGAAGAGGAAAGATAAGTCTAAAAATAATTTAGCATGCTTCAAGCTTTCCACTAAACCCATGGACCAAGCCACTACACACGTCTAGGCCCAATTTTGTTCCACTTGTTTCAACTTGAATAAATTTGAACTTTGGAAGGGATGAATATTTTCATGCCCCCATAAGTTGTAATGTTCTTGAAATTGTTCATGTAGATTGTGAAAAATCATAGGAGAGAATGGATCCCATTCCCCCAAACTATTATTCTTGCAATTGAATATGAATAATGTATTTAATAAGGAATGAAGTACTCGTGTCCCATTTATCATGCTCTGTATTAAGTATTTGTGTGCTAAAGCGTATGAAATCCTATAATTATCTAATAAAAATTATTAAAATTAAAAATCCATAGAATATTCTCCTTGTCCAGGAGGTCCATTATGATTAATACCATACCACGGTCCTAATTTTATTGTACAATTTTGAATTTGTTTAAATTATGCCACATTTTAGTATTTTTGACTTTTTTTGAGGATCAGCCACAGGAAAATATGTTCTTGTTTTCAGTAACCTATATGTAAATGTAGAAATATCTTGATGAATGCCCCCTTATTTAAAGTGCATGTGATAAAGCATTTGAGCATGTGACTCAAAATAATATATGTGTGCCCATGTGTAATAAGAATGATAATATGCATAGGATCACATACAAGGTTGGATTAGTGGTCACCGTTGGGAACTAGTACCTAAAAAGGGGTTGCATATGGTGGAAACCATGGCACATAGCACAAGAAACATGGAAAAATCAATAATATAGGTGAATAGTAATAACAACAATATAAAGAGTGCCAATCATGTCAAGATCCATAGTATTATAATAATAAAAACAACATAGTAAGTGGTAAACATATCAAAAGCCATACAAATGTAATTAGTAGAGTATAAACCGAGTGATTCATAAAAAAGAATAATAATATTATATTAGTTTAAATAATATTTCCAATAGAAAACATGTCAAAAGCGATAGTAAATACAATAGTATCAACATCAAAGTGTATATCAAGTATGTCGTAGTACAATTGTAGAAACAAAAGTGTATAGCCATGTAGTCAATAGTAAATATAAACATAGTTTTGTTTAGGAATGGAGCTATAAAAATAGAACACCCATGGTGTCACAAGAAAATTACAATAAAAGTAACAATGTGCCATAGTCACGAAACAAGTTCATACATGCAATATAGGCATGGTGCCACAAACATGTTACACATGCAATGTCACAAGACAAATAGGATCCTCGGGTTGTATAAATAAAATATTCATAGTACTGTAATTAGATATAACAATCAAGTGAATACACACATTAAGCAATCAAGGAATGAAATTGCATAAAAAATTAGTGAAAACAACATATGAAGCAATTTTAGATAATAGTAATAGGAAAAACATAGATAACAAGATAGGCTAGCACTACAAGATACATGTGTTAGTATTGTTATCTCAAATGATAGTAATAAGCACTATGTATAGAATCAAGCATGATGAGGAAGGTGTAAAGTAACATATAATGAAACAAAATCACACTGTATAGTGTGGAGGGATGCCCCCAAAATAGTAGTGTAAGGAACCAATATGGATCCCATCATTGTGTGTCAACATGTGTGTGTCCTACATCAAGCCTAATAACCTCATGAATATGAATTTGTTAAGAGTAAATATTTATATATCAAACAAATGTAATAAACGTGTATAAAGTAGTAAGCTAACAATCAAGAGGATAAGTGAATCCTAGTTTTGTATCTTTTCACATGTTTGAATGTTTTTGTAGTTTTCATTATTTGAATGTTTTTCAAGTGTTTGGAAAATAAATATGAACAAGAAAGAGTAGCGTAAGAGCTACCTAATAAGGGCCTCATGAAGATGCATGTAGAACTTAGGGGTTAGGTGGATATGGCCCCCATAAGTGTGAGAAAAGATGAATGATGCTCATTTAATTTTTTTGTAGAAGCCATGCAATGTTTCGTAGAAGAACTAGGGTAGGAAGGCCCATGAAAAGTAGTGTACATAGAAAATTATTGAGTCAAATATCTAGGAGAAACTATCTTCGATAGGTAGTATGTAATCGGCTAGGATTAGTATGTGATCAAAAGGAACTACACATGGTTGTAGGTGAGGGAGATTTCCTATTTGGCATAACATGAAAATTGTAAGACTAAGTTGTAGATATACCAAAGACTTATTAAGAGTAAGCGCATATTTGAGCCAAGTTGTTGTGATGTAGGGTCCTCAAATGGAATGTAGTGCCCGCATTTTACACACCCAATCGCAACAGTAAAAATAACGGGTAATTTTTTTTTGACTTACCTTGCTCACTACTCACAACATGACAAGGACTCCAAGTACAGAAACTCGACTCACATACGACAATCACATAAGTCATCGACTCACATAGACACATGAAAATGACATAGGCATGTCGATGCCACACTTTTCCCAATGAACGAATACTAGCAATGACCCAACCACAAGAAACATGACTTCAGGAACGGCGAACCCACAACACATCATTTCTTTAAATGTATTTTAGTTATGATTAACATTCCAAGAACATTATTGAGCAAGGATAAATTTCTTGTTTGTCCACCCACATATTCTTAAGTTTATACCACGGTTAAAATATAGTTTGACCATCTTATGTTGGCTTCTTATACTTTATAAAAATTTCCATAACTAACATACTTATTTGGCATAAATCAAATTGCATACAAAGTACTTAATTATCTTATTATTATGTTAGGAATATTCTTCTCGAACATATATTCATTGTTTACCTTTTACTCTTACAACTCATGTGGACGTGACTTGGTGTCCAAAAGGTGATGTTAGGATTTAACGTAGATTTAGATACAAGGTAGATTTTTACCAAAAACATTTCTCGATCACGGAAAAGTTATTTTCCTACCATAGTAATTCTAAATCAATGACTTAATGACTTCCTTTTTTGTGTCTATATATCTTTTGCTTTCTCGTAGTTTGATCACAACAAGGCAATTCATATTCTTTGATACAAAGGAATATATTTAATTGAGTTATAAGGTCTCCAAGAGTGGCAGTATCCCTAACCTCAATTCTCATTTTTACTCTTTATGCTTTATTTTTCTACGTCACACTATGGCCTTATTTTTAGCATTGCCTTGTACAAGGAGTTATGAAGTGTTTGTCTAACCTCTTGAAGACATAAAGGATTAGAAGACTTGTAGCTACACACGAACCCAAGTTAACATCCAAATCAACTGAGTTTTAGATTAATTCCAACTTCACATAAGGGTCTACCCCTCAACTATATATGCACTTTAAGCAAGAGGACCTATTTATGCTAAACCACCTTCAGAAAGGGCCAAGGTGTTACGTTGAGAGAAACCAGGGTAACACATTAAGCTGAGCGGAGCTAAGGAGTTCATTAACAAGAGTTTAAAGCCTAGAACAACTAAGTCACAACCTCCATCCATGTCATCTGGATCCAACGGGTTTTCACTCGATGAAGAAACTTTGATTTGTTATGTTTGTGGAGCTTGTTTTCATTTTAGAGTGTGGTACACCTTCATGTGTTACACTCGAGTATTTTTACTACGGTCCCGCTCGCGGTGAGCGGGTCAAAGGGGTTCGGGGCGAAGCCCCAAGCAAATTTTCATGGGTGGTTTATTAACCCATGGGTAATGGAGTAACCGTTATGGGCTGTTTTGGGCCCATGGTTTTTGGTACCCATTGTTTTGATACCCACGGTTTTTGCCCATGGTTTTGATACCCATAGTTTTGTATCAAACTGCTTAAGAAATTGTCTATTTATATGGTCTTATGCATATGATAGATAGATAAGCAAATGTATTGCAGATGTGTTTTGAATTCGGGTGTGAATTCTGTAGAGTTTGTTGAGCATAGCTCCAAACGGATCTAGGTATTGTATTGAGAGAGTGGAGGCTTGTAATAAAATCTAAGCAAGTGATTCTTGGTGGACGTAGCCCAAATTGGGTGAACCATGTTAAATCTTGTCTCTCTATGTTGTGTTATTTATTATGCACTTTTATTTGAGATCTGTAATATTTTATGCATATTAGTTTCTACTATTGCGATTATGTAAGGGATTATTCCGCATATTTTATCTCTTATTTCCTAACAATTGGTATCAGAGCCTGGTTTGGTTTGTTGAAGTGTTGAATCACAAGGAAATTTTTAGCTTAAGTGGGAGCTATGCAGATGATGGAAGATCTAGGGTTGATAAATTCAACGGGTAGAATTTCAGTCTTTGGAAGATGCAGATGGAAGATTACCTTTATCAGAAGGATCTTTATACTCCATTATCTGAGAAGGTGAACAAACCCTCGAGTATGAAAGATGCGGAATGGGATTTGTTGGATCGGAAGGCACTTGGAATGATTCGGATGTGTCTTGCATCTTCGGTATTATTTAATGTTTCAAAGGAAAAGACTACAAAAGAACTGATGGATGCATTAGGGAAGTTGTATGAAAAACCCTCTACCTCTAATAAGATATTTTTAATGAAAAAGTTGTTTAATATGAAGATGTTTGAGAATGGTTCAGTAGCAGATCATTTAAATGATTTCAATATGGTTGTGAATATGCTAGCTTGGTTATAATAGAATTTGATGAAGAAGTTAGGGCTTTATTAATTCTGTGCTCTTTACCTGAAAGTTGGAATAGCCTAGTAATGGCGGTAAGCAACTCGGTTCCAACTAACTCGAAGTTGAAGTTTGAGGATGTTGTAGGGGTGATTCTAAGTGAGGAAATGTGAAGAAAAAGCTCTGGTGAATCTTCTACTTCAGGGAATGCTTTGACAGTGGAAACTAGAGGGAGATAGAAGAATAGAGGAAACCATGGAAAATCAAAGGATCGGGCAAGGTCAAAATCCAAAAGCAAGATAGTATCTTTTGCAATGTGGAAAGTCTAGGCATGCAAAGAAGGACTATTGGGAGCTTCGGGATAAGAAGAAACAACAGGAAGAAAACAAGGAGGCAAATGTGGCATCGGGTAATGTATGCTAGGATGCTTTGATTCTTTCTTTGCATAATATTAATGAATCTTGGGTTTTAGATTCAGGGGCTTCTTTTCATGCTACTCCACATAGGCATTATTTTGTTGATTATGTTGAAGGGGATTTTGGGCATGTTTTTCTTGGTGATGATGAGCCTTGCAGTATAGTTGGAAAAGGTTATGTTCAGGTTAAGATGCAGAATGGGAATACATGGCTATTGAAGGATGTTAGACATGTGCCTACATTAAGGAGAAATTTGATATCGGCGGGGCAATTGGGAAGTGATGGTTTCTTGTGATATTTACTGATTGACTCTTGGAAGGTCACAAGGGTGCTCTTGTGGTGGTGAGAGGTAAGAAGGTTGGAACCTTGTATTTAACCACTTGATAGTACTAATGATTGTAATCTTGTGGCTTGGATGTAAATACAACATTATGGCACTATAGGCTCGGTCATATGAGCCATAAGGGCATGGACATCATAAAGAAGAATTTTCCTGGATATATAGAAACATGTTTGGATATTTACGTGAGAAGCTGCATATATGGGAAATAGAAGCGAGTAAGGTTTCTCAAGGTTGGACCTACGAAGAAGAGAGTAAGTTAGAGTTGGTACATTCGATGTGTGGGGGGCCGGCTCGAGGTATCATCTCTTGGGGTTCAAGTTATTATGTTACTTTTATTGATGACACTGATAAAGGAAAGTTTGGGTTTATTGTATTAGAAACAAATCGATGTATTTGATACTTTTGTTAAATGGAAAGCCTTGGTAGAGAATGAAACATGCCTTAAGTTAAAATGTCTCAGAGTCAGATAATGGAGGGGAGTATTGCAGCAATGAATTTGATGATTATTGTTCTAAGAATGGAATCCACGGAAAAAGATGGTTCCAGGGAACCCCACATGACGAGAATGGGGTGTCAGAAAGGATGAACAGAACAATAATGGAACGTGCTAGGAGCATGAGGATACATGCAGGATTGCCTCTTTATTTTTGGGCAGAAGCGGTGAGCACAGTTGTGTACTTGATAAATAGAGGACCCTCAAGTGCCTTGGATGGAGGCATACCTGAGGAGGCTTGGTATGGTAAGAAATTTGATTACTCATTTCTTAGAGTCTTTGGATGTGAGGTGTTTGTTCATATTGACAAGGATGATAGGACCAAGCTAGAGGCTAAATCAGAAAAATGCACTTTTATTGGTTATGGTGGTGATGACTTTGGATTTAAATGTTGGAGTATTAAAGACAAGAAAATCATTTGGTCTAGGGATGTGGTCTTTAATGAGAAAGTCATGTATAAGCAACAGTTGTAGGAAAACAGGGAAGAATCCAAGAAAGAATATGTAGTGGTAGAGGATCTTCCGGATGGGAAAGTGACCCATGAATCAGTTCAGGAACCTACTTAATAGGAACCCCAAACTCCTACAGTGAGGAGGTCTTCTAGGGTAAGAAAAGAACTTGAATGTTTTTCTCCTTCTCTTTATTATTTATTACTCACTGATAGTGGAGAGCCAGAGAGCTTTGATGAAGCAATGCGGGTAGATGCCGGTAAGAAGTGGGGAGCAAGCCATGGATGAGGAGCATAAGTCTCTCATGGAGAACAGGACTTGGGATTTGGTGAAGCTACTTAGGAAGGTAAAAGAGCATTGTAGAACAAGTGGGTGTCTGAAGTTAAAAGATGAAGGAGGAAAAGAAAGATATAAGGCCGGTTGGTGGTCGAGGGTTTTGCACAAAAACAAGGTATAGATTTTGATGAGATTTTTCTCTGTAGTAAAAATGACTTCTATTAGAACTGTTCTTGGAATAGTGGCAGTAGAAGACTTGCACTTAGAATAGTTAGATGTAAAGACTGCATTTCTCCATGGTGATTTGGAGGAGGAGCTATATATGTAGCAGCAGAAGGATATGAAGTCAAAGGTAAAGAGGAGATGGTGTGCAAACTGAAGAAGAGCTTGTATGGCCTAAAACAAGCTCCACGTCAATGGTATAAGAAGTTTGATAGCTTCATGATGGAGCAAGGTTATATTAGATGTCATTCTAACCATTGCGTGTATACAAAGAAATTTGAGGATGGAAGTTATATTATCTGTGTTTGTATGTTGATGACATGTTGGTTGCAGGTAAAAACATGCAGGAAATAAAAGTACTCAAGAAACAACTAAGTGAATCCTTTGATATGAAGGATTTGGGGCAGCCAAACAAATCCTTGGTATGAGGATAACTCGGGATAGGAAGGAATGGAAGATGACTTTATCTCAGGAAGAGTACATTAAGAAGGTATTGGATAGGTTTAACATGCAGGATGCTAAACCGGTTGGGACTCCTTTGGCAGGCCATTTTAAGTTATCAAAAGGAGCGGTGTCCCAGAGACAGAGCGGGAAAGAAACCAGATGTCAAGGTACCTTACTCATCGGCGGTTGGCGGTTTGATGTATCTTTATGGTGTGCACTAGGCTGATATTGCCCATGCGATGGGAGCTGTGAGTAGATTTATGAGTGATCCGAGGTAAAGAGCATTGTGAAGTAAAGTGGATCCTTCGATATTTGAGAGAGGACCATGGGGACATTTTGTGCTCTGATGGATCGAGACACCACTTTACGTGGTTATGTAGATTCGAGACATGGCTGGAGATGTTGATAGAAGGAGGAGCACGACATGTTATATTTACACTTGTAGGTGGGACAAGTGAGCGGATTTCAGACTACGAAGTTGGTGGCTTTGTCGACCACGGAGGTGAGTATGTTGCTGCCATAGAGGCAAGAAAAGAGATGATTTGGTTATAACATTGCTTGAGGAGTTGGGGCATAAGAAGGAGGAATGTAAGTTGCATAGTGATAGTCGAGTCTTTATACACCTAGCTAAGAACTCTGCTTTCCACTCTCGGGGATGAAGCATATATAGTTGAGATATCACTTCATCGGGACAGACTTTGGAGGAAGATAAGTTGAAGTTGGAGAAGATTCATACCAGTAAGAATCCTGTGAGACATGATGACCAAGGTGGTCTGAGGATAAACTAAAGCTATGTTCAGCTTTGGTTGGCCTTCGCGGATGATAGTGAAGGGTTGAGAAGCTTCTCGGTGGAAATCGGTCTCAAGTGGGAGATTGTTATGTTTGTGGAGCTTGTTTTCATGTTAGAGTGTGGTACACACATACATGTGTTACACTCGGGGGTATGTGTTACTTCGGTGGGGGTTCAAGGGGCGAAGCCCCGAAGCAAATTTTCATGGGTGGTTTATTAACCCATGGGTAATGGGTAACCATTATGGGCTATTTTTGGGCCCATGGTTTTTCGGTACCCATTGTTTTGTTTTGTTTTTGCCCACGGTTTTTTGCCCATGGTTTTGATACCCATGGTTTTGTATCAAACTGCTTAAGCAATTGTCTATTTATATGGTCTTATGCATATGATAGATAGACAAGCAAATGTATTGCAGATGTGTTTTGAATTCGGGTGTGAATTCTATAGAGTTTGTTGAGCATAGCTCCAAGCGGATGCAGGTATTATATTGAGAGAGTGGAGGCTTGTAATAAAATCTAAGCAAGTGATTCTTGGTGGACATAGCCCAAATTGGGTGAACTAGGTTAAATCTTGTCTCTCTGTGTTGTGTTATTTATTTTGCACTTTTATTTGAGATCTGTAATATTTTCTGCATATTAGTTTCTACTGTTGCGATTTTGTAAGGGATTATTCCGCATATTTTATCTCTTATTCCCTAACATGATTTTAGTTCTATCTTCGGATGACAAGGTAGTCCGTTAGGTTACAAAGGAGGAGTTAGCTCTACACATTCCAAGAAAAGTTTGACTATGTCACTCCTATCAGATGGGCTTAAGTCAATGCCACTAAACATACTGACTAAGACAATAAGCCCATTCTTGAGCTCTGATTTGCCTAAATTAGGACGTTCCATCGAGAGCAAAGATTAAGTTCATCCTACGGTTTGCAATGTCTTCTACGGTAAGGAGAATCGCACATGAGAAACAAGTTATGTCCCGATAATGCACAAGGGTAGAGTGTTTCGATTTAATCTCTTTATTACATTTCCAAAGTATGAGTGTACAAGATGACTCGTTAACCATTTATTGAACACTAAAAATGCACCACAAGATATTACTTCAAATTCATTTACCTTATATAAATATCAAACCTTTTTACCATGTGTACTATAAATCAAATTGAACCTATGACTAAATGCACATTTCCTAGATGTCCTTGACACTAGCATCTCATACATATCAACAAATTATCAAATATAACCTTCTGTCACATGAGACTACATTATACATTTATTCATTTAACAATGAACTATATAAATTACAATGATAATTAATGAATTACACATCACCTTTTGTCATCATTCTTCCATCCTGTAAAACCCATGTGAGCATGATATCAACGATAAATCGATGGCATGGCATCCACCCTAATCTAACATAATTATCAATTTTTCAGTTTTCCCATTTACACATGATAATAATTACAATTTACAAATGAAAGAAAAGGGTTTAGAGACATGTATTCAATGCATTTCATTTCACTTCACTTTGTAACCTAGAGAGAGAGAAAGCACCATTTTGTCAAAATTTCTAATTCACACAAGTTACACTATAGAGTTTTAAACAATTATTTGCATGTGTTTAAAGTTTCTAGGGTGGTTTGGCAATCCTACGAGGGTCCCACAACTTTCTATTTTTACATTTTCTCACTAGCTACAAAACGTTCAAAACGGGCTCGGAGGCTAAGAAACCGCTTCCAAAAGTTATCTTCTGATGAGAACGCACACCACGATTAACTTTCTACGTGTTCCCAGATATGCCAAGAATTCATAACAACTGAAGGAATTGGGAAAAAGCAAACAGGTTTGCATTTGGCGGCTAGTTTTCCGGGGCTACTGATCATAGTTGACCCAATGCAAAATGAACAAAAGTTAGTTCGAGTGCCCAGAAAACCACATCCATAGCTGACGTTCAATGGATGAGCACGCAACAAGACACTTCCTACAAGTTCCCCTCTATAAGGAGAATTCATCAGAGTTGATGAAACTCAGAACTGGAAAACAGTCTTCAAACGGCAACAAGTTTTCTAGGGCGACAAGTCGAAATTGGTCCAATTTGACCTCATCAAACTGCGGCCGGAGGCCTACAAAATGGCTTTGCCAAACTATCCAGAAGAGTGATTTTCCCTAAACTGAATGTTCCATGCAATTTTCTAGTATAATCACTAGAGGTTTGTGAAGACGGGAAATAATTTCTCTATCCAGGTTTCAAATGGCGGTTCAAAACAAAAGCCAACTTTCTAGATTTAACAGTTTTCTACTGTTGTAAACCAATGTAACAGGGCTCCTATAAGAGCGTCAAAAAGATCACATATGTTCGTTCAGGGTAAATCTAGATGTCATGGTGACTCCTCACATAACAAGGTACACAAATGAAACCTAACATCTCGTTTTCAGAGTTCGAAGGGTACTTAATGAGTCTCCGAAAAATGCAAAAATTAACTATTTAAAATAGGGAGAAGGTCAACATTATTACTGGGAAGTCAATCTCGTCTTGTCGATAAAGCAATGTTGTAGCGAACCAGTTGGGTAGTAAGTTTTCTACATCACCTCAGAATGAGGGTGGAAGGTCATATTTTAATGCAAACGGTTTATTTTGACTTCGTGAGTTTCGACACGACATTTCATTGTTTTTGGAACGAGTTGAAATAAACATTAACGGTATTAAAATCCTAATATTTTAAAATTCTATTACGTTGTAAAAGAGAACTAAAGCACAAGAATTATGAGAGGTAAGGGAAGATGAACCATGCCTGGAAACGATGAGCGAAACGGGGATAAGGTGCTCCAAGTGGTTTACACTCGCGATCCGTTGAGACCACCATTGGTGCCACATGATGCCAGATAATCACGTGCAAACCAAACCATTCGTTGTGCCCCCATGTCTCATAAAAAAAACCATTTGGTGCTTTCAAGTAGTCATCTCGATCCATGAGACCACATTTTCTATGTCAAACAGATCACACGCCTTTTCAACAAGTCCATTTTGTGCATATCCCAATTTAAAACACTTATTTTGCACATGACTAAAGGGTGTTGACAAAAAAATTGTTAAGTGTTGCTTTACCACTACCAAAAACATTTCCTTCAAAGTTTCAAAGGCCTTTACAACAAGCTCATCTATGAATACCCTGAAACCATTGCATTCCATGAGATGAAATATCTGAGGCATTTTGTCAAACAAATCACATGCCTTGAATACACTTCCACATTTTTCATACATACCAACTATAGCACACTTCCACATTTTCACGCATATCAGTTGTGACACTGCAAGAACAAAATATTACAAACAAACCAGATTCTATTGCTCATACCCTGCTCCAAAGCTTCCACGGTTTTTGTACAGGCAGATCTAACAGGGTACTTACAACTAAAAGAGAAAAACTAGTAAAATCCCCCTTTTGGCGCAGCTTGGGAAGAGCTAGCAAAGAGACAAAAAAATCAGATTTCCAATATGTTTTGATGGATGTCCATACGCTGTCCTAGGGCTCGTATTTTGGCACAAGTCGGGCGTCTTTGGAAAATGCAAACTCGTTGGATTGGAGACTTGCTTTGTGAATGATACTGAGTGTGACTTGTCTCCGAGAAACCCACGCAACTTCCACTTCCACGCACAATGAGTGTCATCTTTTTTTAATGCAGTCAAACATCTTTGAAAAGGTGCCCCCAAAGCATATGCGACTACAATATATCGATGAATCCCTCCATCTTCTATGCTTTGCTAGCTTTACATACAGACATGTGAGTATTTGGCGTGGGAGGAGGAGCTGCACAAAACCCTGACACTCCATGAGATGACAGATGGTGAGGCATTTCTTTGAGACAAAACAAAAATGCCCAAGCACATAGATTTGTGTAAAATTGCAACCACGTTTTCCTTCAGGCATTTTGGTCCCCCAACACACGTACCCTATCCTGTGTGTCCATGTTTTGCAGTAGATTTGTCACTCCATATGTCCAAAATGTCCCTGGTTTTTCTCTGCCGCTGCCCCAACTCACCCATTCCAAAACACAAAAGAAAACCAAAACCCTAACAGAAACGTTTTTGAGCTTATTCGCCCTCCATTTTGTTTTATTTTATTTTATATTAAATTATAAATGTATTTTTATTGGGTTAAGTAACTATATAAGCTTATGCGTTTTCCATGCATTTGCTTAATTAGTCTATGACATATATTTATTTATTTTTAATTTTCCTTTTACGAATGTAATTAATAATCTTCCTTCAACAAACGACAGAAAAACAACAAACCATAAGGAGCCCCCTTCTTTGCCCTAAACCGCCCAACAACGTTGAGTAAAATAATAATACGCACAAATTGACACTTCAATATAATAATTATTATGTAGATGTTCCTTCAAGCTGGACACGCCCTAACAACAACGAGACAACATTAAAACCACCTATAGAATTCGAGAATGAGATTCTCCTTAACAAGGTAATCAAAAAGGCACTGCGGAGGCCCTCCACTAGCACATCGGCAATGACACGGACACGGGAAGGCCAGACGAGGAGGAAGGGCGCTAATCGTTCTCTGGGACATAGCCGAGGTCGACTAATGATCAAAAAACTCACACCCACCACCTACCCTTGCTTATCAATAGGGTTGTCGAGAAGGGTCAGCGATGTTGAACGGGGCATTATATGGAATAACCCTAACTATAACAACTTAATTATTGTGAATGAGCTTAACACAATGATGTGGTTCATAAGATACATCTATAAAGGTAAAAATCCAAGAGCAACCTAGATTTATATGACATTATTTAAGAGAAGATTCCACTAGGAATGTGAGATCGAAAGTAATAGAGCCAATTGAGAGAGGGAGGATGATATGCCCCATGTGTATTTGAGGATTTACTATGACATAATTTTTAGTATATCCAATAGAGTTCATTAACATAAAAGTTCAAATATTATGGGAGTGGTGTTATCAACCAAAACATTGCATATAGGATGTTGATCAACCAAAGGCTTATAGATTGTATTATAAATAAATCCATGTGCCATATCAAAAGTAATAACTAATGATGAAAATATATCGATAACATTACCAATCATGACATTAAACATGTTAGCATAAAAGGTAGAGTCATTACAATACATTAAGCATTGTGGACCTCTAAGGTAGATTTACGAGCATCATGTTCCAAAAGTGGATCACTAAATATTTTGAGATGTGGATTATCATTAGTAATATTTGGTTGATGTGTAGCCTCATGTTAAAGACTACTAGTTTCAAGGAGATCTTGTATAACATGATGAAGCTTGAAACAAATATTAGTGGAGTGACTAATACATCAGTGGCAATCACAATGGGTATTACCATCAAATCTCTTAGCTTGACGTGCACATGTATCAACCTCAAGAAATGGAGGGAGAGATACAAGGTTACACTCAAGTAATTGTAACTTTTAGAATGAGACACTACATTGATATTGGTTTTAGCTTTAGGTGAAATCTAAAATGTCATCATGATTAATTACGATTAATTTTACCAAAAATATCCCAACATCATCCATATAATAATTAATTGCAAGATTAATTATTATTATTTAATCCATTTTATCATATTTACCCTTTATCATTTTATCATCATTTATCATTTATCCCAAATACTTTTATTTCATTATTATATCCCATCTCAAACCATAATTACTTTTATTCATTAATAATATCATATTATCCCACTAATAATCCCTATTAACATTTTCTAGGAATTTAATATTTCTACACCTACCTACCTACCTACCCTACACATCCCTAGACCCTGACCTTTCCATGTAACCTCACCCCTAATCATCATTTATTAACCTAATCTAATTATAATCCTAATCACATCCTCACACCTCTAAATCTAGAGGTTTCTATTTCTAGAAGCCTCTCTAAATCTCTTCTTCTATTGAATTCTTAATTCAATGGAAGCTTCTTCCCTCCATGAATTTTGAATTCAAATTCTAGAGTCTTCCACTCTAGAATCCTCTAATCCTCACATGCATGGCTTCATCCTAGCCATTAAATCCTCCACTCCTCAACTATAAATTTATCTCTCCTCCTCCATGAGAGACAAGTCTTAGAATCCATAAAAAAAACTCTTCTAGTTTATTCATCGACTCGATCATTCAATCAATCCATCATCATTCAAGCCTTCATCTTCATCAAACAATTAAAGGCAATCAAGGGGAGGTGTTCCCGTGTGTCTCCACCAACATCTAAAGAAAGATAAATCAACAATAAATAAAGAGAAACTACAACACATCAAAGGAGGATCTTTGAAACTTGTAGGTAAATGAAAGTATTAAATATGTCCTTTCTTTCCATCCATTTCTCTATCGGGGTTTTGTTTGAGAAGATTCGATTAGGAGAACAGTTTGTTTGTTTTTCTTGCATTCATAAGTTAGTATTTTCTTGCATTAAATTTTGGCACCCACCATGAGGCTTACCCCCTATTTTTAATCATTTTCCACCTTTTTTGATCCTTGAAGCAATTTGTCCAAGTTTCAAGAAGTTTTGTTGTCATTTACCCCCTCAAAATTCAAAATTTCAAACTTAGATTTCGTTTCAGTGTGAAATAATGCCTTTACTTTGTGAAATGGCACCTATGTTCACATAATGGCACCTATTTTCATAAAGTGGCACCTATGACCTATATTAGCGCCTTTGCGAAGTTTGATTGCCTTTGTTTAGCCTTCAAACCCCAATATTACAATTTTTGCACATTCTTAACTATTTTTACCTTGTTTTCATCTTTTACACATAGAATGGAGAATATGTTCACAAAATGGTGACTATATTCATAAATTTGTGCCTATTACCTGTATTAGCACCTTTGAAAAAGTTTCAAAGCCTTTTTTAGCCTTTAAAACCTCGAAATTATATTTTTCTCGCATGTTTTTAACTATTTTTAACCATGTTTTCAACCATGTTTTCAACCATGTTTTCATCTTTTACACACATAATGACACCTATGTTCACGAGAATAACACCTATGCTCATAAATTGTCACATATGACCTATATTGAAACCTTTGCAGAATCTTTGCATTGCCTTGTTTTAACTTTAAAACCTTTTTGCCGATTTTGACCTATTTCAGGCTTTTTCTCATACATTGGCGCCTTTGCACATAGAATGGCGCCTATGTCCTAAAGTGGCACCTTTTCTGTACTTTGGAGCCTTTTTCATACTTTGTGTTTCCTATACCCTGTCAATCAACACCTTTGTAGAATCACAATTTTCACTTACGATTGACGATCTAATCTTGTTTTCAAGTGTTTTTGCTGACTTTTGTAGGTCTAACATTCTATTTTTACAGGTTTATTGCAGAAACAAGGGGATTCCATCCATTTTTATATTTATCTAACATTTTTCATGATTTTAGGATTGAAAAATACTAATCCTTTTGTTTTGCAACTTGTTTAGTCCAAGAAATTGGGTTAAAAAAATCAAACTACTAACCCTTGTTTCATAGGGCCTCCTCTTAAAGAACCAAGCATCAAACTACTAATCTTTATCATTTAATTTTATCATCTAGAATTTAATTATATTGAATTTTGCATCCTTTTTTGTGTTTTTCCTTTGTTGTTTGTTAATCCTGAAGGTGAAACCAAGTATGCTCTCCTCTCATGTCCTAAGATGATCTTGAGGATCAAAAGCAACTAGCCTTCCCATTTTTATTTTGTAGGGACAACATGATGTGGAATTGATATGCATGCACTTGTCATATTCCTAGGGGTCTTGTGACCATGGAAATCATCTCTAGGCATGTAGACACACCTCGTGTTTTGGTAGGGTATACAAATTCTTAGACAACTGTCATTATTGGCTAAGCGCTTGCTTGTTTAAAGAGTGTTATGAAGAGAGGGGTTTCTACGTCCCAATACCTAGGACTTAGACACCATCCTTACAACATAGACTTGGGCCCCATGTACCACAAGGTATATCATGGATGCTCCTAGTGACCCCATATATCTTGTTCTAGGTATCCCTTTTGGCCACATATCAAGCTATAGTGCAAGGAGGCCGCACTCCCTAAGATCACTCACTAGCCAACCCCACATTGACACATAGGTGGAGAGCCATTTTTGGCACCACCATTGGTGTGTGGTATTGAAAGTGGGCTATAGATTTATTGCAATCCCACTTGACTAGTTAGGGGTGTGTTGCATGTTTGTTGTTTGTTTGTGAACACCCTTAGCCATCCCATCAACTTAAAATTTTAATTAATCAAACATTATCATAATCATCCATCCTTAATCACACGATCCCAATCCTAATCCTATTACCATCCTTAATCCATAATCCTAATCCAAATATAATCCCCCACACATCCTATCTAACCATGGCCTTTAATCCTCAATCCACATCCCCTCCAAACCAACATCCACACCCCTACCTCTTTTTAAAATACATCAACCAAGCTATCCCATCATCCCCACCCCATCAAATTCAACCATCTCACTTTAATCATGAAATACCACACACTATCCAACAACTTAATAAATAAATCTCAAATTTCACACCCTACCTCAATCAATCCCTCCTCGCCATCCAAACCAACCAACCCATGATCCTAACATCCTAAGAACCATCCAACAACTCAATAAACAAATATCTAATCTTAAAGCATGTATCAACCAATCACCTCCTAAACCATCATCTCCCAACCAACCCCATCCACAATTTTCCCTTCCTAATATCCCTACCTCTCACCCCATTGACTTCCTCTTTGAGGAACCTGAATCATCTCAATCCACACCCCAACCTAATCAACATAAACCAAACTATCCCCACAAGCCAATTACATTAACTTTGACCACCTCACTAACTTTGATCTAGACCAAGAGGACCTCCTTTGTGTCCTTACTAATCTAGCCACCAATCCCAAGCCCACACAACGATCCCAAATTTCAACACCTAAATCTCTTATCAATCATCACTACCTACACCTTCCTACCATAAAAACTCATGCAAATAATCCACCACAATCGTAAACCTCAAATCCTAAATCCAATAATCATAAAACCTATCATTGAGTCCCATTCACATATCCACAACAATCACAAAAACTTAATCCAAAATCATTATCCCCCACATCTCATATTAGTCCTCCATCTTCGTCATCTTCATCATCCCAATCTGATCCTACGAATTTCTCCTAGATAGTCCCACATCCCCTAATCCACCATCAAATTCAGCCTCTAAGCCTATTTAATCCCCTCCATCACCTAATATCAATCATGTAAAAATTATCTCATCCACCGTGACTCCTAAGTCACCCTCATCCCCTTCTATCCCCAATCCTAAACCATCCAATGTGACTCCTACGCCATCCTCATCCTCTTCATCCATATCTAATCCTATCTTAACCCCTTCATCACCTAAACCTAACACTATCCTATCCTCTAATCCTATTTCATCTCCACCATCCCTCAATCCTAAAACATCTAACGTGACTCCTAAGTCATCAATTCCTAAACCTAATAAATCCAGTAAGGCTCCTATGTCACCATCATCTACTTCATCCCCTAAATCGACCAAATCTAATGTGGTTCCTACACGCCACCCATCTCATAAATCTCCTTCATCCTTAACATCACCCAAATCTAATGTGACCCCCATATCATGCCCACCCCCTTCATCTAAATCTACCCCATTCCTTTCATCTACATCTCTAAATCCCAAACAATATAATCCTAATCCAGTACCATCTATCTCAAAACCATGCACTCTAACTAATCCAAAATCAACCAAATCTACTTCAGCCTCCAAGCCCAAACCATCCACTTCAGCCCCCAGGCCTAACCCATCCCCTTGATCATCTAAGACATAAAAATCCAATTCATATCCTAAATCTTAATCAACCGAACATCTCATAATCCACCCAATCCTACACCATTACTTCCTACTCCCTCCAAACCATTTAACCTAAGCCACTTCACTCCTTTAGGAGAATCTTTGACCACCATCTTCCATTGTTTAAAAAAATTCAACATGATCATCCATCCCCCAATCAAATCACACAATCAAAAATTTCGTAAACCATCTTGGTATCAAGAACACTATTATTGTGGCTTCCATCACGCCCATGGACATTTGACTAATTATTGCATTCAATTTCGGTCTTATGTCCAAAACCTTGTTAACCAAGGAATTCTTATCCTTGTACCTCTCTATCCACCATCTTTCCATCCCAATCTTATCCCTAACTAGCATTTATCATCCAAACCCCACTCAACATCCAAACACTTTCATTCATCCAAAACTCATCATGCATCCAAACACCCCTCACCAATGAAAAATCAAAAAAATATCACCCCCATATTTTGTTAAGATTGGCCTCTAACGGATGACAAAACTACAACCCCCCAGTCTCATGATGACCAAATGGCATCATATTCCCCATCGAATTCATATCCTACAGCCAAAAATATGTTCACCGATATGAAACATCAAGGCAAAGGCCTAGGCATCCATGAACAAGGCATTCACGAACCCATCTCCCTTCCTCAAAATCCAGGGCATTTAGGCTTAGGGTATAAACCTAACACTAACAACCTCCCTCCTAGTACTCCATCACAAACCATTTCTACCACTCCTCTTATTGATCCAGCCATCCCAACTACTCAATCCAATCACAATTCATTTAATCCCCCTAAAAATACCAAACACCTAAAAATGGATTGAGCACATAATTCATCACCTATAAACAAATATTATTTCCTTCTTACCCATCCTCTTTCCATCCAACATCCAAATACCTTTGAATCTAATCCATTCGTATCATCACATCCATTTATATTCTCTTCCAATCCATTCATTTGAACACTAGATCAACTTGCTCACACATGTTGTAAGACAATAGTACCTACTACAACCGTGTGATTGGTCTATCATTACCTTCAACATTCAAGAAAAATTTTCCTCCTAGAGATCCACACACTTTAACACAGTAATAAAATTGTGGTGAAGACCTTGGGTGTGTCTTCTAACACTCGACCAATGTAATCTCCACACTCATTTCCATCCCCCATCAAGCCACGGGTGATTTGTTGGTGAGAAAATTTGTCGAACGGACGGATCTATGGGTTTCTTGCCAACACTCTGGGAATCGAAGTCCCTCTACTTGTATGATGCAACTCTAAGTTTATATGCATATTAAAATGAGTTGTTCTAGTGGTCTTATGACCGAGGATCCGATAGGGTCACTCCACCGACCTGCGGAAAAATCTTGTGGTTACTCATAAGAGAATACTTTGCTTGGAGAGCGGGAAAGGGAGTGAGAAAAAGAGGAAGGGGAATTAATGTTGCGGGTAGAATATCATATTCCTACACACACTAATTAGAAATTTCAACACACATTTATAAGAAGAAAACAACAAATCCTTGATGCTACTGGCTAGAGGAAACCATGCATACAAAGATGCACACATTCATATGCCTTGGAAAATTGAAACTTCTTCCTTTATTAGCATCTCAACAAGGTTGTACATAACATGAGAATGGATGAAAATATGGAGGGGAGAAGTGGAAGAATTGGCTAACTATTTTTCTCTTTCACAAGAAATGCTCTCTCATGAACTCACAAATTTGCAACCCTTTGGGAATGGGAAGCCTTTACATTTTATAAGAAGATAAGTGACTCTTCATCTACCCCCCATCTCTTCATATGTCTTAACACAACTTAAAACTTTTCACCTTCCTAGAAAAACATTAAGTCCCTTTTTATAACATAAAGGTGACTTATTACATTAGAAACCTAAAGTAGCTTTTTAATTACATTAAATACATATGAAAAAGTGCAACCCTAATGAAAAATTAGAACATTGAAGAGAGAGAAAGTTGGGGGTGAGAGAGAGAGAGAGAGAGAGAGAGAGAGAGAGAGAAAGGAGAAAGAGGAAGAATCATGTTGAAGAAGAATAAGTTGTCCTGTTGACTTGATCTCATTGACTGATCTCCATCCTATGTCGCTAGAAAGATCTCAACTCCCTTGAATTCTTTGTTGAATTGAGCCACTGATAGATGTCATCCTTTCAAGCATGAGGGATACACATGCGATTTAGATTTTTATCCAACCATCGAAACACTATTGATGTTTCTGTACTTTTCAAACCAAGATGGATGCTTCTCTGCAACACTGCCATATTGCTATGTTGATTTGAACATCCTGATGAGACACACCATGAACAGATATGGCGACATTAATTGTAAAATCCACCTTACGAGACAAATCTGAAACATGAAATGAGTGTTGAAAGACACTGGTGAGATCCATGTGAGTGACATCACCGTCACCCACCTCAACATATTCTGACGAGATAGACTGCACTAGTTTTACCCCTGTGAATTTGAACCTCATGTTTCCTTGACACTTACTATTTTTGGAAAAGACAACTTACTATTTGTAGCAAGTGTCGGAATTCACCTTTCTGGATCCCGATTGATGGCATTAGCCTAAATGATTATGCCTTTGTGCATTCCTTACGTAGAAAATGTTGTTTTGGTATGAATTACTATTAATAGTAAGTGCCTAAGAGACAACTCACAATTTTTAGTAAATAGTGATTTTCACCCTTTTCTAAACACACCAAAGTGAGATTAGCTTGTATGATTTCCCTTGTGTACACTTGCTCTTTACTTGATTGCCTTTCTAGGATGACTTACTAAAAGTGGCAAGTATCCATATAGGAAAATTACTATTTTAATTTTGTGAATTTTTTTGTTATTTACGGTATTGGAATCTACGTGTTCTAACCTTCGATTGTCCTCTATGCCCACTATCTTTTTGCAATTGCTTCTAGTATTAACTTGCCAAAAATAGCCAGTCCCCGTGTAGGAAGGCTTACTATTTTTAGAAAGTGGGTCTCGGTGGTCAATTTGCGATGAAATGAATTTCTCCGATGTGGGTTTTTTTCCCAATAGTATTCCTCTAGATTTTTTATCTTCACCTAGTTGCGGAGTTAGAAAGATTTTAAAAATCAAAAAAATTCCACGAGAAACACAGGGTTTCTTATTTGGAAAAAAATCCTTTACGGTGCATGTGAAATATTTTCCTTAGAGAGTTTAAGCATTTGGTAGTCTAGATGAATGAAAAAAATGACATTCGATCGACTAGGGGTTTGTGAGATATGAAAAAAATCTTCCAATGACTTGAGGTTTTCCAACATAAATTGTTCATTTTTCTTTGTTTGAATCCATTATTTTTGTGTTTTTTCTTGTTTTAGATCATTACAGTCTTTATGGGCTTGTTTGAGAGAAAAAATGTTGGATTTAAACTCTAGAGAAGTTTTTCCAAAGCATGTCGATAGCACTGGAGGTGTGGGGGATGGAGAATGGCAAAAATGACTAAGTCCATGCAATTTATAAACTTGAAATGAAGGCGGGAAGGTGGGGCACATTTTTTCCCCTCATATCCCTTTGAAAATTTACAAAGGGGACATGAAAATGCACCCTTCCCTCTACTTTCCAAGTGTCACATGTTCATTTGATGTGCAACTTAGAAGAGGGGGATATCTTTGGAACATCTGGAAGCTAGTTGTGACCGCATGTGGGTCCGGGAGGCATGCGAGGGTGGGAAATTTTTTTATGTCCCTCATGTCCATTTTCAAAAGGTACAAGGGGTGCAAGAAAATTTTCCCTGCTCTGGGAAGGCCAACTGTCATGCATGTAGGGTTAAGTAGGTGTGCGGAGTCAAACCGGTGAACGGGGGTGGAAGGTGAGCACAAGGTCATATTGGTGACCTAGAGGCTAAATGAGGGTGGGGCACATTTTTGTGCACCTCATGTCCCTTTGAAAATGTGAAATGGGGACATGAAAATGTGCCTTCACCATAGCTTGCCACGTGTCCAGGTGTAAAATTGGTTAAGTGTTGGAAAGCGTACCTTGGGAACCAACTTGCGAAGATCATATCTAGAGCTCCCGGATGAGTTTACGGACATTTATTTATATGATTTTGCACGAAAATGTCATTTTGAGAAGAATGGTGATGGTTATAAGGCCTAATTATTACTAAAACATATCCAAATGGTTCTGTTATCCATATTTCACCCCTGCGCCAAATATTGGATCGGCCACGACCCCGCATAAGAGGAACCTGAGAAAACCCATTCAAATACCTTGCAAAGTGATCAAGAGGACTCAACATTAGAAGTAGCGGAAGCCAAGAGAAGCTAAAGTACCATGCACAAAAGAAAACGACTCTGTCGGGCTGTTTCCACGTCTTAAATCCATTCTCCAAGTTACAGGCAGACTCAACTATGAGATAATAGGGTCAGACAAGAAGGGGCGATGCTGCAGAGGAACCAGAAACAAGAAAGGGGAGAAACAACGAAGATACGAAGTCCCCGGGCTCAAAACGGTTCAAGAAGAAGACCAAAAATGACTAAGTATGAAGGAGGCAGCGGAAAAGACCACGTGTCCTAATGGCGCTTCTCCAAAAGTGAATCAAAGGGGGACCCATTTTTCAAATTGTTTTCCTGCCCATTTATACGGATTCGATACAAAATTTGAAGGGGCATATCTTTCAAATTAGGGATCAAAATATTATGAATCTAACACCATTGGAAAGATCTCAGCCTCACCTACGCCATGGAGGTATGAAACTTTAATTTTGAGGAGGTTAGGTAAAGGAAAATGGAGGAAACGTCTTCGGGCCTTCAATGCAGGATCCATCTATCTCAATAACCAGATCGGATTTGATCTATTTCCATTGTTTCCTCTTCTTTCAAGGTGCCGAATCAAGGATTCATGCAGTAAAGATGGATTTGGGGCATATTTTATCAGAAGCATTGATAACGGTGGTTGAGCTTCAACCTGCTTTTCCTGCTTCCCTCTCTCTTTCTTCTCTCTGATCAAATCTATAAATACAGGGGTAGGATTCATTGTAAAGGGTTGGATATTCTTTGTTTTGCAGGCTCCCCTTTTCTTCTAGCAAAGAAACTCGTGGGGTTTTAGACCTTCCACTAAATTGTAATATGTTTCTACCTTTTGGCCTCTTTGTAATGCATTGTATCAATCTGCAGAGCAATAAAACACGTATGTGATTGATTTTAGATCCTCTCTTGTCCCTTTTGCTTTCATATGATCTTTCATTATAATCTGGTTATTTGTGTTTAGTTATCGTATGCATTTGATTGGTTTGTGTCTATTAGCAAAACAAGTGTCCATCATTCCTTTGGTGCATCACCTCGTAGTGTAGCTTTGTTTTAATTTCTGTATTCCTTCTATCCCTGTCTCCTTGGTAAAGTTTAGATTAGGATTAAGAACAGACCCTCTGTAAGTTTCTACGCATGCACCTAAACAGAGGAATAGGAACCAACCTTTAATCTAGAGAGCTTTCCCACTTTTGCAAGGTCCCACACCTTAGGGAAAGTTCAATGTTATACAATCACACCAGATGATTCTGCCTTAGAAAAGTAGATTTTTAGAACTCATTTGGGGGTGTTGTGATTTCGCACTAACAGTTTTGGCACACTGGTGGGATAGAGAAGTCTCCATCTTATTACAGTAAGAATTGATGTACACTTGCTGTGATTCTAGATTTTAAGAAGTCTTAAAATTTTACATCTAGTGACTCAACAGAGGAAGAATCCACTGGTTTTAGCAGCCCAAGCTTGGGAGATTCATGAGAAAAACCTGGTCTAGAGCAAGGAAAGAAGGTATATTTGAATACTTACGTCTATCCCCAGGCAGAGAAAGGAGAGGAAGAAGAGTTCAGAGGTCTCCATCTCCACCAAGTAGAACCTTGTCAACACCTCCACCTGCAAGGCCTTTCTTTCAGTCCGCAATGGTCCATAGGCCGATCAGAATGTCACAACCAAATCCATATGTCAACTTCACCCAGTGAGCCCACTCACCCCTGAATGCACAAAATCTAGTTTTGATAGCAACGTTAAAGAGCATCCCATGTTTCACTGTGGAAAATAAACTTCTCTTGGTGATCATGTCCAAGATATTGCAAATGTTTATACAATCCATGAGATCCATGAGATGGACATTACAGTCAAGTTGCTCACTTCTTCACTCAAAGGGAAAGCTTCACAATGGTTCAGGAGTCTTGAGGCAGGCTCTATCTAGAATTGGAATCAGCTATGCATAGCTCTTCACAACCAGTTTGGAGAGAAAGGTGATAACTTGTCTTTTTTGGAGCAACTAACAATGATCAAGAGAGCCCCGAATGAGCAGCTGACAGACTTCAACCTCAGGTTCTAGCGAACCTGGAACATGATTCCAACAATAGTAAATCCCACTAATGAAGGTGCCTTCTTATACTTTCTTAAGGATTTAAACTCTGACATTTCTTTGATGATTCACTCAATGGGGGCATAACCTTACTTGCAGCCTATAACCTTTCCATAGGGCCTGAGAACCATTTGATTCAAGCTGGTAAAATCACCCCTAGGCCATCCATGCCTCTGTACCCTGAGTTAGGAAACCCAGATACTAGCCAAATGCCTATGTTAGCTCCTATACCCACCCCCAGGAGTCAAAGCTCAGTTGAAGCTTCCACTTCATCATCTAACACCTCTAAAGAGCTTCAGGAAGTGATGAAGCAACTGTAAAACCTGGGAAATGAGCTAGTGACCATCAAAAGACAATAAGCTCAGAGTTCCAGGCCATATCAGCCCCAGGCTCAATATCAAGCTAGACCCCAAATATCAGTCAGAGAATAGGTCACCACCTCGATCAGTAAATCAAAGCTAGAACCAAGGACAACCCCAAGCTGCTAGACCTTTTAGGTATTATGATCCAAATGCAGCTTCAACATCAAGGGCATTGGTTCTGCACATAACAATATGGCACATGAATATGATTGGTGTTTTCCATGTAGTCAACCACATAACCAATCAATGTGTTTTAATGGTGCTCTAAATCAGGCTTTGATGGTGCAAACCAAGTATGTTGCCACAAGAACCTGGCCAAGAGGGAGATCAGCAGTCAAGGAGCTCAACAAGGTGAACCTCCAGGAGAGACTATGCTTGTTAATTGGCAGGCTGAAGACTTCTGTGGGATGAATCAGTTCCCTCCTCAAAGTGTGGTTACCAATACACGGTCCAAAAAGAGAAGTATTGGAGAAGGCAAACCACTGAACTCAGGTGACCCTCAACCTTCCATCACTCCACAAGGTCCTGGTGTTCCAAGTGTAACTCCCAACATGCAGAACCAATCCAAGCCACCTTCCAAATCCAGTCAGGCACCGGTTGTAACAACCCATGTGCAAGAAAGAAATGTGTCTGGGAAGGGGTAGAAAAAGATAGCTCATTCAATATTATTGAACAAATGAAGAGGAAAAGTGTGAAAATTTCTTTATGGGAGTCACTGGCCATTCCGAGGTAGAGGGATCTGTTGCAGATTGCCATGCAAAATTAGTCAAGTTCAAATCAACCCCTAACTAGCAAGAGCGAGTGCTTGCCAATGCAGTTCAACCTGGGAGGAATCATGGAGAACAACAAGGTAAGAACCTGAGACCTCCTCCATTCTATGTCTCATTAATTATTAGAGACAAATTAGTGCACAATTATATGATTGATTCTGGGGCTAGTAGTTTTGTGATGCCCAAACAAATAGCTAATCAGTTGGGTCTCCAATATGAAGTCATCTCTAGAGGAGTAGTTTAATTAGATGGGACAATAGTGACCACTGTGGGAATCATCAAGGATCTGAGTCTCACTCTACATGCCTGCCCCAATGTGACTGTCTTGCAAAATGTGTCCATCATAGATTTGCCACCACATTTTGCTTTGTGTCTGTCTAGGGACTTCACTACCAAAATTGGAGGCTACATGTCTGCTGATTGGTCACATATGCTCTTTAGGACAAGGTATGGGGCAAAGGCCACAATCAAGATCGAACCCATTGTGGACTATCATATTGAATCTTATGTGCCTAGCCCAATCAATGCTAACTGCTCAGCTTTTGATCAAGAAGACCTCCTAAGCACTAATGAAGCAAATACCAAGTTGGGATGTATCCCAGACTTGACTCTAGATGAGTGGGCCAAAAAAGACATGCTTTTGACCCCTATAAGGAGATGGAAGAATCTGAGCTAGGTGTCTACTATCTACATGAAGAGAATCATCCTCTTCCTGACCTAATTAAGCCAAAATATAAGGATGATAATGGGGTATGGCAATTATTCTTTGACGGCTCAAGGAGTAGGCAAGGAGCCTGGAGGAGGAGCTATGATTGTGTCCCCCAAAGGTATGAAATACTATTTAGCCTTCAAATTCTAGTTTGCTTGCTCAAATAACACTGTTGAATATGAGGCTTTGGTCCAAGGTCTTCATTGGGCAAGGAAGCTAGGAATCAAGAACTTGCAAGTGTTCGGTGATAGTGAATTGGTTGCCAATCAAGTCAGAGGACTTAATGTTGTCAAGAATGACCTGCTCAAGAACTACAAGAGTAGGGTATGGGATCTCATGGAGTATTTTGACGCCTTCAGCATTGTGTCCATACCTAGGAGGGAGAATGAAGCTTCGATAGACTTGCAAATGTAGGAGTGACGTTTGATGTGGTTGATAGCATCAAAATAGACAAAGAACAACCACATATCCATGTGGTTGTGAGGCCAGTGGTGCTAGATAACAACACATGTTAGTATGTGTTTGATAATGATCAGTAGATCATTAATTTTTTCAAGAAGAAGCCGAATTCTTGGCTAGAAATGAAAAATGACTAGAGCTAGAGTGAGTATGGGAATCAAATAGTATAGCTGCATACAAACAAGCTTCCTAAAGGCTTAGGGACACTGGAATCTATTTTTAATCCTAATGATCAATTCAGAAAGGAGAAGGCTAACATACAAATCAAAGGAGAAGATTCAGAGTCAATCCCAGTTGGAGAAGACAAAACACTTCAAATTGGCAAGATGGCCACCGAGCAAGAAAGGTATGAATTCATACAACTTTTCCAAGAATTTCTAGATGTGTTTGCTTGGAGTTATGAAGACCTAAGAGGGTTCAATCCAAAACTAGCACAACACACAATCGAATTGGATCCAGCTACTCAGCCCATCAGGTAGAAAAGAGACCAGTCAACCCACATATTGAGCCTCTAATGAAGGAGTGAACAAGCTAATAGAAGCAAATATCATATTTCCAATCAAACACTCAAGCTGGGTTGTAAACCTGGTCCTGGTCAGGAAGAAAAATGGGGAAATCAAGTTGTGTGTTGACTTCAGGGATTTGAACAGACCCTCCCTCAAAGATCACTACCCACTCCCTTCAATGAAGCAGATCTTGCAAGTAGTATCTGGGTCAAAAATATTCTCCCTCCTAGATGGCTACTCAGGGTACAACCAGATCATGGTGAAAGAAGATGATCAATTCAAAACAACTTTCACCACCAAATGGGGCACCTATGCCTATAGGAAAATGCCATTTGGATTATCCAACACTGGAGCCACTTTTCAAAGGGCAATGGATATGGCATTCAAGGGAATAATCAATAAAATAGTGTTGATCTATCTAGATGACATTACAATGTTTTCCAAGAATGCAAGCAGATCATCTTTTCCACCTAAGGCAGGTGTTCCAACGATGCAGGAGTTTTGGGGTGTCACTGAACCCCAAAAAATGCATATTCTTGGCCCATGAAGGCAAGATTCTAGGCCATATTGTATCAAAGGAAGGATTGGAAATTGACCTGGAAAGAGTTCAAGTAATAAGAGCATTGCCATTTCCAAGTCACAAGAAGGCTCTTCAAAGATTCTTGGGAAAATCAATTTTGTCCACAGGTTTGTCCTAAACTTTGCTACCCTTGTTAAGCCAATAACGTTGATGCTGAAGAAGAGATTAGCATTCAAGTGGACAAGCTGAAGGAAAAGAAAGTTTTGAGGCTATCAAAGAAGCCATATCACAAGCCCCAACTCTTATAAATCCATATTTTTCCAAGGACTTCATATTGTATGCCTTTGGTGGCAGTGACACAATTTCTGCAATCCTTGTTCGTGCAGAACAAAGAAAACTCAAAGCACTAATTGTTTTCTTCAATCGATTCTAGAAGACTATGAGGCGAGGTACTCCTTCATTAAGAAGCGGTATTGGTGGTGATCAGAGGATTGAAGAAGTTTAAGCATTTGGTTTCAAATAACAAAATCCAACTATTGGTCTCCCATGCGGGAGTTAAATAATTCCTTCTCAGCAAGGACTTGAATGAAAAACGTGTAGGATGGATCACTCGTGTCATGGAATATGACATTGAGATCAAGGTCACCAAGCTGGTCCGTGGGAAAGGGTTGTGTGAACAACTAGCCTCAAGTCAACAAGATGAAACAAACAGTGAGAAGGAGGTTGTTCTTGTTCTACAAGATGATCAAGAAGAAGGGAGAGATGATGTACCTACTCTTTGTTGGACCCAAAACATGGTGCACTTATTTTAAATAGGCTTGTGTCCTCATGAGATGAGTAAAGCAAAAACTAGACATTTCAGGTTACATGCCATCCCATATGTTCTTATTGATGGTGTCCTATTCAAAAGAGACATCAATTTCTTTGAGATGCATTGGGACAGATCAGGTGGAGAGAGTGCTACAAGAATTCCATGTTGAAGCAACTGGAGGCCATTTTGCTCCAAGCGTGACAACACTCAAAATCATGAAAGCAAGTTATTATTGGCCCAGAGTGTTTAGTGATTGTTACACATGGATCAAAAGGTGCAAGAATTATGCATTCTTCAAAGGCAAAGAGAGGCTAGCAACACTTCCATTGCACCCAATCTCATTCAACCAACCGTTCATGCAATGGGGATTGGACTTCATTGGAGTCATCAATCCAAATTCAAGCCAAGTCCACAAATGGATTATGATAGCAACATATTATTTCACCAAGTAGACCGAGGTAGTGGCACTCAAGGAATCCAATGAGTCTAGTATCCTATATTTCTATGAAGGGATAGTAACCAGATTTAAAGTGCCATCCACCATCATATCAAACAATGCATTAGCATTTATAGGTTCCAAGATCATAGGATGGGTTGTTAAGAATGGGACTTATTTGAGCACTTCATCAAAATATTACCCTCAAGGTAATGGCCAGGATGAGTCCATAAACAAGAACCTGCTAAAGATCGTCAGAAGAACTCTTGGTGAGAATCAGAGGACCTGGCACACAAAGCTTAAAATGGCCTTATGGTCTAATAGAATAACACCCAAGAGATCCATATACATCTCTCCATTTAAGGTTGTTTATGGGAAAGAGGCAGTGTTTCCTATATCGCTTGAGTTTCCAGCATTGGAGCTCGTGAAGTAATTAGAGATGTCTGAATTTGAGCCAATGGAGGCCAGGTACGCGGAGCTGATAGAATTAGAAGAAACTAGAGAACACGCTCTTCAAGCAATGGAAAAGAATCAGGCCTTAATCAAGAGATGTTTTGACAAGAAGGAAAAAGTAAGGACCTTCTAGGAAGGAGACCTAGTTTTGAAATGGGATGCAGATCGAGCAAAACCAGGAAGGCATTCCAAGTTTGACGCTATCTGGAGTGGCCCCTATATGATCACAAGGTGAAAAAGTAGCAATGCTTTCCAATTGTCCACATTAGAGGGTGAAGAGTTGCAGATTCTAGTGAACGGGATCTATCTTAAGCACTGCTACTAAAAGGGAAGTCTCACCCTGTACATATTAGTTTAGTTTCTCTTTCCTCTAAGTGCTTCTGCACATTGTCTTGTTGTAGTGTAGATTGCTTTTCTCCTAAGTGCTTTGCATGCTTTGCATGTTCCATTTGGAGCATGTATGATTTAAATTTTTATATAGTTGTGGTGTTTTTTTGTGGCTCTTATGCAGTCCATTCAGAGAGACAGATGAAGCCCTGGGTTAAAAAAATTTCTACTCTCAGAAACCTTCATTTCGAGATTTCTTATGAAAATTGAGAGTGCAAGCATCCGGATTTGTGAATCGGAGGAAAAAATAGTATCGATTTGTCATTCTTAACTCCATGCCCAACGGATGACAAGGCAATTGGTCTTTTCATCTAGCAGGTAGATACCCATGTGAGTCGCCAAATTGTTATCCATATTTCACCCCGTGCCAAATATTGGATTGGCCACGACCCCGCATTAGAGAAACCTAAGAAAACCCATTCAAATCCTGCAAATTGATCAAGAGGGACTCAACATTAGAAGTAGCGGAAGCCAAGAGAGGCTAAAGGACCCTGCATAAAAGAAAATGACTCTGTTGGGCCATTTCCATGTCTTAAATCCATTCTCTAAGTTACAAGAAGACTCAACTATGAGATAGCAGGGTCAGACAAGAAGGGGTGATGCCGCAGAGGAACCAAAAACAAGAAAGGGGAGAAACGACGAAGATCCAAAGTCCCCGAGATCGAAATGGTTCAGGAAGAAGCCCAAAAATGACTAAGTATGGGGAGGTAGCGGAAGAGACCACCTGTCCTAACAATGCCTCTCTAAAAGTGAATCCAAAGGGGACCCATTTTTCAAATTGTTTTCTTGCCCATTTGTATGGATTTGATACAAACTTTGAAGGGGCATATCTTTCGACTCAGGGCTTGAAATATTGCAAATCTGACACCATTGGAAAGATCTCGGCCTCACCTATGCCATGGAGGTCTAAAAATTTAATTTTGAGGAGGTTAGGTAAAGGAAAATGGAGGAAACATCTTTAGGCCTTCAATGCAGGATCCATCTATCTCAATAACCAGATCGGATTCGATCTGTTTCCGTCGTTTCCTCTTCTTTCAAGGCACCAAATCAAGGATTCATGTAGTAAAGATGGATTTGGGGCATATTTTATCAGAAGCATTAACAGCAATGGTTGAGCTTCAACCTACTTTTCCCACTTCCCTCTCTCTTTCTTCTCTCCGATCAAATCTATAAATACGAGGGAAGGGTTCATTATAAAGGGTGGGATATTCTTTGTTTTACAGGCTCCCTTTTCTCTCTGGAAAAGAAACTCATGGGGTTTCAGACCTTCCACTAAACTGTAATACATTTCTACCTGTTTGGCCTCTTTGTAATGCATTGTATCAATCTGCAGATCAATAAAACACGTATGTGATCAATTTTAGATCCTCTCTTGTCCCTTTTGCTTTCATCTGATCTTTCATTATAAATTTGGTTATCTGTGTTTACTATCGTATGCATTTGATTGGTTTGTTTCTATCAAAAAAACAAGTGTCCATCATTCTTTGGTGCATCACCTCGTAGTGTAGCTTTGTTTTAATTTTTGTATTCCTTATATCCTTGTGTCCTTGGTAAAGTTTAGATTAGGTTTAAAAACAAACCCTCTGCAAGTTTCTACGCATGCACCTAAATAGAGGAATAGGAACCAGCCTTTAATCTGGAGAGCTTTCCCACTTTTGCAAGGTTCCACACCCTGGGGAAAGTTCAATGTTATGCAATCACACCAAATGATTATGCCTTTGAAAAGCATATTTTTAGAAATCATTTGGGGGTGTTGTGATTTCGCACTAATAGGTTCTTTTTCTCGGGACCATTAGTTGTGTGCTTGAGGAAGAATGAGTTGCCTAGTGAAATGTATGGGGTTTTAAGATGTCCCATTTTTCCAAAATGTAATTTTTTTCCCTTATAACTCATTATGGAGCTCCCATAATCTTGATTTGAATTTCAGGTCCTATTTTATAGTGCGAGGCTCCTTTAGGTCCAAAAACCCACTCTCGTTGAATTAGCTCCAAAACCTCGAAACTTCCTGAAATATTCAAAAATCAATTCCTTGATGTTTTTATATCTTAAACACTCATCCATGAATATTTTTGGCCTTTTTATCCGCTCTGGGGATGATCCTTTGGTTTTAAGAAGCTTGATGATAGCCCTTCCAAAAATGGCTCAAAACTCCATTGTTGAACACTTTGCTCCAAAAGTCCCTTGAATGATTTTGTTACTAAAATCACGTAGGGGATACATGAAAATAACTTGGGGATCATTTAACTGACAAGGTTAGATTTTTTCTAGGGATGGACTGACTGGGGTGTCACGGGAAGGTATGAATTTCAATTTTTTCGACACTGTGGTATAGTTGTCCTATTTTTCTAGTGATTTTTGTCCCTACAAAAACACGAGAACAACATGATTCTTAACCCCTTGATATTTCTCAAGAGAGTGGAACATATTTATCCAAAAAATCCAAATATATATAAAAAATCATAACAGAATCACAAATATCAAATAAAATCCACCTCAAGACTCTCTCTAGGGTATTTCCAACATCTCTATTAGGGCTATGGATACCAGGTTGGCACTAGAGCAATGTTGTGACAAGAATCAGATGTATCTTTGTAAGGGCTATGAACGTTTGGCTAACAACGGAGAAATGCACGGATTATCCTTCCATTCACCCTCCATCCACCTATTTGACTTAATCAATCCCTATACATTGGCTAGTTTGTCTTCACATACTACCCATTAAGTCTTCACTTCAAGTGGTAATTAACCATCAAAATCACACACACTTTGATCTCGCAGAGACATAAGGCTCACATGTTTCCAAGTATTGTTTAGACCTTGGTCACACTTTTTTAGTCCAAATCTTGCCTTACAACATGTGTTGTTAGGCTCATATTTTGTTCATCAATGATTTTATTTTCCTTCCATCCATCACATCCACATCCTTTTTACCTTAGGATCGAACATCCATGGGTAGACGATGATACTTTCCTTTTCATCCAATCCTTCTCATGTCCCTTTTCAACTGTCATCATCATGATTGGGGGAAGCCTTACTATCATCTATTGGGGGCATCATCCATTTTAGATACCCCTCACTTCCCATCCTACCCTACACCTAGGGGAAAATCGAACCCATTCATCCATCCACACAAGCCACCCTACTTTACACTTGGGGGCACACCACATCTATCCCTCAATCCATTCCCCCTATACTTGGGGGCATATCTTATCATCTTCCATATCCCCCATCTTATCCTATACCACATCCCTCATCCTATCTATCTCCCATCCCACATCCCATCTAATCCTAACCTATCAACCAATCCCTATCCTATCCAACCTATCCAATTTCCCTCAATCCTTCCCTTTCATCCTACCCAAACATGCTTTAGGACTTATAGGAGAAAGTCACATCCCACCTTACATCCTTCCCATCCCCATGAGCTATCCCATCCTGAATCCTTTCATCTTACCTATCCTCAACCATTCCCCCTATCCCAAAACCAAAATCCCAACATCCAACATCAAACAATCTATCATCCCGAAATCCACCATTTAAACATCAAAACATTCAAAAAAATACAAAAATGCAATGTGTGTGTTTTTGCTTGTGTATGTTTGCTTGTTTGTTTGCATTTACATTTTGGACAATGATAAGAGGCCCCTTTTATTTTTTTCCTTAGCACAGTCCAATGATATGAGGACCATATTTTTATTAATTTGTTCAACGATATGAGGACAAGGGAAAATGGAAATCCAATCATCATGGTCTTTATACCTTGGTGCATGTTGCTTTATGCCATATCGTTAATCACGACAACTAATGATGATAATAGTGGGCACTTTATAGTAGCACACCCCCTTCTATCATCATCATGTATCCTTATCATCATCCAAACCTAATCCTTAACATTATCTAACTAACTATATAACATCATCATCCTCCTACCCACTCAATCCTTTATCAATCAATCAATATCCACATCCACATCTTATCCTCTCACATCCAACATCCAAAATCCCCACCCCTTGGTTGGGGTATCTCTTAACATCCTCTTATCAATTAAACTCAAACATTCTTTCTCATCGCTTCATCAATCATCATCCCAATCCTCTCATCTTCTCATCCTCTCTTCTCTCATATCTCTTAATCCGCTAATAATATCTTCTAATCCTCTCTCCAAAGTATCTTATAATCCTCGATTTTCTAATCCTCTCTCCAATATCTTCTAATCCTCTAATCCTATCTTCTAATCCTCTAATATTCTAATCATTTATCTTCTCATCTTCCAATCCTCTCTCATCAACTAACTTGGGTCTCTCCTCTTTTCGAGCAGTTACCCGACTCGCTCCTTCCCACCTAACCCCTCGAGGGACGCGTCATATTACCATCCTAACATCTTTTTGAACTTTTATTTCTCCATAATAACACTTAAAAGAGGGTAAAATGTAGACATATAAAATGTCAACATGATTAATTACGATTAATTTTTCCCACAAATACCACAACATCGTCATATAATAATTAATCACAAGATTAATTATTATTATTTAATCCATTTTATCATATTTACCCTTTAACATTTTATCATCATTTATCCCAAATCCTTTTATTTCATTATTATATCCCATCTCAAACCATAATCCTTTAATTCATTAATAATATCTTATTATCCCACTAATAATCCCTATTAACATTTTCTAGGAATTTAATATTCCTACATCTACCTACCCACCTACCCTACACATCCCTACACCTATCCTTTCCATGTAACCTCACCCCTAATCATCATTTATAACCTAATATAATTCTAATCCTAATCACATCCTCACACCTCTAAATCTAGAGGCTTCTATTTCTAGAAGCCTCTCTAAATATCCTCTTCCATTGAATTTTTAATTCAATGGAAGCTTCTTCCCTCCATGAATTTTGAATTCAAATTCTAGAGTCTTACAATCTAGAATCCTCTAATACTCACATGCATGGCTTCATCCTAGCCATTAAATCCTCCACTCCTCAGATATAAATTTAGCTCTCCTCATCCATGAGAGCCAAGTCTTAGAATCCGTAACAAACCTCTGCTATTTTATTGATCCACTCAATCATTCAAGTAAATCCATCATCATTCAATCCTTCATCTTCATCAAGCAATTCAAAGGCAATCAAGGGAGGTGTTGTTCATGTGTCTCCACCAACATCGAAGCAAGGGAAATCAACAATCAAGAAAGAGAAAATCCAACACATCAAAGGAGGAGATTTCAAACGTGTAGATAAATTCAGATATTGGATCTCTCCTTTCCTTCTATCCATTGCTATATCTCGAGGTTTTTTTAGAATATTAGATTAGGAGAACAATTTGTTCGTTTTTCTTGCATTCATAAGCTAGTATTTTCTTACATTACAGTCATCAATAGCTTTTTAAAAAGGTAGCATTAGTTTTAAACTTAATAGTAGAAGTGCTAGGAGGATTAACAACATATTTGAGCTTATTCATGTTGAGGAGCTTAGCTTCACATTCTTTCGAGTATGACATAGATGATTGAATTAATTCAACTTGTCAAAAACAACTGATTCTTGCAAAGGGATAATAAGATTCTATATAAAAATAACTTGTAATTCATTTTCATCCATAAGATTGTCCATCTTTGAAAGTTTAGTTATATATCATATAATATAATCATTGATGGGATCATTAAATCCTTTTTGCATTCTATCCATTTGAGCATAAGGAATTTTGTTGCGAATGTTAATAGAAAATTTTCAAGGAATTAATCATCCATTTGAGTAAATGTCCATACAGAATACATCGGTAAGCCATAAAACCATTGTAGGAAAAAATATTTGAGACTCCAAGGGAAGAGCTTAGTTAGCAATGTATCATTAGAAGAATACTCCAAAAACCAACATGGAATGTACAAAGGTGCTCTTTAGGATCACCCTTTCCATCATAGATAGTTGCTTAGGATTTACAAAATTGATAGGAAAGAGTAAGAATCCACTTAGGTACAAGTGGATTATGAAGAAATTAATTTGAATTTGTTGTATGAGAAGAAACATATGCACCGTTTTGTAATTGTAAATTTTGAGCTAAAAAATATGAACAAGAGGTTTGAGAGCTTGTGTCTTAAGAAGATCTATGTGAGGTACTATGAATTTAGAGAGGAGATGTAGGAATAAAATTGGTTAGAGGAATAGTCATAGAAACACACTGCAAATTGGAGTATTAGATTCCCCCCGATCGAGATAGGTGTCATCTTTGTAGGAATGGTCAATGTATGCATAGAAAATGATGGAGGATGGGATCTAAAAAGGGATTGATCATTAGATTCTTGATCTTGGGAAATTTTAGTAGTAAAATGAATGCAAATGAGTGGCTCAATATTATATAGGATTTCACATAGTTATGCATAGAAAATTAGATAACATTTCAACTTGTGTTTGGTATACATTTTAATATTCAATAATAGCATCATAAAAAGTATGTTCCTTAGGGATTTATACTTTGTTTAAAGTATCTTCATGTGTAATATTATTTGAATTGGAATGAATCCTGAAAATGGGTGGTGGAGAAGAGGCCATGATTGCAAATCACTTACATGTAGGAGGAGAAAGCTCAATGTGTTAAATAGGTTATTGATTAATTTGATTGCTATGTCAAAAGGACATAGAGAGATTCGGGTTCACTAAATGTTTGCACCCTAGTTAGATTTTAGAATGTTAATGTAAAACTAAAAAGGATGCAACATTTTATAACAGTAAATTATTCTTATATAATTATAGTCACTAAAATATGCACTTATTAATATTATATTACACCTCTAGTATGTTTTTATATACATGATTTATAAGTATGAAAAATAGGCATTGGTGACACCTCTTTGGTCCTTTTCTTGCTTTTGATTGACTTTGTTTGCATATTTAGTTGTTCTTTTGCATATTTATGGTCGTGTATAGGGACCCTTGTTCCTGTCTTTGTTCATATTATGTTTTCTTGCTTCTAGACAGTAGTACCCAGACAAGACAGTAACACCCACGCACTAATGTCCTTTTGGGTGATTATGTCCTCTTTGCTTTGTTTTTTACTTCGTTAGTTTTCTTTGGCTTTGGGTATTTTCTTGTCTCCTTTTCATGACCTAGGTCAGATTTTGGTGTCACTATGTGCCAAAATTCAAACTAAGAACTCATATATATACACAACCTACTAACTATTGTAAGGGGAAAATGGGTTATCATTTCTATATGTACCAAATACACAAGAAAAATATAAGTGTAGTCTTTTATTTTACCAAACATCCCAAGAACGTTGGCACATCACTCGAGACAAATCTAAGCGCTCACTCGAAGCATAAAAGGGTACCATTTCCCTCTTTTATGGCATCTTTGTCAAGAAGTTAGCATGATCACACAAGTATTCTAGATCCATAACAAGTAACCAAGTATAAATTATAACATAAACTAGATCTAGAATAAAGATCATATTTACCATGCAAGATTTAGTAACAGATGATTCAATAACCAATATCCAACAACATAGATCCATTGTATTAATTACTATAAAAAAGAGATCTTCTTACTACACACATAAGATTATCATCATAGGTCAAGCACACCTATAAACCAACAACATAACCTTACAAGCATTCACGGATACTAAAACCGTGCAAATCAATACATATTTATATGGGTGGGGAATTTCCCTTCACCGCCTATGCATCCTCAAAATAGGTTGCATGCTACGAATATCTACGCGCTGCTACAAGATAAATACAAAAGCATGCAAGATCCTCTAATAATAGATCTTCTATAGTTAACTCCTAGTTCAGATCCTATTATTAGCTCAAAACATTGCATGTTGTTTGATCTTCCACTTGTCCAAAATAGCCCTTTATTATCTTCCAAGTCTTCATGCCTTTATGTGATCCGCACTCAAACCTATCTTTAGCCTATACATGTGAAATGGCTAAGTCTCGACCTCATACTTTCCCAGGCACACCCTCTTCTACTACATTTCTATGCATACCTACATGCCCCATGTCCAAGTACCCCAAACTTATGCACCTTCAATACTTAGGTTGTAATTCATCAACCTAACATTACCCCACACTTGCTTCATTACCGCCCCCGGCAATGGGTAACCATGCCTTATCTTTCCAAAAATATATAGACTAAGAAATAAAATAATGTTTTTACAAAGGCGCCCTACCCTTTTGAAGGTAGCATTAACTCAGGATATTCACTTTTATTTCTACCTCCAACTCGATCCAATCACTAAGCACCTTATTGTCTTGTCAGGGATATCTACGAGTACTCCTTCCATTTCATCCATAGTCATATTTTCACCTTCTTTCTGTAATACTCAAATAATTTTTGTGAGACTCAAGATCATCCCATCCATTAAATCTATCCATCGCGCTATCAGCTTCCCAATCTTCTTTATTCTATCCTTATGAGGGTCCCAGGCTACTGTGAGTGCATCATGTTTTTTTTCTAATAATTCTCCTCGCGCCCATATGTGTCATCTTGCTTTACTACAAAGACTGCATTCTCCTCTACCAGATTCCTTGTCTTAATTATTATCTCAGGATCTACGCACATATTCAACGCCAAATCTTCCTTTTTCATCTCTTCTTTCAAGGTTTGGAGCAAAGACTCATAACATGTTATCCAGTGCGCTATTGTTTCCTTAGTCCTTTCCATCTATGCTGCAACACCCTTTGGTTTTGCAATCCTTACTATACCTTCATCCAACACCATATGAACCAGTGTGCAAAAATAATGCATATCATATAGGATCCTCTTAGCCACTTTCTCTTCAAAATTTCATCACCTATCTACTCTGCCATGTCAAGTTCTATACGCGCCTTCGCCTCAACTCTCTCTTTTTCCTCTGTCAGGCACTTAATCTCTACCTCTTTATCTTTCTTATCTTCCAATTATTCCCTAATAGTTTCGCTTTATCTATATTTTGGCGCACAACCCATGCGAGATACATTTGTCAATGCATTACTTACTTGTTCATCTGACATCTGAGTCAACTTGACTGTTACATGGTGGGAATGTGGGGATCTTTTCATCCTCTGAGAAACACATGATTCTTCACACACATCAAAATAAGGATCATTCATGTGAGTCTGCATACTCCATGATAACTACTTACATCTCATGTGGTTGCCATCTCGGGATCCATCAACTCCCATCCATAAATCTCTTCAGGCTCCAAATTAATTTAGAACATAGCGTGAATGATCTTGGTAAGATCATTGATATAACTAGTTGTAGGATTTTAATATATGTCCTCATTCATCTCCTTCACTGAGCACTTACCTTCGAGAATATGCACTCTTGCATCAAGCACTCGGTCCCTCACCGGTATGTGTATTAGTTGGTGCATCGGATAGTTCACCCTTATCCTCAACCTTTTCGCATCATGTTTCAATGCTTTGCCCCAAGGTTCCTACACATCCACAATGTTAACAGAATCTTCTGCGTGTTTCAAATTGATTTTTCACTTGCACTATGCTTAGTGGGAAGGTACTTGAACCTTTTCTTTACCGGTTCAACCTTAAAGAGAGTTTTTAGGCAAACTCCTTGGCGGTTGAGATGGCCCCGCGCCCGTGCCTTATGTCCTTGTTCTCCTCAATACTCTCCTTAAGTTTTGGTTCTTAGCACCCTCTTTTGAACCTATCTCCACAATACTTGTTTTCACCCCTTCTTCTTCCCTTGGAGGAGTTGGCTCACGCATTCTCTTCTCTCCTACAAATGGCTTATTTCTTCTCGTCATGTTCCAAGCCTCCATTGTCTTCCCCGATTTCTTCTTCCTCCTCCTCCTCTTCATTATCATGGGGAAAATTAGACTCTTCATCCTGTAATGTGCCCACAATATGTTTCCCCTTGGGTAATTCAAGGAGCTTGAATTCATTTCAATGTATTTCCCTTCTCTAACTTGGGCTTAAGGTAGATGTATACCTTAGCCGCTCTAGCCTTCCCAATTTCCAAACTCATAGAATTGATATTGATATCATCTGAAATTAACTTCTCAATGTAAGAAGACTTACCGGGTAGACATATGTCTTTTTGAGTGTATGATATTCATAGTCTAATTTATCTGCATTGAAAGCTAACCGTGTGCATTTGAAAACACGTAATACAGATGCTTGGAAGTAGCACATGGTGAGGACATATGGATGTTTGCACCACGGAATCCACTTGTCCATCCTTCATTCCAAACTTCCCTATGTAAAATGTTGGTAAACGGAAAATTGAACTTGTTTCTCCAATACTAAAGGAAGATCCTTGGGTATCCTCCACTCATATTCAAATGCGGCGCATGTGCACTCACACCAAAGTCATGTCTTCTACTTGTAGGTTCGCTCATGGATCCATCACATGTATAGTTTGCAAACCTATCTCGTAAGGGATCTCTTTTCTTCGAGGATATTGCCAAATATTATATTTTGGCCCACCTGTGCACTCCAATATCCATAAACACAATGTATAAAAGGATAGCACCAAAACATATCTTATCCCCTTGGTATGTCTATGCAACGATAGTCTCAAAGAATGAAGTTAGACAAATTGTAGATCACCCCTTCTATCATCTTCTTGGAAATATCTAACCACATTTTGTGCACTTATGGCCAACACTCTTGATTGTTCTAGCTTGGTGAGGAGGTGCATTGTTGTTTGAATAACAGGGTATTTTTATAACTTGAATATATTCATTCTGCACCCTCCCTTCACATAAGATATCACATTTCTGGTTTCCTCTACGCCTTCATTATTAGTAAGATCACTACTGATCTTAGTGTCTAAGATTCTTAACCCTATCAATCTCCCAATCATGGATGCGGTAAGTCTCATATGCCTCCCAGAAAAGTAAAATAATTCCTCGTGGACCCAACTCATCAGCCACTAGTAAATATTTTTGGCTTTCCAAAATAGGGGAGCTCATAGAGCCTGTAAAAATCCCACATTTGACAACAATTTCTCTCTTGTATTGTTGTAAATAGCCATGTTATTCTCTGTTTACAGAGCTATTTTCACCACCAGAAGTTTTTCCAACTCATCCTTGTTATCCTTTGTCCGATGGTTGTAGTCACTTACTTTGCATCTTCTAACGTGTGACTCCCAATCACGGCCCATGAATACACCTTTTGGGTATTGCATCTCGAAAATCAAATTTCGAGGGTATCTCTCACCTCTCGCATATACTTCCTTTTTCTTCCCCGCCCTTGTATTCACTCCTGTGTGCTCGCTTTAATGCCATAGTGATAATAAAAATATGTTCTTACATGAGGTTCAAGCTTTATAACAAAAACCCACATGCCCTAACTTCAAACTTGAACCCTAACCTATTTATTTTCTTCCCTGTGCATCTTTGCTTTGCTCAAATACATTTTCCAATGGAGCGCAAAAATGATCCCAAACACAAATATGTCTGGTTTAATCTCTATAACAACTCTCTCACACTTTTTCTACACCAATTGTTTGTCAACTCGCTCGAATGTTTCACAATGCAAGGGTGAAAATGATAACACAATCCCACCTTTTATAACTTTTGCAAATTTCTTCACATTTATTGCTCTCCACCTACCACTTTACTCAATATTAAATGGTGTTTATTTCCTATTCTCGCGCTGATTTTTCGCACCTCGGGCCATAAATTTCGCTAGCGCGCCCACTACTTCTCGTCCACAGATTCACTTACGTGCATCTTCATGCACTGAAGTGCCTATCCAATGTGCCTCAAATCAAGTAGTTTTCTTGTTGCATCCTAGCTCACGTTACACGTACATCCATTCATACATACGTGGTTTTTATTCATGAGCAATTTTTTCTCCATCTGCACCTTACTTCAAGCACCTACACAATATTTCTCTATGCATACCCATATTCTAGAAAAACGTCCAATCTTTGCCCATTTATCCTGCATATACTCCACCCCACACTAAAAATATGTGTGGTCCTCTACGCATGAATTCAATAGATAGTAATCAGTTTCTAGCACGCAAGCCCGCTTATTACACAAAACACTGAACTAAATTGACAAGCATAGTGACAAGGAAAGGAAACACATATAAATGGAATGCTTTAAAGGAAATCTAATCTAATGGAAATGTTGCCTTATTACAAACACCAAGAAGACTTATTTATAGTAGGGATTCATCCTACTTCCGTTAAACCTAGTGCCATCTAGCACCTATAAGCGGCAAGCACTGAATCAAGTATGTAAGTCATAACATATGGTCCCAACCAATGCACTTGGAACTTTCCAGGGTGGTGCAAAAATTTGAATCATATAGAAGAACCATTTGTCCAACTTCAATCTGCTTATTCTTAATGTGTCGATCGTGCCATGCCTTTTTCTTGGCCTTTTGTCTTCTAAATCCAATGTGTTATAGCGCGCCTCTCATCTAACTACATCAGCTTATCAATGTACTCTTCAAGTGCTTGTTCATCATCCATACCTCCCGCACACGTAATAGGCGGGGAAGGTAACATAAATTCTACCGGTAAAATAGCCTTTGTGCAGGACACCAATTGAAACATTGTGGCATTATTCAACCTCTTGTAGGTTGTCTGTATGCCCAAAGTACAACAGAGACTTTATCATCCCAATCCTTCCTTCCAACATCACAAATATTTGTCAATGTATGTCCCAATATCTTGTTGAAAGCCTCAACAATTCCATTAGCATGTGGGTGATAGGGTGTTGTCTTATGGTGTGCCACCATAAATTCTACCAATAGTATCTTGATGGTCTCATTAAGAAAATGAGTGCCCCTATCACTTGTCTAGACTTAGTGGACATCCATACATGTTGATTATGTTCTCCCACAGAAACCTTGTTGTCATAGCTATCATGCAATCCTTTGTAGGTGTTGCTTCTTCCCACATTGTAAGAAAAATTGTATAGGTTATAATGTAGTGTGATCCGATCTGTGTGCGGGTGGGGAAATAAGACCCAAAAATTCAATTTCCCATTTTTCAAAAGGTTTTACACAAGAAATAAGCCTCAAAGGCATCTCATCTCTATACCTAGGCTTTTAAGGTGTCTGACAATGCTCACAGGCCTTACAATACTCTATACAATCCTTTTAAATCATTTCCCACCAAAGGCCTACCAATAGAATTTTGTGTGCGGTATAATTTCCTACATAATGTCCACCTGCAATCCCACCATGAGCTTCCTCCATAATGGCAATACACTCATGCTCAAGTACACACACCAGCGTAAAACCTCATCTCAGATTAACTTGTATAAACCTCCACTAATTAACATGTAAGGCGCAGGTGCGTATAGCAAGTTGTTTCTTATCCAAAGCCTTCATCCCTTCAAGCACCAAACCTGCATGCAAGAATACATAAATATCCTCTAAGTCAAAGGGTGTGTGATTTAATCTGAATAATTTTGCATCCGACATTTTATCCTCAATGCTTTGTGTGTTCTCACCTGAGTTAATCCTTGATAAATGATCTGGTCCTGAGTTACTCTTGTCTGGCTTTACCACTACTGTAAAGTTAAATTCTTGGAACAAGAGAATCCAACAACATATGCGCCCTAAAAATGGGATTATTGACCAAATACTTAAGTGTCATGTGATCTGTATAAAATATGAACAAAGTTTCTAACAAATATTTCCTACACTCGTGTAACGCATAAATCATTTACAATGCTTCACGCTCCATATTTGTATAATTTTGTTTAGTTGGGGTCAATTTCTTATTTGCGAAGCAAATAGGATGATTGACAATGCACTCTCAGGGTTGTCTAATACGGTGTCAATGGCCATGTCAAAGGCATCTACATGCATATGGAATGGTTTGGTCCATGAAGGAAAGTGCGGAATAGGCACAGACGTAAGCCTTTCCTTTAATTTCTCAAAAATGTGTTGTTGTGCCTCACCCCAATGGAAATTTCCCTTACTCTTCAACAATTCCTCTAAGGGTGCGGAAATCTGAGCATAACCTTTGATAAACTTCATGTAATAACTTGTGTGCCCCAAGAATCCACGCACCTCACTCACGGTTAGTAGTTTCTTCCAAGCCCAAAATGACAACAAATTTAGTGGATCTATCAATAAGCCTTCTTTACATATGATATGTCCCAACAGAGTTCCAAAGGGTGTAGCAAAGACACACTTCTTGATTTTTAGGGAGATGCTTAACTACCGACACCTCTCAAACATAAGTCTTAAATTATCATAATGATCTCTTACTATACCATAAATTTTTCAATCATCCAAGTAAACCTGCAAAAACTTATGAATAAAGTCATGGAATGATTGCACCATAATGCACAAAAATATTGCAGGTGCATTCTTCAATCTAAAAGGCATAACTATGTATGCAAAACTTCCCCACTCAGTGGTGAAAGTTATCTTTTCTTAATCTTATTTAGCAATATGCACCTAATGATATCCAAAAATTCATCAATGAAGGAGTATATCTTGCACCCTGTAATGCCTTCCAAGATTTCCTCAGTGAATGGTGTGGGAAAGGGATCTATTACACATGTAACATTTAACTCCCTATAATCAACATAGATCCTTATCCTACCATCTTTCTTTATTTATTACCATAGGACTAACCCACTCTGACTCCTCAATGGGCTCAATGATTCCATACTTCAACATTTTATCAATCTCTTCCTTTACTTTGACGTGCAAATTAGGATTCATCCTATAAGGCCTCTTCCTAACCGGTGCGCACCTTCCTTCAGCTTGATCCTCATCTTGCCCAAAGAGCAATGTACTCCTTTCAACTCATGATAACCTCTAGAGAATAAGTCCTAGAAGTCGCACAACATCTCAATTATCTTTGCAACCTTTGAATCAAACCAATAATCACCAATGATGGCCTCCTTAGGTTCAACATATGTCCCAATATTGACCTTCTTTTTTTTCAAAAGCTCATGATACACACGCGCCTTCTCATTTACACTGCCTAAGACCCTGCACGTACCCACAGTATGATCAACATCCAAATTCTCCACTTCCCCTTCATCAATCATGTAAACCATTTTACCTTTTTCTTTTTATAACCAAGCATGCCAAAGCTACTCTTAATTCTTCATTCAATAGAGGTTTAGTATAAAAATAGTCAAAGGTCTTAATCATACCTATAGCGTTCCATGTTGTTCTATTCAACTCTACATAAACATATCATGTGTACATGCATCCACACAAAGTGAAGTAGAAATTATGCACCCACAGTGAAGGGGGTAAGGCCTCCGCCCCTGTCTAGAGTCTCTCACACTTTTGAACATGGTGCAAATTAGAATCCTTCCCATGAAATTCACATGGTTTGGTAGGTGCATTACTCGAATAAATATAGCAGAGAAGGTGATTCTCACTTCTTGCTACTCTAAAAGACTATCTCTGTGTGTAATCCACCAACGTGCTATTATCCCGCATAAGGTATATATAAGCATATTCCTTCTTTCCACTTGATATTTCCACTGGGCTTCCATAGCGCATAAAAACACATTAGGATTCCCTTCTCCAGTGTACCTTAGTACCTGGTTACTACCTAAGCACCCAACATAGTGCGACCTTCTTACGTGAGTAGCTACACTTTGCATCTCACGCCCAACCATTTCATAAGTCCCATGCACCCAATTGTCACAAGAAATTATTGTTGTATCACTCATAGATTGTGCATCATCCCATTGAATAACTCCTTCCTTTGATGGATCAAGCACTTCAAGATCTCTAATGGTGCGCACATAAATTTTGTTCAAATCTTCCTCACTTAAAGGTTCTTCATAAGGTGCAGCTTTTCCATCTGTCAAAACAATGATCACACACTCCTCTTCAAAATTGATATAGATTTTATTGAAGCAAAAATCGGTATTGTTCATGTAACACCAAGGGCACCCAAGCAATGCTTTGGAAAACTATCAAATTTTGTAAGTGCCAAGACCTCAAAGTCTCCAGTAAACTTGGCCCCTTGTATACTAATAGTCATTTCCTTCAATACTCTAATGGACATGGCTTTAGTCATGTTTTCCATATACATCACATTTGGAGATGGTTGTAATGGTGGTCTCCCCATCGATTCCACATGTCCAAAGTGAGTACATTCACTTCTCGCACCTGTATCAATCAAAATGTTACTCAACATCCATCCATCAACAACTACATTCAAAGTGATCTCTTTATCATACTCAAGACTGTGAGGTGGTAAGTTTGCATGCAATATCTATCTCTCACGCTCAACACCAACGTGTAGTATATTCTCCCTTAACCACTCCCCTAACAAAGGAATGATGTTTTATTGGTGTAGAACTTATAAACCTCCTTCAATTCATCAACATATTTTTAGGAATCTCAATTGTTTTATCTTGTTCGATCTTTCGCGATTGCTCTTTTTAAGCATTGTATCTCACCTTGTAAGTTTCTAATAACCTCCATAGTTTCTTGATATACTTCCTTCTGATGGAAAGGATCTGGATACTTTACATGTAATACCTCTTGTTTTGTAATAACATGTTTTTTCTTCAGAGTCTCACACACATGTAGTCACCAACACAGGTATCACCTCTAGGTCATCGGCTAACTTTGACATCCACTGATCCTCCACAGCATGTTGTACTCTAACCATTACTGCACCCTTAGCCTTCTTGTGCTACTTTCTCATATGTTCATACAAATCCAGGCACTACTCAAACTTGTGATTATTTCCGCACTATGAGAAAATAATGATCTAAGGGCATTCACTCCTATAATGATCAAGGGATCCGTAAGTGTAACAATTTCCTCGGGAATTCACCTCTTCCACTGCCATGACCTTGGCTTATGAATCCTCCACGGTAACCCCTACCTCTACCACTTCCATCGATTGCACGCTCATTATGATTATGATTATGATTATGATGCTCACCTTGCTCCTTAGAATTGTTTACAACACTAGTTTGTCATACATCGATTTCAATGACATCATGAATATGATCAATCAAATTTATTCTCGGTATCATGAGTGATAGATTTACAAGTCTTACAATAACAAGACACATTCTTTCTGATCGCACACTACAACAGGGGGCACCTACTTGAATCATGATCCAAGTGACAGATATCACAATCCAAAGCAACATGGCGCGCACCGATTTATGAGGGAAAATATCCTTAGTATGTCCTTCCACCTCACAATTCGTACACCAAATACCACTGCGCGTCTCATGGGCTGAATTGGCTGATAATTTTTCCAATTGTTTCACCATAGATGTAATCTACGCTTCCAAAAATGGGCTAACACTAGTGTCTACACTTCCAACTGCCTCAACATGTAGAGCTGCTTCCAAAGCCTCATGTGGGTCTGTAAATGTCTTATGTGAGAGTGCCCTCTGAAGGTGTGATCAACCCACCAATGAACCATTGAGCATGCTAACTAGGATGGATATCATAAGAGAACTTGGACAATAGAGTCTTAAATTTTGAATCATACTCCCTTACACTCTCATCCATGCCCTACTTAATGTCCTTTAGCACGTTGATTCTTTTTTGTTCAAACTTAGGTATATGGAACTCAGCTAAGAAATCATCACGCAAATGCATTATAGTCTACAAAAGTCTGGTTCGGATCATACTTCTTATACCAGATATGCACACGCCCTTGCAAAGTAGTAACAAATTAACTTGCCTTATGCTCTAGAGTTGTAATTCCCTTAGCGCGATATAGTATTTCACACATTTGTACATTCTCAATTGCATCTTCAATTCCTCTCGTATTACGGTAGATGAAGAGACATCTCATACTAAAATTTATGGGGTTGGTTCGGACCATGCCTACCAGATCCATAACCTGTATTACTTCCAATATTCCCTCCACCTCTAGGACCACCAGATCCACTAGATCCCAAACCATTTAATCCTCCTCTTGTAGTGGGAACCACACCGGAGGATGTACTACTTTGTGTTCCAACAATTGTACTAAATTGAACTCCCATGGTTTGTGAAGTTGTGCTACTCCCAAATGTGTTACCAACGGGTGCACACCTACGTTATGTGTGGATGATGTGCCAGAAAATATACCACCAACCGGACCCCTAAACAACAAGGATGGTGTCACATGTGATGTCATATATGATTGTGATATCTAATTACCTCTTGTACTCAAAGGAAAATGGTAGCTACTTGTCGCTACTAAAGTACCTACACTAGCTTGATTCTCAATAACTATCTAAGGGATGAAACACCAAGCACAAGCGCTAGGTTTACAAGTGGGATCGGATGCATTCTGCGGCTCTTAATAATTCTTCATCAAATGTTCTCTCATTAGAAGCTAGAGAGGATTCTCTATCATTATTTCCTAAATGGGGGAGTACTAGCTGCTCAAGTTCCACGTTCTCCATGTGAACCTTGAATCCTTCATGCATCACCTGCCTCCACAACTCCATAAACTCCTCAACACCGCGCTTCCTCTCCAATTCCCTCTCCCGCACTTCATTATACTTAAGTCGCATTTCTTCTATCTTCCTACATCCATGTCTATCATCTTTCACCACACATGCTCCTTCCCCCATACACAAAGTGGGATTTAGCTAGGCACGCTTCCAAATCTAGGGTTACAATCAAGATCTTAATCATTAAAGGGATAGTGCACAAGTAAGAACCTCTCGGTTGACACAAGAACTCTGGAACTCAACAACCTCTAGACAAGAATAAGTAGAAACAACGTAATTCAACGTATAGCTATGCAAAACACCACTCCGACAAAGTGATCTAGAATGCGTGTCAAGGTAAATCAACATAATGTAGAGTTTGGTAATATTCCTAAGTCCAAACATTTGTTTTGTACCTCCAAATTCTCTTTGATGCATATGCTACCAACCACTCATACAAATCTATGGGAAAACAACTAAAAAATGTCTTATAGACCTCATGATATAGATGTTCTTCAACACATGCATGCGCATCAAATTCAAGTCTAGTGTTAAATCTATGAGCAAACTCTTCCTCTAAATTTTCTACCCAATCCTCAATGCTTGCCAAAGCCAGGTGATATGTCTTCATAATGCAACATCCTTAAAACAAATTGAAAATAGGTCCCTAATGGAACCAAAGTGTATTTTTTATTTTACCAAACAGCCGAAGGCATGTTGGCATATCACTCGGACAAATATGGTTGCTCACCCGAAGCACGCAAGGGTACTAGGTCCCTCTTTATGGCAGCTTTATCAAGAAGTTGGCATGATCACACAAGTCTTCCAGATCCATAACAAGTAACCAAGTATAAAGTATAACATAAACTAGATCTAGATCGCAACCATATACAAGATTGAACTAAACAAGAATCAAGATCAGATTTACCATACAAGATTCCAGAAACAGATGAGTCAATAACCAATATCCAACCACATATATCCATTTTATTAATTATTGTAAAACAAAAAAGTTGAATACATACATAAGAGTATCATCATAGGTCATGCACGACCATTAACCAAAGAACCTAACCTTACAAGCATTCACCGATACTAAACCGTGCAAATCAATACATATTTATAGGGGTGAGGACTTGCCCTTCACCGCCTATGCATCCTCAAAATAGGTTACATGCTAAGAATAGCCATGCGCTGCTACAAGATAAATACAAAATTATGAACGCTCCTCTAATAAGAGATCTTCTATAGTTAACTCCTAGTTCATATCTTATTATTAGCTCAAAACACTTCATGTCATTTGACCTTCCACTTTTCCAAAATATCCTCCTCGATTGTCTTCCAAGTATTTATGTCTTTACATGCTCCGCACAAACCTAACTTTAGGATATCCATGTAAAACAGCTAAGTCTCGACCTCATACTTTCTTGGGTGTGCCCTCTTATATTACATTTCCATGCGTACTCTACGCACCCCATGTCCGTCCGCCCCTAACCTTATGAGCCTTCAGTACTTAGGTTGTAATTCATCAGCCCAACAATAAGGGACTTCATTTTTGGGTTGCATTATTCACTACATAATGGGAGGCTATTCTAAATTTCATACCACACATTTTCATTAGGACAAATTAGTTGTATCCCACTATTCTTTGTGCGACTAGCACTAGGGAATCCTAGATCAAGGGACACTATTTCAATCACAAACATGCTAGAACTACATGGAGTTGTAAATCTAGTGTAGTGCTCAGTGACAATCACATTGGGGTGACCACCAAGGTCATTCGACTCAAGCATATGCATATTTTTATTCATCTAATGTGTGTTTGAGTATTGTGCGGAGGTGTAGCTATGATTTATTTTGTAGTACAGGTGTGACCAAGTAGGAGTATATAAAACTTGACACGACCTATAATGAGAAAGAAGTAACAAATAAATAACCATGACCAAATCTCTTTCGCAGACACCAATGCCCATATCGGACACTAGCTCCCAAGTGGCCTCGTCCCATTCGAGTAGCTCTTGTCTCGAGATCGTCAACTCCCAGTTTTAGAAACAGAGGTTACACAAGCCAAAATACACCCTTCCAAATCAGTTTGCATCCCAAAATCAGTTCATACCTATGGAGGCAAGCTAGGTCATTCTACAAACCCTGTGTATCACTCTTTCATGTACTTATTTAGCTATATCGTGTATGTTATTGTTATTTTATCTTATCGACAATATCCTTATCTTAGATTTAATTTTATGAAATCACTAATTAACTTCCAACATTAACTATTCATTATCATATTAATGTATTAAAACATATAAAAGTTGATAAATTATAGGTAACTTGTTCAAATACATAAGAGGAAAGAGAAACTTAGTTGTATAGGGTATAACATAGAGGATCCGAATGTGTGGGAGGATCAAACAGATGATCGAGATACTATAAATTCTTCAAAGTGTAACTTTTGTAATCGAAAACTAAGTAGGTGCATGACTTTATAAATTTTGTATAGTCCAAAATTAATTTGTATGGTTATGATTGGGATATGTACGGTCTTGGAACCTTTGATTGTTTGAATCTAATTTCTTGTTTGTTTCACTTGTCCGGAAATGGCCTTCATTGTATGTCTCTCTTATTCACAAAATTTTGGGATAATATGTAATCACCGCACAACAAATTGAAAACCGATGAAACCTACAAAACCCTTCATCATAGCATTAGCAAACTAGAAGGATAAAATGTGTGTGTGGTGAGGTTGGACTGCCCTTGGTGGTCATAATACCACATTATAAATAAATCCAAGTGTCGTAATACATGTCACCATTGTGGGATCAAGCCTCATATAGTTCTCATAGGTGTTTGTGCAAGTGTGAATAACTAACCAACCCCCTAGGGGTGACCTCATGTATCTTGACATCAAGATATCAAGCTAATTGTATGGTATAGAATGTACCAGTGTGGTAGTAGTGTTATGTGGTGTGCCTTAGCTACATGACCTAACCCTTTATTTTTGAAACCATTGAACAATGCTTGGAGTTACATTTCTCATGCTAAGGCATAACTCTATGACATTTGCATGCTTGGAAATAGAGGAAGCTAGAATCTTTGACTTGGTTGAGTGCTTCAAACCTGTAGTAGGGACTACTCTAAATGATTTACAAATGATTTGGGTATATCAAGGGACCCTTTGAGTTATTTTGGAATGATATTTATAATAAGATATTGTAAGAGTGTTAGGTGAGTTATAAAGTGATAATGACTTACTTATATATCCTTTTGTAGGTGAAATATTCTAATAAGGCCAACCCTAAGAAGATGAAACAACCCAAAATATATATTCACATTGAATTTATAATTAGATAGAAAATGGGGTTAGAAACATATGGGTAAACCAAGACCAGACCCCACATCCTACCCTTCTACATTCTTGAACAAAGCGGGAGGAAAAATAAACAAAAAGTTGTGTCGTGAATAATAGAGGTTTAATACTACTTTTCTCATATAATATTCTTAGAATTGATCAAAGAGTAGGGTCTAAAGATAAGAAAGATACAACATACCTAGAGAGATGAGGTGATTGAATTTTACATGTGATAATTTATCTTAGCAAGGGAGCATGATCAAACTGGACATTGCACAAGGGAAAGCTACCAAATTTAAGTGTCTACAATTATAAGATGATGGTAAGGTGATGTCATACAAAGTCTATAAACGGATGATTGGGAGATATAAAGGATAGGGTATCTAATGTATCATGTACTACACATATAAAATTTATATCATAAGTACTATCACTAACCATACCACCTCACTCCCGATGATACTCATGCAATATCACTTAAGGGAGGTTAATGCACCAATGGTGCTTGTGAAAGAAAAATTCTATAAGATGAAAATAAAGGTTATACACATAACACCGAGTATTGGGTTCAGCATTCAATTATTCCAACTACATTCAAAACCACATCGTATCCCACAAAAAGTAAGGAAATTGACTCGAGGAGGTTTGGTCCCATGTGAATCCTAATGTTTTTTTATTCCAAGTATTTGGTAGTGAGGATTATAAGTTTATTCTTTATTATAAGCACAATTCCATTGATAAAAAAATTAATTTCTCATTTTCATTGACTACTATGAGGATGTGAAATCTTATCGGTTATTTGGTCGAGTCACTTAAGATGTTTTTTTAATGTCTAGGTGATGTAACAAATATGGAATTATGTTAAACCCTAAGATATTTCAGAGTCACATATGATAAATAAAACACTAAAGTATAGATCTCAAACAAGTGATAAGCTAATGAAAATTGAAACCCTAAGTGCAATAGAGGGAATAGAAGACTTAGTTGATTTCGTAATAAATCTTGAAGTGTGTCAAAATAGAAAACTAATGAAAAGAAGGAGGATATTGTCATAACCGAACACATAAAATCTTGAACTACCAAACGAACTCGAACTAGGGTGCCTAGACTAGGTCGGGGGCACCAAGTCTTGGAGACCGCTCGGATGCCCGTGGTTGTGAAAGACTTCATAAAATGATTTTTTTGTATCGTATGATGGTCACTAACCTTCATTGTTGATTGACGGTGTGTCATTTGTTGATTGTTGAGTTCTCCTGTAACCTATAAAGAGAGAGATAACCTACAAAACCCCAAAACAAATCAAATCCTAAAAATAAAAGATGCAAATGGGGAATCAGATTGACCCCAACGGTGACCTGATAGAGTGAACTTACGACTTAGCGTTGCAGACCCCATTTCATACTCCACGTAGCTCTTCTGCGTATGTGTAGGAATCATGCCGTAGGAATCTCTTGTGCAAGATGCACTTGATAGCGAGAAATAGCTAGATGTATTAATGTAAATAGATGTGTGGATGGAAAAATGAACTTCCCCTCCTATGCGTGTATGTAGAAAATGCAGTCCCTTGTCCCTTGAGTGAGTGTTATATGGATGCTTTGATTCTCTTAGAATGCCTTTAGATGCAACCTTAGGTGGTGATAATAGATGTTTAGAGCTTGTTCCTTTATTATGGTCACATAACTTTGTATTTATATGATTCCTTTGGTTGAATTTCGTAATTAACAACTAAAAGGTTGACCCATATGAAATAAGATTCTTAAAATATAAAAGAGACCCAAAAGAGGCGAGTAAGATACAAAGAGGTCAGGGGCACCGAGATGAGATGAGGGCACCTGGGCACTAGCATCCTAGCTGGGCATTGGTGCCCAAAGTCAATAAAGATCGGAATGGGTTGTCGAGTGTGTAAGACCAAAGAGGAAACCAAAAAGATAGAAAAGAGGCCAAAGATATATGTCAATTACTAGTTTTCTCGCTTAGGAATCATATAAATAGTAGTATGTGATTAGGACCTAGAAATGTACCTAAGTGTGTGATTTTGTGTTTACATTTTCCCCCACTTTATATTTTTGAGTGAATACTTGATAACATAAAGTAGATAAGAGATGCGTACCTGATAACCATGTAGATCAATGGTGAAAGCATGCCAAAGAGACAAGAAAAAGCGTGGAGTGATAAAAATGAAGTGTGGAAGCTAAGAAAGAGGAAGTGACCCTAGGGTGAAGCGTATGTGTTGTGTTATATTGTGTTTGTACCTATTGTCATTTTCATGATTTGCTGATGTGGAGTGCTTCTTGTTGCATAATAAAGAAAGACTGTAAAAAGAAGAGTGAAAGAGTAGTCAAATTCATGTGTTATGAAAACTCTATAAAAAAATATGTAGAAGTATGTAAAAATGTAAAAAATAAGTAAAAGGAACGTTTGCACACGATCTATGACGAATAAAAAGGATAGAAATTTTCCCGAGAATGTTGTAGAAGGGGTTTTTTAGGTGATCTCACACCAAGAACGAGTGTGTTGGGCAATCTCATGCCAAGTGTGATTTTTTTGGGTGATCTCACGTCATGGAAAAAGAGTGTTGGGGAGAAAGGTCTAGTGTTATTCTCCATCCATGACTACTTCTCGAAAATTATACACCACTGTAGATGGTGTGATCTTGATTTATTTGTGTTTGATCCAGTTCATCCAAGTAGAAAAAAGAAGATAGAATGCATTCTAATTGTTGGAGGACTATTCGTGCTATGGAAATTGTTCAGTAAATCAAGAAAATTATGCCAATCGATAAAGTAATCGTAATTATCCCCTATCATAGGCACCTAGGAAAGTTCAGATCACCCTGCACTCATGTCTATGTCTGGGCACTTTGGTTTCTATGTTGAAATGATGACCTAAGTCGAATCTAGACCATTCTCGTGATCAGTAAAAAAATTATTCATGTATCGAAGTTGTGAGCTACGTGTGTGGGATGACCGATTCAACCAATGTATGCCCCTTATTTGGGGTGTATGTGACATTGCTAGGAGGATGCAAACCAAAGGAGACGTTCAAACACGATGTGAAACTCATGCCCTACATGAGGGAGAGAATGTGCATGGTGGAAACCAAGGCCCGTGCAAACAAATTAGCTAGAAACATATGTTAGTGAAATCCAAACAAATATGCATAGAGAAGACAATGTAGACTATGAAAAGTAGATTTCAAACATGGGACATCGCTCACAATGTTGCAAGATAATTAGGGCCGAAATAGCCAAAATAATACAAGCAATGAAAAAGAAATACATAAGGCATAGCCCACAAAAAATGGCATACAATCGAAGATAAGAGCAAAAAAGTATTAGATAACCATGGTGGAAAATAGTTCCTGTAAAGAAAATTTTAGACATGAAGCACCCATTAACATGTTAGAAAGATAAAAATTATGCCAATATGTGTATGTTTCAATATAGAGTAGTGTGCTAGTAATAATATGAAGTAGTACAAAATGAAACAATGTCACCTGTAGTATGTTATGTGTAAATATCTATAGAAATTTTGCATCCACAACTAGAGAACAATTAAACGCGCATGTTTCTATAGAAAATATATTAACATACAAGATATGTGTCTATCATAGTAAGAAAAGTGTAACATGTGAGTATAAGAAAACAAGAATAAGTGCAACCAAGATATGCAAAGCATGTTGTGAATGAGTGAGATGGAATGTAATGTGAATTTGATAGGATTTGCATGCCCCCGAGTGGATGTGGATGAGAATGAGATGAGTTTAATTTACAAAATACCCCTCGACATTCAAGAATGAACCATAGAACAAGAGTACATCATTGGGAAATGGTTTGAACATGTGCGCTAGAAAGATTGATCAATAGAGCATAGAACATGAAGAGTGAATGTGGTGAGGTTCATTTCAAATTTATACCCTCAAGAATGATCGATTATGAATTGTTGAACTAGAGTGCATCATAGGGTAGTGTGTTTGATGCAAGCATCTAGGACTCACACACACTCAACAAGATTGGTTAAATAACTACCTCAGTTCAACCTAGATCATACAACAAATGTATTCCTCTCTCAAGTCTCAAAGACACCATAATCACCCTTAACTACTTTCTGAGCTCAAATTTCTTCATGAAATTCTTCAAGCATGTTTGTTATCCCTCATCTAACCTATCTTAGTAATTCAGGCCCTTGGAAACTCAAGAATTGATTGATTTGCTCACTTTTTCCAAAAATTACCTAATTGGGCTTCTTGAGAACATTCCAATGAAATGTTAGGAGATATAGTGTTCCACATGGTCTCGAGAAAAATTTTAGAAGTTTTTAAAGCACCCTTTTTCAAGTTTTAGGTGTGGGAAAAATCATTTGAGTTAACTCTTAAACCAACTAGGACTTCCTTTATAGCTCACCTCTTCAAGCCTAGCTTTTCCTTACCAAACCTATCCCAATGCAAATCTCAATACAACTTTTACTTGAAAGATTGTTTCTACCATCCAAGTATTAATTCAAATACCCATTAGGTCCAAGACTCTATGTGAAAAAATTTAGGGCTCACTCCTTTGCATGACATAGCTCAAAATTAGTAAAACACGGTTGCAATTAGGCCTCGATGCATGCTACAAGATTTTTGAGGACTATCATTAAAATCTCTCCCTTTGCCACATTGCATTCAAAAAATTCCTTTGGAATCTTGATTGGGAAATGGGAAGCATGGTTTCTACCAATTTTCATCTCTTAGATCCAAGATTTAAGCCTTCAAACAATTGATTTTATACAAACCCTAGTAGGATTGTCTCAGTGAGCCCGAGAAGGGTTTTTCCTTATTTAAATTTGTTACACTTAACCTCGAGAGCTAGAATCACTTAAAATGGGAGGATGGGAACATATAGAAACTTAATATCTTACCAGTGAGCATCTTTCATTTCCAAATTGATGATTCTTTCTTGATCTTAGAACTTTCCTACTCCCTTCTAAGCAGAGTAATGAAGACTATCACGGGTTTTAAACAAGACAATGGTTCTTCTCCTCCTTATTCTTCTTTGCACCTTAATTCACAACTCACCAACTAATTCTTGACTGCATACCTCATAATTTGTAGAGTGTGTCTTCACAATGCTAATGTATTAGCCTATCATGCAAAATAAATGGTTATAAACAAGAACAAATGGAATTTACTATCAACAACTATAGTAGGATCACCCTCTCCAATGTATTCCTTCTCTTCCTAAATGGATTACAAGATCAAACAACTTCTCATATTCATATGTAAAGTGCATTAGCCTCCACAAGGTTGTTTTGCAAACAGTTACTAATTCATTCCTTGGAGCTCTAATTCAAATTATTTGATTGATCAATGAGTTCCAAAGCAGTTACAAGATGGATATATACATCCCTTGGCTCGAATGCCTTCATAATTGACTTCAAGAACCAAGAAGTTAAAAACAAGACAAGGGAGTTACATTCAAGAAGTGCACAATGGTAACTTGGAGTTACACAAACCCCATAGAGCATCATGAGGGCTCCAAGACCAAAAATATGGCCTATAGACATTAAACCAAACTTGAAAAATTGCCTCAACACCTCTACTCCTACTAGAAAGCCAAAATTGGCTCTAGAATTTCAAATTTTCAAATTAGACAAAAAAATGGAGGGAAACCTCCTTATTCATATTTTGAACCTCTAAAGCCTAAAAGGACATCAAGAATGACTCTTAGACATCTCTAAAGACCTAGACAAACCAAAATTTGATTACTACATGCCTAAACTAACCCTGGTAATGATGCCCCTGCATCGTACTACCAAGGGGAAAAAGAAACTTCCATGAAGTTGTGCTTGCAAACTGGTTCTTGCCCTTTCTTTCTCTATTTCCAATTTGGCATGATATTCTGTGAATGCTCTTGGACTACATGTATTGCTTCAGGTGTGCCTTGGAGTTGTATAAAATTCTTGGCAAGTTACTTCTTCTTTGAATGAGTCACCATCACACCTTAACTTCCATAGAACTGTACACTGCCCTTTCCAACAGTTGGTTGGGTGTAAACATATTATTCATGCCCTTATGGAAGTTATCTTATTTCTCCTTGACTGTGACACAAGCTATGACTTATCCCTTTATCCCTTGTTGATTCAATTCACTCTCAAGATTGAGAAATTTTTGTGTTTGTGTGATATATTCATCTCCATATGATTGTTCCATCCTTTCTTTCTCCACACATGCATTAACAAAACTTAAACATGGGTTAGATTTCAAATTCTGAGTTTCTTCCTCATGTTTAACTTCCATCTCTTCCTCCTTATGCTTATCTTCTCCTTGCTCTTGCAACCTCTTGTTTCCTTGGATTATTTTTTCACTTTTCCTATGACTGAGTTTCTCCATTGCAGGGTCTGATTTTACCTCATATGTTGAGTTATACCATTTCTTGTCTACCTCTATTAGTTCACCATTTCCTTTGTGTTCATCATGACCTGTAGATCCATTCTCATCTTTCATACTCACTTTCTTTTGCAAGTTATTTTAGTATTCACATTCTTCACGTATCCATCTCCACATCTTGCTTGACTATGTTACCTTTGTTCTCATTCACCTCACCTTCTTGTCTCTATTGAAAAGATGTCTTTAAAACCCATGAACATCACTCTTGACTATTGTTTAGGCCATGCACATATATCCTTTAATGGATTTAAAGTATGCTTAACTCCATATTTCACAAATGTATAGGTATTTTTCCACCCATCATGGATGGCTCTCCTATAAAATTAACATGGTCTTCCCAAAATAAGATGACATGAATCCATGGGCAATATGTCACACAAAACTTGATCATGATATCTACCCACTTTGGAAATTCAACTAGACATTGTTGATTCACTAACACTTGATGCTCTCTTTGTACCCAGAAGACTCTATATGGATTAGGATGCTTTAATTTCTTTAAATTTAGTTTTTCTACCATTTCAGTGGAGACTAAATTATCAGTACTACCATTATCAATAATGAGTTTGCAGCACTTACCTCTTGCCTTGCATATTGTTCTAAACAATGTTCTCCTCTACATTGGTTCCTCTTATTTTCTTGCATTCACCAAGTATCTTCCCGTCATTAAAGATTCTCTAGTTTAGGATCCTCCACCAAGGATGGTGATGTTACACTCTCCTCTTCATCTACATGTGCTATTTGGTTTCTTGCTTCATTAATGTTGTTTTTGCTTGCTTGAGGATATTTAGGACATTCAAATGATCTATGTCCAACAAATTTATTGCACTTGAAGCATCTGCCAATGAATTCACCTCTACCTCTTCCATATCCACCTCTGCCTCTGTATGAGTATCCACCTCTTGAGTATCCACATCTTGAATAACTTTGTGTTTGTGAACTATTCCCTTCTTCCTCATTTGTTTGTTGTTGTTGTTGTCCTCTTCCTGATTGTTGACCTCTTCCTCTTACTCCTCTTCCTCTACCTCTCAAATACTGAGTTTGTTTTCTTGATAGTTTTTCTCTTGTGCCCTTACGGCTACCCGATACGCTTCCTCTCCTGATCTCAAATGAAATAAGATGATTTCATCTTGTATATTCAACCTCAATCCATTCACATACCTGGTTACTTCTTCAGCATCATCATGTATATGACTAGACCTCATAGCTAGCTTTTAGAATTCATCAAAGTATAATCAGCTACACTTAGTTCTCTCTATCTCAAATTTTGCAATTTTTTGAATAAAATAGTTTGATAGTCTATAGGAATGAACTTACCTTTCAATTTTTCCACCATATTTTCCCATTTCCTTATCTTTTCCTTATTTCTACTTAATATTTCTTGTTGCAAAAAGTCCCACCATACTGCAACATGTCCTATAAGCTTGGTGAATGCAAATTTCACTTTCTTGTTCTCTACAATGCTCTCAAAATCAAAGTATTTGTCCATCTTGGCTATCTAGTCTATGAGTTCTTCTAGATGTAGACTACCTCCATATTTTAGCACTTTCATCTTTGGTTTTTTACTTGCTCCCATAAACTGCTTTCGTATTCTAATATCTAGTCCTTCTTCTTGTTCTTCTTCTGTTGATGCCACTTCTCTTTCTCTCTCATCATCACTGTCATCCTCCAATGCTTTTCCTCTTCTCTGGGAGACCTCTAGTGCTCCTAACTTGTCTTGAATGTTTCTTAACACAACATCTAACTCAGCACCCCTAATTTTCTCTCTATTTCCACCTCCACCCACTCTTCTTGGTGGCATTTTGTCAATTCTTCACTTCTCTCTCGAGTTATTTCTTATTCACTGCTTCTTTCTCTCTCTTCATGTCACTTTCTTATCAATTTATTATCCTTATCTACTCGATACCAATATGATGTAGAGAATATAGGACTCACATACACTCAACAATATTGGTTAAAATAACTACATCAATTCAACCTAGATCTTGTAATAAATGTAATCCTCTCTCAAGACCGAGAGACACCATAATCATCCTTAATCGCTTTCGAGATAAAAATGCTTCATGCAATGCTTCAAGCATGTTTTTATCCCTCATCCAACCTATCTTACTCATTCAAGCCCTTGGAAACTCAATAATTGATTAACTTGCTCACTTTTGCCAAAAATTACCTAATTGGGCTTCTTGAGAACACTACAAATGGAATGTTAGGAGATAGAGTATTCCATAGGGTCTCTCGAGAAGAGTGTTAGAAATTTTTAGCACACTTTTGGAATTTTGAGTGTGGGCAAATTTTTTTAGTTAACTCTTAAACCAACTAGGACTTCCTTTATAGCTCTCCTCTTCAAGCCTAGATTTTCCTTGCCATCATGTCCCAACGCAAATCTTAGTAAAACTTTTACTTGAATTTTTTTTCTACCATAAAAATAGTAATTCAAATACCCATTAGGCCCAAGAATCTATGTGCAAAATTTCAAGGCTCAATCTTTTGCATGACATAGCTCAAAATTACTAAAACAAGGTTGCAATCAGGTCGTTGATGCATGCCACAGATTTTTGAGGGACTTGTCATTAAAATATCTCCACTTCCACACTGAATTCGAAAAATTCCTTTAGAATCTTGATTTGGAAATGGTAAGGATGGTTTATATCAATTTGTAGCTCTTAGATCCAAGATTTAAGCCTTCAAACAGTTGATCTTCTACAAACCCTAATAAGGTTGTCTCGGTGAGCCCAAGTAGGGTTTCTCCTTCTTTAAATTTATTACACTTAACCTCAAAAGCTAGAATAACTTCAAATGGGAGGATGGGAACATTTAGAAACTTAATATCTTACCAGTGATTTTTGTCCCTTTCCAAGTTGATGATCTTTTCTTGATCTTATAACTTTCATGTTCCCTTCTAAGCGAGTAATGAAGACTGTCATGGGTTTTTGAAAAAGACAGCGGTTCTTCTCTTGGTTGTGAGTCTTTGAGGTCCTTCATGAACTAATTCACACTCTCTATGCTTCCTTACACCTTAATTCACAACTCAACAATCAATTCTTTATTATATAGCTTACAATTTCTAGATTTGTGCCTTCACAATGCTAATGTAACAACCTATCATGCAAAATAAACAGCTTATAAACAAGAAAAAATGACATTGACTATCAAAAACTATAGTGGGAGAACCCTCCCCAACATATTCCTCCTCTTCCTTAATGGATTACAAGATCAAACAACTTCTCGATTCATGTATAGTTCATTAGCCTCCATAAGGTTGTTTGCAAACATTTATTAATTTGTTCCTTGGAACTCCAATTCAAATTCTTTGATTGATCGATGAGATGCAAAGCAGTTACAAGATGGATATATACATCCCTTGGCTCGAGTGCCTTTATAACTGACTTCAAGAACCAAGAATTTAAAAACAAGACAAGGGAGTTACATTTAAGAAGTGCACAATGGTAACTTGGAGTTACACAAACCCCATAGAGCATCACAAGGGCTCAAAGACAAAAAATATGGACTATAGACTTAAACCAAACTTGAAAAAGTACCTCTACTCCTACTAGAAATCCAAAATTGCCTCTAGAATTTCAAATTTTCAAATTAGGCAAAATGGAGGGAAACCTCCTAATTCAAATTTTGAACCTCTAAAGCCTAAAAGGACATCAAGAATGACTCATGGACATCTCTAAGGACATAGACAACCCAAAATTTGATTACTACATGCTTATACTAACCCTATTAATGATGCACCTACATCGGTGTTGCATGAGAATGTGATGCTAGAAAGATGTGTCATGAATGCGTAGAGTGTAAAATGTGTCATGTGTATGATGTGAGGTTCGTGGATGTAGTATACCCTCAATAATCAAGTGTGAACCTTATCATGAGAGTGTTTCATAGGGTAGTGATGATACAAAGTGTATCAAGTTGTGTAATATGCATGAGAAAGATAAGATGCGAAGAATGGAGCATAATAGTAGAAATGCAAGACACCTGAGAATGCTAAGAGGAGGGGAAATAAATATGATGTCCCAAGTGTATGATGATGAGAAGGATCAAGTAATTGTTAGGAAATTAGTATTCACATTGGGTAACTATTATTTTTGTTAACGTGAGTAAATATGGTAATATAGTTAGTTAGTGGAATTGTTATATTGTTGTATATAACAATAATATTTTGTGTATAGGTTTGTTAATAACCTATGAGATATTATAGGAGATTTGATAGTTAGTGATATTCCTAGATTATAGGAAATCCATTTTCCTATAATTAATGCGTTATCCATAATGAATTAATTAAAACATTTATGTGAGTTTACTGTGTGATTCCTGTGTAAAACTTATCCAAATTTTAGATTTGGTATCAGAGCGAATGGAATCTTGAAGATTGTGAGGGGCAATCTTATTACTATTTGCCCCTGTGAATGGATTTTTTGATATATGTGAGTTTTTTTTTCATATTTCCTTATTATATTATTTATTTCCAGTCTTTTAGGTGGACGTTTAGAGCTAATACTGTGTAGTGTGTGAGGCTGTGACATTCTTCTGTGAGCACAGCAAAGGAGTCGAGTGATTTGCCTACAACCTTCTATACATCAGATTTGGCTCGTGTTCCTCTGCATCCATTTGTTTTCTCCATCAACGTTAGTGTTGTTCATCTTGAAAGTGCATCTTTGTTGGAGTTTAGCAATCCGTCTTTGGTGGACTGGTTTATTCCAGTGTTTGAAGTTTTAAGGAGTACCTAAACACAATGTGTGTTGTATTCAAACCTATATGCATTTCTATTTCCATCAGGGTCTACCCACGTGCATGTCATGCATTTGATTCTTTGTAATCAATCCAATTGTCACATGCACACCTGCCTGCGTTGACGTGTACCTGATAGTATATCATCACTGATTGTGAGCTATTGAATCATCTCAATGCCTTTGTGCAATCATTGTTATTTAGCCAAGTGTATACCATGTTCTCATGTAGTTGATCAGTTTGATATTCTCCCAAGCACATGCAAAATCATCCATCTTGTACATGTTATTCTTGGTTATAATGTGTATCCAAGGTGGAGGCAGATTCAAGCAATTATTCAATTGTCGAAATTTTCAGAAACTAAGACATCAACAATTGTTTACACTATCAAAGGAAGCCAGTCATGGGGAACATATTTTACGCCGATGATTCAAATCTTGTTGAAGTACTGGATGATATATATCAACAGTTGTGGGCATATGAAAATATATATATATATATATATATCAACAACAATCTTGAATTTTGGAAGAAGAAAATACGGCGAATGCATATGCCATTGGAGAAAATTACAGTTCCTTAGCTTGCAAACATCAAAACTATGGTTTTGAGTAAGTCCTCTATTTTTAGTATATGTATTTATTGTGTGTAGTATATTGAGTCGTTTTAGTTTGAGGCTCATTATACTTGAATGTCCAAGAATGTATTTAGATTTGCAATTAATTTTATTACAAATCTACTTGATAAAGAAAGTAAGTGTCAAGTCATTTTTATAGTTGTCAAAATTATATTTGTGTCTTTAGTCTTAATCATCATTTTTTTCAAAAGAGTATTTGTGTCAAAATTCATCAATAGTCATTTTAAGAGTCCAAAAATTCAAAATTGTACAAAGTCTTCAAATATTTTTTCTTTTCAATAATATTATTGTGTCACCAATCCAATTAAAAGAGTCAAATATTGTTAAAAAAATTGTCTTACAGACGCATTTTTGGTGTTACTCAACGTCCGGAAAATGATGTGTTTCACATTTTTCAAGGAGACAAAATAAACCCAATGTGGAAACCATTGAGCGGCTAATTCAAATCCGGTGAGATAGCAAAGCATGTTGATGGAGGACGGAGGCATCAAAGGCTGGAGGACAACCATCGACCTCTCATCAGTCACCTACAATGAGGCCGCTTCACTGATTTGGTGGCACGTGTTTACTTTTGCTTTAGAGTAATGTGCCTTATTTTAGCATGTAATTTGTTTGATGTCAACATTCCAGTTTGGTGTGGATTTTTGCGTGGTGTGAAAAATAAGAACAAGTGTGGTATGTTCATGTTCACTTGTGTATGTGAGCATTCCTACATAATTCCCCAATGTAATAACATAGTGAAGAATAGATAGAAACGGTGAGATGCAAAGCATCATGAGTCTTGAAGAGGTTGAACAGTCAGATATGTTCCTATTCATACCTAGGTTTGTGGTTAGCCTCTGGAAAACCATTTAAGGTTGTTCAGATGTGTTCCTGCTTGAGTTCCCACACCGCTAGATCGGATGTGTTCCTAGAGTGGTGGTTGATAAGCGAGATGATTCTGAGTGTTTTCCCATCCTCGTCATTGAGATGTGTTCCTGATAGTGCATGGTTGATAAGAATTTGATGTGTTCTTTCTTCTACCTTTAGTTTGAGTGTGTGCCAAGATCATGAGCACGCAGAGACGACAAGTTGCAAAGGAAGTGTGAATGTTTTTCTACCATGTAAACACTAAGGGGGGAATGTTAGGAAATTAGTATTTAAATTGGGTAAATATTATTTATTGTTGTCGTGAGTAAATATGGTAATATAGTTAGTAGAATTGTTATATTGTTGTATATAACAATAACATTTTATCTATAAGTTTGTTAATAACCTATTAAGATATTATAGGAGATTTGATAGTTAGTGATATTCCTAGATTATAGGAAATCCATTTTCCTATAAGTATGTATGTTGTCCATGATGAATTAATTAAGAAGTTTATGTGAGTTTACTATGTGATTCCTGTGTAAAACTAATCTAAATTTTAGATTTCGTCTAAGAGCTCATCATTGTCATGATTGAAGCCAAATGAAGATTCGTCAGAGACTTGGTAAGCATTAGTATGTGGTTGATAATGTAAGAAGACATTGCGGCGTAAATTGTACATGCCCATTGCGTATTCTTCATACGTGAAAGGTGGTAATGGACATCTATGTGCATACCGGTGAGTGATATTTTGTGTATAGTTGTAATATCTCCTTCCCAATTAAAGACCTTTGGCCTATTTTGTCAACCCAATGACCAAAGGGTTATCATAAGGGTGGCTTAAGTTACAATAAATTATTGTAAAGTTCAAAAGAAAAGAAAAATAATAAAGCACTTATATTAATTTATTTAACTTAATTATATAAATGTAGAAAAAGCACTTATAAAATTTGTAATCCATATAGGAAGGTGCTACTAGCCTTGAGGGAAATTATTAGTGGTCCAAATACATTTTGTATTCTCCCTAGGGAGAATGGCGAATCACATTGAGGAGGGATCATGGGAACTTAAAAAAAATAAAAAGCATTGTATTTTTGTATTCTCCCTATGGAAAAATGCGACTTGTCCTAGGAAGGAAAATGAAGGGTAGAAATTGCATAGAGAAAATCATTGCATGTTGATTGGACATTTTGGAGGTTGTTTTGGGTTTCTTCTTCCTTTATAAGGAGAAGTCAACTTGAGGGGAAGGCGTGTTATCATCATTTTTATAATTTCTAATTTGCATTTAAAGCCTTGAGCTTTTGCAAAATATTCTAAGGACGAAAACCCTTAGGATTTAACTCTAGAGGATGAAAACCCTCTTAGAGCTTTGGAGGAATTTCTACATGAGATTTTCCATTGAGTCTTCACATATTTTTACTATTTCCAGCAGTGTTGTTTTGAAGAAAAAAATTATAAAGCTATATGTTCATTGTGCAAGATGGAGTGACCAATCTCTTGGCTATTTTCAGCTATTTAGGAAACATTCGAGGTCCGAAAAATTGTTGTTATCCATTGTCTTGAATTTTGGGAGTCAAAGTAAGTTATTTTCAGAATTTTTGGAAGGTTATAAAGTGTTATTTTCAACCTCCCAGGTCTACATATTTTTGCATTATTTTCTAGTCCATTATTGTTCTAAAATTCATATTTTATTCATGTTTGAAATTTGTTAAAAATATGGAAATCGAGTTTAGAGTAAGTGGGTATGAATTTAATCGTTGATTTGTGTGAGTTTTCAATTCTACCGTAGTCGCACTTCTCATTAAAAATTTAGATTGGCCTTGTTAATGATTTCTATATCTTCTACAAATTTGTTTTGGTGAGTTGGATTTTCTTAAAATCCAACTTAGTCAAAAATGTCCAAAGGGGGACATTACGGTGGTATCAGTGTGAAATCCTCCTAGCTTGTGTAAGGGAAAAAAATCATATCTGTTGTAACAACCCAAAAATTTCACACCCAAACAACACAGTAAAATACAGGATAACTTTTTTTTTTTTTTTGACACAAACACGACACGACATGCCACCACCGAGGTCACAACTAACTCCGTGGATAACTCAATACAAGGATGACCACAAGGGTAGCACGGAAATGTTCACACCCACCAAGGATGGTTTACTTTTCTATTTGACAAAACAACATAAGAAGCCACCACTTAACACACCTACAGATAGGGCAAGCCACAATGAGGAAATTATTGATGGTTATTTATTTTTATGTAACCTCTTTCGATCCTTAACTACAGTTTGCTAAGACTCTAGATATGATTTGTACAATGCTTCTTACAATGCTAAGTTTTCTCTGGCTTATTAAATCTTATCCTCTTCTAACAACTAACAGTTCATTTCACCTTAGGGTTATTTTACAAATTTCACCATAAAAGGAATAATGTTCACTAGAGGAGCTAGGGTTATCATGTTATATAATTCTTACTCACAATGATAGTCTCGCCTATGATTTCTTTAAAGAATTCCTTGCTCTCAAGTTGGTAACCTCTACGTTAATTTATTTAAATATAACTTTTAGTTCAACTTTTATAAGTATTAAACAACCCACGTTATTTTACTTATGTCGCATTATTAATAAGTCATAGCAAGATTTACTCAACATTTCTTTTCAAGGGTAGAGTTTAATAACACTCATTCACCAGAACAAAACAAGGTTACATCCACACTTAAAATACCAATAATCCAATAAGGTCACTCAACAAGCAGTAACCAATATTTTAATATTTTCAATGATGGTCAAACAAACCAAGGTGTCCAAAGTTAAGATGACAAAGTCCACAAATACATTATACTAAGACCATGATCCTCTCCTACATTTTCCACTGTATGTTATCAATAGTTGAACAATATAAAAAGGATTCATGTAAGAACTTCTCAGCTGAGGTTGATGCACAAGTTTACAAGTCTATCCCTCATCTACTCGCTAAAATTCCATCTGCAAAGCAAATATTTACTAGAGTCAGTTCGCTAGAACTGAGCATGATAAGATATAAACCTCACCTAATAACTTATGCCATCTAGCATTTAAATAAATGAAAGTTTGCAATACTCCCTATCAAATAATTCCTAATCATGTATTCAAATCTTAACTGCACATCTCATGATAATACATTTCATACCCATCATTGATCACTTCCCTAAAATCTGCTTACATATGAACAAAAATTCCAAGTGGCTAGAAGATATGCAACCTTAACCTTGCATTTAATCATAATTAAATTACAGTAGTAATAATAACGCTCACCTAATACCCTCAACCTACTTCACATATATAAGTGTCCAACAATATTATCTTTCAATTAAATAAAAGCACCAACGACATTAAGCTTCTATAATAAATACAAGTGTCAATCTTATGATAATCATCAATATTACCCAAGTATCAACCTTTATAGAAAATCAAGGATATGTAAGTATACTTTTGATATTTATCTCACAATTTAAAGAATATACTTATGTAAACAAGGGTTCCACAAATCAGTAAGTTCATATATTATTTAGATATCCTATCGGTTGTTTATTATCATGTCTCTATATGCCTCTATTAGTATAAGAGTCCAACTCAGAGGAATGAATTACGAACAACAATACCGTCATACTTCGTTAATGAGTAGAAGGTACATTTGGCTAGCTAAAACATGTAAGCGTGGTCCAAGCCACTATAAATACAAGTATCAACATTATCTCAACTCCCAATTGAGATGCAAGTATCAATTTTTTAGCTAACATAATAATCATCGTAAATGCCAGAAAATATTCCACGCGTTAACCAAGTATTGAAATAACATATTTATCCTTACTGGTTACCTGATAACATAATATATCATATTATATAATTCAACCTCCACTTGCATATCTCAATTTATGGGTATTAATCATTGTCCTATATAATGAAGTTAAATAATTTCAGGTGGACTTATATCCTTACTGTCATACATGGTATGCACCGTCCCATTATGGTAGCTGTCACCTTTACTTAAGGCTATGCATGACTCCATTTTAGGGTAGTTATATTAACTTCCCTATTCATCTGTTTTCCTACCAAAAAGTCTTTCGACAAGCTTCAAGGTCAAAGTATAGGATAAATTTATAATTTCATATTTCAAGCATTGCCTGAATTCATATGCATGAGGACATCACATATCAATCAAACTTTAAGAATGTCGTCATTCATGAGAGTTCGATGTATCCAATATTACTTTAACCGATTCAAAGATCCAAGTAGTGCCTCAAAATTAAGCCAAAGAATTATCCACACAGGATAATGACTTGCGTGCATAACATATTCGTAAAGGTCATAGAAAACCCATTAACGCATGCTTCAGGAGGGTTCCAATCTAAAATAAGCTCATAGTAATAATAATAGTAGAGGGCCTGGTGAGGGGTTTTCAATAATCCCCAAGGTAAACGATAATCAAAGGAGTCGGATAGTATCTAGAAAGGACCAGTAAAACCAGTACGACTCTCCCCAAATAGAAACCTCCAATCCTAATGGGGGGTTTATATTATTATCAATCCACATTAATAGACAAACACAGTCTTCCAAGAAAATTCCCGTTTTCAAGCCATGTTCTACATAATATAAACAATACAAGACAAATTATAAACCTCATTCACGCTCCATAATATTTTCTACAGAAACCATCATTCAAAGGAAGAAACAAGGCAAAAAGATAAACCAACATTATAAGATCAGTAGGCAAGAATTGATGTAGAGATTTCTTCTACTCAAATAGTAAATAAGATAAACTGTAAAGGAGGGGAGAGATCAGTTCATGCAATTATGATTAAAAGTCATTTGAAACCCATCTCTTTCTGGGCATCTCTTTCAAGAAAGAGTCAATATATGTAAATGCATGTTATATAATATCCAGAGTCCAAACGCTATTTATTTAGTAAAACAAAAACACATCAACATTCCAAAAGAAACCCACATCTACAGCAATCGAACAAAATTGCAAAGGTCGATTTATCCAAATGCTAAAGGAAATAAATCATTAAGAGAGAGGGTTAGTCTTATCATGCCTGTTTGGGGCTTCCTCAATGCGGCCACGTCGAACCAAGGCTCCAGCAGCTACAACACATTCCAAAAACATTCCTTTTCCTCAGCACGTAGATCTCTTATGCAAGCCTCATGGCAACACCTGGTACAGTCAAGGAGAGGGCGGCCACCTTGTCTAGATCTTATAAGTGCTTAGAATTAAAAAAAAATTTAAGAAACTGGAAATAAAATCTGGTCCCATATTTATCACTGCAGACATGGCACAGTGCGCCTTGTTATAGTGCCAGACTATGTCTGCAGATTGCTTCACATGACATTACCAATAATCTCTACAAGAACATTTTCCTTTTTTAAAAGTGATGGAACCGCTTTGCATCTCTCACAACAATTTGCTTTGCAACAATCTTGGACAAAACCTGGTGCAGTGTGGCAGTCAACACATACATTAAGGTTCTTGACAACTCTGAGAGTTGTCCCACGGGGAAGGCTTAACAATCCAAATGCAATTGCCATCTTCTCACTATGGTGGCAGAGGAATACTTTTACTTTCCCGTTCACTCAGTACATGTTCTGAATCTGAAAAATATCCTGCTACCTTCATCTCCCAAGACATTTTCTCCAACATTGCATAGATCTCCTGTGCCTGTGGGTGTGATCTGTCACCTACACAAAAAGCATGCACCATTTTATTGCCTTTAATCCAACTACATCCAAGTTTCTTTTTAATTCCTCTATCCTTCATTGATCTCCTAATAAGTTCATAATTGCAAAGCAAATTGTGCTTCATGAATATTCTGATATGAAACAGATCCACCTCTATGAGATTCTCTTCCATGAGTTACATCGTAAAACCAAGTAAGGTCTCAATAGAGAATCTTTGTAATAAATTTCATCAGGTCTCCTGGTAACACTCTTACTGTCACTAATTGATTTTGATAAAAATAAACTTGAAGGAGAATCCCAAATTTGAGGATGCATTCAATACTGAACAGGTAACAACATTGTTGGACAGCCTGCTTGTTGGAAGCGCTCAAAGAGGCTTCTACTATACTGCAACATGCTCGCTTTGCTGGCTAAAAAAGCATTGCGATCTGTTCTTTGTGGATCCCCAACAAGAACACACCCGCAGCACCCAATGAAGAAGAGGGTAACACGCCTCTTGCACCAGCCAGTAAGCTTCATCTATAACCACCATGTCAAACCACGCGGCCAACAGGGAAGGCGCCCAAGGTTCTGTGCATTTAGAACACCTCCCACCACATTTTTTCAAAATTCTGACCAGTACCAAGCGTGAGCAAGCTTCATGGCGGCCAGGGAAGATGAAGAAAAACAAAGGAAAGAGGGACAGGTGCGCAGCAAGAGAAAGACACACTTTTCTCACGTTTTCCACCACTCCTCACGCAGAACACCCCAAGAAACTTCACGCCGCCAGAGCAGAAAGTTGCAGGGTAAGCGGCCAGCATGGAGGAAAAGGCGTTCCACTTCCAGCAAAGGCCAATTCATCATTTAATTAAAGCCTGACAAGGGGAAGAAAAACAGGCGGCCCAATAAAAAAATCTTACACTTCCTCCACCCAAACCTGACAGGCATTAACATCAAGGAGAGAGAAACACAAAAAGAAAGGAAGAGGACAAGGAATTCCTCCACGCCAAGCATGGCATAAAAATTTTAAAACATTAAAATTTTAAAACATGAAACAAACCAAATGGTCTCCAAGGCGTATGAGCAAGAGTGAGAATTATACAAAATAAATAAATAAATAAATTGCTTGACCAAAGAACCTACACTATAGCTCATAACCCCGTACGCCTTTGCTAACCAAAACTACTTAACCTCAAAATGGAATAAATTAAATTAATCACAATTCATTTTAAAAATTCCGTTAGTTCGACAACCTGACGGCAGTAAACAACTGCGAAGCATAACTGACGTCCATTCTTTTATTATTCATTTTTATTATGTTTTAAAATGCTGCGACACCCGACGGGGTTCGAAAAGTCGCTTAGGACTTAGCACAAAAGTGACAACAATTAAAAATAATAATAATAATACTAATTATTTAATCGAGAGGTCGAGCATGAGAGTGACCAAAACTACGGCAAAAATATCTGGCAGGCAACAAACAACAATCAACAGGAGGTTCGATATAGCAAGAACAAGGTCTTCCTTTAATAGGATAAATCGCGAGGGATGTTGCGGGGCCAACAACCAAAACATCGACACCGACGCAAGCAGGAAAGCTCAACAAGACGAAGACACCAACGTTTCAAAGGAAACACAACGGCGTTCAGCCCTTAGAAGCACGGTCGTCACAGAATAACAGAGCAATGACGAATGGGGCATTACATCCGTATGCAAAGATGAAGTTGACCCAAGTCCTTTTCTTTGATGGAACAAAGGAGATCTCTGTTAGGTGTTATTTGGAAAAATTTAAAACATTTTTCTGCTATAATCCTTTGTGTCAAGAGGATGCCCTCGATCTCATATATATATATATATAAAGATTATCTATAATGCCACATGATAGGCCATAGAATTTGTCTCTAGTACAACATTAAATGACTTATACCAAATTGATCCAATACATATCTCCTATAACCAAACCATTGCGATAGAGTGGAAGACTGAAAGGATATGGTATATGACTTAAAGGATTAGTCTTTAGATCCCAAAAGGCTTTGAAATAAATATAAGTTGGAGCTTCCAATTTCTTCATTTAGGCTCAATATTGGAGTGGGGATTGTGTTTATTAACATATTGTATGGTGTAGAGATAGATGATCATGTGCAACAATCTTGAGTCCCTCTCTTGGGAATGATAATTGAGTGAAAAATCCAGACTTTGGTGAGCTACTAGAGTACAATATGTAGGTTCATGGAAAAATGTATTCCAAGGGTAGAGATTTTACACGTTGTCATATATGTTGGATGCCTTTATTCATATCGACATTTAAGGCCCAAATACTTAACTGGTCTTCTCCTTACGGACTCCCCATTTATATGGTGTTTTCAAAACTTTACAAGCATAATAATCATAATTGTATCAAGGATATTTGTGAAGAGTTCCACCCAATTGTGTATTAGGAAATATATGGTGTGTGTGTGTGTGTGTGTGTGTGTGTGTGTGTGTGTGTGTGTGTGTGTGTGTGTGTGTGTGTGTGTGTGTGTGTGTGTGTGTGTGTGTACATGAATGGAGTAACACATAAATGGTGGCATCAATTGTAGAAGAACCCAAGGGATTGAATCCATTGATTCACTTGTAGGTTTCTTACAAAAATTTCTAAATAAATTTGATGTGTAGGTTGAACAAGGAAACAAAATCATGGAGTCTACCAAATCAGATCTACACTTAGAGAAAAATCAACCCATTGTGTATTCCAACATGCAAGAAGAAGAAGCTCCAAAAGGTATGATTTCCATTGAGCAAAATAATGGTGTTAGTGAAACTTTGCTTGCTAGAGAAATTGATAATAGACATGAGAAGAAATTCATATATGCAAACAAGGAGGATATACTAGAAACTCGTAAAAGTGTGAGGAATGAAATAGCGGAGAGCTAGAGCTCCTAGAATAATAGTTGCTCAAGCGAGACAATGCCTACAAAAGTTCAAGGAAAAAACTTCTTCTATTAGTGGGCAACAAGGTGTGAGGAATGATATTCCTCAAGATATGGCAGCCAAGAGCACGGAAATATATTTCCAAAGAGGGAAAATTTCTCAGATTGAAGAATGTGTGGAAGAAGGTATGCCATGTCATTTATCACATTGGTTGATTCACAACAATATTCAACTCATTCGAACAAGAATGAAAGGGAATTGGTGCTACAAAGTCAGGGCCTTTGTGAAGTCCAATATTGACGTGGATGTTGGTGATATGCCAAGGTATGAAGAACATAATAATGCATCTTGTTTATTGCTACCTATTCCAATTTTTTTCCATCATGATATGCATGATATGGTAGAAGATGAAGTCTTCTATATGGAGTTTGTTGAACCATTATTCCAAGTATATATATATGAGCATCTTGTGGATGATATATGGTGGCAAGTTTTAGCCCACTTGACAAGTACAGGTGCCATCTTTGGCGGATCACTTTAGCATATTTTGTCTCTTGTGCATAGCACTTGGACAAAACAAATTTGGAATTGCTTGTGTGAAGAAATTTTGGAAAGGAAGGACTATAATATCCCCTTCCAAATTGAAGACCTTTGGCCTATTTTGTCAGCCCAACGGCCAAAGGGTGATCACAAGGGTGGCTTAAGTTACAATAAATTATTATAAAGTGTCAAAAGAAAAGAAAAAATAATAAAGCACTTATATTAATTTATTTAACTTAATTATATAAATGTAGAAAAAGCACTTATAAAATTTGTAATCCATATAGGAAGGTACTAATAGCCTTGGGATCAATTATTAGTGGTCCAAATACATTTTGTATTCTCCCTAGGGAGAATGGCGACTTGCATTGAAGAGGGATCATGAGAATTTAGAAAATATAAAAAGCATTGTATTTTTGTATCCTCCCTATGGAAAAATGTGACTTGTCCTAGGAAGGAAAATGGAGGGTAAAAATTGCATATAGAAAATCATTGCATGTTGATTGGACATTTTGGAGGTTGTTTTTGGTCTCTTCTTCCTTTATAAGGAGAAGTCAACTTGAGGGAAAGCATGTTATGATCATTTTTATAATTTCTTATTTGCATTTGAAACCTTGAACTTTTGCAAAAATATTATGAGCACGAAAACCCTTAGGATTTGACTCTAGAGGACGAAAACCCTCTTAGATCTTTAGAGGAATTTAGACATAGGATTTTCCATTGATTCTTCACATATTTTTACTATTTCCAGCAGTGTTGTTTTGAAGAATAAAATTCCAGCAGTTGTATGTTCATTGTGCAAGATGGAGTGACCCATCTCTTGGCTATTTTGAGCTATTTTGGAGACATTCTAGGTCTAAAGATTGTTGTTAGCCATTGTACTGAATTTTGGGAATCAAAGTAAGTTATTTTCAAAAAAAATAGAAGGTTATAAAGTGTTATTGTCAGCCTCCCAGACCTGCAAATTTATGTATTTTTTTTCCAGTCCATTATTGTTCTAAAAATCGATTGTTTTCATGTTTGGAATGTTAAAAATATGGAAATCGGTTTGGAGTAAGTGGGTATGAATTTAATCGCTAATTTGTGTGAGTTTTCAATTCTACCCTAGTTGCACTTCTCATTAAAAATTCAGATCTACCTTGTTAATGATTGTTACATCTTGTACAAAAAAATTGGTGAGTTAACTTTGCCTAAAATCCAACTTGGTCAAAAATGTCCAAAAGGGGACATTACAATAGCCGAGAAATGAATCATTGAAAGCGAAACATAACCAAAGGGCATAAGAAATTTGATATCCATATGAACAAGATCTAGAGTGCCTCCAATGTAGTCAAGCCAAGACTGCCCAAGAGTAAGTGGAGAAGTGCAAGGAGTGTGTGCAACAAATATGGATATATGGAAAACACGGATACCATAAGCAACCATAATGGGAACATATCCATGATATAAATGAGAAGAATGAGATGGAGGAAGGAGATCATCTAGTGTGAATCCTAGCTAAGCCAAGCCATCATATGTGCAAATAGTATCAGAGCAAGTGGGATCGAATGGAATGTGTGGCCAATAAGAATTATTCATGAAAAGAGTACATGTGAAAGGAGGAAGCACATATGTAGGTTCCTCGTGAGAAGATGAGGAAGGTGGTATGACGTCAATATATGGACAAACCCCAAAAAAGTACCATAGCATTAGTAGAAGGAGGGGGTGCCGACATAGAGTGTTCGGGGAGATGAAGCAAGTGACATGGTGTCCAACGTGCAAATGGATCCCTGGAGGTGAATCATGATGGTGGTAGGGTTAGGAGGTTTCGTGAGTTGATAATCACCGATGAGATATGTAGGAGGATTATGAGGATGACTGACATTGTGATATAGAAATACTAGGGAGAACATGGACTGGGTTGAGAGTGCAATATTTGAATGGATCGCGGTCGGCAAGAACAATATACGACAACCATCATGTAGGAACTTAACGCATCGATGAACTATATAATGTACTACCTGCATAGCATGAATCCATGGCCTACCAAGTAAGCAATTGTATTGGATCTTGGTATCAATAACAAATAATACAGTGGGACCGGTTTTGGACCAACTATGATAGGTAAGGTGATATGGCCCATGCACAGTCGTGCGAAGAATCATAGCTACGAATAGAAATGGATGTTGGATTGAGATTAGCTGAGGAAAGGACAAGTTCTTTGAAGAAATGTAATATCACACAAATTGATCTCAGATCCATTATCAACTAGTACTCGCCTAATGCCTATGTTAAAGATGCAAGTGTTGATATAAAGAGGAGGATCATTGTCGTAGACAAAAAGAGTGGTAAAGCTACATTAGATGAGAAAGTAAGGTGTTGAGTAAACACATCAATGAATAACTGATATACCCGATCCAAAGGAGTATTAGCAAGAATGTAAGTATCCATAAGAGAGTTGATTTTAGCCTTAAACTCAGGATGAGCTTTGTAAAAGACATAGATGAAAATAGCCATGATGGAAGAAACTTAAGATATTGAAGCAAAAAGAAGAAAGAAAGATCCAATAGTGCTCAAAGGATGGGTTCACCAAATTGTTTAACAAATATTGAATTATGCTAAACCCTAAGATATTTCAGAGTCACATATGATAAATAAAATGATAAAGTACAGATCTGACACAAGCAATAAGCTAACAAAAATTAAAACCCTAAGTGCAATAGAGGGAATAGAAGACTTAATTGATTTCGCAATAAATCCTGAAGTGTGCTAGACTGTAAAATTGATGAAAAGGAGGAGGAGATTGTCACAACCGAACACAAAAATCTTGTAACTGTCAAACGAGCCTGAACCAGGGCACTTAGACTAGGTCAAGAGACTGCTTCTGGGCGCCCATGACTGCGAAAGACCTCAAAAAATATATTTTTTAGTCACAAGATGGTTGTTAACCTTCAATGTTGATCACTTTTGTATTGATGGGTGATCACTTACTTTGTCTCGTAACCTGCAAAGAGAGAGATAGCCTGCAAAACCCCAAAACACATCAAATCCTAAACAGGAAAATATGCAAATGGGGAGTTGAAGGCGACCTAGGGGGTCACACGAAAAGGTGAACTTACCATCGAGCGTTGCACTACGTTTCAAACTCCATGTAGTTCTTGTGCGTGTGTGTATAAATCGTGCCCTAAAAATCTCTTGTGTAAGATGCACTTGATAACAAGCAATAGCTATATGTACCAATGTAAATAAATGTGTGGATGGCAAAATGAACTTCCCCTCCTATGTGTGTATGTAGAAAATGCAGTCCCTTGTCCCTTGAGTGAGTGTTAGATGGATGTTTTGATGCTCTTAGAATGCCTTTGGATGTAACCTTAGGTGGTGATAGTAGATGCTTAGAGCTTGGTCCTTTATTATGGTCACATAGCTTTATATTTATATGATTCCCTTGGTTGAATTTTGTAATTGACAACTAAAATGTTGACCCATAAGAAAATAAGATTCCCAAAATATGAAAGAGGCCCAAAAGAGGCGAGTAAGATACAAAGAGGTCGAGGCACCCAGAGGGGATGAGAGCGCTTGGGAGGTAGTGTCCTAGCTAGGCACTTTGGTGCCCGAGTCAATAAAGATAAAGTAATAAATATCATAATGGGTTGTGGGGTGTGCAAGACCAAAGAGGAAACCAGAAATACATAAAAGAGGCCAAAGATAGATGTCAATTACTAGTTTTCTTACTTATGAATCATATGAATAATAGTATGTGATTAGGACCTAGAAATGTACCCAAGTGCGTGATTTTGTGTCTACACTAGGCTGATGAGCACTTCACCCCAATTAAGCCTACATCAAAACCTTTTCCCCATCTCACTCCTTTATATCTTGAGTATTTTTACTCGGTGATAACTTGTATGTTGGCATTGATCATGTACATCATCTCCCATTATAGAGTCTTTACCCAAGTGGTTCCACATTAATATGCTAAAGGCCAATTTTTTATAGTGGCTCCCATTAACGCTCATCGTACTTTTCACAAACATATGGAGTTAGTGTTTTTGAGCCATTATCTTTCAAAATATTTGTAGAAGTTTGCATATGCAAAATATATATCGAATGGGATGCAACAATGGCAAGGGGTATTCTTCCTTGATAAAGAATAACACTTGGGATTTGGTTTCTCTTCATAAGGGAAGAAGGTAGGTTTATTATGTGTCTACATGACCAAATATGTAGTTGATGGATCTATTGAAAAGTACAAGGCATGTTTTTTCATATTTTGAAGGAATTGATTACTTTGAGATATATTTCCCGTCACTAATATGGATTATGTTCACGTTCTATTTTCTCTAGCTACATAATAGGGTTGGTTAATGCGTCAAATTGATGTGAAGAATGTTTCTCTATGTGGTGATATTCATGAGAAAATTTATATGAAGAAACCATTGGATTTGTACAAGATTCTTCACTTTTTCTACAAGCTTCATTATTCACTCCATTGTCTCAACCAAGCTCATAGAGATTCATATGAGAATATGGGTAGTTTTTTACGTGTTTATGATTTTGAACAATGTCATTATAAATCTTCAATATATATCTAGAGGAACGTAGTGACTTGTTGATAATTTTCATCAATGTTGATGACTTGATCCTTACAAGTAGTTTCCCTTCCATTATTCAAGATCTACATCACAATTTGAAGGAGCGGTTTAACATGATAAACTTGGGAATTTTACACTCCTTTCTTGGGCTACAAATCATCTTTTTCTATGGTGGGATCTGCATTTTTCAACAAAAGTGATCTCATGACTTGCTTCATCACTTTGACATGCTTGATTTCAATCCTACCTCCAAATCTTATCAATCAAGGGTTACATTGGCAACAAGTTGCACTTCACTCAGAATTTATGCTAATTTTATCGATAATTGGTAGGCAGACTTTATTTCCTAACACACAATTGTCCTGATATTTTATTTGTGTTTGACCTCATCTCCTATTTATTTGAAGATCCTCATGAGAGTCACTAGAAAGTATCCAAGTGTATTCTAAGGTACGTTGGATCACTTTGCACTTTGTTCTATAGTCCACATCTAGGGATTCTTCTTAGGTTATCGGCTCCACTAACTCAAATTAATTTGATGATGTTGATGATCAAAAGTTCACTTCCCAGTTTTTTTATTTCCTTGGTTTAGGTCTAATTACTCGGTCTTTCAAGAAACAATTAGATATTACGTTATCATCCACAAAGGAAATAGTGTCAAGGTGTTGTTCTAGCCAACCACAAATCCATATGGCTTCTCCTTTGCGTTGTTGACAAAGTTTGGATGTCCACAAACTCAATCCACTACTCTTTGGTTTGACGATATGAGTGTCATTTATATTGCTCTCAACCCAATGGAGCATTAGCGAACAAAACACATTAAGACCCACATACATTTCATTTAGCATTTCATCCAGGATGGTGTCCATAACTTGACGTATGTTCCTACATAGGAACATGTTGTCAACATCTTCGTTGAGCCTTTGGCATCTCCTCACCATCATTAGCTATGATCAATGTTTGGGGTGGAAGAAGTTTTCCTTGCAGGGGAGGGGTTCCTCATGATTGTTTCCTTCATTTTCACATTATACATGGGTAATTGATCGAGCCTAGTGTTTAGGACCCATTTTTAGATGATTTTAATCCTACTTTTTGTATAACCTTACCTAAGTTGTACTTAAAGAGTGATGTTGGTGAAACAATCTATATGTACCATTTATTATGTTAGGTTAGCTAAGTGCACGTTGGCACATCTTTTAGGCTTACAATAGGATAAGTGAGCATTTCGTGCCACCATCAATGATAAGATGTGACCTTTGTATAAACCAATCGTATGTGCCCATTATTTGCCCAATATGAAAAGGGGAGATAGTAATCTACTTTACAATGCTTTCTTAAGTAATCTAGACTTTATTTTTCATCTTTTATTTGTGTACAAAGTGTTTCATGTTTATTAGAATGATTCACTCTAAAGAGATTTCCTAATCTATACAAGATTTTCTTCCTGGGTAACTTAAAATTTTATTTAGTTATCAAATTCTTTGTTTCTAGCCTCTCAAATTCTTGTTTCCAACCTCTTTTTATGTTTCCAACCATTTTTAGATGTATTAGACGCACTAGTTAGGCGATGATGGGAAATTAATCTTGCTTTAGCTTTCTTAACTTATATTTATATAACAAGTATTGCTTTTGGGATTCACTTTCAATAAGAAACATACCTTGTTCAATTAGAAGAATATGATACAAAATATTCCTTTGGTATTTGAAGTTATAAATAGTAAGTTTTTTTCTCAATTTGAGAAATTTTGTTTTTTATATCCGAAATATGCTTCCACCCCAAACTTCAAAATTATATGGATCACAAGAACCACGATGCTAGAGAATAACACTTTCTTTGTATCCCAATGCCTATTACTAACAATTTTGCAATGGTTTTTCAAAACATATAAGGCCTTCCGAACCCATAAAAACAAATTTGGTATTAAGGTTCTAGCGTAGTTTATGGTTAAGATCAATATTTATGTATTTATAATAGTTAACATCTTTCTGATTGATTATTGAAGGAAATTACAAGGTGAAGTTGACTTTTTAGATTTGATAATCTTAATTTTGGTTTTATCATCAATCACCATTAAACCAAGCCTTTTGCAAAATGTTTGTCTGACACTTGGTTGTTTCTCTTGTCAATATAGTATAATGTTGCAGTTGTCAATCTTGGCCTCAATGCATCGCCTCAATTCTATGTACTTTTCTAAATGATCTATATAAATTCCAAAGAAATTAAGGAACAAAATGCAACCTCGTTTACTCTAATATTACAACTAATGTCCTCAAGCCAACCATTGACTTTTTTTAAGTTTGATGATGACTTGTCCCTATAATCTATATATTCCAATCCTAAGTTCACTAGGGCATCCTAAATTCAACATGCATTGTATAAGGTTTTCCCTGAGGAACATGTTGAAGGCTTTTCCAAAACCAACAATCTAAGCAAAAATATCTTTAATTGGTCTAAAGTGATATTTCCTAAAATAAAATATATGGTTTATTGTAGAATGTTTGCTTTTGAATCCACCTAAGATTTGGGCTCTTAGTTTATTTGATATCATGATTCACTAATTTTCTTTTCTAGAATAGTGGACAAAAGGCAACCTTGTTTGACTTCAATATTGCAATTACTACCCTATGACTAACCCTAACTTGTTTTAACTTTGGTAGTGCTCTACACATATAGACTATATGTTGTTATCCTAATTTTTCAAGGAATTCCAATGTCGACATACATTTGAAAATATTTCCCTAGAATAATGTCAGAGGATTTTCTGAAATAAACAAGGCAAACAAAAAGATCCTTATTGTCTTCGACTAATTTGAGCAATAATTCTAAAAGTAAAATCGTGGTCAATTGTAGAATGTTTACTTCTAAAGACACCATGACCTTTAGCTAAGTTTATTTTCATATTGTGATTTATTAGTTTAATTGTTTAGATTTGTTCTAGAAACCCACAAGTGAAAAAGGTATTCATATCGGTTCTATAATTAAAAATATTTTTTCTACATCGTTGTAGATATGTATAACTCGAGCTTTTGATCCATCTTTAAGGGAATCCTTGACTTAAAGAACTCTAAAATTGTGTTTTGATTTGTTGTACAAAGATAGAGCTACCAATCTTAAGAATTTTAGCTTAATGACCTTTAGTGTCTTTTTCCTTTCCTATTTCAAGTTTCTTTATCCCATTGTTAATGTTGTCTACAAAATAACGTTCAATTGTGTATATGAAAATGCTATATTAATAAAGGTGTTGTCGGTTGATACGTATAAAGCATACGGTACTTAAATTATGAGTTCAATTGTTTATATTGATGCAGGTCAGTTGTAACTTTCTTAGACGTTAATTGCTTCCAAAATTGCTATCAATTATGTTTTGCAAATATCTAAAAAACTATATTATTACAAATGATAATAAATAGTTCTTATCCTTAACTAAGTTCTAATATTTGCTCATTTCTTTGTTCCTTATTATTTCTAACAAGCCTAAGTTTGTGTCCAGCGACTTTAATCAATTAGGGCCATACCACCACCTGTTTTGCATAAAATATGATTTAAAGATATTTGATGGCAAGCTTTGTTAATACAATCCATAATTTGAGTGTAAAGGTATTGTATAGATTAGTAATGGAATATTTGTTGGAAGGGAGGGCTAAGCTTTATTAGTTCTCAACCAAAGTTGTTCTCGTTGAGGTTTTCCCAAGTTCTAGAGAGTTCGTGGGGGTAAATCTGGATCTTCATTAAATAACATCTTTGCTTGAATGGTACTGAGGTATTTTCTCACCAAACAAATTTATTTCACATTTACATTTGAATTTATTAATATCTTTTACGATGTTAACAAAATACAAAATTTATTTTATTTTCTTTTTCTTTATTTTTGTAGTTTATAGTTGCCAAAGCAAATTAGCAAATCCAAACCATACTAATTAATAGATTTGGATCTATTTCAATTAGCCTTGGGCATTTATAATGGAGTAAGAGTTAAAGAGGATAGTCAAATTTTGAAATTTATCTGATTTGACGTCAACATTTTCCCCTATGCCAAAGTACCTATTATTTAGCAAAAATCTCCTATTGAACTAAATGATGAGTTACAAGAACCTTATCAGTACAGCTGGAGGTTCATTTGAAGTAAGACCCCTTACAACATACCATTCAATTTTGGTCAGGGAAATATTATTCAATCCCTTCAAAAGAACCAGCCATGTAACCCGACACCACCGCTATCAGTCATGAGGGTTAATCAACGAGTAGCTAAAGTTTATTGGTCCTTTCGTATATTCAGCTATTTTATTTTGCATAAGAAAGTAAATGTCTAGTGTATGATTCTAACGCATGGATAGATAATGTGCCCTTCTGGTTTATATCAGCTGTGCTCATTGTCTACATAATGTGTTTTTATACCAAGACACTCACAACTCCTAGGTGTATTTAGCTGTGATTGTTCCATTAGTTTTCTATCATGTAGATGCTATTGCTTCTCAAGAAGTTCACAAAAACCAATCAGTAGCAGTCTGATTTCCATGTACAATTAAGAAGAGGTTCCGTTTTACCTGGTGGCACTTAAAATCAAAGAGAGACAGAAGCATTTGGATGAAGCAAAGCAATGCAATTGACGTATGCCAGCTTCCGAGCATTTTATCCTTTTTAGCTAATTTTAACATTTCCATCAATTTGGCAATTTGGCAATTTGCCCAGTTTCAGTGCAACAGTGTGTAACCATACATTTGTCTGAATTATAGTCAAATTTCTATACAATAGTCAAATTCTATTTTATCTTGCCACAATCATCTAAACATTATAGATACACTATTTCTTGTATTTTGTACTACGCGTCAATCTGGCTTCTGCCAGATACTAGAGTAATTCTTTTACTTGTCACAGAAATCCATGCAAGACAATGTGACTTGTACAAAACCTTGGCTATAGGGTATCACCATTTGAATTGAAAATTATTAATCTAATCTCAAAAAAACTGGATATATCAAGCGTCGTGGCTGTTCTCTGTACACAATGCTTCAGGAGGCATCCACAAAGTGCCTCTGCGCGCTAATAATGCAGACATGGCAGATTCTGCATTCAATTGTAATGGAAGTTATTATAATTTATATTTATTTTAATGATGTATAAAACCTTTAAAATGCATGGTACAAGCAAATGGTACTGTGGTCCGAGCTGTTCCAATAACTGGGGCATCATGCACAAAATTTGTCATCAAACCGTGAGGCAGATAGCTGAAGCCTGATAGTTCCTATAATCATTGCAGCTTCCTTCATGCAACAACATTAAAAGAGCAAAAAAATAGTTTTGCATAACTTAAAATCATGATTACAGACTTACAGCCAAAAATAGCTTTATTATAACTTCTACATCAACCACCACAACTGGTAAAATCAGTACGCACTAAAATTTAGGCTTTTATGACATATCAATTCACCAAGTGTTCATGCTAATATAGACAGCTAAAAATCCAACATTGTTTCCTGTTGTTGAAAGAGGACAAGGTTTCAATAGAGCTGTGTGGTGTTTTTGAGCTGCCTATAGCAGCATCTCTATTTATCGGACTCGAGAAAATATTTTACATTCAGTTAGACTGTAGGATGCATCTGGTCAATTAAAATCAGAGAGTGAGATCTACAGTGTTAAATGAATGTCACAAACATATTGTGCAACACAAAGAAGACCACCCAATTATAGAGCAAGGTTGAAAACAACATAATGCACAACATTATAAAATTAACCACATCCAAATAGTTTAGTAAATTGAAAGCAGTTGACTTGGATATCACTATGGAATATATAAACCAGAAAGGATTATTATACGTAATTGGTAAAGACATTGCAAAGTAACATACAATACAAAGGGAATTTATTCAATATTCACCTCTTACCATTAAGGATGAAATCCCTTACTTTCCAGAAAACCGCAAATAGATATATATGTATAAATATATATTATCATGACTTATTATGCAGAACAATCATTGGAACCTTATCTTCATATTACCTTCTTAATGAACTAGATAATCAGGGTCCTAAACAACCCTCATGCCCCATATATTAGAATTATATGATTGAGAAAAAAAAAGATCAAATCATGAAGCACTTGCAGCAAATGCTACTACCTAATTGTTAATGCTTGCACCCTTAAACAATAAATTAAGTTATCCCAGTTAAGTACAATATACAAGGACCCACACACAAGTGGGAAAACATTTAGTTATTTTTCCTCTATGCGTTCGACCTCATATCACTCATCTCGCTTTGGGGAGTACCCGGCAAACTTTGTTGCCCTGTCCGATTCAAGGATCTTGATTGAGATATTATGGAATTGGGAGGTTGAAAATTAATCTGTTTTGCAATTCCTTGATCATACATTTGCTGGCTCATGTGGTTTAGATTTGGAGACTGGCAACCTAATATCTGGGATTGGATTTGACCAGGGGCTGAAGACTGTAGCTGACCCAGATGCTGTGGTTGCAAAGATGAGTGTGCCTGTGTCGAGAATTGCGATGGAAGTTGGTTGCTTGCGTGTGACTGCCCCTGACAAGCAGTATCGACATGGGAACCAGATGGAGGCTGCATTTGATTGGCTGCTTGAGCTTGCAGCACGTTTTGATTTCGTGACTCAAGCTGATTTCTCATTTGTGCCTGAAACAATTGATTCATGGCTGAAGGTGTCTTCGACAATGAAGGGTCATTCCCTTGAAGAACAGAGGATGATGCTTGATTTAAAGTGATCCCTTGCCCCGTTGGCAAAGGAAATCTCGGTGACATTTTAGGAGAATTTGGATTTCCTGGACCTTGAGTAAGCTGATTCATTACTTGAGTGACAAATGAATGTTGAACAAACCTTCTGACTACAGCTTCCTTAATGTTGGAAATTTGTTCAAGCTTTCTGTAATAACAATCATTACAAATTAGAAGAAGAATCTCGCTGCATGATATTTGGTATAGCAATCAAAACATGATGAAAATATTGACTGTATTCTTCAAGTCAAATACACATTCATGTATTGAAAAGCTGTTCCCAATCTTCAGTTTCTGTTGTTGCTTACCAATTGGCCCAAGGTTAGTCTTGTTCTCAAAAGAAATCAAGTCTTTCATGCTATTAACCACTTCTGCTATCTGTCACCATCAACAACAGACTAATAATCAGTATAGTGCCCGTGTGACCTTAAAACTCAGTATAATGTATTATTAAAAACAGTCTGAAGATAAAATTTTGATTTACATGGAATACAAAAAGAGTGAATTTCTGAGTTAGCAGTGAACAGAAAATCAGCCGTGAGATGGTGCACGGCAGCCACTAAACTAAATAAACATCATAAGTTGTAATGGTAACCTAGAATTACATCCAAATTAGCCAACAAACGAACTAAATCCAAAAATATAAAGAGTTAAGGAGGCAGAGAACAACTACCATCAGTATTTTTATGAAAATTAAACAAATGATCAGCACCCAAAACCCAAACAACACAAGAGAAATGGCGGTACCACGTAAAATTGTATCTGTAATGCTGGATAGAGAATAGCAAGCTGCAAGCTCACAGATTCAAATAGCATCCTTCTTGACAAATGTATTGCGAACAATACTAGGGAATTGAAGTTCTTCAACAACCTCTATACACGCTATGATATTGCATACAATAGGTCATGAGCATCATCCTCGGCTCCCAAATAAGAAAGGAAGTCCCATGCCAGAAGAACACGATGAGATTTCATTGATTATGAGCTAGCAAAGACTTGTCATAGATCAAAACCCAAAGTTCCTGCAAGTGGCAACAATGTTCTGCAAGTGAAATTCCACTGAGGTAAGATAATCTTTCGAGAATGATACATGAATCAAACCATGCAAATGTGAAGGTTTAGCAATATAATAGCCCGGATGGAGAATGAAGGTGTGAGGCAAAGTATGCCATACTAAAATGATCCCTAAAGATTCATTCGAAGGAGTGGATAGTTATTAATATAAAATTATTCTGCAAATTATTTGGTTGTCCATAAAGTAAGAGCTGATTGTGGATATATGTTAAGCTGGCTGAGAGGTTCTCTTTCTTTATGCATAATTGTGAATAACAGATTTTAGAAAGACATTTCTTCAGTAAAAAAGTGGCTTGCTGATGATTGCAAGCTTCCTCACCAAATAAAGATCGCCAAGAAAGAGCATAGGTTCCTCCCTAGATTAAAAACATAATTTTCTTTCAGAGAAGAACAGAAAACTACTGTATTCTCAATTTTGATCAATGATAAAGCGGTTTGTCCTCCTCCTGCTCCAGACATTGATACACATTTGAGCCGTCTTTGATCTCCAGCCTTGATATCCAGCTTCCATCTCCATCAGCTCCCTTCCGAGCTTCATTGAGAGGCATTTTCATGGTGCTATTCGTATTTGTATCATTAGGGTTTCTCCTTTTCAACTTGTCTAGGGTTTACCCATTTACTCTACATCCTTCAGGTCTTTCATGATTTAGTGTTAATTACTTTTTCAGGTCTTGAAATCCTTTTTAAAACTCCTACATGCTATTGTCACTTTTACTTTCAAGCCACATTGACCTACTATGGTCGTCCTTCAATATTAATATCTACTCTTGCTTTCAAACAAGCCTAGGATTTTTGGCAGTCATTGTGATATACCCCCAGTCCGATTCATAGAAACATTTGTGCCTTCAATAAAAACTAAAAGCATTAAGGACTACCATTTGTATTCTTAAAACAGAGGTTTAATCCTCTTGCTGCTCCTGTCAGAAATTTGTGTAACAAGATGGTTTGCTCAGCTCTCAGCATCCACCCCATCCACAGCTTGTGGCATTCCAGGTCCAAAAACTATTGAAAGATTATAATAGAAGAATTATGCCAAAGCTCTATGACATGATAATGGAGCCATCCATGGGGACTGGGAGATTAAAAAGAATCTAATGCCCAAAGACCAAACAGGTTTTCATCAAAGTCTGTTTGTCCTCACATTTTTACTCTCAACCACCATTGATAACACCAAACAACACTGCTCGAAGGCCTATTGTTGCCACATGAGATTTCGATATACTTTCACACGTCAAAATAGATCCTAAGAAAATTTGTCTGAGAGTCTGACTTCCTTTGGCACGCCTAGCTTCTTATTTCAGCTATGATGATACAAGAACATGTACGGTCACGCCAGACTACGGGTGTGAGTTCCTTTGTATTTTGAAATCAAAAGCCAACATGAACATACATAAAGAAGTATCATCTGATGAATACATGGAAACATATACAAGCCCAGAAATGAATTTTTTAATCATTAAAGTTTTAAATTAATGGTGATTCTTGATGGGAATAAGGAGCTCTGGCCGATTGTGGTGAATTCACAAACTAGTCAGTACAAAGAATTGTGAGCACCTCAGTGTTTCCCACATCTTGCAACCAAAAATGAAGAAGAGGGGCTGTCGATTTAAATGGAGTGGAAGACATACCTTGACCCTCTTTTGCAACTTTCTCTTTCCACACCATTCAACTTCAAGGATTGTGTGAGGGAATAAGTAAAAGGTTGATATTTGCAAAGAAAATTTTGAGGCAAGCAGCATATTTAAATTTTATTGGAGCAAGAGAGACCAAGACTTGTATTAAAGCTTCATCGGTAAAGATCAAGGTAATTACCTCTGACAGTACCGGGAGTGATAGCAAGAGTAGGAATATGGTCACTGCAACTTACCGCGTAGAGAGATAATCTATGCATGGTCATTCTAGACTCGTGCAGGTTAGAGAAAGAAATGATCCAATTGATAGAACCTAAAATGGATGAAACACCATCTTCAAGTCCCTACGACCTAGGAATCAATGGACTGGCAAAGGCCACAAACAAGTATTGTCTGCCATAATTTAGAATTCATGTCGCATAAAAGAAATACAATTGGCTGCAGAGGTCGCCATCAGCATTATTGGCCTATAAAAGATCATACAAGGAAAAGACTAGCCACAAACCATTCCAACTAATGTCAGATTGGAGACAATTCTTACAATGGAATTTTTTAGCATTGATTCTAAGAATCGTGGTCTATAATAAAGTAGGTGATCGTTAAATCCTGCAAGCACAAATAATAAAGTTAAACAACAATTATGAGAAAACAAGGCCTTGACCAACTTTCGAGTATTTAGATATCTTATTCCTCAATTGATTGACCATACATTCATGCACTTGACCCCCATGTACTCACAATTTTTACTCCAATGAATCGTTAAAGATGCTACCCTTCCAGAGGGGACATGAGGTATGGGGAAGAAAACTAAAGACTCTTTCAAACACTACAATTTTTCATAAAGGAAAACCACGAGTTAAAAGAGATGGGGAGTTGAAAATATTTTATACATCAATCTAAAAATAGACTATATTTTCAATTATCACAACAAGAAATAAGCTCAATTCCTGTGAGATTTTTTTTCATCTGCAAGACAGAAAAGGGCCAGAAGGGGAGAGCAGCTAAGAAAAGTTAGACTTTGTTGTACTTAGTATCCCATGTCTGAGACTCATTTCAGCAAGAGGTGCCTCATGTTAAAACAAAAGACAAATACAAGGACATTTGTTTCAGAGAGAAAATCTTGATTCAACCAAAAAATTGTCAACTTCCAAACTAACAGTCCATAAACAATTTCCCATACCACCTAAACGATGGCGGCCAGAAGCAAGCTACCATCCAATGCAAATCTCAGACGTCACCCTTACCTTAAAATCTTCTCGTTCCAATCACTGAGGGAGAAAGATGAGTTCATGGGAGAAAACACAGATTTTGCAGTTCAACAATCAGATTTTGTCATATCCAAATCACCAAGGATGAGATATTTGTCGTTCTACAAGCTACAATCCAAAAAGGGACCACCAAAGACAGGCCAGCAATCATCAAAGCCCTTGTTCTGTCAGAGACAGCCCACAATGTCTTCTGCCCACGTACCCCCGCTAAACGGACACCTAAGGCCCTAAACATCATCGATCTCATTTGCAAATATCCACCGCTCACTTATAAATTGAAGGGAACACCATCACATTTGCAGCCAGCAGTCACACTGCAATCCTTACGAAATGCCATTTGTGCATCATCCAAAACTCAACAGCTAGGGATTTAGAGAGGGCTTTTAACAGGCCTTTTAAGCCTTATTTTCAATCTTCAATGCCATTTTCAGATATTGACTTCCAATGTTGATGAGTTTGCATTTTGAGGAATGGTTAGAACAAATTAAATTCTATGTAATTTGATTCAAAATGCCAAGATTCCTTGTGTGACAATGTCGTCTAGGTGTTGAACGTCCCTTCAAAAGCCCAATGGCTGCAAGAACCTCCTATAACTCCTATTAATCATACTGAATTGTTTGTTTGATAAATTCTAGGAAAGCAAAGACACAAGGTTCTCATGGACGAAGAAGTGAAGGGAAAGGTATTTACCACCCACATTGGGAAGGTGAAGAAGCTACAACGCAAAGTGTCAGGGCAATACATTTTATGTTTCACATCAGAGGAGGCCATGATAAGGCAGTGGTGGAAAAGTAACAAGAACCGCATTCGAGAGATCTATTAGATAGGACTCAAGTGCGCTGTACTTGCGATTCTCGTCTTCAACAGAGAAGAGAACAAATGATTCCAATAGATCTGCTCAAGAATTATACTGAAGAAAAGAGACTTACATTGATTATTAATGATAAAGCAAACACTCTCATATGTGCCTATTGATTATCACAGTGCGGGATCATGGGACTATCGATGATTGATCGATGTTTGCCCACGAAGGAGACTATCTTCAGGCAAGATATTCTTGGTTGAAGATCCAATAATATGTAACCCAGAGTTTCAACTAATCCAAGATTTTCTTTAAGCATAGATTTAAACAAATCTAGAGACACAAATTTTCCCATCTAGTAGGTACCGAACCAAAAGGGGTTAGCGAGAAGGCATGATGTACAATTATTCAAGGAACATCTTCCAATATTAAGATTTTCATGTCCAACACATATAAAGGCTTATAAATGTCTTTACAAATTGCATCCTTTACTGTTGATCTAGCCAAAAAGTGAACACCAAACTTCTAAGTGATACTTTGGACCTTACAACTAGGATCACTTGAACACTTTGCTCCACAGGGACGCGTCCCATGCCTTTTAGGCTCGTCCCGTACTCAAGGACGTTTGAGAACCTCGGGATGGGTAGGAACGTCCCTACTGTCCCCAAATTGCCAAAAAAACCAGGATGTCCCAGGGCGTCAAATTTGGAGCGAGGGGGCCGGCGAGGATGTGCAGGCGTCCCAAACGCGTCGAGGTGACTTCTACAAGTCCTCGACCGTGCCGTGGACGCGTCTGGTCCCCTACATCCCAACAATGTTTAAACATTTTTTTAAAAACACGAGTTCTATTAAAAAAAAGGAATGTGGGGGCCCATAAGGACCCCCACATTCATTCTTAATAAACCTAAACCTAAAACCTCTCTTATAATCAAAACAAAAAAACTAATTTTTGTTATTTCTCATTTTATGAAGAAAAAGACAAAGAAAAAAAAAAGAGAACAGCAATGAGAAGAAGGAAAGGAAGCAATATTCTACACCATTTGAGGTATGTTTCACATCCTTCGTTCATTTTACAAATTTGCACAAATTATTTTTCATTTGTTTTTGTTTTTTTTTTTCAAAGTTTCAAACTTCACAAACTTAAGGAAGTTTTTGTTTTGTTTTTTTTCACTTGCAGTTGCAGTTGGGTGTTGCATTTTCAATAAAAACAATGAGCAACAATGAGGGTAGTGAGGGTGAAGAGATTCAAATGCAACATAGAGGTAGAACTAGAAATAGGGTTTCTTCAGGGAGTGAGAGTGTTGTAGCAACTATGGGTTCAAATAATCCATTTGAATGCCCTTCTCAACTCCTCAAAATCTATGCAAAGGGCCCATTCAATCCTAAAAAGCCTCTTTCACAATTTGCAACAGCCATTGACAAAGAAAAAAAAACTTAGGGGGGAGTAGAGTGTGGTTGTGTCATATTTGCAACAAAGAATTTAGGGGCAACTACACAAGGGTTTATTGTCATCTTTTGGGCATAGTTGGACAAGGGGTAAAAGGTTGTGAAAAAATAACATTAGCTGAGAAGGCCGAAGTGACTAGGTTGCACATGGAGGGTGAGGCAACAAAAAAGAGATGCCATTGGAGACTATGCATGGTACACAATTGCCTACCCAATCCATGGATGTTGAAAGTCAAAGGGGAGAGGATTCTACCAAGGGAAAGAGAAAGGCTACTATTGTTGCGGGGATGTTCAATGTGCAATCACGGGAAGTAGCTAACTCTTCTATTGCCAAATTCTTCTTTGCCAATGCAATATAGAGGTGGTAGAGGCTAGACACATACGAGATGTTCATTTGCAACCATCACACCTCACTTGCTCTATTCACGTTTTTTCGAAGAAGGAATTCCTCAAGCCCGTGGACATTAGATATGCCAGCTATTTCATTTTGTTGGACGATGATTGAGGTGCAGGAGGCTCTACAATTAATGATGGTTAATCAAGAGTGGGATAGATGGCCAGAGGCAAACACTTCTAAGGGAAAAGGTGTGAAACAAAGGATCCTCGACGATGATTGGTGGTCCACATTGAGGTAAGCAATTGCATATTTAAACATTAATATTTATATTTTAATTTTTAAATATTTTTATCCATGTTTATAACTTGTAAATTATTTTGGTTTTTTCATTCTTAATATTTTCTATTTTTTTGTAACTTGTTTATAGATATGTTTGCTCCATCATCTCACCTGTAGTGGGGGTCATAAGATATGTTGATACACACTCTCCTAGTCTTGCAGAGACTTATGAGACATTTGACATGCTTGGGCAAATGAAGCAAGCCATTTATAGCAAGGATCCTACTTTGAAATTTTATGAGGAGCATATCAGGCCCCTTGTGACACAACGGTGGAACACAATGAACACCCGCTTCATATGGCAGCATGTGCTCTAAATCCCAAATGGTGCAAAGCACGACCTAGGAGAATGCCTCCATCGATGATGAAGAGGTGAAAGAGGGCTCGTGAAGGCCTTTGAAAGATGTACACTAATGAGGAGTCCACTTTATTATGGACCCAATGGTTATCCTTTGTCAATCTCCGTGGACCAACATTTAGCAAACTAGAGGCGAGGACAGATAGAGCTACACTAGCTCAAGTAGACCCTATTGGATAGTGGACATGGCATGGCAAGGATGCCCCGAGTTGAGGATTCTTGCCACTCGCTTCCTTTCACAGAGTTGCTAGTTCCTCTGCAGAGAGGAATTGGTCCACATATGGCCTCATCCACACAGTTAAGAGGAACCAACTTACCTCTCAACGAGCAGAGAAGTTAGTAGCCGTGCATAGTGCCTTGAGACTTCAAGATCGACAGACTCTGCGTATCGTCAGACTCCAACTACACGTTGAGATGTTGATCCCGAAGATGCCGCGCATATTGATGAGGCACAAGTGGGATTGGTTGGGGTTCCCTTGGATGAGGCAGCCCCTCATAGTTCCAGTGACTCAGACTCAAGGTCTGGTTTTGATGCCATTTTAGCGGATTTTGATTAGGGGCAACAAAATATTTTCATTTTGATTTTCTACGTTTCAGACATTTTGTAGCCCTTGGGCATTTCATTGAAACTTGAATCTTATGTGAAATCTCAATTCAGCTCCAATTTTATGCATTAAAGTTCTATGATGTGTATGATGAATGCTTTAAGTTTATCAATGTTATCATATGAATATTTGAAATTTCCTATATTTTTAAAAATTTGCCTTTTTTAGCCTAAAGGTTAAATCTTATGTGAAATCTCAATTCAGCTCTAATTTTATGTATTAAGGTTCTATAATGTGTGTGATGAATGCTTTAAGTTTATCAATGTTATCATATGAATATTTGAAATTTCCTATATTTTTAAATTTTCCTTTATTTTTTAATAGCCGCCCCCTGTCATACCGTCCGGAAACTTGGTGGAACATAGCTTGAACATAGAGACAACACATCTTTAAAAACAATTATCAAAAGTCGACAACTTGCACCAAGTTTATGGTTGAGAAGTCGAGGCATAGAGTACCTTCAATTCAAAGGAGGTATCAATTCAAAGGAGGTACATGATGACATGATGATCTCATTGAATGATGATGATAATATACCGAGGACAAGAGAACATTGATGATGATGAGGATGGAAGCTTGCTTAGTGACATGCCATTTCCAACACCATTTCAAGAGCAAGGGATGTGATCACTATAAAGATACCCGTGGAGGAACCAACTTTCTCAAGGTTACTCACATAGTAATTTTTCCCACGGTATGTTGCATGTTCGTCAACAATGTATGTTAATTCTAGTACTAACATTGTGTTATCATTAGCGCAACCTAAAAGCATAATAATAGTCAGCATATCTCACATCTTGTCTCTGCTATATTAATTTTGTTTGCAATTTGAAATTGGATAGTGTACATCATCCAAATCAGTTCGTTGAGTTTATCGATTGTTAATGGGATTTAAGAGGTGGTTGCAACATGTTAAGACCTAATAAAGATAAGTTTTGGTGTAGAGGCCAAAACATCATAAGTTGGTTGAGTTCATCGATTTTTAATGGGATTCAAGAGGTGGTTGCAACATGTTAAAGACCTAATAAAGATAAGTTTCGGTGTAGAGGCCAAAATATCACAGGGAAAACATCCAAAATTGGATCATATACATCATCCAAATCAGTAGTTGAGTTTTAATGAGATTCAACTAGTGGTTGCGACATGTTAAGGCCTAATAAAGATAGGTTTTGGCATAGCACAAAGGATGTGATCGCTATCGAAATACGTGGAGGAACCATCTTTCTCAAGGGGACTCGCATAGTAATTTAGTTTGCCTTGCTATGTTGCACGTTCCTCCAAAACTGCATTAGTGCAACGTAGTAAGCATCATAGTCAGCATATCTCACCTTCTACCATACTTCATTGATTGAGTTTGTGATCCAAAATTGGAGTATGTACATCATCCAAATCAGTTGGTTCAGTTAATCAATGTTAATAAGATTCGTGAAGTGGTTACAACAAGTTAAGAATCAATACAGATAGTTTTTGGTTTAGATGCAAAAACATAATGGGGAAAACATCCAAATTGGCTTTAGAGTAAATATTTAGATTCTCCTTGAAAAGTTATTCACATTAAAAAAAACCAGCACCTGATTTCAAGTTTGTATGCAAAGTTATGCCCTTGAGAACTTGCAAGACTTTGTGTGGTTATAAAACCGCCGGTTAAAGAAAGTGGCAGTTACATAACTGTTGATCTACATATCGGTGGTTTTTACAACCTTATGTAGTGGTTTTTCAACCACTGTTTTATTCAGAAGCGGTTTTCCCTATCTAAAGTAGTGGTTTTGCCATAGTGCAACACACAGGAAGAGTAAGCAATAGAGAAAAGGTTTATCTTCGTATTCTTGACTTTTGGGCTTCTTGTTTAAGCTTAATGGATGTGTGGGATTATAAACGAACCTGTGGAGGTTCAAGGAAGAAATGGGGGTCAATGGAATCCATTCCAGTTCATCCAATTCGTGGATTACACATGCAATCATTGTTAAGTGTGATTGTGAAATTGCAAAAGACCAAATAGCCGAGCAGACCGAGTGCAGTAGTCGTATTTTCTAGAGAAGCAAGTGAACCCACATGAGGTTGTTGAAAATATTTCCAGGTGTAGGATGTTGTTGATTGATGTTGATAACCTAGAAGGCCTCAAGAAGGCAGTAAACTTGTAGAATTCCATGAAAATAGTGGTTAAGAGGAAGCATGCATTCACTCCTCCACATTTTTCCCACATTGGGTTTCTCCAAGGTAGTTCCTTGTGTACATCTATTTTGCTGATGTGTTTGATTCATTGTTTGCATATTCTAATTCCTGCAACTAATTCTTTATCCCAAACACTTCGGAGAGCTTAATAATCAATTGAATGCATGAGCACAAGCATAACACTTGTTTGTGACAACAATTAGGAATTCGATTCATACTCTCATAATGTTAAAGAACACCATATTCTTTATGCACTACTATTTTGAGTGAATTACATGGTTTTGGTAGTAACATGGCAAGAATGTGGAACATCACATGCATTGAATGTAGCATGTAGAAGAGCACGTAAAGAATTGCATAATGAATTATATGTTGCATAAGACATCAAGTAGAGTAGTTTAGTGTTACTTCAGTAGCGTTGAACTTCGCAACAACACATTGAAAAAGAAAATCCATGTTCATGAATTGTATAATGAAATGTTCGTATTGATTATGGATCAGTTTGCAAACATCACTAAACAAAAGACTACTACTACTGAGATATAGGGCAGATAATTGTTTGTGTGGAGGAGCACTTCATGTTCAAGCGCCGTGCCTACTATGAGTTGCGAAGTAGGTATCATGTTTGTAGACTCACGAATTTCCCCTAACATCTATTATCATCATCAAGAACAAAGTGTTTGACCCTTTAATTTCTTCTTTCTACCTATTCTAAAGGTTATATTGATACGTCCCCCATAGGCATGGATATAGATACAGAAGTGAGTAGGTACATTTGCAAATATGTCCTGAATGATCCAGATGACTGGATACATCTGTGAACTATAGGGACTGTCTGAGATGTATTCACGTCGTTCAAGACGTATCCGGCTCAAAAACTGCATTTTGTTTTCAACATTAAAACATAAAGTGACCACAAAAAAATCAATGAAAAACTTGAAAAAAAATCAAAAAGACGACACAAAACACTTACCTCTCTTTGCTCATTGCTCTCTTAGGTTTGATATTTCATCAAGCAGCATTTTTATCATCTTCGTACACTAGTACAAGTGTCCATTCGCTCCCAAAGTGATTGAAGAGCTTGAAAAGATTAAGATTCTTAGATTGTAGATAAGGTTTTAACATTTTTACCTTTTTTTTTTTGGTTTTCATTTTGTTTTCAATATTCACACACTTTCTTCATTCTTAATTTTTTTTTAAATCGTCTATTTAACACGTTGTCATCTAAATTCATGTTATGCCCTAGGGTTTTTTTCTTTCCCTTATGGTGTTAGTTTTCAAACTTGCAGGCTAGCTGAATGGACTATAATGGGAACAAGTTCTACCTACACATAACAAAACCCAATTCAAAATTATAGGCATGCCACAATGCTACAGAAACTTCCATGTGATAGGTCTTTTATTTGGCAATGCCATGGTTGTGATGTTGCATACAAGAGCTCATACGGTCAGCGAAAGCCCACTTGTGCGGAATACCTAATCAAAGCACCAAAACTTTGCCCAAAAAGAACGAGGTAAAGGTGCCAACATCAAAAATTATTTCTATCAAGGAGCAGGAAGAAGTAGAGGCCTACCTTGACATCAGGTCATCTTTGACTAAGAAAGATCTCGATCGAAGAAGCCATCATTTGCCCCATCTCATAGCAGTTCCCAATTGTAACCACGACACATTCGTATGTGCATGTAGTGACATTCTCCATGCAAGACAAGGATTCTCCTCTTTCGTGCAAGAGAACAAAAAGATCATTGAAAAGATTGATTCAAAACGAAACTAGGCATATCGTGGATGAGCACATTGCGCTATGTGTGTATGCAAATACTTTGTTCTTCAATGTTGTCGAGTCACCATATTGGCATGATATGGTGAGAGCAATCAACAAGGACCCAAAAGAGTACAAAAGGTTAGGTTATGAGAAGCTCTACACCACCCTATTGTAAAGGGAAAAAAATGTAGAGGACTTATTGCAGCCAATTACGCATATGTGGGCCAAAACCAAGGTGTCCATAATTCTTGATGGATGGAAAGATGGAAGAAATTGGCCTTTAATCAACGTGGTTGTAGCATGCCCTAAAGGAGCAATGTTTTTAAAGTAGTTGATTATGAGAGGCATGTGAAGGATGCCTAATTCATTGCCAACATCCTCTTTAAATCCATTGAGATGGTGGGGCCTCAAAATTTTGTCCAAGTCATAATGTACAACACTAAAAATGTCAAGTTGTGTGGATGTTGGTGGCGGAGAGGTTCGGAAACATTTATTGAACACCTTGTATTGTCCACTCATTCAACTTAATGTTGTAAACATTGGGCAAAGAAATCTAGTGGATTACGCAAGTAGGTGTATGTCAAGGGCAAAGAGATCCAAATATTTATGAGGAACCATCACATGTTGTATGCCATCTTCATATTGTTCTTAAATTTTGAGTTCTTAAGGGTAAGAGAAACAATTTTTCTTTTATTTCTGATGTAAATTTTTTATTTTAATCTACCACCGTAGCTTTTTGAAGTTTTTGAATGTTTTTTTTAACTTTTTCAATTTCCTAATAGGTTGTTGAGACTCAATTCACCGCACAAGCAATCATCTAGAGATGACTTGTGAAGGTGCGAGAGGCACTTAGTAGCACGGTCGTCAATGACCTTTGGAGTGTATGGAGGCAGTGGAACACTAAGCGGGCCCAAAAAGCAAAGACGTTGGTCTTAGATGACGATTCATGAGCTCATGTAAAATACTTGCTAAGTTTCACCAAGCCCATCATAAGTATGATTGAGAAAATAAAGGCCATTATAAATGAAAAGAAGCATGATCTCAAGGAAACATTTTCCAAACAAGTGTAATCATACCTCATTAATCAATGGAACAAGATAACCACCCCACTGCATCTCCTTGCATTTGCATAGACTCCTGGATTCTACAGCATGAAAATATTTTCTTTCTCGAGAAGGGTACCACCATTTATGGATGTTAAAGTCAATAAGGGGTACAAATTGGTGTTCTCTAGGCGCTTCCCAATCCTGGGGTAGAAGACATGGTTATGTCCAAGTTTGGAAACTTCCTAGCCTTTCAAAGGTCGTAACCTTGGCGCTCTTCAAGGATAATCAAGAAGGATGCTCATATGTATTCATACCTCCATGGCCAAGGATCCATGTACCTCTAGTGTCTTGCAACGAGAATCTTGTCACGAGGTAAGATTTTGATTTTTAACTCTTCCCTTCTTTACTTTTTAAAATTTAAGCTTGAGTTTATAGTATTTTACTTTTATAAATTTTAATTCTGCATTAACTTTTCCTCAATAGTTTGTGAGTTCTTCCTTCGAACGAAACTAGAGTGCATATAGTTTCATCCATTCCTAGAATCGCAACAAGATGAAGGAAAAAGGATGACAAGTTGGTGTATATACATTCCAACTTGTGCGTTCAATCACACGAGCATTCCAAGTACAAGGAAGTGGTACTGAAGCATTGGGATGTAGACCCAAGGAATGTTGACTTGGATGCTTTAATGTCCCTTTTGTCATTGCTTGACATGAAGAATCAAACTTCTTTAGCATCCACATGAGAGTGGCAAAGTGCTAGTGATAGTGGGAGTGTTTCCGGTCCATGTGGGTCTAATGAACCACATCATAATGTGGGTTTTAATGCTCTCGACGAAGAGTAGTATGCTTAGTACTAATTTTCAATATAATAATTAAATTTAATATTTATCATGACATTTGTGACTTGTTATTTTCCCATTTAATGAGGCATTATATAGATTATCAATGGTGCTTTGTGATTATTTTGTTTTTTATATGCATATAATGTGGTTAATAAGATATATTTTTTATACAGCCATATCCGATAGCATATATCCAAGGCAAAAAAATCACCATATCCGTATATCCAATTCTTCATATCCATACCAATATCCAAAATGTATCGTGCAACTTAGATTGAAGTGTCAAGCATAGGTAAAATACTACAATTTCGTACAAAGATGGACACATGAACTTAGTGAGACCATGTCCTTTGCAAGCTACCACTAAAGTGCCCCATCCTCTTATTCTCTCCACGCCTGATGGGTAAACCACTCTTCCCACATAGAGCTAGTTCTTCTTGCTCATAGACCAAGATGCAAGGGCAAGAGCCCATCACCAATTTTTCTCCACCCCCGGTGATGCATTAGCTATAGATGTTTGGAAAGGTTTTAGGAAGTGTACCATGTTTCCTCCGGGATTTTCAAGCGGTGCCCTCTTAATCGAAGTCATCCTCCTATGGACATTCCTAGATCATGTGTAGGCCTTTGGTGGTGATAGATGACGGAGTGGTCGGAAGTTTTGCTACAAGCATTGATATAGGTTGATGTTAAATTTGAACCTTAGCATTGATTCTAGCCTTGGCCTCGGTCTTAGTTTCTAGCTTCAATCCATTGAATCCCTTCATGTGGTTTTGTACTTATATTATATGATTGTATCCTTTTGACATGTTTAGGGATTACCCATATTGGGTCCACCTTATCTAGTTATCGTTTTACATTAGTTGCTTTTTTATGCTCTTGAAGATCTTTTGAACACTCCTATTTGCTCTTGGAATTTTTTCCACATTCCTTGCTATTGTAATTTGGTGTACCACCTATAGCCCTATTAACCTTATTTTAGCATTTGGGAACATTTATATACTTTATTTCCTTCTCGTATAGCCACTTTCACCTCTCGTGCAATCATGGGAAATGTTGATTAGGCTGCATGGTAAGGCTGAATATTAGTTGGTATTCGTCTCATTTAGGAGGGTGGAAGAGGAATTTGCTAGTCGCTAAGCCAGCTGGTAGCCACTTAAAAATTGCTATCACAATTCCACTCTAGTTTTGGCCAAAAATCTTGACACTATGGACATAATGCAATGGCTGCATTGTCCTACAATTTGGATGGCCAATATTTGGGAATTATATGATTTTACACCGAACAAGGATGAAAAGCATTTTATTGTATTTTATATTCCAAAATCATGCATTAGGATACAAGTGTGTTCAAGAAAGTTCAAGCAGAAAAGCCGGGGACAAGAATATGCTGGATGCTATATATGAACACTTATTGAACTGTTCCCGAAGCATTATATAAGGAAATATAAAACTAAAGTTGATGCTATAAGTTCTCATGAAGACAAGTGCAATAAGACCAAGATGCATGACCAGACCATACAGCTAAACAGCATTTACATGGTTTGAGTGGCAAGAAACCAACAAGAAGTAACATATAGCAGCCTTCAATAGATAACGATTCAAGGCTATAAGCCCAACTATGGATGTGGCCAATTTGAAGGCCGAGGAACAACAACAGCAGTAATTTCATAAAGGAAAAAATCTGACAAACCAACCATATAGAGGTTCAATATCATGCTCGGGCTGAAAAATTACTTACCAAATAGATGACTCAAGCTGATCTAAAAAGCTAAAAAAGCCTACAAGTAGTTGGAGACATCATCATCAGTTGAAAGGGAGCATTTCACAAGTTGTTAAAACCCTCAACTTCAGCATCTGCACAGCCCAATCCAGCACCCTCAAGTTGTTTGCACTTTATCTGAGTCCCTACCATGCACCCCGGACTTTTACTGTCTATTTTTCAAAAGGATGTCGACCAAGTTAAAAGAGGGGGATAGATAGAGATTTTGTCATCGCGTGTGTTCTCATCATTGTACATAACCGTGACTAGATTATGCACACAAGTTATGTTCTTATTACCTTAATAATTTTATAGTCAACCATTATGCACCAAAATTCCTGTATGTACTTGTCAAGGTTAAATGGTTGCGCAGATACACAGCACCTGGGGCGAACTCCCAAAGCATGGTTGTGAGAATGCATGTGTACACAAGATATGTACACCCAAATTTTGGATACATAATAAACCTCAGTGCGCTATAACATTCAAACTGAAACATCGAAATCAAAACATGAAATATAACATCTTCACAAAACTTTGTAAAACTGAAATTAAGTTTTTTAACACTTTTTTTCCTTCCAAGTCTTAGTTTTTATATATTAATCATAGTTACCTGGAGACAATACCCAGACCCCTGGTACTTATCTCAGAAAGCATATGGCCACATCTCCAGACAACAAAGGACTCGAGCTGACATCTATAAAACATCCTTAAAAACAGGAAATTTCCTATAGAAGATTATTATGTCAAATAATATTCTGTTTTCCTTTGGGCTAAGTATTGTTTGAAGAATATTTAAAGCAGCTAAATTTAGCATGTGTCCAGCATGGTACTAGTAAGGAGAAAAATAAGAGGGGCTAAGATTTTCATGTACAGAATTTTTATCAATAGATCGCAAAGAGCAATAGTCCATATTAGTAGCTTGTGCTACAACCATTGCCTGATTTGCATTTGTGATCTGCTTTTAAATAACAAAATACATGACAAAGGAATTCTCTATAGTTATCAGCTTCATAAAAAATCCTCCTTCAAAATTATTTATCCGTTATCAAAGCATTCAACAGTATCCATCCATTGTTGACATTATATGTTAAGTAGGACAGAAGTGTGAGATAAGATAAGATAAATATATTAATGTCCAATGAATGACCACAAAAGTACGTCAATGGGAGCTAATATGAAATAATCATTTTGAACAATCTCAGACGTACGGTCTCGAAACCATATCATTAGATTTATCTCTACGGAAATCTTCTGGAGTCCGAGGGTTTTTATTGGATCATGTTTGAGAGTTGATATATCAGCTAGTTTTTAATGTATTTTGTCTATTTATATATTGGGCTTTTCTGATAAATTATTTCAAACTTTTCAATTCTCATTTATAAATCTTGTAATATTTTACTATATGAAGTTTATATACATTTAAATGTATTGTATTACGGTGCTTGCCACTACCTCCGTATCTCATTTTCTGACAACAATATCCCCATGACAGTCTCCTGTCCCCAAGTGCTTCTCCCTACCTCCGTATCTCATTTTCTGACAAATAATATCCCAGTGACAGTCTCCCTCCCCAAGTACTTCCCCTACCTCCGTATCCCATTTTCTGACAAATAATGTCTCCAGAAGCATCTCCAGTCCACAAGTGACTCTGATATTAATGTGTTATTTAATGGGGGTACACATGAAATTCAGCGTAAATCCAGACGGTGTATTAGGATGTACTAGATGTGCCTCAGGTGCGGATTTTAGTGTGCTTTGCACCCTGACATGGTCATAGATGGGTGGCTGGATCCCACAGAATCTGCAGATCATCCCTTGACAAGCTAAGATTGACATGTCAGATTGATATGTTGTCTCCCACTTTTAAGTAACCCCAAAGGACATGATCGCAGCCCATATCCTCCTTGGGTTTTACAATTCTTCTTTTCCGCACACAGGTTGTGGATGCTTGGATCCCGCTGAATCTAAAGATAGTACCTTGAAAAGCTACACTTGATATGTCGCCTCCCAATTTTTCTCAATAAATAAGATTACTCTCCTCCAATTCTAAACACACATTTCAAACCTTAGGAACTGCATTATAATTTTTCTTTTCTGTCACTTCAACCGCTGCTGCTATAACCTTTTCTCAAGAAAAAGGTCTTCCCTTAGTACAGGCTTGAAGAAAAGAATAACGGATTAGGGGATAGAGAGTTCCCCCTGCCATTCCACATCTTGGATTACAACCAAAGGTTATCCACACAAACTACAGATTAGATTACACATACAATCCAAACCAAACCTAGACACATGCATTCCCCAAACCCTATCATGTCATGCTTTTACTTCTGTGTAGGACTGTATTTCTTCATAGAATGTTTCCCCATGTTTAGGCGGTGAATGTTCGGTTTTATTTTCAAGTAGCTACAGCAGGGATAGGGTACTTTTCCTATGACCTTTGGTAACTTTTGCTGCCTTTTCCTCTTTCTTCTTTTTTTTAAAAATACTATGATATCATGACCAATTATGTTTATGTTGGGTTCATTCATTATGAAATCCTCCACGTGCTTTTATGGCGAAAAACCTTTGGCATTTTTTGTGTACTCGGATAGTAAAATTTGGCAGTGTTTTATTTGCACAATTTCCTAAACATAAGTTGAGACTTGTGGCCATAAAATGTTCATATGGAGGTTTCCATGTTAGTCGCATGAGCACCAAACTGATGGAAATGATGGCTGACTTGTCACATTTATAGTTATTTCTCCTATGAGTTAATCCAATTCAAAAATAATATTCAACTTAATTGACACAAACTCCCAACTCAATTAGTGGAGTACATTGCATCTATATGTCAACCCCTAAAATTCCAGCTTGCTTTTCTTCATATAATTCGACTGAATAAAGGATTATTAAACTGACTGAAAGTCTAATAGAATTCACATAAATATTCCCAAATTGAAAAGCAATACTTGTGTGCTTTACATGTACTTCCAATATTCCTTTACACATCTCTCATAGCCATAAAACTCAAATGAGGCATATTTCACAAACCTGTAAGCATCTGACATAGCGTTTTGAGAAACCAAGATCATTCACGTTAGGGGCCTCCAACTTTGCTTTCAATTGCTTAGCACAAACAGTGAACCTGGCAAAAGAGTGAACACAGACGCTTACAAGCTAAAATATTAAGAAATTGTGTAACATAGAGAATAGTCTCAAAATTCTCCACTCTCTAAAAACTTTCGCAAGGATACCCAATAAACTAGTCAGTCAACATAAAACACCGAGTGCGGAGTCAAAATAGGATCTTGCAAATGAAATAATTAACTTGAAATGTTATATCCCTAAACTCAAATGTTAGTTTCCGACTACAGTTGCAGACAGAAAATTGTAACGGGAAGTAATATATTTTGAAAAGTTTGTAAATCCAAAATACAGAAGAGAGGACTTAAAAACAAGAACATCTAATGCATACCCAATAAAAAAACATAGAATAAGGAAGGAACCCAGCCCAAGTCGATTTTACCAAAGCTGCCTACCAACACAAACAAATATATATGCATCAGCTAATAATGTAGTGGTTACATTAAATGTTACCCTATGTTATCAATTAAACTATTAATTCAAGTGTTTGTCAAATGTTAGTTTGATAGTTGTAACAATCAATTATCTATTAAGCCATATAAATAAATAAAGAGTCGTCATGAGACACGGACACACTTTGGACTTAGATGGATCGGAAATGCTTGGTTTTATCACGAGGTTTCTCAAAGTGTTGGAACCTAAAGAGGTACCAAATTAATGTCATGCTTGGTGGTGACATTAAATACTATATATATCTCATTTGGTTTTATGCAGTCAAAATGTTAGATTTATGTCATAGATTTGCAAATAACACGTCATGCAATTATATGTCACAAATTATGGGTGTGTGACCTATGATTAGGTTTTCCTTTGTGGTTCCAAATCTATCAAACAGAAAACATTATAAAATGTATAACGAAAATACTTAATTCAAATGGCGTTTATCTCTGTTCTACTTCCATTATCGTGGGCGTACATTGTGTTACATACAGTATATAGCATCAGAGCCCATGTTAGTGGGTCTATGGCATTGAAAGACGAGTTTGAGTTAGAGCATATAAGAAAAAGAACGTGATAGAGTTCTAGGTGTGGTGCAGATGTGGGGAAGAGAGGACGATCTGAGAAATGGGACTAAGGAAAGATAGAAAGTTTGGTTTATCATTTTACAGAAGTCAAATTAATAAAAGCTAATTAAAAGTTATAGGTTCAAGAGAAAATTGTACATTTGCATGGTAATTATCACCATAGAACATTATAACTTTTAATATTGGGGTCATATATTAATAGACTATTCAAATATTTTGCAAGATAATATCAAAACCAAAATGAATAGTGAAGGCTTAATTGTAATAAAGATTATCAAGTTGGAAAATCAACATGAAACCACCAAACCAAACTCAAAACTACCATGCCAAAGAGAGCAACATCTGCGGATCATGATCAAGGGATTGTGAATGGTGCTAATCAAGACATCACAGTGATACTCTCCAAAATGGATTGATCTCCCAAACACAGTGGTTAGATCTTGGCTTTGAAAGGAAGAAAGAAAAAGCATACAAGTTACATGAAAGTCCATAATGACCAAGGCAAGCCTATTGTAATCGAAAGCAAATTTAGTTAGAAAATCAAAACTACTAAAATTATAAAGAATCCTAGGATCTGAAAAATAACTCAAAAGCAGTTAAAGCCCCAATGTAATGAAATGTAAGTATGTTTTTGGATACAAGAGTTTATATTAATATGTTGTAGAAGTTGCAATTGGTAATGTGAGCAAATGCCCCCTCAAAGAAAAATAGCTGACAAAGATTGCAGATGGAAACCCATGTGATCACGTGTTTGCAGCAAGGCTTACGACAGAACAACTGAACTGTTGCCGACATCATCCAATGATTACAAGAGGGAAAATTCAGTATAGATCTGCTATGAATAAAATGGAAACTTGGAAATCGCATGCTAGTCCAGAATACGAACCTCCAAGCATGAGAGTAGAGGGAAAAAATCATAATGGTGAGGCACATACCATTAATCTCGAACAAGTTAAGGTTTTTTCTTCTTCCAAATGCCATTGCAAAATGGTTGTGAAAGTATGGTACAGAGAGCAGGGTGTGCATGAGAGCAAGCTTCAGTAGTTAGCGTTGCATTAGATAATTATATTTGGTGTTGTGAAATAATGTTTTGTAACTTTCATTTCTGGTATGTAGTATACAGTATATACTATGCCAATCTTCTATGAGCCTTAGGGATTATAATCAGTAAGAATCTAATAATCAGCTTTTTGAATTTCTTGGTCAACATCTGCGGAAAACTGGATATTTTATGTTCATCTAAAATGACTTCTTATCATTCAACTTTGGTTGCTTGAATGCTTTCAAACCCATTTTTGGACTATTTTACCGAAAGTGAATTTTATCATTTTTTCTGACATCCATCAAATTAGCTATGAGCGTTGCAACCATATTAGTTACCTACTCGTGGAATTAAATCAAAAAACCTTATATATAATTAATTTTGTTGAATGCCACAAAATTATATCAATTTTCTTGATAAATTCATTTTATGTCTTTGTTTGTTCATATATGGGAGAGAACCCAATACTTGGGCAGGGTCCAATAGTTGGGAGGGTACTTGGGGGAATACCCAAAACTTGAGTAAATTTTAATGAAAAGTAATTGTACAAATTACATACTATTGTACAACTTGTACCCAACAAGTGTATAAAGTAGCCAATCACAAAGTGACACATCATATGCCCAACTTTTAGACACCTAGTGCACAAGTTTAGGTCTAACCCTTTTTTTAGTGCATTTCAAATTTGTTATTTTAAATCAATTGTAAAAGGTGACTTTCCCTCCAAATAAACACATGAAATGAAAAATATATATTAAATACATGTTGACTCAACTATGGGAGGATTTTCAAGTGTTGACGTGGCACCATACAATTGCCATGTAGGTGCCAAGTTAGGTATCACAACTATTGGTTCAACTCCCATAATTCTTGTATTCTCTCAATGCAAATCACAAGTGGCTCATGGGTCTCATGGAAAAAACATTTTTAAAGAATACTTGACCTTTCTATGTTCTTGCAAAACATTGAAAATATCAAACCTACATATCTAGATAGTTCTTTCATGTCTCTGCAATAGTTAATTGAAAGTTAATTTCTATGATTGAAGTTTTACTCTCTATCTCCATCAGTTGAACATGGTCCATTGTTTGTCATCTCTCCACGATATCTTCTTTTATATCATAAATCTCCACATCCGTCACTCTAACCATAAAATTAGCCCACTTAGGGTGAAACCTTCTAGGTTACATTTAGGGTTATTTCAAGTATTGTAAAGTTTACCATATAAATTTATAGATTTTCATTATGTCACCAAGTACTTTAGTTTGATTGGAAAGGGGATCAATCTCACTGCCGGTCCAATCCTCCCTCCAATTTGGCCCAGGCATGTCCCAGTCAGGCTGGGCATGCACCAGTCCATCCACGGGCAAACCTAAGTGTACCTGGGCTGAAACAAAGCAATAACCACATATTTGTTTTGACAAACATGAATCATAACCGGTAGGCCTTTTATTTCCAAACATGATGTCCAAGAAATTTCCAAATAAAGTCAATTGGAGTTTTATTCTTTTCCTACTAGATTCGTGTCAATTGATGGGCCTTAACAATCTATTTATTTGCTCGTGGATGGAATCATTTCCCTCTTTCATGGGTCAGCCACACAAGTGTGAATAACATACAATTAGTAAACTTTAAAGTCTTCACGTGAATAAAAGATTGGGTGACAGCATCTCAATCAAATGTGAGATGATAAGTCAGACTCGTTGTAATATCCCCATCAAATAAATTTAGATAAATCTGGATATTTGCAAGAAACCCTAGGGCAGCAATATGAAATACTAACTTTTATGACAGCTGCAATAATCTGATTTTTAATGAAAACACAACCACAATATGTAGGAAAAGAAACTTTATTTATTTATTTCAAATCAGCTTTAATAAAAACACTAGAATGTCTTAATGCAAATTGCTTTGACTGAAAATTGCTTCCAGATGTGGTGTCGATCTGAAATTTGTTCCCAGAGGGGGACGTCCTAGTTGTACTTGTTTTGTGTGTAAATGAGGGTTTTTGTCCTCCATTGTTGATGCAAAAGCAAAAGCTACTTGTAGACAATGAAGTAGTTGATAAATTTCCAAGATGATGTAATAATAAACCCCAAATCTGCTTTTATAACTTCTAAGGCCTTCTCCAAAGTTGGCACCCCCTTTTGGAGTTACATGCATGCTCAACAAACAATAAAAATTACTTTATCCTCTCTCCCATGTTGGCACCCCATCCAAAAATAGAAGTAAACAATATAAAATTGCTTTATCCTCTCTCCCATGTTGGCGCCCCATCCTAAAAATAGGATCTTGATGCTCATGCAGCCCATTCTATCTTTGACGCCCCATAATAGAATTCTTTATTTAATTATTATTCTATCTTTGGTGCCCCATAATAGAAGTTCATCATTCTATTATTATTTTATTCTATTTCTGCTTTTGGTTTAAAAATATAATTTAAGTGTCTTTTTCCAATTAAAATATAAAAGTACCCTTGGACCACTTAAATTAATTTATTTCCCTCTTTAATTTCCCCTTAGCCTATGGAAAATAATAAGAATAGGCTTCGGGTATCCAGAATTAATTAATTTTGAAAAGGGGACATTACAGTCCGCCCTTCCCAGAATTGTTTGCCCTCAAGCAATTGCAAGCTAGGATGCTTAAGAATTTCAGCACCCTCCCAAGTAGCATCCTCTACAGGTAAATCCTTCCAACGTACCAGATACTCTATGATAATCTTGTTCCTTAACTTCTTTTCTCTGAAATCCAAAATTACTTCAAGAACCAAAACAAGTTTGCCTTCATCATTCAATGGAAGGAACAATATGTTGTACCAAAGCCTTTTTAGGCATGAGACATGAAAAACATTATGTATCTTACTCACTGGCAAATCCAGTTCATAGGCAACCTCTCTTATCCTCTGCTTAATCTTGTATGGTCCATAGAAACAAGGTTTAAGATTTTAAGCTCCACTCTTCTTTAGAGAAAATTGTCTATAGGGTTGCAACCTCAAGAAAACTATGTCACCAACCTCAAAAGTCCTCTAAATGTGATGTTGGTCCGCATAAAATTTTTGTTGGTTTTGTGCACATTGGATATTTTCTTTGAGTATCCCCAATATATCTTGGCTTGTGTGACCAAGTCTCTTGCCCCCGGCACTCTACTGTCTGCAAATACCAAATCCACAAAAGAAAGAGCATCATAACCATACAAAGCTTTGAAAGGTGTCATACCAATGGACATGTGATGAGTGGTATTGTAGCAATGCTCTCCCATGTAGAGCCATTTGACCCAAGTTGATTGCTGCCCTGCCACATAATTCCTCAAATATCCCTCAATCCACTTATTCACAATCTTTGTTTGCCCATTTGTTTGTGGATGATAGCTGGTACTTGGAGTTAACTTCGTTCGTGTCAAGCGTAAGAGCTCTGCTAAACAAACTAATAAACTCGCAATCCATGTCACAATATTTTTAGGCAATCCATGTAGCATAAAAACCTCTCTGAAAAACAACGCAGCAACCTGTGGAGCCTTAATCTCACTAGGAATAGCAAAGAAGTGAGCATATTTAATGAGTCTATTAACCATTGAAAAATAAAAATTCTTACCCTGAACATTGGGAAGCCCTATGATGAAATCCATTGATATACTTTCCCATTTTTGGTTCGGAATAGGTAAGGGCTGCAACAAACCCACTAGAAAAACATGCTTTACCTTGTTTTGTTGGCACACAATACACTCTCTAATGTATTGGAGGACCTCTTCCTTGAGTCCTTTCCAAAAGAATTTGTCTCTGATTTGCTTGTAGGTCTTGAAATACCCTAGGTAACCAACCAAAGGTGTATCATGGATAGCCCTTAAGATTTTGCTTTTTACCTTGGATTCAGTGAGTAGATTCTATTCTTATAGAGGATAAGATCAACCACATGGTACATGTTATCTTGTATTTTTCCCTCAAGGATCTCATTAGTGTAAGCATTGTTTTTATACTCCAGAATTATTAAAACTTTTCAATCAACAGATATTTCAGATATAGAGCATGAAAAGATTTTCTAGACAAAGCATTTGTTACAGCGTTATTCTTCCCTTTGATATACTCTATGCCAAAATTATAAGATTGGCGCCAATCTACTAGGCAAAAACTCATTACATCTTTGAGTTTTCAAAGGCTATTTGGGTTGTTTCAAACCAGCTGAAAGCTCCTTTCTTTGTCAAATCAGTAAATGGGACAGCAAGTTGTGAAAAACTTCTTACAAATCGCTTGTAGTAACTGCAAAGACCAAAGAATCCCCTCAATTGTGTCAAAGTGGTGGGTGGAGCCCAATCCAATATTGCTTGGATCTTCTCTTGATCAACTTGTACTCCTTGGGCACTAATGACATGTCCCAAGTATAAAATTTCAGTCATCCCAAACTCACTTGGATTCTTTTCCAAAAACAGTTGCTTGTTCCAAGATTTCCAACACCATATCCAAATGTTTTAGGTGTTCTTCCCAAGTCTTATTGTACACCAAAATATCATCAAAGAATACTAAAACAAATTTCCTCAAGTGCTCACTAAAAACATGGTTCATGCATGACTAGAAAGTAGTTGGAGCATTGGTTAAACCAAAAGGCATTACCAAAAATTCAAAATGCCCAAAATGAAAATGACAAGTTGTTTTGTGTACATCTTCATCTCTTACCTTGATTTGGTGATAACCGGTCTCAAATCAATTTTGGAAAAATATACTACTCTATGTAACTCATCTATCAATTTATCGATCCTAGGTCTTAGGTACTGTTTTCAATAGTCTTCTTCTTAAGCACAAGTAATCAATGCACATTTTCATTGTCCCATCCTTCTTCACCAAAGCGCTGACGAGAAGAAAAAGGGCAAGAACTAAACCGGATATGCCCCATCTTCAATAGCTTTTTGATTGTCTTCTCAATCTCCTCTTTATAACCTTTAGGATGGCAATAAGGAATAATCATGGAGGTTTAGAAACCTGTTTCCAACTCTATGATGTGTTGGAAACCTCTATCTCGGTGGCAATCTTGATGGTACATCACTTTGAATATTGAACCATGCTTGTCTAAAATAGATTGTATATCCACATGATACAATCTATCATCACTACTAGATGTGGAAATACTTATCAAACAATGGGCTGCCCATGCTGCTTGTCCCTTACGGAAGGCTCTCTCCATCCACTTTGTTATGATAGCCTTAAGTGCTCCATTGGCCATACCATGAAGTACAACCTCTTCTCACCCGGTTCGAATTTTCGCTCCATAGTTTGGTAATTCTATGTGAATTCTCCAAGTGAATGCAACCATTGCACTCCCAAAACCACATTGGTTTCTTCTATGCCCACCACGTAGAAATCATCACAAACCTTGTGCTTACCAAGAGTGAGTTCCAATCCCTTCACCTCTCATTGTGCATGGAATAATAAAGCCATCTCTGCTACAGATAACATTAAAACCTTGGAAATCCTCTGTTTTCAAACCTCTTTGGGCTACCAAACCCTCATCAATAAAGTTGTGAGTTGCCCCACTATCAATCAAAATAGTTACTTTATGCCCATGTAGTACTCCACGAACTTTGAAAGGATGATACCTGGGACCACCTGAAAATGTAGCAAAAGTATCATCTGGAGTCTTTTCTTCTTCTCCTTTATTTCCAACCATTGGTTCTTCCACCTCTAGTTCCTCTTCTTTAACCTCATCATCGACATCACCTCTATATAGTGCACTGTCCTTTGCGAAGACATCTATGACCCGGTCCCCAAGGATCTCTGCAAGTGAAACACAATTTCTTCCTTCTAAGTTCATTTCTTGATTCTACTTGTTGGTTTTGACGGCTCCTTTTGATGAAAACCACCCGGTTGAAGTGGCTTTTATGTTGCCTATAAGGTGTTGGTTTTGGTTGTGATGTAGTTTGTCCTAGAGGTTGTTATCTCCCTTTGGGGCTGAAGTCTTTTTGATAACTCCTTGTAGAGAGGTAGGGCTGAAAGCTTTCACTAAACCCCTAAGAGATTCAGTTAAACCTTCCATAAAAAAACAACCAATCTCCTCTCTGTCACATCAGTACCATCACAGAAAGCTTCTAAAATTCAGCTACATAGTCACTTACTAAATGTAGTTGTTTGAGTTGAGCTAATTCCTAAAAATAAATTTTTGGATCAACTCTGTCAAATCTCTCTATCAACCTGTCATTGAACTCGCCATATGAGTGGATGAGATTGTGTCCTTGTGTGATTAGCCCATGGTACCACCACTCATGTGTTATACCTTCCAGATGAAGGGTTGCAAATTTGATGGCTTCCTCCTCCATCATTGGCCTGAGTGATAAGAAGGTATCCAACTTTTGTATCCATGCACGAGTTGTACTCTTACCAGAGCCATCAAAAGTAGGGAGTGACAACTTCCCCAATGCCTGTTGTAGGTCTCTCTGATTAGTTTGTGGCCTAGGATCAGCTCTTGGTCCACTCCTGCTTTTCTTCAGATTTATAAAATTGGTGAGTGATATAGCCTCTCTAATCTCACCTGGAAGTACCATGTACTCCTCATAGCTGGCAGCAATATCATCCGCTATAGATGGTTGAATTTCCACCTTTGACACTGTTTCCTCCCTATGAAGGAAGTCAAACTAGAAGGGCCTAGCAATAGGATCAACGATTGTCCTCCGAGTGGGTTAGTTATTGTTCACCCTTGAAGAACTTCCCTCACCATTTGGAGCTCTTTGCACATTCATGTTTTGCATGGTGTGGACTAACTGAGCCATCATATTTGTTAAACGTTCATGTCCCTACACAAGCCTATCGAAATGTACATCTTTTGGGTCTTTGTTACCCATGACTTTTGGTTGTTTTGTAGCTTTCTTTTTCTCCCTTCGGTGGTATCGACTTCTTTGTCACTACCGTCCATGAAGTTGAAACCTAAATTTTTCTCTTTTTCCGTCTTTTTTAATTCCCTTCCATAAGATGGGAGGAAATTAGCGTTGATACCACTATAATATTTCTGTCAAAGAACTTTAGATAAATATGGATATTTGCACGAAACCCTAGGGCAACAATTATTTATTTCAAATGAGCTTTAATAAAAACACTAGAACGTTTGAATACAATTTTTTTCTCACAAAAGATAAGAACATGCAAATTGCTTTGATCACTTGCGCTTCCAAATGTGGCACCGATTACTAAAATTCGTTTCCAAAGGGAGACATCTTAAATGTACTTCTTCTAGATGCCAAATAAACCCTAAATATGCAGCCCTAGCTGAACTGGATGACTATTGTACAATGAATTATCATTACAACACCAAAATGGAATTTCCAAGCTTAGATATGAGGTTTTCCATCCTCGGATCTATGCAAATGAGGATTTTGTCCTCTATTGTTGATGCGAAGCAAAAGCTACATGCAGAAAATGAAGTAGTTGACAAATTTACAAGATGGTGTAATAATAAACCCCAAATTTGCTTCTATAACTTCTAAGGCCTTCTCCAAAGTTGGCATCACCTTTTGGAGTTACATGCATGCTCAACAAACAATAAAAAATTACTTTATCCTCTCTCCCATGTTGGCGCCCCATCCTAAAAATAGGATCTTGATGCTCATGCAGCCCATTCTATCTTTGGCACCGCATAATAGAATTTTTATTTAATTATTATTCTATCTTTAGCACCCGAAAATAAAAGTTCATACTTTTATTAATATTTTATTCTATTTCTGCTTTTTGGATTAAAAATATAATTTAAGTGTCATTTTTCCAATTAAAATATGAAAGTACCCTTGAACCACTTAAATTAATTTATTTCCCTCTTTAATTTCCCTTAGCCTACGGAAAATAATAAGAATAGGCTTCGGGTATCTAGAATTAATTAATTTTGAAAAGGAGAAATTACAGTCATGATATATAAGGCCTTAATACCATTAAACCGGTAGGATAGCATAAAGAATACAAATTGTCAGTCATTTTCCGTCAACAAACGCATTTAATGTGGGGAATTTTTCACATGAAAAAGCAACATGTGGTTTTCATATCCACCAAATGTTTGGATATTTCAAGAGTCCCTTTAGACTTCGTCTTTCTTTCCTTCAATTTGATCCTACATTTGTGCGTTAAATCCAAATATTAAAAATATTAAAATTATCTAATTCTTTACCAAATGTAATCTACCATATGTTTTTGAACAAATATTTAAAATATCTGGTAGAAGAAACGAATATTAATATTTCTGGTAGAAGGAATGAATATTAAAATGTAATCCAAAGAAAAGGAAAGATTAAAAATTACCAAATGTATTCCTAAAGAAATTAGCTGAAAGAGAACGAAAGGAAGGAATTTTTTTATATTTAATATTTTTAAACAGACATACCCAGATGTACACATACCCATGGCAAAAACAAATTTCTGTACCAGCATACCCAAACCCCATACTGGTACCCATAACAATACCAGGACGGGCAACTTAGCAGTGTACAGTGGGGCCGGATCCCTTGCATTGTAGGGGCCATACAGGACATTTATGATTTTGGGGACCCAAGTTGCTAGGTAGAACTATTGTGGAGGTGTCATATGGTTGTGCCTATTGTTGAATCAAGAGTTGAAAGTTGAAACATGCTCATCATCTTCTGAATGAATTGGAATTGAAATCCTCCTGTTATGTGTCATCTATGTAATCCTTGGTGAGCAAGTACACCAAATCGAGGTTATGAGTGTTGCATATTAGACTTGTTTATGAGGGAAGCTAGATCTTATACTGAAATGAGCTACTACTGGGTGGTGTCCACCTAAACAAGCAAGAAATTTTAATTCTGAAATGGATTCAGTAATCAGCAGTTGACCGCAGAACACTTACATCAGAAACTTGTCTAAACTGACGATCAAGTTGACAGTAAGAAATATGGCATACCAAACACGCGTGTATAAAAGGCTGGATTACAATCAAAGATTTGACAGTAAGAAATGTGGTGGTGCCAAATACAGAATATCTGCATGAAAGGATGGAGGCCTGAGCCAATACCTAGGAAAAAGGAAAGATATTTAAAACCCCAATGTGAAGCAGATAAATACTAATTAGAAATCAGAAATCTGAGATCTGATCAGTACAAGAATTGTGGTGCCAAATACACAATGTGTATTAAAGGGTGGAGGTCAGAACCTCTACAGATTATGATGTGCCAAATACACAATGTGCATTAAAGGCTGGAGGTTGTAATGTCCCCTTTTCCAATCGAAGACCTTTGGCCTATTTTGTCAACCCGACGGCCAAAGGAAAAATATAAGGGTGACTTAAGTTTTATTAATTTTATTATATTGTGCAAAAAATTACAATATAATAGCACATATAATAAATTAATAAACTTAACATTAAAATAGAACCTAGAAAAGTACATCAAAAGAAAAGCACTTATTTAATTTGTATTTTCTAGGGAAAATGGCGACTTGCCTTAAGGGAAAAATGGGGACTTAGAAAGGATAAAACATTTCTATTGTGTATTCCCTCTAGGGAAAAGCGACCAGCCTTGGGAGAGAAGAAAATAATTATTAAATACCTTTTGTATTCTCCCTAAGAGAAATGGAGGGTGGAAAATGCATCGAAAGAATCATACAAGCTGATTGGTGGTCTTGAAGGTTGGTTGTTGGCTCTTTTCCTTTAAAAGGAAAGTCGACTTGCCTCTTCTATATTCCAGATTTTTATATGATATTTCTCTTGCATTTGAGCTTTGAGCTTTTGCAAATTATATTCTAAGGACGAAAAACCTTAGTTTATACCTCTTGTGGACGAAAACCCCAAGAGTTCTCTTGTGGACGAAAACCCCAAGGGATTGAGAGGGTTTTTCACTCAGAAATTCCCATTGATGGTAATCAGATTTTCAGTGTTATTTTCAGTCATTTCCAGTAGTGTATTTTGAGGGTATTTTGGAGAATAAATTGCAGCAGTTCTTCTTCTATTGTGGGACTGATTTGGCGTGTTCTTTGAGGTATTTAAATCTGATTTCTATTGTCAAATCATTTGCAGATTTTTGTGAAGTGAACCAAAGTAATTTTATAATTTTTAAAGGGTTTTCACAGTGGTTTTTAGACAGTTTTATAATCAGATTTCAGATCTGATTTCTGAGTTGATTTGACATCCAAAAATTATGATTCCCATATGAATGAGTTCCTAAAAATATAGGCAAGCATCTGGGATAGAGAAAATAATTTTTGGAACTCATTTGATGCCCTAAATGTGTGGGCCGAAATAGTAGGAGGGTCAGATCTGCATGTTTGGTAGTTGCTGTTATAATTTGGTTTACATCATCTTGTTCCTTGTATTTTTCCAAGTTCGGGCATATGTCATTTGCCTAGATCGGAGTTGTGTAGAGAAAGTTATGCTATCTTGAAGATTGCAGCAGTTAGGGTTTCAAATATAAATTATTTTCCAGCTGTTGAAAAATCTGATTTTTGCCATAATGGTCATAAATCAACCTTTGGTGTTTTAATTGATCTAAAATTGTTGGAGAACAAGAGAGACCCATTTGGGGATCTTACAGAGGTTTGGACTGATACCAAGAAACAGGAAAGACATTCAAAACCCCAAAGTGCAGCAGATAAATACTAAATTAGAAGTCAACTTTTAATCAGAAATCTGAGATCTGAACGGTATGCAGAAATCTGATATCTGAAACCAACACCCAGATACAATCAGTATGCAGAAATCTGAAATTTCGAAACATATAAAAAGTTCCAGGAATAGAAAAGGCCCGATTATTATCTTCTGAAACCAACAGATATAACTCTATTTTAGTATTCTATTTAAACTTTGAAGAAGAGAAGTTTGTATATATAGGCTAAAAATCTTACAATGCCCATTTAATGTAATCTATTCCTATCTACCCTTTCCGGCTGTTCAAGCTGTCCACTTACTTTTGATTCACTCCTATTTACCCTTTCCAGCTGATCCAGCTGTCCACCTACTTTAAATTTATTTCTATCTTAATCACTGCCATATGGATTTGGTTGATAACTAACTATACTTAAATTACTAAACATATTAGATGTCTTCATCACTTCTTTCTGGCATGCTTCTAGGGATCCTTCTGCTCCTGGGAATCCATATCTTTAGATGGAGATTGTAAAAGGTTCATCCAAGGAAAGGAAGGCCTTGGTTTCAAATGAAGTTACAAACATGTCTAACATCCAAACACGTGAGGATGCAGACAATGCTATTGGAAAAATTTCCTTTCCCAGTTGCATCATGTTCCATGTTGCTCAATCACCTTATTACAAAGAAACATTTGATCAAACATGTAAAGCAGGTTCATCTTGCATGTGTCAAACCAAATTGAGAACCTCCATTCTTCACTATAGCTAGTCAAAGGTTAATTTGTTGACAGGGAAGATAAGCCAACATGGATTAAAAACAGGATGCTCTATTATCATGGACTAATGGACAGTCATTAGGCACCGCACACTCGTTGAAGTCGTTCTCACATGTGAGATAGGCCCTTAACCCTTAGGGCTGTTGATTGTTTTGGAATGCAAAAGGATGTTAAGTTTCATTTACATATTTTGAACGATGATATAGAGAAGTTATGCTACACCAATATTGTGCAAATAGTTATAGATGCAACATCTGTGTGCAGGGCAGCTGGAAAGTTGATTGAGGCCTCGTATCCTTGCTTTTACCGTCATCAGACATGTGAACTCTCAGCTCTCCTAATGTATTGGATCATTGATTGCATGCTCCATCAGATGAAAGCCATAAGTCAGAGAGACCCCACCTTGGCATTCTATGATGATCATAATCAGCCAGCGTTCACTGGTGCAAAAGCTGAACACCCCTGTACACATGGCTACACATGCAGTCAAACCAAAATGGCACATGGAGAAGTCTCCAGAGTAACTCCTATTAGTGATCTGGAGGTGAAGAATGGCTGTGCTAAGGCCCTTAAGAAAATGTATGGTAGAAAGAAAGAAGGCTGTGAAAATTTGGTCTGTTTGGCACATTTTCTGTCTCAAAGCCTGCAAGAGTGTGGCTGAGGGTAGACTCTAGCACAGGACTGCAAAGGATGCTACGGATGCTTACAATTTGCCTTTTTCCATGAGCTGCTAGTTCCCCTACAGCTGGAAGGAATTGGTCCACTTGTAGCTTTATCCACTCTACCAAGATCATAAGCCACCTCTCAAGAGCAGATGTGCTAATTGTATTACAAACTGCCTTCCACCTCATGGATCCCAAAATGGTTGAGTACAAAGAGAATCTAGCAGCACAATGAGATTTGGTGCTTCGCTACAATGGGAGTTCAACAGCACAAGAGGATGTGCAGCCTGAGCAGCCAATGTAGATTGACGGGGATCCGCAGCAAAAATGGGTTAAGGTCTCATTGGAGAAGCCAGCTGATTCAGATTCCTATAGTGAGAGGAACTTTTTGGGCCCATGGTTAAGCGCCTAGTGACAACTATGATTATCTAGCTTACTGCCCCATGCTTGTAGCTTAAGCATTTTGTGACTTGTCACGGCTGAAAAAGTGCAAACAATTGCTACATTTTGATTTTCTGACATTCAATGTCATGCGAGACACTGATTTTAAATGTTAATGTTCAATGTTGTGGATGTTATTTGAATTTCTGCTCTTTATAGTATGGTCGTTATTGACCATGGATGTAATCTACATTTCAGATCTTTATATTATGCAACAGCAAAAGACTTACAATAAGTGCTTTATTGTGTGCATCATTTGTCATTCCCACAGGTTCCCCAAAATACAGCGAAATTTGTTCCATCAAGGAAAAGCATCACTCATCCCAGAAACTTGGAAAAACATAATATATTATAAGCATTAATTTTTTGAATTTATATTTTTGTCCCCATTTTTATCTATCAATTATATAAGTAATTGCAATTTTAAAATTTTAGGTTTAACTTTATCATATTTTTCACTGCTGAACTTTTTCCAAATATTACAGTCACCAAGCTTTAAGACCCACTCAAATAAGGTAACTTTGACAACAGCAGCATTTATTTTCCTGCTTTTCACGACAAATTACATTCATTTGACGGAGAAATTAAGGTGTAGCAGCATGTTTTATGTTCTGATCTCTTTTATTTGTTCAATCATACTTATTAATTTGCTTGTGCAGATCCTCATACAACACATGTTCATCCCTGATAATTGTTGTCTACCTTCTAGAAATTTTTTTAGCAGAACCTTAAACACACATGTTCGTACTCAACAATTATCGATTACCTTCTACATTCAATCTCTGCACCAACCCTGCACGATTCACTAGTATCTTTCACTCAGAATCACATTTATTCTCTCTTTATAAACACAAAGAGACACTGATCGCTCTTTACCATTTTAATATAATTTTTTCATGTTATATGCTTTAAGTAATTTACAAGTTCAGGTCCATTTTTGAAGAGAAGATTGGAAAACTTCAAATACTCCAGAACTTGGAATCCATGGTTAAAGCTAGTTGTTTGTTAGGTAAGAACAATAAACAACTATTAATCAATATCCAGTCAAATAATATGACAACAAAAACCCAGTATTGAACAATAGAGCATTCCCAGAAATATGGATTGGGATTTCTAAAATTGGCACTATAGCATTATATAAAATAATACAAAGAAAAAAATAGAAGGGGCTACTTAAAATTTTCCAAATGTTATTCTTCTATAGCTTTAAGAAAAGCATATAGAAATCATGTGCTACTTACGCATTGCAATGAGCTTTCAAGTTTGCTGCATCCTTGTCAAAATTCTCCTGTTCAGTCTCCATTACTAGCTTTGTTAACTGTTGTGCCTGAAGAAAAGATATTTGAGCTTCAGTTGTCATAAACATGTAGGTAAAAAGGTAAATTGAATATAAGTAATGGACAAATTTAGCATGTTATGATGATTAGAAACTGCTTACTGTTTAGTATCGGTATAATCAGTTCACTAAATTCAATAATTGATTTGCATAGTATATATAGTTTTATTGCAAGCTTAGTACATAGGTCTTAAAGCTTAGCCTAGAATGTTCAATCATTTTGAGTTATCGGAATCCCTCCCTTTTCCATTATAGCATAATTTGATACTTCAAAATTTCAATGTAGAGATGAAAAACTTTCTTGGAAGGCACAACCAAGGACCAATTTTGCTTTCTTCATCCTCAAGTTGCTACACCTTTGAGAGAAACGGCATATTTTTGTTCACATTACATATCTGTCTAGTGTCCATTGCTGTTTTTAGAATGAATTGAAAAGAACAGGAATAACTGATCCAGATTGTTTGTGGCATAAGTTAACTGTTAAATATCAAAGATTGACTCATAGAAAGGAAAATTTTAAAATGAGAGTGAAATTAATACCTGCTGTAGGAGATTTTTCCGTGGAACAACTTCATCATGCACTTTAGTGCAGAATTCCCAGGATAATATCTAGACAACACACCCACATCATCAACAAGATGGAGCAATCAAGTTGGAAGATCAAAATCAATATATGAGAAAACCATATTAATCTCAATTAATTAAATGTATAGATGAAACACTCCAGAGCAATTCTATATGATCAACTACCTTATGATAATTGTTAAATGTGACTCTCAGCTTCCCATAGCGCACCACCTGTACATTTTCACAAGGTTCAGAAATCTTATTATGAATTAGAAGTAAAACAGAATCAAGTAAAATATAACCATGGTTACATATCTAAACTTTTCGTACATATGTATTTTCATTGCCACTAAGAACATGATACCGACATGCAAAAGAACTATGCATGTCTGGAAACAAAAACAGTGCAACCTGAGAATAGAGACTGCAGGATGGTCAAGATAATCTGAAAGTTATCACCCCTTGCAACTGAAAATAAATAATTATATTTTACACCAAGAAACAGTACTCCTTAAATTGATTATGTTATCCATTATCAGCCCTAAATAGCAAAAGCTATCACCCGTCACTTTAAACGTCAATCAATAAGGTGGTAAAGCTTTCAAAGTAGCAGCAACCTACTCAACTTCTGGAAGCTTGCAACAAAACTTTTCACTTTATATATTTTGAAGGTTAAGCAAATCTGAAAAATACAAAATTATTCTCTATTGAAAATTTACAAATGATTGCACAAGTGTTTCAACCCCTGATCTGGGGCACAGGAAGTGACCTGGTGGACAACACCCTAAATGAGGACTTAGATGAGTAGTATGCATATGCAATACATATTTAGATAATAGGCAGAGAATCAAGAGAGACAGACAGACAGAGAGATGATAGAATTGGAATGGTAAATGTGCTTATTTTTCCGCAAGGCCCTATACATGGCATACTCTTGAGAAAGATGTGTAGCTATCTTCTACTCTGATTGCTAACTAAAGCTATAGAAATGTATATAATTACATATGTTACAAAGCTGAGAAGGCGTGAAGAACCATTATGGAAGTTAAACCATTTCCCTGAGCGACTCTTCCTTTTCTGACAGTTACGCGATGTGGCTAACAGGTGCACGCTATGATGATAGCTGCTCTGGCATAACAGCAGCCTTGGAAAAGACACCTGCCGTGGCACAGAGTTGCGACGAGTGGTGTCATTGTGATCATCAAGACTTCTGCACAAGCCGCTGCCCCATGAAAGGGGCACAGCCCCTTAACCCCACACCAATTAAGCCTTTGAAAAAACAAGAACTTCGCAACTGCCGGGATGAAGGCAGCAATTGTTGCAAGTTGGCACCTAGCAGTAAGACGTAGCATGAGTTGTCCTTCGTAGTTCAGCATGGAGGTGTGTTAGACACTGTTGAAACCAATCGTAGGTACTGTAGAGGGTTTTGCGCACACATAGGTGGCGCCAGGTCCAATTTGCACAGATTACACTGCACCACTGTAGGATTGTGTGTGGCATCTGTTTGAGATAGATGGGTGATCATGGAGGTACCACGAACCTCTGTGAGTTACTCTGGAGCATCACATACCATTAAAGGGGAACCTCAAGAACCACAAGCTATGAGAAGAGGCTTGGCAATCTTATGAGATCCGCTATCGATAGATCTTCCTGGATCAACCCAATTGAATTCATTATAGCAGAAGTTTTGATACAGTTTAAACTCTACCGTAAACTCTGTGATGTTTTCACTATACCACGAACCTTTGGGAGTTACTCTGGAGTATCACATACCATTAAAGGGTAACCACAAGAACCACAAGCTATGAGAAGAGGCTTGGCAATCTTATGAGATCCGCTATTGATTGATCTTCCTGGATCAACACAATTCAATTCATTATAGCAGAAGTTGTGAAACAGTTTAAACTCTACTGTAAACCCTGTGATGTGTTCACTATGTATAGTGACTTTGTCACAAGCACACTTGTTCTCTATAGTCCACCCAAATGGTCTTGATAGCACCATCTCACCTATCCCAGGTACATCACGCCTCTCAGCCACTCTCATAGGTTTGTCAGAGTTTCTAACTCATTTTTGGACTCCCAAATAATACCCTTGATTGTATAGGACTTTTCAATTACTAAATTCAAATTTCAATTGGTGGCTTCCACCTACCGGTTCAACCTCAAACATTATTGACTTGAAAAAGAGCGGAAGATTTTGAACTTAAGTTAGATAATTGATTATCTCATACAAAAACAAATCCATATGTCAATTGTACTATGGTAAGATATATGGAATCTAACTATGATATGTTTATAGAGAAACTTTGTAGTGCTCTTTACCAAGTTGACCATTGGTTCTGCATATTGTCAAATATTTTTCATCGCCAGAATATACCCAAATTGATGGAGTTGGCTAGGTTTCTTGAATGAAACAATAAAGTTCAACCCCTGTTTCTCAAACAACTCCCTATTGTGGGGTGCGTACAACAGCCAGAAATCTCCCCTTAGAGGCTTAGCAGCTCGTGTCATATGCTAGGTCCCATCCTTTGGTATCTCAAAAAAGATGGCTATCAAATCCTTGTAACAACATTTTAGAAAAAAAGGCTTTTGGAGATAACTGTGTAAAGTTTTAATAACTTTTGAATTAAAAAAGATTTTGGAAATAATTGTGTGAATTTATAACAACTTTGTTCTTAAAAAATTGGATAGTTATTTGAAATTTTGCACAGTTACTTAAAATTTTACACAAATATTTTCAAAAGCCTTTTTACCCACACTTTCAATGTTGTGGCATCAAACCCCATATGGCCTCCTTTTTCATCATACTTCTTCAAAGAACTGGATTTGGTCCCATTTTGTAGATTTATAAACTAATAAGTTTCACATGACTGGTCTTATTCATGATCCTCCTTTCCACAGTCCATAATGTTAGCAAAAACAGGTTTTTGGAAAAAATTGTGTAAATTTATAATAATTTATTACCAAAAAGGACTTTCTGAAAATAATTGTGGAAAAATTTTATATCTTCATTCTTTAAAGACTTCAAGTTTCTGTTATCCATATTGTTAGGAGAAGAAGTTAAGGATTAACTCCATACACAAAATTGAAAAATCAACATTTTGAATTCATCATCGGGATGAACGATAAGCCAACAGATGAGAGCTTCTTAAATAGATAACCTGCTTTACAACGAAGGTAGAGAGATGAGAGCTTCTTAAATAGATAACCTGCTTTACAACGAAGGTAGAGAGCAATAATATTGCCACATATTATATGTTATTCCATTTTTTGTTTAATGCCTTTGTATGATATTAAATAAACTCAAGACATTAATCGATTGCACTTCTTTATGAATTCTTAAGAATATCTATGATGGATCTCCACAAATCACTCAGCTCCAGACCATCTCAAATTTGATTATTCAAATGTCTGTAAATCTCAATAGCCTCTCTGATTTTCATTTTCAAATAGTGCTCTTGCTTAGTCAAAATCACTGCCATTAACTTTAAATGCCTTGTCCAAGTATTGCTTTTCCTCCTCTAAGTGGGTCTTCATCTGAGATCCTAAAAGCCCGACCAGTGAAAGAATAGAGAAACCCTATTTTTGTAAAGGGCGATGGTGTGATGACACATGGAGATAGAGGTCAGTATGAGTCTTTTTCTATATGATTGTCAAGCAAGAAAACCATCCTCTCTCCTTAAGACAAGCACGTCCAAGAATGGTAAAGAACCATTCTCCTTGATTACATCGATGAACTGAATATTAAGGCATATGTTGTTAAAATGTGAATGGAAAATCTTTAGGCCCTATGTTCCATGAGGCGAATGGACATTAGTGCCATCAACATAATGCTTCCATCACTTGGGTTGTAAATTTCCTCAAATTTTTCCACAAATATATTTTCAACCACTTGTAACAATGGAGACACCATTTCCACACCCTCGATTTGTTCAAAACAACTCCCTAAAATGAAAATAATGTGGACCTAAGAAAAGTTCATCCAACCTAGAAGTTTCCTCGTTAGTGAACTCCTTAATAAGTGAGATAGACTCAAAAGAGGGATCTTTGTAAACAAAAAGAACATAGTAAAGCTTACTAAAATATCATTAGTCTCTAGCTTATATATTTTCAAAAACTGCAAAATCCTTTGAATTCTTGATGTAGGAAGAATTTTTACTAGTCAAATTTTGCAACTTCTTTGCAAAAAGTCTACCAAGAGAGAGTAGGAGAGTTGAGAGTATCAATAATGGGCCCATGCATAGCCCTTATTTTATGCATCTTAGGCTGCATAAATATTCTTGGAGCAATTTCTTTACCCGGTACCAATTTTCTTGATAAATTTGCCAAAATAATGCCTCGATAGCTTTCATGACATCCTTTAAGATCTTTTGAAATGGACCCTGGATTAGTTACCTATAGCTCCCACTATCCATCAAATGATCCTCCATTCTAGCTATATAGGCACATCTATTCCTTTATCACCCTCTGTAACCACTTTGTTTCTTAAACAATTAAACAGTTATTGTTCTTGCCATTGAATGCAATAATTGTAAGTTTTTAACCAATCACATACTTCTGTTTTTATATGTTTAAGCAGTTGAAAAGTTTAACATTAGGAAAGAAGTAGAATATTCATTGAAGTCTTACTTCTGAATGTTCCATTTCCAATGCCAAAACTTCATAAAACCTTATAATATAAACACAAAAGTAGTGTAATACTATAATAATTATTTCCTCTACTACCAACATCTTTATCTTTATTATTATTTATTAGACCTATCACATCAACCATCTTTATTTTATGTTGAGTCAATCACATCAACCAACATCTTTATTTTTTTATTATATGTTGAATCCATCACATCAACAAAGATCTTTATTTTTTTAATAATATTCATTTATCATGTCAAAAATTTATAATATAAAAACACAAATAAACATATACTATAGAAACTAACAAATACACTAAGACCATAGCAATTAACTAATTAATAAATTGTGTGCCAATAATTAGTAAACACACATACATTAATAGCATAGCAATTCATTAATCTTGTACCAATATTAAGTGTGTATAGACTAAACAAAATATTTGAGTATATTTATTTTATAAAAATAGTTCAAATAATAATATTTTACATTTAGAAATAAAATATTTTTGCATAAAAATATTTCACATTTAAAAACTTAAATTTACATCCTGTACTACTTACTTTGCACCCTTAGGGCAATTGATAGTATAGAATCTATTAAATTCAATTAGATATAATAATAATTTCTACTCAAAATAAATTCTTCGTTTATAAAAATACTTCACATTTAAAATATAAAAGCCACATTCCCACGACATACTTCACACTTATATGGCAATTGTGAGTATAGTATCCATTGTGGGCAATTAAACATGTTTGATTTCAACAACATTACCTTCACCTAAGAATAAGCCACTACGTGGCACTTGTTTCCAAAATCTTTTTAGCTACCTTTTTTTTCTGTTCTAGCATCAAACCCCATACGACCTACTTCCTTGTCACACTTTTAAGGACTGGATTTGGTTTTATTTTGTAGATATATATGACTTGTCTTGTTCATGATCTACCTTTCAACAGGTTGCAAGCCCTTCAAAAATGTCATTGGTAGTTTGTTTCCACATGATTATGATAGGAAGACAACTGATTTGTGAAACAAGGTAACCACATGATCGTAGTAAGAAGACAACAGCACATTGTAAAACTAGGTAACCACATAAAAAGTTTAATAGATTGACATGCACAAAATATTAACCATGATGAATGTCTAAGTGTTGGTTATCACCTATGTTGCTAACACAAGCGAGGGTGCAAGGCCAATTCATATGCTCATCCAACTTGAATTTAGGTGACCATGCAATGGGCTTATCTAATTTGCCTATCTAAAACGATCAATATGGAGGACATATTTATCACCCTTGATCATCTAGGCTATAGGATCAATCACTTATTCATTGCCCATATATTTAGGTTCAAAGGAAATAGTCATGTCGCCTGATACCTTATGCAATTTTGAAATACTTTGCTAAATGGTTGTCATTCTAACAAGCACCAGTGTTTGCATCATTTTCTTTGCTATAACCTGCAAGTAAGCACTTTTTAAGTCAAAAGAAACATGGCTGCCAAACCATGTAGGATTATTTTCTTCACTTTGCATAGACTTGTGTATTTCTACCCAAGCTTCCGTCATCCTTTGTTCCTCTACTACCCGGTCAGGATACATGCCTTGTTCGCCCCCACTCTATTGACTGCCATTTTCTTCAACTTATACCTAGATGACTTTTGCAACCCATTGCTTTGGTCATTCCATGTCATTGTGATCACCTAAACGATACCATTTGCATGGCAACTTAGAATTTTAATCTTGATTATTGAGGCTCATTTTAAGGACTGCTGCATATGATACATTTGATCAAAATGATAATGCATATATAGGGATCCTGCTGATCTTGCCAACTTTGATGGTTATGTTATATTGACTCCTTTTGCTGCTGCTCCTTGACGTAACAGATCAGAATGAAAAGAAATTTATTCCTTATACATTTTTATAACTAATTTTTCAAGTATTGTATATGTTTGCATCACCATCCCCGCTGTCCCCAAAACCTAGGCCCTTGGTACCCCCATCCCCGAGACTCGTCCCCATGTCCCCCAGTTCCAAGACTCCATGGAACTTTGAAATACTAACATATTGCATTGAACAATGAAAATGCCGAATATCAATATATCAATATTTATCTCATAATTTACATTCAAAATGATGGTTACATTCAAAATTCAAATACAATTGACCCATGGCCCAATCCCTCTAAGTTTGAGGGCTTCCAGCTTGATGAATGTGTTGAAATTTGAATGGTTGATCAATGAAGACTTGGCACTTACTCTTCCTCTTGCTGTTGCTCTCCCTCTTGCTAATACTCTCAACCTCTCACTCTTGCAGCCTTGCTTGCTCTCACTCTTGCAGCCTTGTTTGCTCTCATTCTTGCACTTGCAGCCTTGCTCAATGTTTTCAAGCTTTGATAGTGATTTGGAGTGAGGGTGTGAGGTTCATTTATAGCTTTTTGAGTGTTTAAAGTGAGGTTGGGGCCCCATAAACTATTAGGGTTAGGGTTGGGGGCACAAACATCCAAAAAATGTCTCTTTTTTTAATTTTTAAATCGCTTTTTGGCATTTTTGACACAAGGGATGGCCTCAAGTTTTTGGGACTGTCAAGGGACTTGGGAAAGTTTCGGGGACATCCCAAAGTCCACCAAACACCCCCTCTGTGACAGAAATGTCCTCACTTCAAGGAAACATCCTGGGGACATCCCCTGACTCATAGTGGCGGCGGCAGTACAGCAGGTGGACATTTCCCAAGCGTCCCCAAGTCTTCGGAACGTCCCCATCCCCGAAACGTCAAAAATTTGGGCGGGTGGTGAGAAGGCCGCATCCGCATGGAACACTACATAAATATTTCTTTTCACACCAAAGAATATTAAGTTCTCTACATCTGATTGCTACAAAATTTAAATATGAGCTTCCCGGTAGATTTTGTTTAGTACCTAGATAAAATGTTAGCCATGAGGTTAACATTTTAAATTTGTAAGATTAAAAGAGCTTCTTGGTAGTTGTGTTTACTACCTAACCAAATTGGACTGGCTACAACTTGAACTTAGGACCTCCCACATTGGATCTGGGTGCTACAGGATTGTTTGGACAAAAGGAACATTCTCTAATATTCAAAATAAACCACAAAACTATCCATGGTAGAAGCAATGGTATCGAGGTAGTCATCCAGTTAAGAATTTAAGGTTCTCAAATATCATTTATGGGTTATGGATTGTCAAAATACAAATTACCTGCATATTGTACCTTTGCATTATAGAGTAGACATTCGTTTACTATATATCTTTTTACACAAGTTTACTATGAATATCCTTTTAAATGATAGCTGCTTGTAAATCATTCTTCATATAAAGCCTTATGAAGAAAATATGGAAACAGAAAATGTTTTTCCAATCTCATATATAATAATATTGAACTTTTTGGGTTTCCATACATAGACATTCTTAGATTTTGATTTCCGTGCCCTGTCTCAATTCCTTTTATTACCAATGCTTCAGGTAAATCCATGGGGAGGGGTCTAGAAGAAAGACCCAAACGTTGATAATAAAAACAAAAAGTCATAGTGTATCCATATAATCAAAATCCAAAATCCTCATTTGTTTCTTCTCTCGTCAACTAGCTATTGCTTGCCACCCAGTAAATCCACCTAGCCTGTCATTGGAACCTCGAAAGACTGTTTATTTTAGCCATCGAGTCTCTGTACAAATTCTTTTATGACCACTCCACTCCCAACCTCAGATCCAAATGAAGGCCAATAATGACAATTTAAAAAAAAAAGTGAAGTTACTGAAGCTTTTCAGACAGATTTCACAACTTGCTTTCTATGGCTGAACTCATGTAGCTTACATAACCCGAGAGGATAAACGTAATAAAAAGTATATAAATAATCTATCAGTGACAATTCATCCAAGGAAAAAGATTGAAACCAACAAAATACCAAATGCACCAAACAGATACCTACCCGTAGCTCTTGAAATACGGATTCATGAACTGCACGTGGAAACACCAGTACATGTTTCCCTGGGGAAACCATGTAGCTCCTGTTATCATCACAAATTACAAATAAGTTTCAAAGCTAAATCAATACATGATTTGGTATGATTGCTCATTTAAAAACAAAACGGTATACTTGCATTAAAATAACACAACATAAGAAAGAGCTATATCCACTTACAAAAAGACAAAAGTATTCTTAATATAAACGAGAAAAACAACATACTCTTCAGCAGTGTCAAGACACAAGTGTTCATCCAACAGTCCACTATCATACTTGATCTTGAAAAGTCTTGGCAGCACATCAGTGCCATACTCTGGTACAAGAAAGTTCCACAAAGTTTGAACATTAAATTATAGCTAGAAAATGCTTGGTCCCAGGCAATTCTGAAAATTTAACCGCAGAGTAGCTCCTATCATACAAGCATAGCTATTTAAGGAAAGCATCTTATAAAATATGACAGTTTTACAATTGAAAAAGCTTAATTATGAGCTCCAAAACTGCTCAGAATTACTCCATACAGAACAGAAAAGGTAAACATCCCAACAATGAATTCTGTTGCTTCCAATTTTTGAATCATAAACAAAGTGACATGACTGGGACTTGACAAGAACTCGGCATGGCCTGTGACCTGGGAGTCAAAAGACTAAGACTTTACAAGATCAGAAAAATGAAAAACACAAAAATATTGAAAGTTTCAAAAAAATAAAGAAATTTTTCATTTGAAGAGAATAAATTTATTGGAAGACAGAATGAGGGTTAGAGGAGTGTTGGATTGATAGAGATTGCTTACTGTCCCTCCCTGTGTCACAAAGTTTGCCAAATTTCTTCCTTAAAATTCGAAATTCACCGAACTTCATAAAAACCAGTAAAACTCGTCTAAATTCGCCAGAAAATTTGTACAGTATGATTTCAGATGAGTTTATTTAAAAGAAAAACCTAAAATTGTTTAGAAATGACGGGCAAAACTACATTAGGGCTTTTGCAATCATTTTTTCCTGTTCACTATCACTATAAGCTTCATTTGTGAGTGTTCATAGTTTGCATGGATGCCATATCAATGATCCACTGATAGTGGCCATGTAGAGCTCTTTCCATTCCCTAATCGCCACTCAATATTCTGTATCCACGATTGAAACAAAAATAAAAAAGAAATAGGTTATTCACGATTTAGCTTTACTATAAGTTATAGGTTTATTAAAAATAGCATTAAGTTATAGCTTTTTAAAAATAGTTTAGCTTTTTTAATTAGTTTTTCTTTTTTCTTTCCAACTTTAATTTTAAAATATGAAGTTATTAGATTTTTTAAATTAATTGTTATTTTGTTAATTTTAATTTTAAAATATTAATTTTTGTAAAGATATTTATGTACGAATATATATATATACAATGACTTTGACGAAAATTGCACTACCTAAAACTTTAATGCTAATGTCTTTAAATATTGTACATTATATTTTAATTTTCGCATATTCGATTTTGATATTCATTTTTATTAATATTTCATTTAGTATTAGGTTTAAATTTTAGAATTTAGATATTATCATAAATTAATACATATTTTAGGTTTTGAAATGAGTACTATAAATGGATTTTAATTCAATTATTTTTTATTTATTTTTAAAGATTAAATATTACAAAATTATTTTAATATTAAATTATATTCTTCAAACTTATTCACGAATTTTTTGCCAGACTTTATTGGCTGGTGAATTTCTTTAGAATTTTATCCTCGCCAAACATGAACCTTGTGACATATGTCCCTCAATGAGTACAGGGTTGTAAAGATTTCTGACAACAATTGAAGCCTGCCAAGTAGTCGCTATGTAATTTTCTTAGTCTCAGTTGTATTAATGTTTTCTCAGTCTCCGGTTTAGGCCTGATAAACACTGCAGTAATCAGTTTTGGTTTAGCTGCCTGGTAGTTCTTTAGCTTTTCGGTGCATATTATGAGCACTTGACTTTTACTTAAGAGATAATCTCCAGATTAACAAAAACATTTTGGGTTAACAATTTGTGCTCATTAGAAAAGTTACGTTAGTTTTGGCTTGCCGTTTATAGATTTTCCCATTGAATCAAAACTGCTGTTTTTATTTTACTGCTAGTTCTCCTGATTACTTCTGCCTTACGAGCACCGAACAACCTGCAAAAATGCGTAGGATAGAGAAATACAACTGCAAGGTTTTCTGTTTTTCATTTAAAAAGGGTAAGCCACATCAAGTAGGTCTGAGTTGATGAGCATACAGTGGCTGGCGAAGTGTGACCAAGTCAATGCCAACACAACCAGTCAACTTAATCACTCTGAGAGTCTGGCATGGAAAGTCAACTTGGCTTGGCCTACATCCCACCAGTCTCACCAAGTCTGACGAATACAAATTTATAGAGGAAAGGACATGAATAACTTCCCACTAAGATCAGCAACTACTTCCCACCCCCATAAAAACAGCATATGTATTCCTTCAGAAGATTTAGATAGGTGTCAAGGATAAGAAGTAATAGAACTTGCTTCTAGCCTTTTAGGCAGCCCTAATTTAAAAACCTACAGTGTAACGATAGGTAGGAATATTACACGAGGACAGTAGAACAATAAGAGAAAAAACAATGAAATACAAATTAAAAGTATTTCACAGACCATACAAAGTACGAAAAATTCCTTTCAATATGATAAGTGGTAGTTAAATATATACCAAATCCTCGCCCAGGTTGCACTCCACAGATATTGCAGAACCAATATTCCTGGCATCAAAAACATACAAAAATGTAAGCATACCCCACGGATTTACCCTGACATCCCAAGCAATAAAAAGCTTCGGATATCTTTCCTGATGAATTATAACATAATACAACATATAGATACAGTCTTGAAAAACATGCAACAAGAAACTGCCAATAACAGACAAAATTACAAACATCTGGCAAATGAAATAAAATGTAAATCATGAACATATCTAAGATAGATGAAATAATTCACACTCGGAATACAGATATCTTATGAAAACCGCAATTGCTATGATGTTTTGATATGAACATTTATGGTACAGCAGCTTACAAATGATGCAAAACAAAAAAAAGTGAGAGAAAGGAAGGCTCTATCATGTGAAAAACATTCAGTCGGGACAGTAACCATTCGGTCATCGGTGTTTTAGCACAGAGTATGGTGAATTGTGTAACAATCTAAGCTACTCCTACTTGATCATAAAGGGATGCAACTTGCATTGGAAAATATCTTCTGATGTTTTCCAGTAATTGTTCATTTTTGTGCATGCAGTTTAGAGTTTTGTGATGTTAAGAGAAACACAGCTAGAGCAATTAACTCTCACACTTCTGAGCTAGTGGCTTACTTGGCCAAAAATATTAAAAACTTTGGCAAGGAGAACTCATCTTTCAATCGGGAATCAACCCTTTGTTAATTTTGTTAAGGCCAAAGAGTTGAGGAGGTCATACTTGTGTCCTTTGATGTGGTGTAGCTTTTCATTAAGGTGCCAAGGAATGTCAGCATGGTACGATCTTGGACTGAGGAAGGGATGGCTGCTTGGTTGTAGCTTTGTCTAAGATCCACTTTCTTCTCATTTAAGGGGATCACTTATGATCCGTCAGAAACTGTGGCGATGGGTTTTTACTTTCCCTAGGGTTGGCCAGCCTCTTTACGGAACATTCTGAGAAGCCCGTCAACGACTCTCCATTAAAACCGAAGTGGTGTAAGAGATTTGTCTACGATAAAAATTTGTGTTGGCAACATGGCTTAGATAAATCAGAGGAATCTCATTCTGACATCAAAGGCATTGTTGACAGTTAAATCAATGGGCTGATGTTTGTGTTTGTGTTTTTGTTTGGTGAGGATAAAATTTGAAACCGGTTCAACAATTGATAAAATTCGGGATCAAAAATCGCAACTAAATTCGAATAACATAAATCTGCATTTTTAATTTACTTTTTTCAAAATAAGAAATAAATACAAAAGACTGTCCAAATACAGAAATATTTGTGTTAAGTATTTTGTACAAAAACGTACAAAGATTTTAAATCTAGGGAAAATAAATCTAAACGATTTAGCAGATTTACCTAGTTTTTTCCAAAAGCCTTCACAATAATGTTACAGACTGTGGAAACACTATGTCACTAATAGATAAATATTAGTGTTGAGGCTTTTGTAAAAACCGTACAAAGATTTTAAATCTTGGAAAAAATCTAAACAATTTACAAGATTTAAATGGTTTTTTCCAAAAGCCTACACACTAAGATTATGGACTATGGAAACATTATGTCTCTAATAAATAAATATTACTACAGCTAAGAAGATGTTAGAACATTAAAATCATGATACGCCGATCAAAATAGAACATTACAAACATGTGAAATCACAATTTTAAAAAAATTATGTTTTCAAAAAGTCGTGGTCCAGATTACAAAGCATTTAACATTGTTCTCAAACTTCATATGTACTGCTCCCTGCATTTTACATCAAAAGAGCTCAAAATCATCAAGACCACTTGGCTGAATTGGGCTCAATATCATCATTGCTAGATTCACCACTGAATTCATCTTGTGAAAGTAAGTCGAGATCATCCACATCTGATTTCTTTTGAAATGAGATGGAATTGTGAAGATGAGATAGATGAGTGTTTTCTCACTTTGTTCATACACACCTGCAAATTGTTATGAATAAAGATGGGATCTCTCAACCTCCATAGCAACAACTTGTTTTGTTTCTTTGATTGAATATGATCAAAGCAGCACCAATTCCTTTTACAAGATGATGAAATTCCTCCATCACTCAATACTCTAATAGCAAGGCATTGTAATTCATGAGTAGCTGCTCTGTAGGAACTCCGTCTGTATCTAATAACATTGGGACATAATATATCATACTTCACTGTTCATACACACCTGCAAATTGGTGCGATTAAAGACTAGATCTCCAACCTCCCTAGCAACAACTTGTTTTGTTTCTTTGATTGAACATAGTCAAAACAGCTTCAATTCCTTTCACAAGTTGATGAACTTGCTCCATAATTCAATATTCTAATCACAAAGAGTTGTAGTTCATGAGTATCTGCTCTGTAGGAACTGTGTCTATATTCCATAACATTGGGAGATGTTATATCATACTTCACTATTGGTATTCCAAACATCTTCTTTTGACTTGTATTTCCAACATCGATCCCCAATTTAACTTACAATCGCAAGATCTAGTTCATACCTCCCAATGGATTCATAAGGTCCACACATGACTTTGCCATCATAAAATCCACACATGACTTTGCCATCATAAAATCCACTCATGACTTTGTTATCACCCTGCATGTCCATATGGAATAGTTTAGGCCCCAGATAGGAAGTAGTTACATGCAAAGGGATGTGCATCATTTTCCATCTCGAATCAATTGTATACCATATCTCAATGCAGTTGACTTCCTCGTTATTGAATGTTTGTTGAATAGTCCCCTTACAACGGTCCATGCTTTCATAAAACATGCCAAGACAATGCTTATCACCATCAATCATGCAAAGCACGTCAACAGCTGATTCACACAACTTTTAAACCTTTGTTGCACTTTCCCATTGTTATATACTCTTTGCTTTGGGACCTTTAGGAAGAACTGAATTTTCCCACTCATTGAGATAAATGACTGACTTCAAGTTGATTTCTCTCCAACCACTCTTTTCACAGTGATATAAAATTAAGCAAATCTTGTTTCACAAGGTCTCTAATACTCTCTAGATGCATGATACATGTGAATGTTCAATGAAATTTGCAACTACTCTCTCTCAGGGATTCGCTCCATGCATCCATAAAATTTTAGTCAATTCGTAAAGTGGCAAATCAAAGCAATTGGCTGCACGTGGGCTCCAAAATATTTATGGGTACTTCTCCATAGTCAGCTTCTCAACTCCCAAACTATTGTGGCACTAGCAATGACAACTTCAACCACATTCTTTGCACCCAATTCGAGAATGGCTTCCTATAAGATTTTGAAAATATACACAGGTTTTCTTATGGTTCATGGCATCAATTATCTTCAAAAACTCTAAGCCCAAAGGGAAAGCCACCAAAACATTGATCAATGGCCTCTTACACGTCTGACCATCCATCACTTAATATGGTGCAACTGCAATCTAATAAATTCTTAGGGATTTTGATCACTTTCAATTTCTCAATCATCCTTCCTTTGGACCTATTCAAAAGAATTGTCCTAAAACCCTCTAAAGTAGGAGGCGTGTATCATTTGTCAAACTCGACAACTTTCTAGATTGCATTCTTAAATTGTGGATTCCTAACTACATTGAATGGAACGGCACTTGAATAAAACAAACTAACCAAAACATCATCCACATGTTTCTCTACCGATTTCCAAAAGTTGTTCAATGTTCCACTCTTTGATCCACTTGTTGCAGCCTTAGACATGTTTCAAATGGAAGACAAAAAAAGGTGGGGTGAACAAATATATTTCTACTTGAATTCTCTATTTTTGTGCTAATTTCTGCTTTCCTTCAATCAAAGAGGCTAGATCTTAGATTTCTCTATAAAGAACTTTGTGCATGCACTAACATTCCCTCCTTCACAAGCTGAGATGCCAAGTAGGAGGTCCACTATCCTTGTTATACTCCGAATAAATGGATGACTACACGAATAACGTGAAATTATTACCACCACATGCTACATGTTTCCATGCCTCAACCTTCAATTATGGGGGTACCATTGAGTTACGTTTTGAATCTATATGTTTTATAAGAGAAGATAATACAATAAAAATAAATAAACAGCAAAAATATAAATAATTAATGATAATGACTCAATATACATTACCCAAATAACAACTTAAAGACATTAAAAATCTAAACCTTATAAAAATAATTAAAAGTTAGATTGAAATCATAAACCTAGTAAATTCAAAATCTGGAAACTAAAAAATCTAATTAAAAGTGATAAAATCTAAAATCAAATAAACAAAAATAACATTTTTAAAACCTTTTAAATCTAATGAAAGCTAAATATCAATGATATTAAATTAAAAAAATTTAAAATCTTAAAACTTGATACTAGTAATAAATAATATACTACCACTGCATTACTAACTAAATTATTTTTTATTAAATAATAATTAAATTAAAATTACAAAATAATAAGTGCTAACTACATACTAACCAAATACATAGACAAAAATTATAGCTAACCTAAACCTAAAGTTCTAAGTTCTCAAGTCTAAACTTTAAATGTAACACTAAATACCTAGAAGGCTCGAGGGGAATAGTGACGGCACTACAATGGACAATGCCGAACGACACTTCCACCTTTCGGAAGACTCTTCCGACTTTCAGCAAACCCTTCAGATCAGTCTACAGACCCACGACATCTACAATCACGCAGACCCACAAATGCTAATTTGCTAAGGATATTAGCTTCTGCTGAGGATGCTTCTTTCAAAATACACTCTTCCTATCTCGCAGCTTTGACAAGTCTTGACGGCTCTTTGCAAACTCATGGAATAATCTCCTTTGTGGGCTCTTTGTAATTGAATGTAATAGCAAGGTTAACCCACATTACATAGAAATTCAAATCCCTAACTTTAACTGAACCAAAAAATTAAAAAATAATATTTCCAACTACTATTCAACAAAAAAATAGTTTTTGGCAAAAATCGGATGAAAATTTGAACTGTACTAATTTTAAGACGATTTTTCGTGAATTTTTATGATTCCGTATTAGAATCGCTGATTCTAATTTTTTCACTGGAGTTCAGAAAATTCTGTGTCTTAGGTTGATAACACAAGGTTCAATGAGGAGTTGTAAACCAATTGCAGTTTATGTTTCTTAGATGTCCTCCTCAAAAGAACAGAAAATTGTTCCCTTGCTCATCAAATTTACACAAATGGGCCACACACATTGATATTTGCACACCATTTCACATCATCACCCAAAACACAAAGCAAGAGTTCTTTCAGGATTTATTACAAAGAGAATTTGTAACAAAAAATCAAGCATTGGATTTTGGTGTTTAAGAAGATTATTTACAAGAGCAACATATAATTAGGGTTTTCAAACAAGCAAGACAAAGCCTAGAGAAACTACAAAGGGTGGAGGATTCTACAAAAGTTCGTAGTCACATTTCTTCCTTGATATTGAAGGTATCCCAACAAGCTTTCAAAAGATATGAAGCAACAGCGTCGAGACTACATATCTACCACATAACAAACTAAAGAAAGCTAAAAGGTCCTCTATGGATTGCTTGGGTCCTAGAACCAAGGCAAAAAGTGGGTCCTATCACAGTGAAGATCTTGTGGTGTTCCTAACACTAAAGAAGCAAACGCATCCATTGACACAAGCGTTGAAGAACATGGTGCTGACATTCGTTGCAAAAGCATTGACAAGTCAGCCTAAGAAAAGAATCCTTTTTAACAAAAGCGCCACATACACATTAAGGATGCCAATGTAATTGCAGGGAGGAGCACTATTCCAAACATCATGTAAGGGAGGCAATGAAGATTGGAAAACATGAACACAATGAATAGGATTTGGATTTGGGTTTACGTCACACTTGCTGATCCAGTAATACCAAATTTTGAAGGTCACCCTTACCTTGGGGATATGCTTGTAATGTTTTGAATTAGTCATTACAAGCAATTAATGCTTGTAATGGCTAGTTTATTTATTAACTTCTCCTAAGGGAAACCCAACTGGCATCATGTACTTGACTAGCGTTACCTATATACAGCACTCTAGTTGACAACCCTAACATATCATTTCATTCTAATGATAGGTCACGTGGTGTGATCTGAAACATCAACTCAAAGATTCCTGCAGTTTTTTTCCAAAAATTGTTTTCCGATACTGCAGACTTTTAGGCTGACTTTGGCAATCTTTCTTCCAAAGGATTCATTGTCTCCAAGTTCATCATTGTCGTGTGCCAAAGTATCCGATCAATCTGACATGTCATTTTATCCTTGACGTGCTAGATTCCAACTATTTTTGGCCACTTTGGTTGTTCTTTTGTTGAAACGTGAATTGTATTGAAAAACAAACATCATATTCTGTATCTGTTAGAAGCTTTGAGCAGAGAGATAATGAAAAGGAATTGGAATGCACACTTGGTAGATTGTGTGTCCATCATTTTATTATGCAAGAGATAGTTACAAAATGGTTGAGGAGGTTACAACCGAACATTAGTTAATACATAACTAATAGTGACTTAATTATAAAAGATAAGCCTTATATTCTAATACCCCCTCTTAAGGCTTAAAGTACATAAAGCATAAATAAACATGATGACAAAAATTAAAACAGAATCAAACAGAGCCACACATTCTTCAGAAGTTTCTCTTTGAAAACAATTCTTGGACCAAGTAGAACTCCATCAAGCTGCCTCGTAACCCTTAAAGATGTAGCTCCCAAGCTAAATTCCCGAGTTCCCGGATTCCACCTCCCCAAACTCCCAAATTACAAACCTCTCAAATCATTGGACCCATCCATGTTGAGATACATCCAAATTGCTCCATCAAATTGTCTCATGACCCTCGTAAAGGATATCATTCCGAAGATCCATAAACTCCCAAACTAAATTGGTCGTCATCCACGTTGAGCTTCATCTACACTAAATCCCTTCCTATCTTCAAAGTGTGGACTTCTTTAAAATACATATTCTTCATCAACAAATTATTCACTACTGTTAGCATCCGATGGATCTTCAACAATGGTAAACTTAACTTCATTTGGTTTGTTTTTAAGCTTTCCCTTGAGAACGTCAATATCTCAAATTCTACAATTCCACGTTGTGTGACCTCTTTTCTTGCAGTAATAACATTCAATCTCCCTTTGTCTTTATCTAATCTTCTACGATAATTTCTTGAGTATAATGCACTCTCATGTTGACAATCACCTTTTGTATTTCCTACAATTGTTTTGTTTTCTTCATCGAAGAGAAGTGAAATCATATCTTCTAGAGTTTGAGAATGTATCTAAATAAGAGTAAAAATGACATTGTTGTATTTAGAAGGCAAACTATTTAACAAAATAGCTTTGGCATCCTCGTCATCTACCATAGCATTGACTTCTGCAAATTCTTTGATGAGAGGCCTCAAATTGCTTATGTGGCTAGACATAGTGACGTTGACAACCATCTTAAATCTGAATGGTTGAAGCTTTAGAAAAGACTTTGCACTAACAAAATAGCCTTGGCATCCTTGTCATCTACCATAGCATTGACTTTTGCTAGTTGTTTGATGAGAGACCTCAAATTGCTTATGTGGCTAGACATAGTGACGCTGACATACATCTTAAATCTGAATGGCTAAAGCTTTAGAGAACACTTTACATTAAGCATTTTTGCTTGAAATAACTTATTCATCTTAACCCAAATTTCATTATATGATTTTTCTAGATCTACATAAAGTAACTTGAAATCGATGAGAGCGAGACCAATCATGGCTTTGGCTTTATCATCTTTGATATGCTAATCAATGATTTTTAATGGCATATGTAGACAGTTTCTCATTCCCATTTATTATTCCCCATAAATTTTTGTTCATCAATCGCATCTGTATCTTTACTTTCCGGGCGTGAAAAATAAGGCCAAAATATTTGTCTAATGGAATTTTCGTTCTCAGAAAAAATACCTAAAAAATCTATGCACAAAGGCTGACCCAAAAATGAATGCAACAAAACAAAAGTATTGTATGCAGATTTTTACCCATAAATCAATGCAAAATAATGTGAGTTTTGCAAGTGAAATCAACTGTATTTTTGTGCCCGTTAGAAATGCCCTGAAATTCATCTGAAAAAACAACAAAATTGTGCCTGAGTAGTGCAGTAATACCCTAGATCGAGTATTCGCCATAAATAATACAAAATAAAGAAAATAACAGGCAAAATACTTTGAATGGTATTTCAGAAATCAGATCTTGTCATGCCCTAGTGGTTGTCTTTTTCCAAAAATAAAAATGACCTAATTCACGTCTGATTAGATTGAATATGTCCTCGTTTTAACCAAATATGCCCTTGAAAATTCAACAGTACTTTTCTTGTCCAGTGCCCACGCCCAAACTTGCGCTTCACAACTGTATTTTTGCCCTAGAAAAGCATTTTTCATGACTAGATTGTAAACTTCACATTTTTTCCCTCATCAACTACTATTTCTTCTGCATTTGCAACTTGCGACCTTTAAAAACACTCAGAAATTGCGACCCTTAAATATGTGATTCTGCAAAGATTGACTCCCTTGTGTTTCAATGGCATCTCGTGCCGTCACGATTGTATCTTCAGTTCCTCCTTCAGAAATGACTTCTTTTTTATCTTCATAGCCTTTTCATTGCTTGTTCGTACTCGATTCCACAGCCTTCCTCGAAATGTGAACCCTACTAAGCAACAATGGCTCTAATACCAATGCTAGAAGATGTGAAGAAAAAAATAATGAGGAATTGAAATACCAATTAGATTGTGTGTTCTTCATTTTATTATGCAAGAGTTAGTTACACAATGGTTGAGTTACTGAACATTAGTTAATACATAAATAATAGTGACTTAGTCATAAAAGGTAAGCCTCATATTCTAATAATACCTTCATCAAAGATAACATTTCCAAATATATGCACCCATATTTATTTTCAATTCATAGAATCAATAAGCCATAAGAAGATATGCTTATTGCATTTATCATCATACTTTTTCCTTTTGTTCATTGGAAAGATGACTATTCGTTGCCTTTGGTTTATACCTATCTATGCCTTTCCTCAAAGAAGCAAAATCTATAACAACCTTTATTGAGCTCTTATTTTCAAATAAGTATCGGTTTTAATTGTTTCTCCCCTAAAAATGGAGAAATATTTTGGGCTTTTATCATCACCATGGCCTTCTCCACAAGGATTTTATTCATTCTAGCATTCCTTCTTGTCGATACATTGTGCAGTAGTTAATTGTCTCTTTATCTCCGTGATTGTAGAAAATTGTCTAAACTCCTCGAAATGTACTTTTCACCTTGTTTGAACTTAAGCTTGATCTTTTCGTCACTTTCATTTTCCACCTCCCCTTTGAACTCCTTGAATGCCTCATATGCTTGTTACTAGTTGTTCTTAAGAATATAGACTTATATTCTCCTAGAATAATCATCTACAAAAGAGATGAAATGCTTAGCTTCCCCTTGTTAGACATTGTGTATAGACTTAAAAATGTCGAGATCACACCAACTCTAAGTCTTTGTTTGCAAACTACGTCTTGCCCTTCCGAATTTTGTCATGGAGATGCTTACCCACAATAGAAACATTGATCAATAGCTAATTAAAGAAAAATCATATACCACATCAATCTCAGCTTCAATTTGAGGAAAGGAATAGTTTGAATGCCCAACCATTATTGATCTTTTGATATTTCACTGAATAGGGCCTTTTCTATTAGAAGATCTACCACCAAAAAGTAAAGGCCTGAGGTGTCATCAACTGCGGCCACTACTTTATTTATTGTCTTGGATGAGAGATTTGCCTTTTTAAACAGGACATTCGTATACTTTTGCCCATTTCGGCAAATAGACAACGAATTCTTCTTTAGCCCTACCACAAACCATGCATCACCTGAAAACATTATTCTGTTGACCATTTGCATTGAAGCTTCACCAACTCCCTTAAATAGCAATTTCATGTTATCTGCGATGCTGATTTCATCTCCGACTTCATTAATGTTGTAAACCTGATTCTACTTAACAGTTGTGACAAGAGGCACCATATAAATGTACTCAACTTTCCCAACATCCTCATGCTTTGTCTGATATACGGCCACAAAGAGTTAAGGCACAGCTCAACCGGATTGAAGACCAGAATAGCTCCACTCGAGATAGTCTTATAAAATCCAATGACTGGATACCATATCTAGCTGGGATTGAAGGTTGTACTACAAAAATGAATGAGGCAGCCCATGGAAAGTAACCTGATTGCTTCTTCATGTCCATCTGCTTCCTCCTGAAATCCATTTGTAGCTGGCCAGACTAGTCACAGTAATACCAGCCTTGATTTTTTAATTTGAGCTGATGACACTCAGGTATCAGAGCCAGGTCAAACCTTTGAATGGATTCTTGGAACTCTGGGAATTTTCTTTCGTTTCTTCATTCTTCTTGGGATTATTTCCTTAGACAAAATTTTAAAAAAATAATAACTCATTATTTTCCCTGGACAAACTTCTTCCTCTTGAACTTTTAGAGCCCCTCCTTAGTTGCATGAAACGTCATAGGGATCCCCATTTCATCATTTCACAAACAAAAACAGAAAATCCACAAAGACATTTTGGAAACATAAAAATGTCAGCATGTATCTGGTAACATTTCTGGATACTCCCAGGCATTTCCAAGGCATTTCCAGCGCATTTTCAGGGTGTTTCCTAGTAACTTTGTTGATCTTGAACACATATTTGTGTCAAAGTAGAATCCCTTCCATTTCAATAAACTAACATGTGACAAGCTTCACAGCAACTGCTAGGCTTGTAATCAAATTATTATATGGCTATCAAAGACTCTTCAATGAAGCAGGAATTAATTGTTAATTTGAGAGAATGTCACCTAGAGCACCTAACTGTTTTTTAGGAAATCTTGCCTTTAAGCTATTTTTACTAAAACAATATAATTGTCTTTGGCCAGATCACAGCTATTAGCCACACATACAAAGGATATACACAGTAAGTTTGGAAGTCACTGCACACCATTTCTTACCACGGGATGTTATAAGTTTTCCCCGTATGATTCAATTAAGCACGAGAATATGGGAAGTTGTCACGGTCTATATTCAACTTTAGCATGTTCTACTATGTTAGTGAATACTCTTTTCATCCTACCAGCAGCAATCAGAAATGATATCTTTGCAGGCTACATTACCCATAGCTTATCTTTTTCCACAGAGAATCTGCATGTCGAGCAAATTTGTTACATATCCATAACCCAAGACATTATGCTCAATGCATCTCATAACATAAAGTCATAACAACAGACACCTATAATTTATTCTGGAAGTCCAGAAGTCCAACCAGCTCTTTAAATTAAAACAATGAACTGTATTCATCTGTACACTCTGCAAAAACCATGAAACTAAAGGAGGATTTAGTGAGGATTTAAATCACAAATTGAACAGAGGAGTTATACCCGGGATATTTTCAGGAAAGGGGCCACCATCTAAAAGTCAACAAGCATTCCTGAAAACAGAAAAAGGTTCATAATTTGGTTGAAGCAGCACAAGAACGACAAAAAAATACAGGCATACAGGCAGATCCATCATTGATAGATAATCAAACACCATATATGATATTTGAACATGCACTGCAAACAAACATTTAAGCTTGACCACTACACAAATTTTATCCTATTTCAATTAATCTTGCCAGCAACAAAGAAACAAACGAAACAACAATGACATCATAGAGCCAAAACAAAGACATCAATATTCCCTTTTGAGAGGAGATAAATGACACCCCTGAAAAGTTATGATGGAATGAAAAGCCAAAAACCGTGACCCCATGTTGTGATTCTACTATTCCTAACAATTGTATCAATAAGCAACATGCTCTAGTACTCTTTCTGCAACAGTGTGATGCAATCTAGGCAATCAGAGAAGTAATCTGACATAGACCAGCCAACAGAATGGTTGACCTGAATATTTCAAAAACCATTAATAGCATCAACTTTATCCTGAACCCAATTCAAGTACAAAGTGTGAAAACGTTCCAAAGGTAGCATGAACTCGATAATTGATTTCGCTTTAAATAGCTTTCGGTAAGCTTTTTGTTGCTGCGAGTCATTTTCATTATATGATTGAAAACAAATTAACTATGACAGTATCTCCAAATTTTAGAGCAAGGAAGCTCAAAAACAAGTAATGCTCAGAGGCTGACGATCTACCTTATTCTTAAAGTCATTTAAAAATGCAAACAGCTAATTTCTTGAACTAGCTCTCTGGGGATACAAACTGATTCTCAAGACTATCTTGGCAGATGTTTGAAGCAGCTCATACAGTTGTGAAAGAAAAAAATTAGATCCTCAAAATCTGCCTAAACAAGTTATCATTATACCAGCCGTCAAAGCGAAATTCTAATATAATTCTGGTAATAGTCAGGTTTACCACCAAAAAGTTTCAAAAATTATTAATATTATATTAGGCACAAAAGAATTTTTAAGTAACAGCATTATACTAGTCAGAAACAATATCTTCTAAATTATCCATCAGCAATTCCATATCACATCATTCAAAAAATTTAAACCACCTACGAATATTGCCAAGTTCCAACATATACCCTTTAAGAACTGCAGACAATAACATTAGATGATACAATTTTATTGTTTAGTTTTGTCAAGTTGTAACCTATGAATATAGCCTATTTAGCAAACATACATCCTTGAAGAACCATCGAAAATAACATTAAATGCTACAACTTTATCGTTTAGTTTTGTAGAATTGCGAACCTATGGATATAGCCTATTATTGCAAAGATACATACTTGAAGAACCCTTAAAGATTAAGATTTAGTGCTAGAAGTGTATGGTTAAGTTTTCTAGAGATATGAACTAACCATTGGAAACAGGCCTTGTGCGTTCCTGCTAATTTGAGAAGAGCTGTAGCTTGATAGGCACCAGCGTTCTGTTGCTCCAGGTGCAAAAAAATCACTAACAAGCTTCCTCCAGGATCCTATATCATTTTTCTGTTTCCAGCATAAAGAGGCATTTTCTTTTAGTTACCAGTTTGGAAAAATTCAATATTTCCCCTTTCCAAATTTAACTCAAAATCAGCCAAAAATTACAGAATGATTTCATACATAGACTCTGTTTTTGAGTAATTGAAAAGAAAATAAAGGAAAAATAATAATACAGTAGCTGAAAGTTTTGGAAACAAATAAATAAGGCAATTAATACATCTAGCATTCGTAGGGGTAAATGTTGCCTTCTCAAAGTATTTCATACACTTCACAAAATATCTGTGTAATTCTTTAAAAATGAATCCTTCGATTGATATCCCTGGGAAAAAGTGTGCTGTAATTGGGAATGTTACCTCTTTCATTTTTTTCTGTTCTTGAATATATTCGGTAAGCACGCGAAGACACTCTGAAGCAACTTCTGCTGGCATTTGTCTACGCACGCCAGCATCTGTGTTATTACCAACATAGCCAAGAGCTGCATTCGGTGATCCTTGCAATAATTGCCTTCCCCAACCTTAAGGCCCTGGAAAACCGGATTTTGTGCTCTGACCTGAAATTGACTAAGATTCTGGATCCCTGCTAAATGTGATCCAGAATTACCACCATGCTGGTGCACTTGGTTTACTTGAGGTTGACCAAGATGAAAAGCAGCCTGTTGATTTGAATGAAATGGTGATTGATGTGACCCAGGCTGCAAGTGTCTAGTTTGATAAGCTGTCTGCTGATTAACCAAAGCTTGTTGATTTGCTGCTTGACCTTGTGCATGAGGCTGAGAAAATGTTTGCATCTGAGCCTGACCTTGGGCAGTTCCTCGGTTTTGAAGAAGAACAGATAATGGATGGCCATTTGCCTGCTTTGAGACAGATAAGAGCAGCATCAATTAACAGATACAAAACAAACAGACAAAAAAAATTGAACAACAAAAGTTTAACAAGTTAAACGTAACAATAGTTCATCCCATGGAACAAGACACTAACACGAGTTCATCCCATTTTACAAGAAACCTAATTTGCCAATACGTTTTAAGGGTACAGGTACAAAGTATCCGGTAGGCGGATACGGCCAAAAAAAAATTGGGCCCAGAAACGGTGTTGGATACGGCCGTACAAAATACATATAATTATTAAAAAATATATAGATTTCAGCCTAATAAATAGAAATTAACCACATATTATGCATTAAAAAAACAAAATAAGCTAAATGGCCACAACAAACTACTCATAATTTCATTGAACCTAAGCACAAGCATCATCCCTACCATTATCTCATACATGCTATTTTTGTCCTTGTTTTTGATGGCTTCTATTTGGTACCTTCCGTAGAATAATGCTGCTGCAAAAACTGTAATTTCTGCTGTAATGATATATTAAATTTAAAGTAGAAAAAGAAATTTTAAAACAAATTGTTTTAGACCTGAAAACAGCCAGGGTACGGCTGGGCATGTTCGGTACCGCTAGGTATGTCTGCAGACGTACCCAGCAGGTCCGGCCATTTCCGGGTGTGTATCCGGACGTACTCAAGCCATACCCAGACATGCCCAGCTGTACCCTGGCTGTTTCCGGATGTGTATCCGGGCCGTACCCATACCGGGTGCCCTAGGGGTGGCATTTCAGTAACTTTGCAAAAACTAATACATGTTTCAATTTTCAAAAAATTATAATATCTAAGGATTTGCGTAAAATAGTCGCATCTGGGTTGGTAGAAAGAACTCGATCCTTTCTGGTCAGTTCCACTCGGTTCAGTTTTGTAATGGGATTGTTTTCCCACAAAAGATGTGTCATTTGGGGCCTGAGTTGCATGTGTCTTCCTATATGGTGGAGTAGCCAACTTGTCCTTCCATCTGGAGAATAGAATCTTCCAAAACCAATCAGCAAAAAGAGACAAGCTGTTGGAGGAGACCAACTATAATACAGGAATCTTGTAGTTCATTTTATTTGCAAAAGACCTCAAGAGTCAAAGTGCCATTAGTTTGCTAAAAATTGCAAAAAAAAACTTGAGAAGGAGGTTAAAGATAACATGTTTGGCTGTGAAATTGCAGCAATACAAATGGGTGTAATGATTGGCATCCATGCATCAAATCTATGCTTTGAAAACTTTTACAAGGGGTAAAAGGCATATATGTTTGATTCCTTTAAAAAACCCTTGATTTTAACACCATTCTGAATGACAATTGGAGAGAGAGTCCCAACTCTGCCCTCAAGGTAGCAAAAGTCAAATTCCATTAGCTGCCTGCCACACTCAGACAGGGAAGGGATCCTTTCAATGCAGAAAATCAGGGAGCAGCTAGTTAGCTAGAATCTCAACTGCATCATCATTAGATTTCAGAAGGTGATGTACAACAAAAACATTATTTCCAATACCTAAAGTGGAAGCATAAGGCAGAAATATTCTTTGTGCTATAATATTGTAATGGCAATCTCTCAAAAGGATGAACATCAAAGTGGAGAGATTTTTTCAAATCCACTTTCAAAACATTTTGACATCTGTTCACGCTAATACTAAAAGCAGAACCTCCATGTAACTACTCAAGCAAGTGGTTCCTCAAAAGGTGGAAAGCCGTAAGAGGTTTTCCCTATCTAGAGCCCTAGAACTAGATGAGTTGGAGCCAGCTACGAAAATATGAAGAATGACGAGTCTCCGTACCATGATGGTTTGACAACAAAGTTTTATAAAAAGATGTGGTGTCCTATTGGTTGGCCGGTTGGCTTTTAAATGTTGCAGGAAGGGAGTTGCAGGGGAGTTATCCAATGTAAGACTGGTCAGACTCATTTCAAAGAGCTCCAAAAGGGAGTAGGAAGGTGATTACTGGTCAGACTCATTTCAAAGGGTCCAAAAGAGAGTAAGTATATGATGTTGGCATTCTAATAAACTCCTGAATTGTTTCCCACAAGATTTTACCGTATGACCATCCTCCACAATAGTGTGCTAGTCAATAAACTTATAAAGTCTTCAAGCTTGTCAATGTCGGTTCCAAAGAGCAACTATCATAAAGGGAACCCTTGTTTAACAAATTAACCCCAATGGCACTCCAAGCACAAGCAGATACAGCCTCTTTATAGCAATAACAAATATATCTCAAATGCCAGTATTGCATAATCTCTGGAAAAACAGCTGATGAGATGTTTGCTCCACCCAGGTGTAAATCTTGCCGGGCATTTGATGTTGGTTGGGTTGGATTTGAGGCTGGTTATGGCTGTTTGTTTTCGATTCGAGATTGGTTGTCACCATATGTGTTGGATTTGTGTGGGGAACTGAACCCGTTTGTGTTCCAGCATGAACTGCACCCTGACTGTGGCCCAGATCCGATTCATGGCCCCAGTCAAAAGCATTTACTCAGCTACTAATTAAAAAAACTCTGGAACAAGTGTTTGGTTCCCCCATTTTGAAGGCCTTTCTAAAGTTTACAAAGAAGCAAAAGGCTGGAACTCTTTCGTGTGGCTGGCTTTCCCTCTATACATCTAAAGTTATGCCGCTCTTATTGCTGAAAAGCTTTATGTATACAACATTATGTCATAAAGTTTGGCGAATATGTGCCCAATCATGATTCTCTTGTAGTTATTGAGGCCCATGATGTATCCAGATGAATGATTTAGTGAAAGCCTGCACAAACAATATCATTAAATACATACACAGTGGAAAAAACAACTGATTCAATGCCTTTTGTGAAAAACATTGTCAGATGCCTTCGCAACCAATCGCTTTGCTAGGACATAACATCCAAATAGCTCTCCTGATGTCTCCCAAGAATATGAATGAGTTGAGGCCAGAAGAAAGAAGACTCGGACAGCTGGATGATCGGGTAAATCACATAGAGGATTGACATGTGAGGTCTTAAATGAATTGATTAATCCTTGCTCTTCAATAACACTCTCCTTGACCATAAACCTATTGTTTTCTGTGTATGCTACTGAACTGAATGCCTTCCTCCCGCCATGCCACCTCTAATCTCAAAGCTTAACACACAGAAAGAACCGAAAAAAAAAAAAAAAAAGTTGTAAATCCATTTTCCTCTTTAGTATCCCCTAGTGGAGTTACTGAGAAGAGCACTTTCTCACTACTTGCGCAGTAAAATTTGCTCATAGATCTGCAAATTTTGGTTCAATTTTTTATGGAAGCTACTTCCTAGCAAATTAAGCTCAAAAGTACGAGAAGAAAAGCATGAACATGTGAGACTAAAATGATATGCAAAAGGATGTAATTTATTTCACAAGGTTGTATTTAAAGGAAAGCAATGAATGTCATAATGAAGACATGGTAACAAGATGGAACATGAAAACAGAAAACGTAGGAAAAAGATGGGAACTAAATGAGGGAAGATGGAGAAGAAACAAAAAGACTTGTTTGAAGGCAGTTGAAATTGTTCAATTGCATAAGCTGAGCCTAAATGCTCTGCTATCAATTGTAGTAATTTTTATGTGCTTGAAAGTTATATATATATTGAATAAAAATAGAGGAGAAAATATATTGATAATCTGTAAAAGATGAATGATTTTGTTACAAGGCCCTCTTATTATATACAGCTGAACTGTCAGAATTTAAAACCTTATAATAACAATTAATAAATATCAAGGCTCAGAATTTAAAACCTGTAATTTCAATTATTAAATATCAGATGTATAATCCTAATTATTATTAATGATTAATTTACCAACATAACATTAGCACATATACAAGAGATCTGCGCCATTGAATGATGCAGTGGCTATGAAACTAATAGCACAAATGTTAAGTTACTGCTATTATCAGAGGCAAAAACAATAAGTCTTTGAAATTGCGAGGCAGTAGACGATAGAATCTGGATGAACAGATTCTGGAGCTTTAAGTTGCTGTGCGTTGGTGTGAGCTCAACAAATCAGTTAGAGATGCCTGAGGCTCCTAATACTTTGCCTGACATGCATTAACATGAAAAAGATCTCTAGAGATCTTGAGAGCTGATGGGTTTTGTATTTTTTAGTTTATTTTTTGTTCCTAATGCTTTGCCTGACCTACATTAACATGAACTAATGTTTCTAGGGAGATTAGAAACATATGAGTTTTGTAATTTCTTTATATGTATTTTAACACAGGTATATTCTGTGGAGGATAAAATAAAATATCAGTCCTCTTGGGATTGATTGATATAAAAAACAGTGGAAGGCTCTTCCCAAGCCTTTCCATTAAGTGTTTAAAGGATGAAATTATGATTTAAGGCTACATGAATCTGCTCAAGACATTGACTGGTGATATGATTGCAACCTTGATCTTATATTGATGTATTATTCTCTTGTATCGGTGTACTTCTATTTCTTTTTTAAAAAGGAAAAGGGCAACTGCACATAATCACAATCTAACTGAAACTGTTTTAATCTAAGCTAGACGGAGCAAATTTTGTATCTTAAACTGAAACAATCAACATATGCAGCATCAACCAGCAGTTTCAGAACAAAACATTAAGGGTACACATGCATTCTCCTTACCATGGAGAATACCCTGCATGTTGAAATTTGCCAAAAGTTTTCTACTAAATTTAATGTTCATGTGCATGTAAACCTATGAACCAGAAAGAAAAGATGTGCAGTTGAAAATTGTAGCCAGCTTTGTGGCTTCAGCATGCATGATAATAGGGTAGAGAGAGAGAGAGAGAGAGAGAGAGAGAGAGATCAAAGAATTGAAGAGCGAGTTTAACCTGGGCACTTAAATTCATATACTGTGCCTGCAGCTGGGAGTGAAAAGCATTCTGAGGATTAACTCCTTGCATTTGAAATCCTAGGCTTCGCATGTTCTGCATCACAGGATCACCTTGGAGTTCACCTTGCTGCATCCCATGGCTATCCATCATTTTTTGCTGAGTAAGGGCATGGCTTCTTTGAAACATTGCCTGTTGATTGGCAGACTGCGCACCCTGGAAACCTTGTAAGTGATTGTCTACTTCCATCCTTTGATAAACTCCGGGCTGCTGCAAACTGTGGTTATGGTTATTCATGTGGACATTAATTTTAGGAGACCCATCAAAACCAGGGACCTGCCTTGGCTGGTTCTGATCAATTTCCATTGATTGAGCACCACCCTTCACTTCCTGGGAAGCCGATTCTTGTGAATTACCGGTCTGGCGGAACCTTTGTTGTTGTAGGAAACCGGCCTGGATATCAGCAGCTTGTGCCTGGTTTTGAAACTGAGAAACACTAGCAGCCGGCAGCACATTGCTTGATTGCTTGCTGGAAAAGTTTGGCTTCGCCAATCCTGTTTGAAAACCATGTTGCTGCTGGTGCTGCTCCTGCCCCCCACCACCGCCTTCTGGATTACCTTGCTGTGGTTGTGGCATCCCATATAAGTCAGAGGCATTCTGTGAATTGGCCCACGATCTCTTGTCAAAGCTATATTGCTGCTGCATTTTCTTAGGCTCCAGGTTCCCTACCTGGGAGACCTGCCCCTGCCCTTGTCCTTGGCTAAGGGCACTCTGGCACTGACTGGGCGACGAACTCTGAAGCCCCTGCTGCTGCTGCTGCTGCTGCTGCTGCTGCTGCCCAGAAGTATTTGTGGTACCAGACCACTCATCTGCAGGCATCAAAATATCATTCTGCCCCACCCCTGCCTGCGATCCCATGCCAATATTGAACGAATTTTGCGAAGTAGACTCCAGAAGCGACGAAAACTCTGACGTTATGTTAGACGATAGGGAGGGGTTGAGCCCACCCAGGTCCATGGAAGACGAGGGGCTATGGTTCGAATCCAGCATCAGAAAATTCTCATTGCTCAGAGCCATCTGAGGGCTGAATTGCAACGCTTGATTGTTGTTCTGATTGGAGGACAGGGCGCCCCGCATATCCAATGCGGTGCCGGGAAACCTCGCCATCCTTTAGAGATGTATAAAATCCCCGTCCTGAAACTACTCAATAGCTCCGCCAATGCCTCATTAAACCCTCCGCAAGCTGGAAACGAAGAAGCCCTAGAAACGATTCCTCGTAACACCCCGAACAAACTGGAAAACAAAAAAGAAACCCTAGAAAAATTAATTGATCCTTCAAAAACAGTACATAAACAAGTTAGCTGAAACCAGAATTCTGAGAATTGTGCGTTCCAATAGCCACTACTGCAGCTAACTAACCCTAATTTCACACACAAATCCGATGCCAGAGGGGCCTGGACCTATTAAACAGAATGCATATTTTTATACGTCCAAAGAGGTCGCGAGTTCAAATCTCTCCGGCCGCTATTTTCGCCGGTCCTATCCTACAAGATCTAAACATGGAAACATGCCAAAACAAGAATTTTTTTTCTCGTCCAGATTGGTACCCAAAAGCGCTAAGCCGAGTACCCTACAATTATAGGACTATGCTACAGAAATTAGTCCATTCAACATACCTGAATGGTACAGCAATCTGCTCCTGCGCCTCTCTTCTTCAACGGAGGAAAAACAAAGGCTCCTTTTTTAACCTGCGGCGACGCACAAAGGTTCTCGTTAAATTTATAGGAACAGGACACGTGTCGGTTTGAAGGGGAGTTCTGTAGGTTCCCGATGACGTCACTTATCCGCGGCCGCTGACCTGAGATTAACCTTTTACGCTTTTTCACTCAATCTAAAAACGATGACCCTTCTTTAACGGGCAGGTCAGTCCGGACTCCGGGAGGTGGGGCTTCCACTTTTGGCGACCTTTTTTAACTGTTTGGGTCAAGGGATATTTGCTATCTAGGGCGTTTTTCATGGGGGCAACTTATGCCCTAACTACCATGAAAGTTGTGGTGTGGTGAGCGAGGGATTTTGTCTCGTCGTGGCTCATATGTTTTTCTATAGCTTAGGATGTTATGTATAATATTATACGTTGGGCTAACAACTAATCACCTTCCACTATGGGTGCTTTTCTCTATCCCATCAAAAAAAAATTTTAAGTTTAGTTTTTGTTTTTGTTTCTCTCAATTTTTATTTTATTTTTGGGTAGGATTTAAGTATTATATAAATATATATTTGAAGTTTGAAGTTAGGTTTCGTAAAAAAATAACAAATTCATTAAATCATTTCAATTTGATCTAATAAACATAGAGTTTAATGATATGGCATGACACTTATAACTTGTTCATTTGAACCTTGGTCCCATTAAAGACAACAAGTGTGCATAACCAATTCCTTTTTAGTAGGTGAACTTACGGGTATAATATAAGATAGGGGAGTGAATAACAATGCTTAATCAAACTTATTTTTTATTGAAATGACAAACCCATACAACTAAATCTCTTTGAACTAAAAGTATTAAAATCTAAAAAATTCAATAGCAACACCACAGACTCTCGTCCTCTTTATAATATATAAGAGAGGCACCAAGCATTATTATTCGTAACTAGCTATTTAACTCTCATTTTCTTAACACTATCAGTAACCAATTTTCTTTGAGTTTGTAATACTTTATATGAATACCTATGTCGGTAATCGATTTCGTTGAACATGACACAATCTATGTAATCAAATTACTTTGATCTAGCATAATTAAAGTGTAATTATAGGGGAAGGGATTTCGTAACATAACCGCTCAAGCATAGTTCTTGCTAAAAATCATAGACTCGCTAAGTAATTCCTTTTAAGCAATTAAACATAAACTTTAAGCATGGGCTAGGAGATTCGGTAACACCGCTCAATGAAACTAGGTATCACCGAAGAGCAATTATCTTTATGCTTAAGAAACAAAATAATGTAGCCATTTTCTATTTAAATTGGGGACTTCAATAAATTACCATGGATAATTTTGAGAAAGCGTCATTTTCAAAAGTTAAGAAATTAACAAAAAGTTTATAAAATGTTAAACTAGGAAATGAATTTTGGTTTATAGCAAATACGATGAATGTTCATTTTCAAATGGCATATAATTTTTAAAGAAAAAATAGTAGAAATAGCTAATTAACAAATATTAGACTCTAAAATCACTTTAATTGAGAATAAGGCAAAGGAGTTAGTCATATTACTTACTTAAGAACGAGTGTTGTTCAAGATGGCAAACCCGTATAACCGATTCCTTTTAGGAGAAAAACTTAAAGCTTTTATAGCAACCTCCAGGAGGTGACCTGAAAAAAACAATTTTTTTATCAAAGTTTTACAATCACCCTTCCAATCGGAAACGAAAATTGATGTCTTTGATTCTCTAGTCCTACTAAATCATATAAACACGTACATCAAGCATAATAATTGTTACATACAAGCATACATAAAATTCATATTAACTAATATTCCACTTGTGTTATTTGTTTCTAAGTAGAATGAGTTGAATTTAACTATGTGAAAACATTAAGTAAATAGAGCCTTCGTGATTTTGCATAAAATAGTTTATCCCATTAAACTAAGGTATTATTATTAATTTTATAAACATGTGTAACTACTCGATTAATCTTATTGACTAACATTCATTTAATCAACTTAAACTAATATCTCATAAATCCTAATTTGTAGTTCAATTGAAATGAATGTTAAACCATTCGGATATCAATATATTCTTATTTCCCAATAGTCATATTTGTATAAAAATTGTTTATTGTTCTCATCAAATACACAAGATATTTGCATAAACTAATACAAAATAGTTCACTCCTTTTTATTACAAATATTACATTTCTAAATCTAATACATAATACAATAGATTTCATTACCTATACAAAATTCAACAATCCCTCGTAGCGACACTAATGTCGACATGTCGTAAGAGATCTGTCTTGATGTAAATTGCGTTGTGAGAGAAAGAGTATCATTGAGGAGGTTTTCATCCAACCATGAGCCTTACGGATCACCGACACCTATCCTTCACGAGAGTGGCCCTATCTTTCACGAGAAGGAAGATTCAAAGAATCAACAAGGCAAGAGAGTCGCATGTGTCAAACAATCATGCAATCCACTCATAGACTTAAGACAGTGTAGAAATAAAATGTATCCACAATCTACCATATTCCAATTGAAATTTTACAATAGGCTTAAACATGAGTAGACATCGATTATCCACAGTTTACCATATTCCCTAAAGTAATCAAGTATATGTGAACCACCTTGTATTAGGTCATGTCTAAACTTATCCATACATGTCACTCCCCTAGTCTTATCTACAAGCTAGTCAAATGGGCAAACTAAGATCATAACACAATCAACACCACATTCTCGAATGTCTTGTACCACCCATTCACAAAATGTTAAAGGGTTTAAGTCCTAGTTTGTTTACCCCCAATTTAAAAGAAAAATTCAATACTTACAAACCATGATCAAGATGTAAGAAATCATGATTCTCTTTAGGCGTCTCGTACCACCTAAGGAAGCCCTTACTATCGACCTCCTAACCCTATTTTATTTCCACGAGCATATGACTAATTTATTTTATGTAATAGGTTTAGTGAATAAGTATATAATTATCTTTCGATTATGTGTGTTTCCATTCCATATCAAATTACAAGTGATAAAACAATATATCTTTATCATGTTTTAACAAGTTTTGGATTCCGCCTAAGTTGTATTACGCGACATCAAGGTCTATTGTTTTAGGTGCATGACTAGTAGTTGTCGTATAATTCTAATCTCCTATATTTGAATTATGTAATTAATGGATCCCATTTTTGTGATCATAACCATATAGAAATAATAGTCACATTACCAATTGTCACCATACAACTAGGTTTAATTTCACATTCGCAACCGCATGATATGTAGATTCTTTATAATTCACTTTTTTATCCTAAGCGTCGTAAAAAAAAGGTTACCTCTACTCATATTTCTTGTTAATATGTGCATGAAAACTTGTTGTGTTCTTTATACCACCTGACCTTAGTATAATGAGTATAGCTTAATATTACACATAAATTGAACTTCTTTAACAAAGGTTAATTTATTAACCTATCATCTATCTATTTTATATGATTTAACATCATAATCATCATTGTAATTAATCCTTAAGTTTTACTTTAAAAGATTAATACCTTAGATTGTATATTCCCTACAATGATAACGATGATATTGTTGATATAATTAGGTCTTGTATTAGCCATAATTCTCACCTTAAGTTTTCTTTATGGGTTCTCAGCTCACAATCTTCATCAAAACTCTATGATAAGATCATTCATAGTCGTCATAGGGTTTCGTGTCAAATTAAATATAAGCATGCCCGATTTTAATTCATTAGTCGTAGGAATCCATTGCAGTAAAGGAAATCCTTTGGTTTGTTATATTTTATCCCCCTTTAAAAGTGTATCACATTCAAATTCATACATAGGTTAAGGATACCCACCAATCCCGTGTCGTGGCCATTCGACCACATGGTTTCCTTCAATCATTAAATGGCCTAGAGATATTTATATCTCTACAAACAATATGTTTATTCATCCTAATGTATTCATGGTCTACTCTCTATCTATCAAGCATATATTCTTCTTCTTCTTCTTCTTTGTTTTTCATCTTGTTTTCTCATCTATAAAAGGAATGTTTTAATAATATGGATTTGATCCGCTAATCCCCTTTATTGTTGTTAAACGACCTTAACCATCCAACCACATTGTCACCTATCGACAAGGCCAACCTTACATGTTATTAGATATGTTTGTGTGTGGCTTTAAAGTTTTCTACTAAACATGTTACAGGTTTAAATCTCTAACTCCATTAGCGCACATATAAATTTTACCGAACCGATATTTATACATGTGGATAGGAAATATTACCGAGAAACAAAACATAGGTACATGAATAAAGTATTGAAAAACACGGGAGTAATTTTAATTCTTTCTCTTAACTTTTCAACCCAACAATTTGTAATCCTCACCTGCGATGTCCTACCCAATTCCACGCATATCCTCCCTAGGGACTTTCACGTTGCATCCATTAGTTTCTCTCTTTACCAAAAGGATATGTGTGAATGCCTTCTCTCTCTTCTTTGTCATGTTTTTGTAAAAACATATCCTTTAGCAAAAATGGTATGTCCCTTCCATGTGGCCATAACTTTTGTGTAAAAATTCTTTGTCTTTGGTGAGATCTCCTCCTCCCTTTTATTAGATTTTTTCCTTTAAACTTAATTTTGTCACCCATGCATGATGTCCCTAAGAGACCCGTTATTTTTATCTTTTTGTTCCTCTGTAAACTTATCCTTCATGCACTAGCTTACCTTGCAGAGAATATGTAAGTACTTGATTAATGGTTTTAACCCTCGGTTTGCCACATGGGTGGTTGTATTCAACTTGAATTGATTAGCCATTAACTTCTCTCTTGAAAATCTTTATCCAAAAAATTCCAAGTGTAAGTGTAGATACAAAACCATGCACATATTACTATTTTATTATATCGTTAGTATGTTGTTATATGCATGGATCTTAATCGAGAAAAGTATTCACTGGTGACTCCATCTCTAGTCCATCTATGTCTTTGATTGCTTTGATTTGTACTTCTCTTCCACATCTGTCATTTTTGTACCCACTTCTAGTCAAGGCATAAGGATCCATGTTTGTCCATCTGTTCATATTAGTCATCATTTGTCTCGGGACACCAAAGTGCCCATCCCGGACACTAACACCTAGGCGCTTGTTCCCATCCAAAACGCTTCTGTCCTCTTATTCTTTGTACACTTTTTTGACATTTGTGGTCAACCTTTTCTCTTATTTTATCTCTGTCATGCGCTCATTAGGACAAAAGAAATACCTTAAAAGGTGACTAATATTATTGCGAGTCGATATTTATATCAGAAAAATACTATACACAATTAAAACATAATGTATAAATAACATACCAATTCTTTATTTTTGAAGGGTAATATTGAAATATTACCATCACCTAAAAATTGGTTGTCACGCATATTAACCGGTAATCAATGTTATAACAGGAGACCAAGTGAATAGGCTTTAACCCATTGACAAGGACCAAAGCGGCAGAAGATTGGACGCGTGAGGCGCAAATCGCAACAGATCGAATGGGTGGATTGTTCAACGGGGGCAGTTTAGTTTGTTATGTGTTGTCTTCCCGGGCATAACATTCCCATCACACCACGTTCCGTTCCATTAGACGGGGGCATTTTGTTCGTTAGATATCTCCCACACTGCCCTGTTCGGACTCCATTTTTATTAATATATACGTGAAAGCAATGATTGGGTAGTTTATTTGCCGAAAGGACAAAGGCATCCCTGAGAGCGCTACGTGTTTCCCTCCCATTGGCTCCGCTTTGTTATTTAATTCGTTTCCTCGTGGAAAGCAATAATTGGATGGTGGACTAATGTCCATGCGTGATGAGGACATTTTAGCTTGTTAGGAATTTTTAAGGACATCGGTGGTCGGCCCCACTAACGCATGTGTGCGCTAATTTTATGTGGGCGGAGGCTTAGATTCACATGGAAGGTTTCAATGGCTAAACCCATGGGGGAACTGGGGAAGGGTGGGGTTGGATTTTTGACAAGATTTTTCGGAATCTCGAATTTTGTTAAATTGTTTGGTAGTACTTAGTGTTTGGTCTTAGTTATATGATTAAAGCACTCGAAAGAGACGCACGCTCATGGATAATTTCGACAAGGTACTAACAATTGCCCCTAATTACCCCCAAGGTACTTGGGGGAGGCGATACTTGAAAATATAAATGTGAAATTAGTGGCGATAAATTATATAGAAACATTGGAAAAAGTTAGTATGAAATGAAATGAATTTTTTTAAACATCCACGAGGTTAAAAATAGCCCAAGATAAGTATTTTATAAATAAATTTTAAAGTATATTTTTCTTTAAAATCTCCATTTATTTACCTATAATTTTTCCTATTTAATCTAAAAGATAAAATATTTAATCCTTTAATAAAAATTAAAACAATCCAAAAATCAAAATTTGAAAATCTCTCAATCTCGTGTATTTTATTACGTCGAGGCGTGCTTAATGCTCGCTTGACTATTTACGACGACGCCCTCCGCCGGTGGGTGTCAACATGCCCTCCTACTTAACTTGCCTGTCCACTAGTGGTTTGTTCGGTTGGATGCGGATGCGACGATGTGCGGCTTCAACCGCCTGTCATCCATTTTTTTTCCTTTTTATGCATGTCTATAGTGAAGGGGATCCTTAATGACTACGCTAAGCTACTTGAGGCACTTGTCATGTCGGATCACATGTCGGGCTTTCTGTCGCTCCCGCACTTGGTCTCCAGCGACAATGCGAGAGGAGGTTGAGGTGTTGTCATTCCCGCCTGTTTCCCGTCCTCCGCTTCACCCGCCTGTTTTTGTAGAGACGTGTGTCGTGGTCTATGAGAGTGGTGTTTTGTTGCTGTTGCAGGTGGCGCCATCTCTGCCCCTTTCTGCCACGACTATTCCTTTGTTGGTTATTTGTGGTTTGTTTGTTGCTGTAACCAAGGTTCTTTGTTTTTGGCTCCTGTTGATTTAGCCTACCGCCCTGCGTCCTGTTGATTTGCTTTTGTCATCCCTACTTGGAATCTTCGTGCACAACATCCCTACCAGGCACAGGTTTATTTTCCCCTCTTTATGTTGCTTGTTTAATGTTAGTTTAGCTGTATGGATCTTATAAGCTGCTTTTTAGCAAAGCCCTCGATATAAATATGACAAATGCCTTACAAGTTCTGGAGCCTGGGTTTTATTGGGTCTAATAGAATGAAATACTTAACTCGCCGTCACAAGGTGTTTGTTAAAATGTTCGGGTTCTGTTTTTATCTTGCTTTGGTTCCTATTTGCAAGTCTTGTGGTGCCCAGAGATAAGCGACTAGAGGTTAGTTTTCCAAAGAACACAAAATGCATGGTCTGTTGTTGCTCTTCTTTATGTAGAGGTATGGAGGATGAGATAAAAGGTCATAAAATGGTGCATGGTTTTTGTGTAGGTGAGAGATCACACCCACATGCACAAAGAGACCTATGTAGAGTTGGAGAAAATGTCTTGGGAGATGAAGGTAGCAGGATATTTTTTAGATTTAGAACATTTACTGAGTAAACAGAAAAGTAAAAGTATTCCTTTGCCATCATCGTGTGAGGCTGGAAATTGCATTTGGGTTGTTAAACATACTGCACCAATTTTTGTCCAAGATTGTTGCAAAGGAAATTGTTGTGAGGTGTAAACCTGTTCCATCACTTTAAAAGAGGAAAATGTTCTTGTAGAGATTATTGGTAATGCCATGTGAAGCAATATGAGAAAAAAAGGTTGACACTATAATAACACACACCGTATCAGGGTTGTAGATAAATTAGGCATTGATTTTTATTTCAAGTTTCTTTAAAAACCAAAAGTTATTCATAGAGTTTTGGGCAAGCCAACCAACTTCAACCTACTATCATGGTGCATCCACTCCACCGTCGCTTGAGTCCCATCAAGTAGGAATGTGCACCTCCTTGTAGGTGTCTATGGATGCCAAGTTTGGGTTTGGGTTATCTTTTGTTTTCTCGGCATCTGTTTTCCTTTCTAGACGTTGTTGCATCCTGCTCTGCTTTCATGGTTGGCGTTGTTAGGTCAATTGTTTGACAAAATGCTTCGAAGAGATGTTGTCTCATGGAACCTCATGGGCTATATTTAGCAAACTGTAAAATGTATCATCAATGTGCCAATTAAACCTGAGGTGGTTTTCTGGATGTGTTTGTTTGGTCGTTGAATAGCACATAAAACAAAAGTGTGCATGTGGGGTGAGGTTCAAATAATAACATATTGATAAAGGATAGGTAAAAGGTCATAAAGTGGTGCATGGTTTTTGTGTAGGTGAAAGATCACACCCACATGCACAAGAGACCTATGTATAGTCGGAGAAAATGTCTTGAACGATAAAGGTAGCAGAATATTTTTTAGGTTCAGAACATGTAACGAGTAAATGAGAAAGTAAAAGTATTCACATTCCATCTAAAGATGAACTCTTTAAATTGGGGGGGCTTTGGTGTAAGCACACATATGTCTTGAACCATAAATAAACAATACAGATTTGGGCAAGTCAACACTGCATGATAATGCTTCAAGGTTTGAGTTTCCTCTTGAATCTTCAACTCATTGGGGTCATGTTTACCATCAATGATTCGACGTGGAGGTTAGAATTCAAGAAATAGTTGGTTCATGAATGAAAATTATGGAAGCATACACAAGGAAAGTCAATTATTTGACAAAATGCTTTGAAGATATGTTGTCTCATGGAACCTCATGGGCTATATTTAGGAAACTGTAAACTGTATCATCAATGTGCCAATTAAACATCTAGTGGTTTTCTGGATGTGTTTGCTTAGTCGTTGAAGAGCACATAAAACATATGTGGTCATTATTATTTACAACAAATCTTTTTTTTGAGTTGGATAATGAAAATGCTGCAACTTATGTTCTCCTGTCAAACATCTATACAGAAGTGGGCATGTGGGTGAGGTTCAAATAATAGGAGATTGATAAAGGATAGGTAAAAGGTCATTAAATGGTGCATGGTTTTTATATAGGTGAAAGACCACACCCACATGAACAAGAGACCTATGTAGAGTTCGAGAAAATGCCTTGAGCGATGAAGGTAGTAGAACCATAAATAAACAATACATATTGTTTGACAAAATGATTCAAAGAGATGTTGTCTCGTGGAACCTCATGGATAATATTTTATCAAACTGTAAAATGTATCATCAATGTGCCAATTGAATTTGAGGTGGTTCTCTGGATGTGTTTGATGTAGAATTGGAGAAAGTGTCTTGACGATAAAGGTAGCATAATTTTTTTAGTTTCGGAACATATAATGAGTAAATGGGAAAGTAAATGTATTCTTATTCCATCTAAAGACAAACTCTTAAAATTGGGGGGGCTTGGGTGCAAGCACACATCTATATTGAATCATAAATAAACAATATAGGTTTGGACAAGTGGACACTACATGATAATGCTTTACGGGTTTAGTTTCCTCTTGAATCTTCAACTCGCTGATTGGGTCATGTTTTACCATCAACTGATTCGAAGTGTAGGTTAGAATTCAAGAAATAATTGGTTCATGAATGAAAATTGTGGAAGCATACACAAGGAAAGTCAATTGTTTGAAAAATGCTTCGAAGGGATGTTGTCTCAAGGAACCTCATGGGCTATATTTAGGAAACTATAAATTGTATCATCAATGTGCCAATTAAACCTCAGGTGGTTTTCTAGATGTGTTTTCTTGGTCGTTGAAGAGCACATAAAACATATGTGGTCATTATTATTCACAACTCTTTTTTTTGAGTTGGATAATGAAAATGTTGCAACTTATGTTCTCTTATCAAACATCTATACGAAGTGGGCATGTGGGGTGAGGTTCAAATAATAGGAGATTGATAAAGGATATTTAAAAGGTCATAAAATGGTGCATGGTTTTTGTGTAGGTGAAAGACCACACCCACATGCACAAGAGACCTATGTAGAGTTTCGAGAAAATGTCTTAAGCGATGAAGGTAGCATAACCATAAATAAACAATACAAATGTTTTTCACATGCCGAAATAAGGGCATAGCCATCCATCCAACAGTAAGCCCATCAAAAGGAACAATTCCCTCAAATATATAGCTAAGGATAAACAAAACACTCATAATAGATTTAAAAAACCATTCCTAACAAATTCAACCTTAACCCACATGCCCACATCCGCATAGATGTTTCACAAAAGAGCATAAGTTCCGAGAATTTTAGAATCCAACTCGAAAGGCTTTACAACTACCACTCGCATTTGCTTAAAAATTCCCAAGGCTTTTCAATAAACCCGGTTTACGCATTTGTAATTCTGACAACATCTGAATAATTTAAAAGTTACAACTTTTGCCCTCCTCTGTCATCATCATTTGAAGTGGAAATTACGTTTGGATTATTAAACATAGTGCACCAAAGCAATTTAGAAACATAGGTTGACACTATAATAAGACACACCATACAAGGGCGTAGTGAAAAATAAGGGACCGACTTTTAGCCACTTGCTGATTGGATCATGTTTTTCCATCAACTGACTCGGCATGAAGGCTAGAATTCCAGAAATAGTTGGTCCATGTATGCAAATTGTGTAAGCATACACAAGGCAAGTCAATTGTTTGACATAGTGGCTTTGTGTGTTAAGGATATGTATAGATTATAGGATTGACTTTTTGATTGAGTTGTCCCTAGATAGCTATATTTTTTTGTTAATTTAGGTGTCCAAATCAGGGTTGGTGTACATGTTACAAATAGAATAGGTAACCACACTTTTGAGGCACTTCCCAATACAACAAACCTAATTATTTGATGTAGGTAATAGGTGGCCGATCATAATAACCAAATTTCTCAAACAAATATAACTATTTTTGATTGATAAGAAGCCCAGTTAGCACTCATTATTATATAGCCCCCCTGCATTATTGCTCTCATTTTAAGAAGCTATTGTCATTTAAACTATTGTGTACATTCTCGTTAAACTTTTCATAGCTGTATAAGTTACTCATCTTTTACACACTTTTGGTAGTCTTAACCTAAAAGTGCTAGGCCCTGTTAAAAATGGAAAATACCGCTCTAGGAAAAGCACTTGGCACGCCAACAACTATTAACAAACTACATCCATATCATATGGCATGGATATTGGAAGCAAGAGTTATTCACAAAGGAACAATACACGACTACAACAATGCAAAAGGAGAAGGCAGATTCTCAATTTCAATGTAATTGACACTCTTGGTGACGACATAAATGTTACATGCTTTGGCAAAGTAACTTTTTACCATGCAAAAATCCAGGAAGGCACAATTTACACAATCTCAAAGGGGACTCTCAAATATGTGAAGGTAGGCTACAGGATTCCAAGTAGCCCATGGGAAATCATATTAGGAATGGATTCTATTTTAGAGATATGTACAGAACCTACTACGTTCATACCAACAACTACTTTCCACTTCACACCAATCAGTGCAATCCAAAAAATTTCTCTCGGAACCATAGTGGATGTTATAGGCACAGTAACTTCTTGCTCTGATATTTCTATAACCACCCGAACAGATGGAAGTAGCACACAACATTCTACAATCACTATAAAGGATCACACCGGATATTGCATAACCATCACTCTATGGGGAGTGCTTTGTGATGAGGTGAACAAAATTTACAACCACAACATGGTCAACCTGTAATTGAAATGCCAGTACTAGTTGTTCAAAAGCTAAAGCCGCATAGTTTAGAGGGAGAACACTAATGTCAACGTTCTACCCAACTGTTTCTAACACCAACAGTACCAGAAACATAGAATCACTACAAATTTGGTTAACCACAACAGAAGCATCTACTAGCGAAACTCCACTCACTACACAAGCACCTGTGGAGAAGAAAATTGTTGATATTCATGCTTGTAGCACCCCTAATGCTAACCAACAGATTGTCACCATTGCAACTATTATACATCTCAACATGGAAAACTATTGTTATCCTGCTTGTTCACGGATTGTTAATAATAAACAATGTCGAAAAAACTAAATCAGGTCAGACTCTACATGGCATTGCACTAAATGCAACTTGCCCACAACTACATGTGATTATAGATATGCACTTCACATGATGGTGGAAGACCGAACTGGGACTATATGGGCGACGACTTTTGATGATGTGGCATTACCACTGCTTGGTGTATCTACTAATGCTCTTAAAGAGCAAACAAGGAGTACAAATGACTTATGGAACATTATTAAATATGTATTGTTTCATACATACAAGTTCATTTTCTTTGTGTCTCCATCTACCTATAAGGACAAAGGAACAACTCTCTTGTACAATACACAACATGACTGCCGCCGAACAAGACGTAGATCACGCAGAGCTGGTAGCTACATTTTTGGAGGGCACAGAATGAAAAAACAACAATTGTAAATATTACGTATAGCTACATCTGTTTAAAAACACTACACTCGATTGTAATATGATGTCCATATCTATAAAGACAAGTTTTTGGTACAAGCCAACACCTTTTGTTTTACATGTCATTTTAGAAACATTTGATTGTTGCTTGTTCCAATACATTCATCCAAATAATTATGCACATGTTTTAAAAAAAAACAAACACCGATTACATTTTTTAATTACACAAAATTGCAAACAACAACCATAAATTGCCCCTTCTAAACTCAAACTAAAATATTAAGAATTATAAGTTGCAACAAAAAAAAACATAATTTCGAATTCTATAAAACAACAAAACGTAATCCCCATGGGGAAAAAACTACTAGTAAGACCTAACAAAGTCAAATCATTAACATATGTCCAATGTATTGCGACCTTCATCTGTTCCAAAAAAAACCCAAATTCTTAAAACCATACTTTCATCGTGCTTAGCGTAAGCATAGGAAAGTTGCTTTCAATTCAAAATTTTTTACAACAAACATATTTGTATGTTATAAACTGTAGTTATCCATCTAACAAACACCTTACCAACAACATATGCACATACATAAAGGCATCCAACCTAAATATTTATTTAGACACTAAAAATTAGCCATACCCACATTTGTAAATATTCCGTTGCAAATCTAAAGTTGCAGGTAGTTTCGTGTCAGGGTTTGGTTTTAAGGACTACACTCACCAATTTTATAACACAACTTACCACCCTACTTGTTTTATTATAACTACTTAGTTGATAAAGAAAGTGTGCAAAACATCATCAACACCTAATCATAGGGATAAGGTTTAAATTATTTCTCTTTCCTATTTTGTATTTTTTTAAATAACCTACAAAAAAAACTTGTGCCAGTTATTATTGTTAGAATTATAATTACAAAAATGTAAAATACCTTACAAGATCTAACGTCCATGTTTTGCCATTGTAGGTATTACCTTAACACATCAAACATGAATAATGCTCAACGCTACTTGCACTACAACCAAAATAAGCAAGCTATAAATGCAAAGCACCACCAAACTTATGTTGTTCACAAAGACACCCTCAACACAGCCCGCCACAACAAACAACAACCAAACTTTATTCCCTTACCCCAACTTGCCCCCTTACATGAAAACCCCACTTTGCCCCCTTTCAACACCATTCAACACACATTTCGAGCCCGCTTAGAATCTCTCCTTCCTGGTGAAGTTTGTTCAATTTGCAAGGAACGCTACCCAGGAATGCAATCAAGACTCACCCCAAATGGAATTAGTTTCCGTAGGTGCTCTTATGAAAAAAAGGACATCACTTTTCTTCGTGGAATAATATGGACCCCAGCCCCCAACCCATAGAGCTATCAATTTTAACCCAAGTAGAGGAAATGTTGATAGCTAGAGTAGCCCCGCTATTACAAGTCACCCATGCCCGTGGAGGCCAATACATGTACACCGCCACACCATTAGTTTCCCCAAGACATTACATCCATACTACGGTTCTTACCCCGCCCCCGAAACCCTAGACATTTTAATCCTTAAAAGATTAGGCATGGAAGGAAAATCTTATGAGTGTTTTGTTAGCAGAGCCCATATCCGAAATGCACTTTCCTACAAAATCCAACATGACCCATACTACAGTGATGTCATCATAGATGAAGCCGCCCTTTCAAGTTTACCAATACCTACAACTAACATCTTTAACAACCTACCCCATATACTTGAGCAACCCAATTTACAACCCCCCACCAACTGAAACACATGAGGCCGAACCCACACCATTGGACCCAACCCTTGTAACATCATTTGTTGCAAGCCTCCCCTATTGATACAGAGGTTGCCCAAATTAGGGCCTACGCCCTACCCACGTCAAACCCATACCCATCATCAATTGAATGGCCCCAAATCAGTTCAAATCCCATCAATGAATACACAACTGAGGGGTTATTCTCAATGGCCTTCCCAACTCTATTCCCATCGGGCTCAGCTATGTTTCTCAAGCCACGCCTTAGAGATCGAAATGCATGAATATGCTCTTCATGCATTTGGAATCCATACCATGACAACCGATTTGGAAGCCATCCTCGATTTTCGATATTTTTGCTTAATCTTAAGATGCATGAATATGCCTCTTCATTATTGATTTTCCAAAACATTAGGAGATTCAAAACAAATCCATCCAATATAACACCTTCCACACTATTATAAACCCTTATCACAGGAAATGAATAAATATCCAACCACCTTATGCGATTTTCCCCCACCTAGAGAAACCACAATTCTTTTTGGACACAATGCAAAAACGAGCAAACCGACATGATTTCCCAGCTAGGAACACCAACCTTATTTTTCACCCTCAGCGTTGTTGATACTAAATGGCAGACTTACACCACCTCATGCCAAGGACCTTGCCCCACCCCTTCTACTACCCAAAAATGGAGAAACCATAACATCATTGCATATCCACACTTGACAACAACATACATGGCTGCGAGGTTTGCAATATTCCGTGAAGAAATCTTAGAAAAACATCTACACACAAAAGACTTCTGGTACAGGTAACGCAATGTATCTTTTAAAGCTTAGGTTACAACTATTGTGGGCTCTTTTTCCTGGCATGTTTCATACTAACACTTACTATACCAGGTTCGAATGGCAACACAGAGGCTCCACACATATTCATGGTTTCATATGGCTCACTGACACTCCAAATATGGACACCCTAGACTGGTGAAACCCAGTGTCGTACAAGTTACAAAATCATTCTTTGACAACTAGGTCATAGCTTGGAACCCTCTTCAAAGATTTCAAGCTGCTTCCCACATGCCCCATATAACAACAGATGATCCATGTTTTCTACGTTCATAAAAAATACTGCTTGCACCTACCGACAATGACTATATAACTTTAGTTAACTGGGTCAACGCCACACCAAATGTACTACAACTACATGCTTACGAAGGAAAGGCAACCAATTACAATGTAGGTACAAATTCCCATGGCCAATACAAGTTGTATCAACATTATGCCTAGACACACAAGGACATGCAGTTTATACTCAGTAATGATGACAAGTTAAATATCCACAACAAAGATATGCTAACTGCCTGGCGGGCCAACATCGACTGCCAGCCCGTGGTTTCATGTCATGCTGTTTTGAAATACATAGAAAAATATGCATCCAAAGCTGAGCACAAGTCGGAAACATACCACCATATGCTTATCAGAATCTCAAGCAACCACATAACCTGAAAAAAAAATGAGCACAACATACAACAAGCTCCTTTCGAAACAATTGTTGACCGGGATATAGGCGCACAAGAAACTTGCCACATGCTTGCTGAAATTGCCACTTACCGTATGCAGCCGAGTGTTTGTGACACTATCAATGGGCAAAACCATCTACAGGAAAATTTCAAAGCCCCATTCCAGCAGAAATTGTACAACACCATTTATAGATGCCTACATAGCATGACCTCTTGCCCTAGACAACTATTGTTTAATAGAAGCCACTCGGTCATGGGCCTATGATAAGCGTAGGAAAGGGCAGCCATGGAAAGCACATGACAAAAATAGGCTATTGTTAGAGTGTTTCCCTGAATAATAGCCACCCCTATTGTTAGCTCACCTTCATACAACACTTTTTGCTTCACAGAGCTCCTCTTGTACAAATCTTTCATTGTATTCCATCCGACATTGGCACATCCCCAGAAACACTCCAGCTTCAGTGGGTTGCATTCTCTCCAACCTACCAGGCATGGCACGTACATCGGCTAACCCCGCCAAACAAGCAGGTTTAGCCCAACCACTAGCTCTGAGAGTGAATGCGATGTGCCCACCACAACTCAGATGGATGAATGGGAGGTGTTTTCAAGCTTGCATCCTATAGGGGTTGTCAACATCAGTGACCTAGGCATACTTGGGAAGCGTGATTTTGATCTTTCACACAGTTGGCCACAAGCTACTACTGGTAACCGCTTACATGAAACAGGGGGAGATTTCATAGACATTGCTCACTCAACCACCGAAATAGCTGCACCGTTCTTCCTACCTACTATAAATAGTTGTACCTTATCACCAGAACAACAAGATGCATTACAGAGAATCTTAACCCATGCAAATGCACAACCAAAAATTTCCCTGTTGTACATGATAATACAAGGAACAACTGGCACTGGTAAATCACATTTGATCCGGGAAATTTCAAGGACACTCCACTCTTGCAAAACCTCCATGCCAGCCGCTTACTCCTCCTAGCTCCAACAGGACTAGCAACATTCAACATTTCTGGCACAACAATACACACTGGGCTACACATACCTATAGCTGAAGTTACTCCTCTTCGAGGCCAAACCCTCGCTACATTCCAACAAGCTATGGTAGATGTGGAATACATACTAATCGATGAAATGAGTTTTATCGGCCCAAAACTACTGTCCAACATAAATAGCCGCCTACAGGAAGCATTTCCTGCCTGTAGATGCAAATTTTTGGAGGGCATTCTATTATTTTGGTTGGAGACCTTGCCCAGTTACCTCCAATTAAAGATACTCCCTTGTACATTCCAGGTACCTACGGGCATATGTTATGGTCACTTTTCAGGAATACAATCATGCTTACTATTAACTTCCGCCAACAAGGCGCCGCCCCTGCCCACCACAGTTTTTGGAGTCTACTACTAAATGTCGAAACACCCTTGCTACAGAGCATGACTGGAATCTACTAATGTCGCGGACTCCTACAAATATCAGCCCTACAGAACAAGCAACTTTCCAAACCGCAACACACCTTTATGCTACAAACACATTAGTAACCATACATAACAAGTACATAATGCGGCCCTTAACACACCAATCAGCTATAGCTACAAATTTGAATGACATGCCACCAAATTGACACAAGGAAAAGTAGAAACACACAATTAGAGACCAACCTATTCTCTGTGAAGGTGAACAAGCAATGTTGACAACAAATATTTGGGTGCAAAGTCGCCTTGTTAATGGTGCACAAGGACAGGTTGTTACTATGTTGTACGAGCAAGCAACCACACCCCAAGCTTGCCTTTGTATGTCATAGTCAACTTCCCAAGCTACAAAGGCCCATCCTGGGACCCGAGTGCATCCTACGTACATACCAGTCCCCCTATAACAAGAAGCAACCGCCGACAGCTACCCTTGAAAATGGCATGGGCCCTAACTATTCATAAAGCCCAAGGACTGACACTTGATAAAGCTAGCATCGACATTGGCCACAGAGAATGACAAGGCCTGACCTTCACAGCCTTATCCCGAGTACGAGCCCTTACCGACCTCCGCATTTGCCCAACCTTCTCATACACCCATTACAAGCACCTACAGGAAGAAAAGCATGTTGCACTCGGTTAAAAGTAGAAGCATACTTACAACACATCCTACCTCTGACCACAACATAGGTACGTACCTACCAAGGAATCCACCTGCTACGAAGTCGATACAATACTCCATCTAAACTTAACTTGTTTTTTTACCAACTACAACTAGGCTCCACATATTAATTTACTGTCTACTTTTTGCTTTAGCTAAAAAATTATAACTTGATTTATGGTAATCACTAAATTTTTTCTAACTAACATTTAAATTCCACTTGTAGGGCACTTTCAAATGGATGACAACTTTGACACACTAGCTGCCCGCACAAACACTGATGCCAACCTTCTGGAATGCCTGCTATGCGAATATGTAGACACTCACTACCAAACATCTACACCCGTGGATGAAGCTACCATTACAAAGATGTATTCCACACAAAATAAAATTGAAGTGGCACAACAAACCCTGCAACAAACAATTGTAGTTGTCAAAACTACACAAAAGAAAATGAAAGCAAAAGCTTACAACAATGACATGTTTCAAAAATTCATAGATAAGGCGTTCACTTCGTACCTTCTAAAAAGGGTCCTAGAGACAACACTCTATAGGAAACAATGCCTCAGATGGAAAAACATTCCATCTTGTACATGTTATACTTATGCTTTTCCTCAAACCCTTGTACATATTGAACCTTTCAGTACCACCATAAATAAAAGTGTTTGGATTTTTTGGATATATTTCCACAAGGTTAAGTATTCCACGTTGTCTACAAGAAAATAGTCTCTCACCCATAATTTTTAAAAACATTTCCACATCATTTCTACTTTTGCATAGTTCATGGTATAACTATGTAAATTATTTCCTATTTCTTACAACATTAAAACTACACTACAATTTGTTCAGTATTAATGTGTAAAATTGCAATAAATCCCCGTATTTACATTTTCCACTGCCCACTTTATCTATAACTCAAAGACTGTTAACATTAGAGAACTTTACATTTTGAATGGTAATTTTAAAATTCAATCTTACAACCTCCTCAAATTATGTTTCTAACACATTGTGTACCCTCCCCCTTTTGCAGGTACTTTAAACATGACAACCACATTCGACACCATAACAACCCGAATTACAACAAATTGTACCCGCATACAACAGTTTGCTATCTGAATGTGTCAAACAACAATGCATGGAAGCCACAACTATAGACAACACCACAATCTCTGCAATGTTGCATACCCAACAAGCACTACAACAAGCACAAATTGCACTACAACAAGCATCCATTGCCAGCGAAGACACCATCCACATTCTTAGGAAAAATTCTACATAGAGTTTTATAAATCCACCACCTCCCCATAGATTTTCCTCTTATAACCATCATTAACTCAAAAGGACTAGAAGAAATAAAATTATGAAATTTTAATGAAATGTAAGAGTTTTTAATAAAAGGTAAATACATATTTGTACAGATACTTCATTTACTTAAGGTTTTATCACTATTTGCACTTTTTGTTTGCATTCTATTAAATTTTCATTTTTAACATTGTTATTATGGCGTAGGAGAAACAATTGGTTCAATAACATGAATGCCTCTTACAACAACATGCCAAGAATACTTTATCATCATGTGGGCATTATTATTTACATCAACTCTTCTCTTTTTCTTGTACAATCAAAAGGCTGCAACTTTTGTTCTTTTGTCAAACACCTATGCACAAACGTGCATGTGGGGTGGATAGTTTAGAACGGTTGGAATAGAATGCAGAGATAGGAAGATAGATGGGGCTCGATTGCTATGAATAGGATGCAAAGATAGGAGATGGGGCTCGGTTGGCTTGGAATAGAATAAAATGCTAAACCAATTTACAACATCTATTGGTCAAGGATCAATCATTCATTCATATAAGAAAATAACACTAGGCTAATGATATAGAGGGAAAAAACCTCGTCATTCCGCAGTAGATTGAAGTTCTCTGGTTTTTGTTGTCTCATCAAAACTGATGGACTATACCTAACGATGTAAGTTTTTTTAAAAATTAGCATGTTCCCATAATGTATCATCAACTACATACTGGGTGACTAAAAGTTGAATTAAGCCAACATATTGTTATTTCAGACTGTATTTTACTATTGGGACTAGCACTTTTGCTACCAAGATGAAAGAACACAATGTGACAATTGTTTTTGTTGCTATCAATCTAGAAGCACCCTTTAATAAGAATATGCCCTTCTTTGATAACACATTGGATCTCATTCATAGTCTTTAATGCGATAGTGATAGGAGTATTGAGAGAGGGTTCCTTTGGGTGGACAAGTTTTTTTACACAAGGATGAATTTAGATCAATATTTGTACATGTTTCTATAGTTTAGGTACAAGAAACACAAATGGGTGTTCACCCCTAAGAATAACAGAGAGGTATACTTCTCTCCATTCTTGGAAAATCCCCTAAAACCCCTGTAATTCCTTTTTTTTGTGTTGATCCACTCTAGATACACAATACAGATAATTGGGATTATGATTGCTAAAGTGAGACTCTGTGTTTAATGTTTAGTTATACAAGAAATGGATTTGTTAAAGATGGAGTTCGGCGATGTTATTGAGGACTTTGGAAGATGGTTATGGATTATTATGTGTTTTGTGCTTGAAGATTTAAACACTATCTTCTTGGGAATTGATGAGTATACTTGTTTTTGATTTGTATTTGAGCAATTATATATTATTTCATATTTTAGGGTTTGCACTTTAAATATCATCTTCTTGGAAATTGCAGAGCTTCGTCAACTGTGAAAATCCCTTATGACAAGTGCAAATGAAGCTTGTACTATTAATGAAATACATTTTTGTTGGCTGCATAGGATATCTTGATATTACATTTCCCAAAACTTGGATAAAGTGTTTGGTGTTGACTATCTAATATACTTAATGATACATTTTTAATATGGAAGATAAAATATTCTAATGATGGATGGTTGAGGAAACATTTGAAACACTCGTTTGCAAATAATTGTGACCCTCAAATATAGTTTAAGGATTTTATCATATTTGAGTACCCCAAGATTTGGAGTCAAATATAGTTGGATCACATTAAATGTAGTCGTATTACTTTTGTAAACAATTTTTTTGTTTCCAACTGTAAATATCTAAAACAAACATTCTCTGTGCTATTTGTTTTACTTAATTTGTTTTGTTCATGTTTGTATTGATGATCAATAACATTTTAGGCATGAATCCTATCACTTAAAATGGGGTCTAAATTCTATTTATTTATTTTATCAAAACAATTGTTTAACCTTTGCACCATGTATTCTTGTAGGTCAGATTATTCATCTATGTTGTCATTAAGAAACATCCATAGGTTGTCATGCATTTCTTTCTTGTTTGTTGATTTTTTTATATATGTGAACATGTACACATCATTTGAAATAACAACGAAATGAATGATTTAGAGACAGAATGAATGATTAGAGAGATGGTAAATGAATGACTTATGAAATGTAGATTTAATCTTGGGTTTTGTAATTTATTCATAGGACTTATTCTTTGAAATCTGTAACATATAATAAGTGCTCAAACTTCTTATTAGGGTCAATGAGGTTGGGTTTTCCTGAAGGATTTGATTCATCTTCGGTTTTAGTATTTCCTACTCAGTTGGAGACAAAAACATCTAATTTATATTTAATTTATCCTAAAATAATACAACTGATAGAAAGGTATTCATAAATTGAAATGAATGAATATAATAAGTGCTCAAACTATTTTTTTCTAGTAAAAATATTATTCATCTTTCTTTAGTTTTTCGATTACGCAAGCCTCACAAATTGAAAGTCTGTCTCTAGAAATAGACAAAAAAACATTTCAAGTTAATTTTATATTTAATTTATGTGGTAAAAAATAATAAAATGTTGTAATGAAGATTATTTATCAAAAAGAAATTACCATTCTTGAATATGCCATGGCTATAAGCTATGTACAAGGTTCTGAAATTTCTTGGAGTTCAAATTTTTTGAACTTTATCATCAAACATAAACTCAAACTTTATCCATTATTTTTTGCATAGGAAGTTTTTGACATGCTTTTGCATTATTTTACAAATGTGTGTGTATATACATATAACGACCAAAAAATAATGAGATAAAAACTTTCCACTTTGTCCCTCTAATTATTTATGCATCCCAAAGCCTCTTAGTGCAGTCCTTTAAGCAACTTCTCTTTCCACAATAAAAATAGCACTGAATTGTCCTATTCTGATTATTAATTATGGATTTAACATGATCTCTATTTATGTCATTTTGTTGAAAACATCTCCTTTCACCTTTTAGTTGATCTGCAATCTGTCTATCTTCCCCCGTAGTTTGCTTGAAATGATTCACCATACCTTCCTCATCCCCATAAAGCTTGGTTCTCTATTCTCTCAATAACAACAAAGCGATTAAGTCATCAAAAAAGAGAGTGCAAGTATTATGTGTAATACTTAAGGTGGTGACTAAAACTTCACAAAATGTGCCAATTTTATATACCATTGAACTGAACTGACCAATTATGTGTAGCTATTTAAATAGGAGGCGATCACAATGTATGTATAAATCTGGAAAATATTTTGACTTAGGCTCTATAAATTGATTAGAAAAGTAGATTGTAGTTTGAAGGGCATGCATTGTCAATTAGTAATTCAATCAAATTACATTAGATTTATGTCCAAGCAATGTTACTTGCTAATTTCTTAGAAGAAATGCAGGGGTTGCAGAAACAAAGCAACACAATAATGAAAGTAGAGACAACATGAAATAGAAATTAAAAGCATAAAATAACACAAGTTTATAACTTTAAAAATGAAGGGAGAATCAACCATGGGTTTTTGGATTTGTTGTTGTTTTGGTAAGCAATAAGAAGTGTGTATTAAACTAAAAACAATAGGAGAATCATAAGTTCTTTAGGGAAAAAGTACGGCCTATTAACATAGTTCAACATCTAAAAGCAAACAAGAGGTTCAAATGTAGTTGTGCAACAATCTTCGAGAACAAACCTAATGGGAAATTACCCTGTAATTCATTTTGTGTGGACTAGAAAGGGAAATTACCTTTAATATAGATGTAATACCCGATAAAGATAGTGATAATAACTATACACCTAAGCTGGCATGAGATCTTCCAAGAGATAGAAAACCAAAATGCATGTATTTATGCTCATATGTATGAAGGTATTGGGTAGCTAAGAAGATTATTCTCAGAAAATGAGAGAAGACAAATATCTACCTAGGTGGGCATGGTTCCATCTTTGGAAAACTCTCAATAATCACAATTCCCACAATGCCTTCCACTGATAATAAACAATCAAGTTAGGGATGCATGTTGCGCTTATCATACTTGCTTTATATCAAAGGCCGCCTCTCTCACACTCTGGCATGCATTATTACACTTATAACATGGAATGTTGGCAAAAATAATGTGGAAATGGGTAAGCCTCTTTCTTGCCCATGTGCCAAATTTTGCCCCATTAAACTATTTCTTAGACATATATGCTGGTAAGATGACTTGTCTTCTACAAATTGATTAACATAGATGTGGGTGGATTTATTCATATATTCTCATGATGTGTTTCAAAATGATGCCCCCACCCCTGTCATCTAACCTCTATCCCACATCTCTTAGTGATCATAATTTAATTGGTTTGGCCTGAAATTTGTTGTGAAGCCCTTAGGTATTGGCTATTATGTAAAAAAACAGAAAACAAGATGATTTCAGGGTTTCTCTTGGTCTCCATTGACGACGGTGTGCACCTTCTCCAGCTGCTTGTCATCATGCCACCACTGTAATTTTAGATTTATATATTTGGACCTCTCGAGGGACCCACACAACACTGCTCCAACCGGTTTCGAGTGCTTTTACCTCAACCAATTGACCTTCGAAATTCAGGGCAAGATGAGGGATACCTAGTTTGTTGAATGAGGTTGAAATACAAAAAAAAACTCTACTATGTTTGAAACATGTGATTAATTTGCCTTATGAATGGTAGTGAAACTGCTAACATTTTCCCCTCCCTAAAAGGTTCAAGCATAGCTAACAATAAGCTAGAACATATTTTGTCTGCAAAGTTTCTACTAGGTTCCTCTCCTTATCTAAGATTGGGTTATATACATAATCTTAATCTTACACACATATAACTGAACTTGATGTAGAACATTTCGTACATGTGACCTGCTTCTCAAAAACCCACACACACACACAAAAAAAAAAAAAAACTACAAACATATTATTTACAAACCAAACAAACAAAAAAACAAAAAAACAAAAAAAACTACTATATTCGTTATGCATGATAAATTAACCAATATTATATAACATTCCATTGACACATACTACAATTACAAAAAAAAATCACACACACCAAAAAACCAAAAACAAAAACCGCTAAACCACACGGCGTAAACTTGCTCCCCTCGAAAGCGACAACTAGTTACGTCATAGGCGTGCTTAATGCTCATTTGACTATTTACGACGACGCCCTCCAGCTTCATGTGGTTATCAGCATTCCCTCCTACTTGACATGCATGTCCAATAGTGGGTTGTTCAGTTGGATCTAGATGACTACGGTGTGCAGCTTCGACCTGCCTGTCATCCAGTTATTTTTCCTTTTACGCATGTCTACGCTGAAGGGGATCCTTAACGACTACGCTCAGTTACTTGAGGCGCTCGTCATGTCGGATCTCATATCAGTTCCGTCGTTGTGTTTTCCTATTGTTTACTTTTCTACAATCCATTATCGGCATAGCTAGAGTCCACAAAATCCAAGAAATTGCAGGTTTGAGTGTAAGCGTTAATGGCACCGCAGAGGAATTCGTTGACGTTATGTGAGCAGGATATGTACTAATGACACGGTCGTCATCTTCCATGAGAAGGCTCCTACGTATTTGAAATGCTCGTCCATTTCTTTTTCTTTCATTTCTTCCATAAAATACTACAGTTTTTCTTTTCGTGGTGAAATTTCTTGAATCATTAAGATGGTGAGATCATTGACGCATGTGCCTTTCCTCTCCAACAACTCTTTGCATTTGAACCTCCATTTTCACAATGGTTTTCTCATTGCAAGAAGTACCCATTTTACCATGAAGATTACAACGCAAATTGTGACCATCAGACCCGGAGATGCACTCGACACTGACCTACATATAATATAGTCAACCTGGCAAACATAAGTAGCGATCCATGATTTCAGCAACAATTGTTTGTCAATCTTCGTCTCTCCCTTCTCGTTCTCCTTCTCCTTCGGTTTGAATGCAAACCAAATGTTTCGAACAGCCATAAGAGAAAAACCGACAATATCATGGCCATCAATATGGGGACACCCAATCCTATGAACCATAATCGATTAGACCTCGCTGCCTCTTTCCGAAAGAATTGATAGTCGTTGAAGTCAAGGGATTCTCTGTGCATCCTGAGCTCAGCGATGAACTTCCTACGTAAGAAGTAAATCTCAGAGGCAATATGGACCAAAAGAGTAATCGCCAATGGTCCAAAATCTCCCATATTGTTACGGACTCAGGGCTCTAGGTAGTAAGTATGCAATGAACACACACAACACGAGTCGTCCGTTATTGATCAACAAATGATTCTACAGTAACAATGCCAATTAAAATGAAGTCGGAATTGTCCAGAAAAGTGAGCAAATGGATGCAGTTGTTCCATTCTTCAACTAATCAAATGTGCCCCGATACAAAGGGCTTTCATATATGCACATTTGGCCATTGGATAGAAGAGCTTAGTGAAATATAATTTTGACTAATGTGGCATGTATTTTATGGAAGTTTTAGAGAACATTATAGAGAACATATGGACTCTTGATTTTTAATGGTACAATTAAAGATTAACATGTGAAATTTAAGTAGTGGGATTTTAAACTAGCCTTCAATAAATGGTATCTGAAAATTAATATTTTTAGATGATTGTAAATTGTAGTTTTTCAATACATAAAATTTTATAATAGTAAAAAATTTCTCTACATTATTATTAATAAGTTCTATATTTTTTTTAAAATCATTTTTTGATAAAAATGTTATGTTCTTAAATAGGTATATCTATCCATGCCTACATAAAATTTTATTTGTTATACACACTTCAAATTTTTAAAAACAACCAACAACTCAATTTTCAAGCCTGCTTTTAACTACTAATTACTTGTGCATGATTGTTACTATTTAGTTATTGGAAAAAGTATATATCTTAATTCAAATAGAGATGCATCCCATATATTTTACGAGAAGGAAATTGACACCGGCTGAACAAAATTACACAAATACGAAGTGAAAGGCATTGTGAATGATATATGCACTTGATAAGTTCAGACACTACTTGGTGGCCACACCATTTATATACTATACTGACCATATGACATTGAAGTTCTTGTTCAATAATTTGGTTTTGTAAGGCGCATTTGTTGCTAGATCTTTGTCTTCCAGGTGTTTGATTTCTATATTATAGCGAATCCTAGTAAAAGCAACTTGGGACCCGATAATATATCAAGGATAAACACTAGACATGATGCACATAGTATAGAAGATATTGTGTCAGGTGCCCAATTATTTAGACTAAACCGTGTGCTAGCTGATTGAGAAGACATTCCAATTTTTTTGCACACTGGTATTGTGCTTGAATGTATTAAGACATTAGATAAAACACATCAAGCCAAAAAAAAGATTGATGTAAACGAATTTTAACTGGCAACAACAAACATATAAATAGTTGAAACATTGAAAGATGCGGACATAGTTTTGCAAGATAATTTTAAGTATTCACATTAAAAGGAGTTAGTATATTTTGAAATACAAAAGTCGGTCCAATGAACACCTTTTAGATTTTATGGGGAATTTATTGATGGAAGGTTGAGAGCTGTTGAAGGAAGGAAAAACATGGTCTCTCCACTATGAATCAAATAAGGAACAAGCTCTCCCCTGTGTGACCTACCCAATGACTCTTAATTTTCCTTGTTCAAAAATGCTTTGAGGATCATTTATTTAGTTTAATATGTTTTTATACTCGAATATTTATATAATTTAAATATTATTCTAGCATTTGGCATATTTTATTTTGAGTCTCTGTATCTACTATTTAAGGTAAACCTCTTATGGAAACAATCTCTTGCTCGTGTAGCTTACACCAGGTGGGTTCCTTACACTATGGGCATGGACAAGTATGTCATGTAATGAAATTTTCAAGTATAAGAGAATGGGACAACTATGCCATGCAATGAAATTTTCAAGTAGAGGAGAATGGGCTAACCTAACTATGTTGCTTCTGCTATTCGGATTCATATTTAAATGTTATCGGCTACCTCGCATATATGGTTATCGAATGAAGCATTCAATAAGACGTGTGATCTCAAGTGTAGGGAAGTGCACATAACAATTTATGAATTGGAATGAGCAACTATTTGCTGCTGATTCAAATGTATTTTTTTACCTACCTTTTTGAAATAACATGATATATATCTCGATTAGTGTTTGACATCGGTTTATGAAAGTGTGGTTTTGGTTGCGACTTATTGCTTTCTTCTCCATAGAATCCCTAATATATACAACTCACCAAGTGTTCTGTTTTATGTGTGAGATGGGTGTTTAGAGTAGGTCAGGGAAATCCATCAAAACATGCCAATGTTTTTCCCTTGTGTGTTTTTTAGACTGGATGCAATGCAAATTTCTTAGGCATAAAGAGGAATCATGTTACAAACAAGTCAAGATGTATGTCTATGTATGGCACAATTGTTAACGACAAAGAAATAAGTATTTTATCGGTGTATAGGTTTATTCTTGTATAACATAAGTGGAAATTGTGAAAGCAACACACAAGTTAGTTGTAGGAATGAATTAAAATACTGAGCAAAACAGTCTGTTTCCACTAAATCGTCAAATTTGCCCAAGGAAAATAGTGTTCTCCTAAATGCAAAGTTGTAGTCATGGAGAACAAATTCCCTACACTCACGATCGAGTCACCTTTGGACAAGCTCCACTCTAACCATTCTCAAACTTCATGAATATGCATCTCCAACAATGTGAGAAGATGATTCTCATATATGTCAGTACTTTGTTCTAATAACGAGAACCGATAGGAGCCGAGAGTTGTCGATTTTCAATAAAAAGAAGAGTATTATGAGGTTCCTAAGCTCCCTTGCTTCCACTTTGCATGTGTACTCATGTATAGAGGAGATGAAAGATGTTTGAATTTCTCAATAATCGGTGGACAAATTTAACAGTTGTTATATGACGCAAAAGTGCTTTTATGACTAATTTATTTTGTGTGCACATTTAAGACTTGGCGAGAATGTGTTCCGGACAATGAATTAAATATTACAAATAAAAAATCAATGTTGTGATTGTATTCATTCGATCTTCTCGAATGCATCTACGAATCGCTCGACTTTTAAACAAGAAACCATGCCAGTAGCTTGATTATGTTTTCATGGCGTACACTTCGCAACCTTTGCAAGAACCATTAGTTGTAATTACAATTGTGTTGTTTTATGGATAATTGTAAACTAACAATTAAACATTTCATAAAAGTTGTATTTGTATATAATATTCTAGGGATTTATTCATCGATTGAAATCATTAGGAAATGATCTCACTATTAAATAATGATGTGTGTAGCTTATGAAATTTGGTCCTAAAGAACTTTAGAATAATATTTTGATATTTATCTTAATGTCATTCCAATTACACATTCATTGACTAAACCTAGAGGGATCATGCTCAATCCCCACACTCGAGTCCACTAGTTCATGATTTGTTCTTCAACTTAACACCTTTGGAATCAATACACCTTATAAATAACATTTTCATACTCTCATTGTAATTAGTCTCACGTCTCTTATCAAATTTCACGCTAACTCTAGACGAGTTCATCATTTGAGGATAAATTTGGTTGGTGATTTTTTTGAGACTCGTGAAGCTATTTGAGGCCAACGAACATATATGTAATACTTACTGACTCTCACATTTTCAAATGCATGAGTTACCTTAGTCATCTTACGGTTGGTTGAGTGATAAGTCATTCACACAAGTCACATTTATAAACATATGCACCCTAACCTATTAAGGGCATAGAGGGATCTCATATTGAATCACACACTAAGAAGGAATTTGAGTTGAATCATTGAAGCATCTATACCTTAGAGCACATTATGTTGAGCTTGAAGTCATTTATATGTGAAGATTGAAGTCAAGTGTTCTTGCAAAGTATTGAAGACATAAAATTAGGGTTGTCTTATATGATTGCACACACATATCGGGAGAAAGAACTACATAGGTATGAGGCCTCTTTAGAGTAAGCACTATATAGGCAATTGTCAGCGACCCAAGGGTGTTAGGAAGTTTAACTCAAATTGCAAACTAACCCTTTTTAGGTCACAATGGGAGAGAGGAGCTTCATCACAAAGAAGAAAATGTTTGTAGGCACAAAAGTTTAATCATGTGAATCAAACACATATCCCACATAAAAAGACATGTGCCAAAATTTAGTTCTAAGTCATAATAGTAGACAAAAACTCGACAACCTTATGACACAATCTTTGGGTGAACCTATTCCAAGTACGTGAACTTGTTCGTCACACAATTTCAAGCTCTTGGAATGTCTACACTTCTTTGCAATATTGTGCAAGCATCATTTCCCAATTTCAAATCACCGACATATAGTTAGAGCTTGTATTGGGTGAATATGTTCTAAATCACTAACCCTAATTGTTATCATCTATTTCAAGAATTTTTGTTAAACATAAAAAAACCTCATATAATTTAGGATTGTTGTATTTATTGTTTTGAATTATATTTTACATATGTTTTAATATCTTAATAAGATTAAAACCCTAATTTTTGTATTGCATTTTGGTGAACCCACTTTATCTATCCATCGCCCCAACCTATGGCGTTGTTCCTCACTCCTAGGGGTTCAAATTTTTATATCTAATTATGAACACCATACTTATTCTTTGGATCATTTTAAAAACCCTCATTTACATATTCCCATGACAAATATTGGGATTTCTAAGTGTAAGGCCAAACTAAACTATTAATGCTTATTGCTATTGACCATAATAATATGCTACGTGACTATACTCTGCACATAATCGACCAAATCCATATGATAAATCTCATAAAGGATTCCTTAACCTCGTTTAAACCTACATCAAAACCCATTTCTCAACTTGTCACACCTATAAAACCTTCTCCATAGTTGTCACACAACGACCATGGACGAGTTATTTATTAAAGCCTCCTACTTTGATACTTAGTAAAATCCTCTAATATAACCTTGTCATTTTACCATCCCCGGTGGTTATTGGAAAATCTCAGCCATAAAATCCGAAGATCAATACTTTTTTATTTTGTAATTATCACCGATGTACAAGACATCCAACAAACAAATGCTTTTCATTATGATGAAAGATTTAGGATCTCATTGATAATAACATCATTGCCATTTTAAATGAACAATATGCTCATTGCTACATACCTATAATCCCATGAGTCTAAGAACACTAAGTACCTTCCACACGGATGACATTCCTACCAAGAAGTGTGTACCCATAATTGTGTAGTACAACAAAACTAAGTTTCTAATATAATTATGATATATGTTATGTGTAGAGATTATCTAGAATTAGAAATATAGTAAATCACAAATCGTAGATTCATGTCATGATTACATATGGCAAATATACAACCTCTTAAAATTTAGATAAAACATGGGTTAGGGTTAGAAGATATTACACTAATTTATTGGTTGGGATGCAGTGATAGTGATACGAGAGTGTCATTGAATTGCTCTAAAAATTTGGTAGTTTGAATTTGAGAGGAGGATGAAGTCGCTTATCTAAGTAGTTTGACTTTGTCTTTTGTGGACAATTTTTTTCATTTGCAGGTTCAATGAATCTCTCTTCTATTATTATAATCCTCTATATAGCTTCACTTCCTACATTTGAGATTTTACATTCAGAGTTGTGCATCAAATAAGGGTTTCTTCTTCTTCGAACAATAACTCTCCCCTTTGGAGACCTACAAAGGGGCGAGTCTCATTAGGTTGAGTTTCCCTATAATACCTATAAATAATACTTTTAAAAGGAATCAAACCCTTATAGTTCCTTAACTAATGAATGTTTGTATGATGTGAAGAGTAATGTGTTTTAGTAATGAAGATGCAACAAGATCTTCAACACACAACAATGATCTTTGGTGTAGAATGTAGCTTTATAAAATGGCTTAGGGTAGCCCTACAAGGTGTATGCGGTGCATACAATTAGTTTATGTGCTTGAAAGAGGGTTTTAGTTATTGGGTGCTTTATTGTGATCTCCTACATAGTCCTAAAATGTGTGTGATAAGATACCCTTAAATAGGTAGTTTAAGTGCCCTTTTGTAAGTGATTGTTGCGAAAGGTTTTTCCCACTTAACCGACATTATGCTACCTTGTGAACTTGAGAAAGTGAACATAACAATTTTAGAGGATAAAGTCGTTGGCTTGGGAAAATCCTCAAAAATGACTTTATTTGTCTTGGTAAACTTCATCCTAGTAGATTACTGATTGAATTTTATCAATCAAAGATGGTGGCCGATATCCGAAGATGTGTTATATCTTCAAAACGTAGGTTTTGAATGGTCAAAGACAAGTAACAAGAGTGACCTAGTGGATGGGAGCGCTAATTGAGAAAATGCATGTAGGCGTAGACACTAAAATCTACACAAAATCATTATTACATCATGCTTTCAAAAACTTTATGTATGTGGTCTTGAATGATGAAACTAAGTCTTAGTACTACAATTCCTTGTTTTACTTTTACATTGCTTGATTTATCCTATATTATGTGACTTACTTGATGATTTTAAATGTTTTTATACTATGTCACAAAGATCTTTGCCCTTTGTTATTGTTTGTTTTACTTTTGGTGACTTTGGTCCATGACATTAAAGATTGGTCAAGAACACATGGTACAGTCTTGACTAAAATGTAAAATGTTGCCCCTTTTGAGTTATGGCTCCTTTCTTTTCGTTGTGTCTCTTCATTACGATTTCCTCTTTTGAATTTTATGTTTTTGGTCATCTTTGTGTACAACTAAGATTCAAATTTAAAATTGATAGATTCCTATATATACAAGTTCACCTTAAGCATTAATTATATAGGAAACACCTATTTAAGTACCTTATATCAAGCCAAGAAAGTAAGATTACTATCTTTATACTACATATAAAAGAACATGATAACATAATTTTTTTACACATATGCATATAAGGGTTTGTGTGGAATTAAGGTAGCATTGCCTGTAGTCAATGTGGAAGCACAAGGGAAAATCTAGGTTAATGGTTTTAGTTGAATGCACACTAGCTTTAGCACACTAGGAGAACTAAATTGAGTTTGAAATGAGCAATGTTCAATGACTCATGAATGGATTGACCACCGAGGTCTAGATAACTCAAGCATTTATATCTTTTATTTTGATCTCATGAATTCTCAACATTCTTGTAGGAAGCTAGTTTTTTTTTCAAGTACGATTGCAAAACTAGGGTTACATATGACTATGTAGATCTCAAAGTGTGATGTGGGTAACGATGAAGTGACATAAAAAAATTAGAACTCTAACATCTACTGGTCCAAGATACTAGAATAGGGTCCATTTGTGGGATCCGTCTCAATCTTTTGTATGGTTTTACCCTTAGAGGGTTTTAATAAGAAACAATTGATCTAGGCACCTTCATAATTGTTTATACTTTCTAAATCGGGAAACCACACAATGATAGATCAATCTTAATAAGATAAGTCACATTTTAAATATTAGTTATACCTATAATTACTTTTAATTGGACATGATTACAAATAGCCGAATTTCCTTTATATAATTGTGAATGATTGTATTATTCTTTGTCCCGTAACATATAATATTCAGCCCTAAGTAAATTTATTATATTTATCTCGTTGTAATTAAATTAGGGTTAATACATTATAGTGAACATGTCATTGCAAACCCTTTACTTGGATTAGGGTTTAGCTTGTTTACTCAATAGTTAGGCCTTTGATTTATGAAGTTAAATCTTAATCAAAGGATTGTAATGAATCGGATATTTCAAAAACATGCAATATATCAACATATAATGATGAGAAAGTACAACTAATAAGAGGATGAGAGTGAATTAGTTGATATCTAGTTGTCTGGGTTGGTCTAATGGTGGAATAGGATCAGTTTGGACCGTGCATGCTTCGTCTAGAAAATAATGATCTAAAAGTTATGTTGAACAGTACCTCCCATAAGGGGACAAAATCACTTAGGCCCTAGTGTCTCAATTGGCCACTAGTGTCTTGGTAATCGGTGCAAATCTAGTTCTTTTAGTGTATGATAATGTCACCTTCACTTTACTCTATGTCACATCCACTTTATTGTAGCGTTCTCTCATCGCACTTGGAATTACAAAATAAACCCTAACTAATTACACAAGACTCAAGCACACATTAGACTAAATAAAATATACATATGTTTGAGTCAGATTGTCCTTGATGGTCCAACCCAATGTGATTGTCACTAAGTGTCGTGTGTGAGATAGAAATTGTTTCCCTTGAAACTAGGTTGTCTTTGTGCAAGTTGCACCAAGATAGGAGCTACAACTACTTTTCCCCGAGATAATGTGTGTCATGAAATTTAGAAATTTTCCCTTCCTATGTAGTGAATGATGTAGCCCAAATGCATTCCTTAAGTTGCTCATTTTTGCCCAAGTAGTAGATAGAGAATAATATCCCAATGCCCCGTAGAATAATTAGTAAGTTGTGTTATATCTGATTTATTTTCTTAAATTTCAACATTAACAACACGGAGAAGTGACCCAAAGTGATCAATACAAGTTTGAATAAGATGAACAAGTTGTGTGTAATTTTAAAATGTAAGAACACAAGAGAATGGAAGGAGGCACCCACGTGGGGATAATAATGTTGATTGGTATTGTCTCTTATTAGGTGCTTATTTTCAAAAAGTTCCAAAGATAAATCATGACATGCTAAGTTGAGTAACACATTGTGTGATGTCCAAAAGTAATAGGATAATTCCAAAAAGTAGAGGATGGAAGCATGGAAAGGTAAAATAATGTCAATGTAAAGCAAAATAAGTGTTATCAATGTTTAGTTTTATTGCTTAGGAATCATGCATATAACGACATACTAGAGGCATAATGTAATAATGATGAGTGCACAATTTTGTGTCTATAGCCTTATCATCTCAAAATTTTAGGGTTTTTGTTGGGATAGATATGGCTTATCATAATGCTTTGGAAAACCATGAGGGCTACCATTCGTTTAACCAAGTCCAAACCACTTAAGGTTCTATTTGTACTATACCCTAGTGTTTTTGCTTCCACAACTTGTTTTCTATTTGATGTGGATTATGGTGATTATGATATATCATCTTACATTTTCCTTGTCCCATGACATCCACCTTGATTTGCTACTCCTTCTACAACATTGGTTGTTAGCACACCTACTAAAGTCTCCTTGGCTAGCTCTCTACCCATCTCGGAGGAACCTCATAAGAACTTTTATAAGGAGGGCTTGTTTAACTAGAGAAACACTACTATCTTAGTGGAGCCATAGTCTTATGATGACCTTATTTTTTAACATGCATATAATGATAGTGGTTCGATTAGTGGAGATCAAGTTCCAAACTTATGTATTCCTTATAAATCGCCTAGTTCTCATAGCCATGTACTATCTCATGACATAGAACCAACTAAGGGTGTATATAACTCCATTTCAAATGTGATCTAGAGGATCCTCACAGAGAAACACCGATCTAAGATCTTCTCAAAAATTATTGCAGTCATTTTTAAAGCGTGGAGAAAAATTATACGATTCCGACGACATCTTGTTTGCAGGAAACGAAGCTCGTTTGCAAAAGTTATACTGCTTTGAAAATTTTGGGCAATGGCAAAATTTGGAGTGTTGTGCGCAGTTGGGACGTGTGCACGCTCGCCAAGTGTTTCGATTATATTGCGACACGTGGATGAATTGTGTGACGTACTAAAAAAATGGGTTTTGGAACGCCGGTCTTGGACACTCGTTCTCGGACAAATGGACCCATTATTTCTTGGCTAGGGGCCCTCGGCCAGTTCGACACACTCGACATGGAGGGGTGCCTCGCCTCCTTCTCATTTAATCATTAAACCAACTTGTGTATATAAACTCTTATATTTGCCTTTGCGCCATGCATGTGGGACATTTAGGCATGCATTATTTAAATTATCCACGCCTAATATCTATTTCCAATTTCCACGCATTATATATTTCCAAATTTCCACGCATTATCTATTCCATTTTCCACGCATTAGTCTACACTATTCACGCATTAAACTGTACCACACATATTTGATGGGATTGTTTTGGTGCCTAAAAAACTCAACAATGCGCCATCCCCAAGAAATGCGCCTCCACACAAGAATAAAGGTGGCTCTTTAGCCAATGTAAAACCGCCCTCCATGTATTTTTAAATGCATTCCTTTTTTCACGCCCCCACAATGTGGGATAAAACTCTAAAAATGCGCCTAAGGAGAAGGAGGAGATGTGGAGGGGATTGGAACAGCTGACCTCCCATCCAAAAGTATAGGCGCCTAACCAATGCGCCAGCTGTTTGGAAACAATATAAAAGGAGGTTTATCATATTTGTATAGTATTCGGGACTGTGTGAAATTATTGTAATGCTCATAACTTGAGCTAGGAGTGGAATTTGGAGGAGATGTAAAAAGCAACCCCTGTTATTTTTTGAGAGGAAGACTATGAGAAGGTCATAATTTTGTAGAATTCTTTGTAAAGAGTTATTTTCAAGGTTTTAATAGATCGGTCCCATTCAAGAACCCGGAGACGTGGGCCTCAGTGCCGAACTCCGTTATCAATTCTTCGTCACATTCTTTGGTGAATCCTCTTCATTTCTTTCAATATTTGCACAAGACTTGCAGTTTTTATTCTTTTATTAAAAATACAAAGAGAAATAATGCTCAAATTTTACATCAAAAATCAACACAAAGCAAGAAAAATGTGTGTGCACATTCTTTAGTTAAATTTGGTTTTCGATCAAAATGATTGTGTCTTCTCTAGTACATGGGCATGTCCTATGAACTTACCAATACAAATATTGTTATTTTTATCCTTGATTTTGAGATAGATGATAATAGTGATGATGAGAATTGTAATGCCGCTAAAAATAACCCACTTGAGACCCAAGAACAACCTAGGATTAGTTAGGAAAATTATGGAATAATTTTTTTTGTTTAAAAGAGTCTACAACCGGGTTACAAGACAATAGTTGTCACTAACAGTTCCAGAACAATTCTAATCCACTAGAATATACTTTTCTTTTATTAGAAATTATTAGAGGTCACAAGGTCCAAAATTTAGGGTTAGAAAGTTCAATTAGGTTCAGAGGGTAATTCCTCACCATACCCACTCTCTAATAGGCTTAAAGATTCAACTTACTTTTTCTCAAACTTAACACATTCAAATTTTCCCTAAAACATATCCATTAGATAGGAAATTTCCTCACCTTTTCGGTGATATAAAGAAGTCCTAACTCCACATATTTCTCAAGTTATGGGCCGGTGGGCGTTGGGGTGAAAATTTTCCCCAAGAGTGGACCTGTGGGCCTAGGGGAGAAGATTTGCCCCAGGGCGGGTCTACGGGCTGCAAGGAGAACATTTGCCCCAATGGCGGGTCTGCGGGCCACGGGAAAATTATTTCCCGAGGAGAAGTCGGGTCGGCGAGGCCGCGAGAGGCATTTGGAAAAAATTCTCGCGCGGGCGAAAAACCAACATTGCGCCCACAAGTCTGCAAGGGACACATGGCGCCTCCTCGGTGACATGGGGAAATCGGGGTGGTGGAGATGAAAAAATTTAATGCCCCAAAGGCAAAAGGGGTAAAATTCACCCCCGCCTCGTCGACGCCTCACGAGGCCACGTGGCAACTCCCGATTGGCTTCGTGGCGGCGGAGAAACTTTAGAAAATTTTCCCAAAATTTTTGAAAACAAAAAGAGAAAAAAGAACCCGCTCCTCCACCGATGCCTCGCGACGCCATGTGGCGAGATCTGATTGGTCAGTGAGCAGCAGAGAAACTTTAGAAAATTTTCCTCAATTTTTTTTGAAGCGCTAAGTAAAAAGATCCGCCCCTCCACCAATGCCTCGTGGTGCCACGTGGCAACCTTTGATTAGGTCAGGCGGTGGGGTGGTGGGAAAATTAGGAAAATTTTCCCAAAATTTTTTTGAAATGTTAAGGGAAAAATTCGGGCCCACCAAGGAATTTTTTTCCCAATTTTTTTTTGACGCCAAGTGAAAGAAAAACTTCAGAAGGCCATAACTTTTAGCTCAGTTTTAGGAAAACAAGGACTTTATAGAAAGATCTCGACGTCCTCTATACTAAGAAGTTATAAAATTTTGATTTTGATAAATTTTAAGGGGTCGATTTCAAGAAAATGATCTCGTAGGATTTTCTAAATGCAAACTGGTAAAAATTAAATTATAAAATTTGTTCAATTTGATCTTCTTCCTCTCTTAACATGTCAAATAGACATGGAGAATTATTCTTAGGTGGTTTTAGGATAATTTTGTGAGGTAGATCTATTTTATTGAGTTTCAATTTGAAATTTGACAACTTTCACAAGAAAGCGATCATAAAGCTTTGAACTTGGTTTTGCTTTCGGTTTGAAAGATTTCTTTTAAGTATTTTTGTCTTACTAAACTCATTTATATCCTAGCATGTTCAATTTTAATGTTTCATTATTATTTCTTGACTACAGGTTCGGTTTGTTCATTTACGATAAAAGTTATAGAGTTTAACATGAAGCAAAAATGGAAACAACAACATTAGCTCAGTGGTTCGATTTTACTATCCTAACAAATAAATTCATTTCATGCTAGTTTGAACGGTTTCATTCCTTTTATGAAATGATAAAGACATTATTCTTTTCAAATCATGCACTTCATAAAACAGAGTACTTCATTTCCTCCATATGCATTTCTTTCTTTCAAACAAAGATTTTAATTACATTTAAAGATCAGATTCAATACCACAGTGTAATTTGAGAAAGGTAATACATCATTTATTGATTCCAAAAGACAACTTTGTAACATCCTTCTTTTATTCTTCGAATGCAATTTCTTTCACATTCTTTCAAAACAAAATCAGAGTTTATCTCTTTTACATTTCACTTTACAACTTTCATGATCAACACAAACAAGAGTAGGGGAAAGGAAATGCTCTCCACCCAACCAAGACATCCAATGAAGAGGAGAAGCCATCCTTCTTCATTGGCTCTCGAGCCCCAACTTGACGAATGCAATAAAAGATGTGATCCAACTCATGGAAACAATAGGCTTCCCACAAACACACAAGCAACATTTTCACATTAGAAACATAATCTAAAATAGAATGTAGTTTACGACTACGTTAATGCATGACAAACATTACGGGGCTTCATCAGCAAGCTAAAGGAGCAAGAACTATGGGGATGCTTCTTATGCCTCCCAAAAGGGGAAATGAGTATCACCACCCGAATTACAACCTGCAAAAATATAGCATATAAAAACCCGGACATTCCTAATGCCTCCCTCAAGTACCCCTTATTCCTCACATTACCTTATGCCTCCCAACGTCTTATGGCACCCCATAACGAGTAAAGAAATGCAACCTATTTCATTGTAAGGTGGAACCCAAATCCCAACTCCCTCCACCCTTGTACCTCCCTAAAACACACTTGTGCCTCCCACAAAATAAACCTCGAGTCTTCTCCACACCATTCCTAGAGCCATTTACATAACAGCCCACAAACATGCCAAAACATTCACACATTAACATTTGCATTCATAAAAGAAGAGCATTTCAAGAGCCAAGCTCTTACCTCTCCATGATGGAGTTTCCCAAGTTCCAAACAGTAGTTTTTTGCAAGAAAACAATCCAAAAATCCACCAACCAACAAGCATGCAACAATCTTCAAGCTTCTCCAAAAGCAAGAGCTCTCAAAACAATAAGGAATTCGCGCAAGAATGGAGTCTCCAAAGTGAAGCAACCTAAAACAAGGAAAGAAAATCAAATTTTATAGAAGAGGGAAGAGAAGAGGATGAGGTGGATCCATGTAGGATGCCACATCACACATCCTCAACCCCAACCCCAAAATTCAACTTCATTCTCCAATGCATAATAAATAGGTGGGTGAATAATATGACAGTTTACTTACACACTCAAATCCAACCCACACCCTCAAAGGACTGAAATTAAAACATGTAAGAAAAGTGCAATTAAAACCTACAATTTGTCTTCCCAAAATGCATTATAAAAGTCTAATTTTAACTCCCAAACCATAGGTATGGTTGGTAAATGAATTTAAGAGGTATGGGACAAGTTTAACTTGTCCCACAAGCCTCCAAAATCAGCCTCCAAGGAAAAATTGAATTTCTAAGAAGGTGGAGTGTTTCACACTCAAAAATTAACTTACACATCACTTACAACTTTAATTCAAGGTCAACAACTCTATTAATTAATTTATTATGACATATTTCAATTAATTAAATTAACAACATGATTACTCACAATATTTACACACCATTTAACAATTAATGAAAGGGGCAAATGCACCACAAAATAAACACATGCAAACATTAACAAAGGGACCAAATAAAAGAAATACATAAAACCCCTTGGTCACATTTAAAGGTGATCCCTCCCCGTGGGAGTCCCTAACAAAACAAACACACACAAACAATACAAGTTGCCATGGTGGCCTTGTTGAATTCATCTAGAATTCCAAAGTGGTTGGTCTCCAATCCCCCGATGTTTGTTGTGATGTTTTAACCTCGCAAAACACAATACCTCATTTGGCCTCGTGGCCATACAAGAACATCCAAATGAGTATTAATATAATTTCAAAATTATCAATATATATATGAATCACAACAACACCTGGACACTCAACAATATCACTTACAATTTCATCAACAACTATATCATCATCAATTTTAATTCAATTTTTATTTTCTAGGTCTACTCAAAATATCCCAATATCACATGTCCGAACAACATCTATAATGTAACCATGTCAGATAGTATATCAACATCAATATATAACATGTCTCTAATAACCATCATGTATCGTATATGAATCATAATCAAGCAATAATCCATGATCTAACATCTAATCATCATACTAAATCAAACTATAACAATGTCCATGGTACGATCAACCAACAATGTCATGATCAGTATAAAAAGGTGTTAAAGGGAAGTGGGCACTACAAGAATTTTTCTACTTACATAGATGGTGATGCACATAGTGATTGTGATATTCCATGTGATGACGAGGTTACTAGCTTACATGATGTTCCTATTTCTAATAATATTCACTATGATGATTTTATTTATGTTGAAGTTGTTATTCCTAATAATATTTTTATTTTTAGTGATGTTGCTATTCTTAATTATGTTTATATGCATGATTATGTTCCTATTTGTGTTTCTTGAAATTCTAATATATTGTTACACATGTCTTTATTATTTCTCTTGATGCAAAAATTGTATTATTACTAGTGTTATTCCATGCCTCTTATACAAGAAATTGGTGTGAATACTAGTATACCTTCTATATGTCTTGATTATTGTACCCATGACCCTTCCTCGTGTGTTGTTCTAAAGTGTCATTTATTATACAAAGTTTCTTTTTATTCAAGTTATTCCCGAACACCTACTTGGCACCAATTACATTCTTATATTTTGTCAGAATAACTTCTCATGTCTCATTATTTTAAATTTGATTCTATTCTTCTCCCATAACATTGATCTAATGTTTTTCATTGCTTAATAAAGAGAAGTTTACTTGTTTAGATGTACTTACTATTCTTCTTCTAGTTTGTACTCCAACATCCTTATCGCCAAGAATTATAATTTTTACATGATTTTTCCGGACAACTCTTGATGGTGCCTTAGTATCTCCCGTTCCATTTCTTCTTATTTTTATTCTACTACTACTACTTCTTCTTCTTTTGAAGTCTAATCCCTCTAAATGATCATTTGTTTATGCACTTACTTTTTGAGGCCTTGATTCAACCATCTTTACACTAGCACTTTCTACGATTATTTTAAGCATGTTATTATAACATCTATAAGCTTTACTTTTGAGGAATATATAAGAAAAATACCTTCATCTGGTCTTGAGTAGAACTCTCCCAAGTCTTCTTCATCTCTCTTAATGAAGCATTTGTACCAAAAAGCTTTGAAATATTTGATTAATGTTGGTCTAACCTTCCCTAATTCATAAGAGTTTTTGTTATTGTTTACTCTAATTTATCGTTTGTTTAAAATATATATTTCATTGTTAAACGTTTCTCTCAAAAAACTGTATGCAGTACTTTAGATTCATTTAACATTATTCTAGCCATTTCTTGAACAGTTCGATTCTTTCTTTTTATAATTCCATTTTGATGCAACCCTCATAAATGGTTTGAATTTTATCCCGAGATGTCCTTCATTGAATAACAATGCATTACTTTGACAAATTGTGATTCGATAAGCCACACAAATTTAGGTTAATGATTGTTGCATTATTTTCACTAGTCTTCTTTCTAGATATATTTTTGTTACTACCTTGCTTGCCATATATCAAAACCAAGGGCCATCGGGGATATGTTCGCATCCTTATGCTCCGAATGCATAGTTTTTTCCACAAACAATGAAGCCTTGTTTGTGGAGAAACCTTCTTGAACACCATGACTAGCCATGTGTGCTTTCGAGATCTACCTTCTAGCAGTTTAGACTATATATGAAGGAACCGACTCTAATACCAATTGTTTGGCACACACCGATCTTTGGGAGATGGGGGTGAATCAAGTATAAGATAAACTTTTACTTATTAAAATTTAGATCCACAATTAAAGCATTCAAAAACATTCAAATAACATAACAAAGTGCGACACGAGATTTACGCGGAAAACCCTCTATCGAGAAAAACCACAAAATAAGACTTCTTAGATCTACCGTCCAAATCCAACCCAAAATTAAATGCTTTTAAATGTTGGAGGCATCAACCTATTAGAGACACCAATCCCAAGCCAAGCATCAACTTATCAAATTTGTGAGCACCAACGCACTAGAGATGCCAATCCCCAACTTTGTGAGGCAACCGAGCTCGAAAATATAACTTTCCACCTTATGTAGTTGTTTCTTCAATTTGGATGACGGTTATTTTGCTTCTCTTCTTCTTCTCTCAATGATATCTCTCCTTCGTAAAAAAAAAATCATTCATAAAAATCTAGTCTTCATAAAATATGTTCTTCACTCACGTTTCTTATTCTTTAATGATTTATCAAATTCATTTTACTTGTTTTTTTCTTCATCCCCTCATCTACCTTTTATAGCCCTTTGATACTTCTTCACGAAGGGATATGACTTTTTAATGGACACATTTTTTTCAAAAAAAGGCGACCCTTTGTTTTTAAAACCATTGGGCGCCAAAATGAATTCTTTTAACTTGGACGACTTGTCCCAAACATGAGCGCCAAAATGGGGGGCCTAAAAAATATTTCTCTCAGGCCCTCTAATTAAATGTCATACCTTAAATAAATAACTACCCTTTAATAGATGAATCACCGATCTTTACTGAATAAATAAATCACTGGTATATAATGTGATTGTTGCACATTACATTCACAATTATTATATTAAATATAATCACTGTATATTAAATCTAATCAATGCAAATTAAATTTGATCCCTGTAATTGTTCTGCATTATCTGTTTACATTCCGTGTTATTATATTAAATTTGATCATTGTACATTCTCCTCTAACATTAATGACTTTTGCTAACACCAATGGCCCCGCATTCTCTTGTGACATCAACAACCCCTTTGACATCAATGAAAATATATTTAAAAAAGTGATAAATGAGGATTTAAAAAGATAACAAATAATGTGGCATTTCAAATTTGAGAATAGGCGGTAAAAAGATAGAAGCACCCAAAGGGGATAGTAGCACCCGTGCCCTCCTGTCCCTAATGGGTGGTACTATCCTGGAATGCTCAGAGGATATAATCGTAAATACAAAGTTGGTCACATGTTTTCCAATGTCCAAAAGTAAAGTATTCATTCGAGAAAAGTAAATGATAAGAGTATGAAAAGGATAAAGTAATGTAAAAGCAAAAACAAGTGTTGTTAATGTCTAGTTTTCTTGCTTAAGAATCATGCATATAATGACATACTTAGAGGCGTGATGTAAATAATAAGTGCATGATTTTGTGTGTACACTATACTCCTTCACACTAATTTATGTTTGTCACGCATTTTATAACTATTTGAACAAGTGAGAAGGTGGTTCATGGGAAAGAATTTCACCTCAAGCTTTGCTTTACCAAATCATCTCATGTCTTGATCGTGCTTTACCTCTCAGACTCTATCTATGTAGATATGCCCACCAAAGAGATGTATGACCCTTCAACTTCATGCAATTTTTTTGAATCTTTTGGGATATTCTATGTCCTCATATATAAAATTATTCTCAAGTTCCATTATCCAATCAATGAGTTATTTTTGTTTCTAATTTCTAGAATAACTTGGGTTATCCAATTTTGGCTTAATCCCCATCTTGCCAATCACGCTTAAAATTTTATATTTGTGTTCCTTAGCTTGCACATCTTCATGCTCATTCGTGGCTTGTACTCTTTTGTTGCATTAGTTATGCCTCATTATCACTTTGATCTTACATAAAAATACCTCTGTTATGCGACTTCTATTACCTTTGAATGATACTACATAGTTCTCGTTAGTTTGACCAAGTCCTTAAGTCTCATGTTTTAGTCTTTTCCACCCCATACAACATTTATCCTATGTGCCATCATGCCTCCTCAAAATGTGAAATCTACAACCTTCATAACTTTCATACCTTCCATAAAAGAATCTTCACTGGAATATGTTTGCTTTATGATTTTCTACCCACACCTGCGAAAGCGTAAAATTTCAAATGTTTTTTGTGTAATCCTCACACCTTCTACCAACAATCATTTGTTGGAAGATGTCCACAATTTTTTTTTACCCACACTATAAAATGTGGAAAATCACCATTATCCATCATACCTCATTTTGTAAGGAAGTAAAACCTTGTCCGATACCAAATGACATAGACGTGGTTTAGGTGAAAACTTGCATTAAACCAAACAACCCTTAGAGCAGGATAAAATTTGATGGGCTAGTCGAAATGTTAATGTGAAGGGTATATTTTCAACCAAACCTTCCATAGTTAAAAGTAGTAAAAAAATTTACATTTTGTATGACAAAAGTAAATCAAGTGTACACATCACAAAAATAAATATTTTTTTAAAAGAAGGATTATATTTAAGTATAAAATATCATAGGTAAGTGTATTTTGGTTACAATCAATTATAAGATACATTATACATTAAGTCCAAACTGCTATCAAATATCTTAAGAGTCAATAAAATGTACATACTAGTTTACATGAATTGTGTCTATGAAATGTGTGATTGTTCCAAATAGGTAAAGGGACAGTGAAGATGATGGTGAGCCACCGCGAATGGCAACATTAACATTGTGCATTGCAATATGTTTATGGTACTTAGTAGCACAATACCATGTATGGACATTTTGCTTCTCATTTCTTCTAGTTATTGGTTTATGTTGTTGGTATATATAAGTGTTAACACCACTTCCACATAACTAACTAGTTTAATATCTTAGAATAATTATCCATGCAATTCCCCCCGGTTGTAAGTGATTCTAAATATTAGTTAACTCTATTATTTCTCAATGTGGGTGCTTGTTTTTCTTTTGAATGTTGATACATAGTTTATTCCCTCCTACAGTAGGATATGATTCCCTATCTTGTATCCTGGATTCAATGAATTTATACATATTTTCTTGTGAGCACCATTTTGTTTATGGAAAACCATAAATGTTGAAATAAACAATAAATGGAAAAAGATTTATAATCTTTAATTAAATTGGGCTCGTGGGGGAGGCAGGGGAATAGTTTACAAGGCCACAAGAGTATATGGTCAGTTGTAGCTATAAAATTTATTGGTATGCAGGATATTTAAATCTTGTAGTGGCACTAGAAGAGGTGTGTAAGATTAAACTAAACCTAAAAAATTGCATTATTTTTGGGAATTCAAATCCAAGTGTTTTAAAGAAAGTATTACTAAGTATTTTTGTATTTCTTACATTACAAATTTAAGAAATTTCTTACATTAACAAATTAATATACAAAAATATTGAAATGTATAGATTCAGTCTAACAAACCTTATGCTCAAACAATCCTAGCTCTCATCAAATCCACCCTGTTCTCCTCCTTTCATGTTTCAACTGTCATTTTTCTCTGTAAATTCAGACTTAATTTTTTGGGCATTGAATTTGTGGTAATAAAATTTAAAAGAAGAATTTTATTTAGTACTTCTTATAGCTTCGTTAGCCAGTCATGTTGGCAAATCTTTATTTAAGAAACCTCGAACCACTCAACTTTACTTGTTTTATTGATGGGCATTTATCGCTTTGAGTTTATCTAAATGGTTCTATCACATGATGAACTATATCAACCCTAAGGTAGTTAGTAAAATATTATGCATATGATTAAAATAAATATGGGTAAGGCGCAATCTAAATTATTATTTGTGTTCTTAACTGATAGTGGTCTTGTGAGTCGTGAGCCCATGACGTTATCTATGTAGTAACCCAACACGTTGTAATCAAATTTTCCAAATAACATTTAATACTTTTGATTTCGGAAAATAGTCAATTGGTAATTTGTTGGTGAGAAAATTTGTCGGGGACAAATTGTGGGTTTCTTGCCAACGCTCTAGGAGTCTAAGTCCCTCTACTTAAACGATGTAGCTCCCATATATGCATGCATCGATAAAGTGAGTTTTCTCCAGTTTGGCCTTGCAGTCGGGGATCGAACATGGGCACTCCACTAAGCTGCGGAAAAGCTTGCAGAGATATCTGCGAGGGATAAATTTTCTAGAGAGCGGGGAAAGGAGTGAGGATGTTAGGTAAGGGAACTAATCTTTGGAAAGTAGAAAATCGAGTCTTGCGTATACTAGTTAGAAATTTCTTCACATGCACTAAAATTGAGAAGAAATAACTCTATAAATAGTATCAAAAGCAAATAGAATTTAAGGAGCAAAAAGTATCAATAAACTCCTAAGTCAAAAAGGCTAGAAAATCCTTCTTCTTATATTGATGCTCAAGCATAAATTATACATAGCATAAGAATGGAAGACATTTGAGAATAAGGAAAATGGAAGAAATTTTTCTATCTCTTTGTTTTTCTCTTCACAAGGATATCTCTCTCATGAATTCACAAAAAACAACTCAAAAGTCTAAGAAGAACCTCAAATGAGGAGCTTGTTACAATTTATAAAAGATAAGGTAACTCTTCATCTTCCTAGTGACTTTTCAAATACCATATTTTTACTTTAGACTGTTCATATTCCAATTAAATATTTAAGTCCCTTTTATAAAAACAAGGTGACTTAAAGTTTACATTATGTTTCTAAAGTCACTTAAAGATATATCAAAAAGTGCAAACCCCAATGCAAAATTATAACATGAAGAGAGAGAGAGAGAGAGAGAGAGAGAGAGAGAGAGAGAGTTGGGAGAGAAGAGAAGAGAGAGAAAGAGGAGGAAGAAGGAAGAAGGAAGAAGAAGAATTATGTAGAAGAATGAGCCGCTGTAGTGGATTTGATCTCGCTCCCTGATTGGTCTCCATCTCGCACTGCTGAGAAGATCTTTGTCCCTCCAAATTCCTTACTGAAACGAGCTACTGCAGTTCCACTTTGTTAGCACGAGGAATGCAAACGTAGCTCAAGGTCTCCATCCATTAGACACATTGTTGATATCTTTGCACTTTCGAACCATGATGGATGTTTCTCTGTGATAAGTGCAATGGCAACCCAAATCTCTGAGAGGAACTCCGGGGTATCCTTAGTGAAGGACAATGGATTGCCTACTTCTTTCTTGACATATTCCTCGAATGGAACAATCAACTCATTGACATTCGTGTCTTCTCCCATTGCAGGTACTCCAAGTTTCTAAATTTGACGATTGATACTATCCTACAACTTGTATGTTTGTTCCTCTTTTTCATCCAACTCGGTGATGGCTTGATTGATTGCTTCAAATCTGATTGCTAAGGCCCTTGCCCATACGCACGACAAGTCTTTAGAAGGAGTGTCAAAAACCTTTTTATTGATCAACTCTTGAGGGCGGGTGTCGCTCATTTCATTCACTACTCCAAGTCTTCTCAATAATCCCTTTCTTTCTCTAAGTCTTCTTTGAGTGCCCGCGTCTTGTTTGTTATCACACACATGTATGCAACGAGTTTCACCTCTTGAATCACAAACCTTCCTTTTTGAAATTGAGTCGATCCATTCATTATTAGCTCTCCCTGCATTGTGAGCTCATGTGTCCTTTTATAAATTCGGATTAAAGTTCATACTGGGTGCAACTTATTCAATGGGAATTGTTGTGGCATTCGGATCAACCAGATGTTGCACATAGGACAAAAGAGTTCACACTTGTTCCTTTAGCTCATCGATCTTCTTCTTATATTCCTTGTTCCTTGCCACCATGCGAGTGGAAGACTGTTGATACATGTGTAAATCCCCTTCATGAGTAGTCGACCCTAGTTGAATTGTGCTCATCTCGTAATTGGATCGGTGTCATCTTGTCCACTAGTTTGATCACTTTCGACCGGGCTACTTCAATATATTGGTTACTTGTTTCTCTACTGTAGAACCGCGAATCCGTGTGTGTGAACTTTCTTTTATTTCCTTTAGCTAGTGAGGCAATTGTTGATAGGTCAAGGGTTGCCACTTGTTGAACAATGTGGGTGTCAGGGGCAATTGTTTCCTGCATCCAAGGGAACATCTCATCGGACTCAAGTTCTACGATAGGTGCATCAACCATTCCCTACTCTGGAAGAGGAGGCACATCTTGGATGAGGGAGGTATTAATGTCAACAAGAGGTGAGGCCTCTTGCGGTGGTTCAAGACTGGGTCTTGAACTACATGCTCTCCCTCCGTTTGTGCTTTTGACACTAGATCTCCTTCGCATTGGTGCATTTGAGACTTTTTCTATCTTGGTTCCCTTTGGTGACTTTACATAGAAGAAGTATCCAATTCTATGGATCTTCGTTTAGAACTTGCTCTGAATGCCTTGAACTTGAGGCAACTTCCATGACTCTTGATGATGATTGTCAAGAAGCTTGTTTCATACTTGCATGGGAATACTTCGCGATTGGATGATCATGGCTCTCTTTCTCTGGAACCAATCCCTCATTCTCTTGACCACCTTCTTAGTTCATTCCTTTATATCCCCTGATTCGCGAACGTGCTAATTGACTTAAGGCAATGGAGAAACCTTGACGCCGCATACTCCAGGATCATACATCTTTGTCCCATCATCCTGCAAAATATATTCATACCAAGAGAACTTGAATTTCTTCATCTCAATGATCGTAATCCTCATATGATCCTTTTCCCGTACTTCAAATTCATCAACACAATTGGCCCAATAGTCCTTGATTTGTGGATCATGGTGCAATTATGGAATGTGGAAAGAGTCAGGATCATCTCGGATGTCGAAATTAGGCCTGATAGTGTAGGAATGCAAAGTCAAATGAGTGAAGGTAACCTCTAGATGAGATGCATCATTTACATTCTTACATGTGAATACCCTGAGAGAGATGGGAAATGAGATCAACTTCTTCTTCTTGCTCCTAACCATGTTGTTTACTCGCATGGTCCACTGCAGAGTTCAAATAGTACAATTTGGTTGTCTAAGGTACTTAGGAAACCTTAGTGGAGCTTGGTTGAAGCTGACAACTTGCAGTAGGAGAAGGTTGAGAATTGGATGAAGTAAGAACCATATTTTTTGATTAAGGACACCGCTTGTGGCGACATCCTTGCCTCCAAATCACCCTCCAAGGTTCGGACCATGTACATCGTGAATGCATCATTCACGTGAGTGAAGTGCCTGTGGCTTTCCTCCATCACCAATTACGGAAGTTTCTTGAATGCAGCACCTTAGCAACAATGTTTTACGTGAGAGCCAATCCTTTGAATGATCTTGAGCTAGCAAGTAGATAGACCAAGTAAGAAGTCATGTGGAACTTCTTTGTCATGGGCACCTAAAGTAATTGTAGATGCAGATTATCACTGATTATTTGTCCCCAATCAATTCTTTTCTTTCCTTCAGTCACTGTCAAAATGAAAAGGCCCATCCACTCCTAGAAGTCTCTCGTGTTCGCTTCTCCCATCACCTTGTTGAGGAGGGTGATTACATCTGAATATCCCTCGTGAAACTCACACCTTAGAAAGGGTCTTGGGCATCCTTGAGGGCTTTCTCCTATCTTCATCCACGATCCAAGTGCAACCCCTTATACATATGCATCCATCTTTTCCCACTCATGTAAGGCCCTTTCTTTTGAGATGACAACCATGTTAGGTGATGTTGGGATTTATAGAGCAAGTGAGATGGTTCTGGGACTGATGACCACCATTTCATACCATTGTCAACTCAAATTGTTCATGTTTCAGTTCATAGTGGTGTGAGCAAGCCAAGACCAACTCAAGGCTTTGTATAGACATGGGGTGTCCTGCAGCTACAAATAATCCACTTATGAATACCTGATCCTTAATCTTCCCTCTTTCCTGGTTGTCATGCGAAACCTTAGATCATTGAAGTCCATATATGAGACATCACTATCTTCTATCTCATACTTAGAAGTGAAAGGTTGTCTTTGACTTTTGTCCATTCCATTTGTACTTCATGGTTTCTAAAAGTAACTTACTATTTTTAGTAAGTATGAAAAATCAGCTACTTCGAACCTCAATTGGATATTGCAACTCGAATTCCTCTTTCTTCCTGTGTTCTTCTCACCTTCTAGACCAATTTGCTATTTTTAGCAGGTGCTCGTGAGACCACTTACTATTTTTAGTAAGTGTCAATTTTGGACCAAGATGACCATTTCGATGAATTTTTGCCTGCGATACCTCTTTTGTGTTCACCGCCTCCTTCGCAGGTTCTTCAGTTGGTGACTTTCCCAAAATAATAGTCCCTTATGTAGAAGACCTGCTATTTTTAGAAAGTGAGCTTCTGGTGGTTGGATCTCAAATGCACAAAGTTTTCTAATATGGGTTTTTTTCCCATTATTACCCCTTTGAAATCTTAGACATACCCGATCAACAGTTAGGGAGATTTTAAAATTCAATTTTTTGACTTGTCTCAGTAACTTTGGACACGACAATCATTAACGGAGATTAAAAGTTGTAGGTATGGTTTTATTCTTCGCTTCATGAAAAAATAATATTTTTTGTGGGTTTTTGTTTCTAGTTTCACTAGTGAAATTTCTCAAACCGATTGTTGGTTTGACAGGAAATCAAATTTTTGTCTTTGTTGAGCCGAAAGGGAGATTTCTTCATTATGAGTGATTTGTTTTGCGGAAGGAGGATTTGAAGGTGAGGTTTTAATGGAATTTGAGAGTGAAGAACACATCAACAAATGGTTCTTCGTTTCATGCATTGGTTAGCAAGATATGTTTGAATTCTCATTTCACTAAGAATGGGGTTTTCAAATGAATTTCTTCATTTCTCTCTTCTGTTCTTTGATCCTTCAGCTCTTTTGATCAATATTTATTCTGATACTTGTATGTTTTCATGGATTTGAGGGTGTGGTTTCCATGGTAGAGTTGGTTCAAAGAAGTAAAGGTGAATTGTGTGTAGGTATGAGCGGAGAAGCAATATAGGTATAAATTGTGGAGAAAAGCGGGAAAATAAAGCTAAGTATCAACTTTAAAACAATTCAAAAAATATCATCAAGGGTGGGGTGATTTTTATTACCTTGATGTATCTTAAGCATTAAGGGATGAAAGGGACATCAAATTACACAACGCGCCTCACAACGACACTTGGCGAAAATCCAACAGTGGAGTGTTTGGGCCAAAAAGTTGGAGAAAAACACCTAGGAGTTGGAAGTTGTTCGTATGAGGAACCATGAGGCATACTGGGGATGGGTGCATTTTCATGTCCCTCATCTTTCTTTTCTAAACGGACATAAGGGTCATCAATTTTCACGTCGCGCCTCCATTCGACACTTGTCACGATCTGAGCAAGTGACGTAATAAGCTTCGGCAAACACCGAGAGCTAAATCAGATCCGGGAGGTCCCATGTGTGACCAAAGGGCTTATTGGGAATAGACGCATTTTCTTTTCCCTCATGTCCCTTAGCTCGAGGGACAAAAGGGACATCAAAGTATGTCAGGCTACTAGAGCTGACACGTGTTCTCACTGAAATTTGACTAACTTCTGAACTCTTACCTTGAGCCTAACTTCAAACGACGATATCTTAAGCTCCCGATCAAATTATTTGGAAATTTTTTATATGAAATTCACTAAAAAGGCCTTCTAAATCCAATGGTGGAGGTATTAGAGTTTGATTCCTCCATTTAAGCAATGAAAACCTAGAATTTTTAAATCTAGATCCTCGATCGATCTTGGAAAAACTAGATATAAACCTATTACGCCAAGGAGTTTTGAAAATATGACTTCACCATCTTATAGTTATTTGAATTCCTTTTCGACTATGTCTTGTTTGGTTCCTAACTCCATCCGTAACTCCCGAAATCACTTCTCAAAGCTCAACAACTATTTTGAACTCCGTGCACTACCTAGGCCTATGAACCTTGTTTTTGATGAAACTGCCCCAACCCTCTAACTTTTCCGAATCTTCCAAAATAAATTCCATGATTTTTTAGACCTTAAATTCATCCCCATATCGGATTTGGCTCCTCCGATTGCTTTTGTGGGGTTGCGCTAACCCTAGGAAATCCAAAGGTAGCCCTTCCCAACACCGCCCGAAGAAAACATTTTTCAAGAACTCCTAAAATGTAATGAAATTATTTGTATGATTCAGATTATGAGAAACGATAGAACACCGAATAACACAATATTTCAGAATAATGACGCCAATATGTAATTAGAATAGATTCACCACTTCAAGGGGGCAACCTCCAAACCATATAATAAGACTCAAATGCTCAAATGATGATTAACTACTACTTACGATCCCCTATATATACTATTCATATGTTATACCCATCACCAAGGCTGACCTATCAAGCATGAGAAAGTATAAATGACATAATAAAATGATATGGTAAGCCACAAGTCACCTACTCATATCCTAATACAAGCAATAGGTTAATGGCGTAACATGCCCTTCCCCTTCAAACCAACGTTGTCCTCAACGTTGAATAATCTTGGATGTTGCTAGAAAACCTTCACCCTCCTAGGTTGCATCTTCTATGCTCAAATTCTTCCACTTGATCGATATTCCTTAATGTCTCTCGGTTCTCACCTCTTAAGACGTGTTCGAGAGAATCTTCTAGCTCCAAAATGATTCTTCCTTCCTCATCAAGTTCTAGTGACTATGTCTAGGCTTCAAATTTCGTCCAATAACCTTTTTAGACATGAAACATGGAATAATGGGTGTATGTGTGAAGATGGAGGCAACTCTAGTTTATAAGCAACACCGTAAATTTTTGTAGAACCCGATAAGGGCCATAATATTTAGGAGCAAGTTTGTTGTCCTTTTTCGTTACTTAAGGGACATCTTTTATAAGGCTAGAGACGACAAAACCCAATCACCAATTTCAAAATGTCTTTCATTACGGTGTTAATTTGCTTGTTGTTTCATCCTTTTGTGCTAATGCTAAATTCTCCTTCAAACTAGCCAAAACTTTGTTGTTGATATTGAATGTGTTCCTTAATGCTCTTACCTTGGTTTGCACCCTCAAGGAGGAAGTGATAGAAGGTGTATGGTAACCATATAATGCTAAAAATGGGGTCATTTGAGAAGAGGTATGAAAAGATGTGTTATACCACCATTCTGCAAGTGGTAGCCATTTAATCCACCTTTCCTGCTTATCTGATACAAAAAAACGTAGATACCCCTCTAAGCATTTGTTGACCACTTCCATTTTCCCATCAGTTTGAGGATGATAAGATGAACTGTGAGCTAGCTGAGTACCCAAACATGAAAATAATTCCATCCAAAAATTACTTGTGAAAATAGGATCACGATCACTTACAATTATCTTTGGGGTTCCATGTAGCCTTTGAACTGTCTCCAAAAAAAAAATTGCGACTATCTTGGTTTGAATGAATGTGATAGGGTAGAAAAATGGGCATATTTTGTGAGCCTATCCACAATCATAAAAATAACATTCTTACCCTCTCAACAAGGCAATCCGGTGATGAAATCCATGGAGACCTCCTCCCATCTCTCGGCTAGCTAGGAATTGGTAATGGTCAAAAGACCCGGTGTCTTAATTGTTTCCCCTTTATTTTGTATGCACACTAAACACTCGATACAAACTATTGTACATCTCCCTTGAGTCCTTCCCAAAAGAATTATCTTTTTATTCTATGATATGTCTTCAAAACTTAGAGTGTCCTCCAACAAGGGAGGCTTGTAGCTCGCAAGAATCTTATGCCTCAACTCGAATCTTTACTCAAGTATAACTCCGTCCTTGTACTATAGGGCATTACCTTTCCACTCAAATTTTTAGATGTCATAGATCCTTGCTTGATATTCTCAGATTAGAGATTGTGCATCCTTGTCTTGATCACATTCCTATCTTGCTTCATCCACCCAATCGACCGTCAACATGGACATTCCACATAGTAAGGCATCTGCGGATGTATCCCTTTTTTGACAACGCATCGCCTACTATATTTTCTTTACCCTTTTTGTATACGATTTCAAAATCATAACCCAACATTTATGTTACCCACTTTTGTTGCTCCTTAGATGATAACCTTTGCCCCAAAAAGTATTTGAGACTATCATGATCAATTTTTACCTCAAGTGTCTACCCATGAGATAGGGCCTCAATTCTTTGACCGCGTGAAGAATAGCCATCATTTCTTTCTCATAGATAGGTTTGAGCAAGGTCTTTTCCTTTGAATTAGTGACTCTCAAATGCAATTGGTCTTCCTTCCGCATTAGAACAGCTCCCAATCCTAATCTTCAAGCGCCACGTTCAACAATGAAGGTTTTTGAGAAGTGGGAGTAATTTAAAACTAGGGTGATGTACATGGCTTTCTTGGTGCTCAAAGGATTTAATGGCTACATTTGACCAATGGAAGGCATCCTTCTCTAGCAATGGAATGAGTGGGGTTGCTATTCTACCATATCCCTGCACAAATCATCTGTAGTACCCTGTTAGTCCTAGGAACCCATGAAGATTTTTTAGAGTTTTGGGCCTTGACCATTCCACCATAGCTTTGATCTTCTGAGGATCACCTTTGACACCTTCATGGGATACAATGTGACCCAAGTACTCTACCTCTTGTACACCAAAAGAACATTTGGATGGCTTTGCATAGAGAGTATGTTTCTCCAAAACTTTCAACACTTTATTTACATGTTGTAAGTGTTCTTCCCATGTCTTACTGTAAATCAATATGTCATCAAAGAAAACTAATACAAATTTCCTTAAAAATGGCCTAAAAATAATGTTCATCAAGCTTTGAAAAGTTCAAGGCAGATTTTTAAGACCAAAAGGCATTACAAAAACTAATAATGGCCCTCGTGAGTCCCGAAAGCCGTTTTACGAACATCTTCCTCTTTTATTCTAATTTGATGGTACCCCGAACGAAGATCTAATTTTGTGAAATAAATAACACCATGCAATTCATCAATTACTGGAATAGGAAACTTATCTTTGATGGTGTACTTGTTGAGTTCTCAGTAATCTGGAAACATCCTCCATGTTTCATCCTTCTTACGTACTATGACCACCTGGTGAAGAACATGCACTCTAGTTATCCCCGATTATACTCGCCTTCAACATTTCCTCAACCATTTTCTCGATCTCACTTTTCTGGGAATATGGGTATCCGTATGGTCCGATGTTAGGTGTTTGGCTCCTCGGAATCAACCGAATGTCATGATCATTATCCCTAATGGCGGTAGTCCCATGGAATTGCATCAAAAAGAGATGAGTGAGCATCAACAATCTTCTCAAGATCGGGTGACATTCAAGCCTCTCGTATTTTGTACTTCTATGGAAAATAACTTTGTTGTAAATCTATAATGAAATTACTAGTATAATTCAAATTATGAGCAACAATAGAACACTAAATAACACAATATTTCAGAATAATGATCTCAATATGCAATTATAATAGTTTCGCCACTTCGAGGGGGCAACCTCCAAACCATATAATAAGACTCAAATACTCAAATGATAATGAACTACTACCTACAATCCCCTATATATGCTATTCATATGTTATGGCCATCACCAAGGCCAACCTATTAAGCATGATAAAGTATAAATGATATAATAAAATGATATGGTAAGCTACAAGTCGGTTACTCATATCCTAATACAAGCAATAGGTTAAGGGCGTAGCGTGCCCTTCCCCTTCAAACCAACGTTGTCCTCAACGTTGAATAATCTGGATGTTTCGTAGAAAACCTTCATCGTCCTAGTTACATCTTCTATGCTCGATTCTTCCACTTGATTAGATATTCCTTAATGTCTCTCGGTTCTTAGCCTCTTAGTATGTGTTTGGAAAATCTTCTCGGCTCCAAAATGATTCTTCCTTCCTCTTCAAGTTATAGTAACTCTTTATGGGCTTTAAATTTCTTGCCAATAACCTTCTTCAGGCATGAAACATGGAATATTGGGTGTATGTGTGAAGATGGAGGCAACTCTAGTTTATAAGCAACACTGCCAATTTTCTGTAGAACCTGATAAGGGCCATAATATTTAGGAGCAAGTTTGTTGTCCTTTTTTGTTGCTTTAGGGACATCTGTTTATAAGGTTGGAGACATACAAAAACCCAATCACCAATTTCAAAATGTCTTTCACTACGGTGTTGATCTACTTGTTGTTTCATCCTGTTTTGTGTTAATGCTAAATTCTCCTTCAAACTAGCCAAAACCTATTGTTGATGTTGAATGTGTTCCTCAACATCTCTGACCTTAGTTTGCACCCTCAAGGAGGAAGTGATAGAAGGTGGATGGTAACCATATAATGCTAAAAATGGGGTCATTTGAGAAGAGGTATGAAAAGATGTGTTATACCACCATTCTGCAAGTGGTAGCCATTTAATCCACCTTTCCTGCTTATCTGATACAAAACAACATAGATACCCCTCTAAGCATTTGTTGACCACTTTTGTTTGCCCATTAGTTTGAGGATGATAAGATGAACTATGAGCTATCTGAGTACCCAAACATGAAAATAATTCTATCCAAAAATTACTTGTGAAAATAGGATCATGATCACTTACAATTATCTTTGGGGTTCCATGTAGCCTTTGAACTATCTCCAAAAAAAATATGATTTGATACTAGGCTGCAAATGGATGTGATAGGGCACAAAAATGGGCATATTTTGTGAGCCTATCCACAATCACAAAAATAACATTCTTACCCTCTGAACAAGGCAATCCGATGATGAAATCCATGGAGACCTCCTCCCATCTCTGGCTAGGAATTGGTAAGGGTTACAACAGACCTGGTGTCTTAATTGTTTCCCCTTTGTTCTATTGGCACACTAAACACTCTGATACAAACTTTTGTACATCCCCCTTGAGTCCTTCCCAAAAGAATTCTCTTTTTATTCTATGATATGTCTTCAAAAACCTATAGTGTCCTCCAATAGGCGAGGCATGTAGCTCTGCAAGAATCTTATGCTTCAACTCAGAATCTTTACTCAAGTATAACCTGTCCTTGTACCATAGGGCATTACCTTTCCCCTCGAACTTGATAGATGTCATAGATCCTTGCTTGATATTTTTTATTAGAGATTGTGTATCCTTGTCTCGATCACATTCCAATCTTGCTTCATCCACTCAATCGGCCGTCAACATAGACATTCCACATTGTAAGGCATTTGCGGATGTATCCCTTCTGGACAACGCATCAACTACTACATTTTCTTTACCGTTTTTGTATATGATTTCAAAATCATAACCCAACATTTTGTTACCCACTTTTGTTGTTCCTTAGATGATAACCTTTGATCCAAAAAGTATTTGAGACTATCATGATCAGTTTTTACCTTGAAGTGTCTACCCATGAGATAGGGCCTCCATTTCTTGACTACATGAAGAATAGCCATCATTTCTTTCTCATAGACATGCTTGAGTAGATATTTTTCTTTTAATTGGTGACTCTCAAATGCAATTGGTCTTCCTTCTTGCATTAGAACTGCTCCCAATCTTGATCCTGAAGCATCACATTCAACAATGAAGGTTTTTGAGAAGTTAGGAGTAGCCAAAACTGGGGTGCTACACAAGGCTTCCTTCAATTGCTCAAAGGATTTAGTGGCTACGTCTGTCTAATGGAAGGCATCCTTCTTTAGCAATGCAGTGAGTGGGGTTGTTATTCTACCATATCCCCGCACAAATCTTCTGTAGTACCTGTTATTCCTAGGAACCCATGAAGATTTTTGAGAGTTTTGGGCCTTGGCCATTCCACCATAGCTTTGATCTTCTGAGGATCAACTTTGACGCCTTCATGGGATACAATGTGACCCAAGTACTCTACCTCTTGTACACCAAAATAACATTTGGATGGCTTTGTATAGAGAGTATGTTTCTCCAAAACTTCCAACACTTTATTTACATGTTTTAAGTGTTCTTCCCATGTCTTACTATAAATCAATATGTCATCAAAGAAAACTAATACAAATTTCCTTAAAATGGCCTAAAAACAGTGTTCATCAAGCTTTGAAAGGTTGAAGGTGCATTTGTAAGACCAAAAGGCATTACCAAAAACTCATAATGGCCCTCACGAGTCTTCAAAGCTGTTTTATGAACATCTTCCTATTTTATTCTAATTTGATGGTACCCCAAATGAATATCTAATTTTGTGAAATAAATAGCACCATGTTATGGCCATCACCAAGGCCATCCTATTAAGCATGATAAAGTATAAATGATATGGTAAGCCACACCGGCTACTCATATCCTAATACAAGCAATAGGTTAACGGCGAAGCAAAATCCATCTACTCCTTTTCGAGAACATCTCGCATCCGATGAGAGCTCATAATTTGTGGAGACTTAGCTATCATCCCATTCAATTGTATTGTCCTTCCATCTAAATGAAATCACATGAACAATTCTTGGAAATTCATCTCTCTGAGACCTAAGGTTGTGAGCCACCTGGACACTATACGATGGAAAAGTGACATGTGCATGGGAATCTACAAGTAACTCTTCCTTGCACCTGACCTCCCAAGGTCGTGCCGAGACAACCGATAGGGATGGAATACCCGTGGGGTGTAGATAAACTAGTTAGGTAATCTTATGTCTTCAACACGCAATAAAAGGATCTGTGAATCTAAGGCAAAGAAGGCCCTCCTAACCTGAATCGGTGTGATAGATCATTCAATGAGGATAGTTGCTCGAAGGCTCCAATCAATATCGAGCTCTGCCGTGATCCGATCTATGGGTTGTGGGATATGTGGAAGATGACCTATGGGTGCTTCGTATATATCTCCGACAAGGTCATGAAAATGGAATGGCTAAATGTGTAGTGGATCTTTTGGTGTTTTATGGACGATTCTCTGGTCTAGTCCATAAATATTTAGCTTGGTTAGCTACTACGTTTAATAATGATAGTTGTGTGATGATGTCTGGTGGAAGTGAAGAAGACATAAACACCACCGTTCACAAGCTGGTGTCAATATTTGATTGATTTGTAGGCCCTCTAGGTTGTGGGACTTGTGGATCACAACCGTAAGTTTGTGGTTGTTGTGGACCTCCTATGGTCATATGAAGAGTCAACCCTTGATTCTGAATATCCAGTAATCGTGTGCCTTTTCGGCCTCTACGTTTAGAACTAGAAGTTGCACGATTTTATCATAGTACCTAATTGGTGTTTTGGTAAATTGAATACATAAGCTAGTGTCTATATTAACGAGGAGGTCTCTGCGTGCATGTCTGCCGTGGGACTAGTGGATCACAACCGAATGTTTGCTCTCGTTCAGGTCCTTCTACAGTCATACGGATATCTATCAAGGTAGTCTATAATTTGGCTGATTTGACTGAACGTGTGTGCTTTGTTGTCTTCTATGTTTAATCCTCTTATCTGTGTGTTGATTTCTTATAGGTCTATTGTTGTTCGGAAGACCTAAATTCTAAGATTTTGGTCTATGTCAGTTAATGCTACAACAAGATTGGGTTGAGGCACAATTGGCTCAAAAACGTATTCCCTAGGCTCCCTAGGTCCCGTGATTGTCATACAAGATCATATAAACCTAATTGAAACAAAATAAACTAATTATGCAAGATATATCTACAACATATATATATTCCTCTATTTTTTGTATTTTTGATAGAATTTTGAATAGAATTGAAAGAGAAACTAATCTAATATATTTAGAAAATGACAACTAATCTAATAACAAAATTAAAACAAGCAAGATAGCCCGATGTAGCTACTTGCTGTGCAGTTGTGAGTTTATCCTAAATAACTAGATAGCTGATTAACTTAATTGAAAGATTCTCGATCCTACCTCAGAAGTGAGGAATGAATCATAGTTTCTAAGAAACTATCAATCCCCACAGCTTCCGTGCAATATCGAAAATGAAATTTAACTGAAATGAAATATTTCACTACTCTATTTGATATGTTTTAACTAGAACTTTGTGAGATAAAACCTGGAATTTGCATAACCAAAGTGGCAAATCATATAGTGCATGATTTTGTCACCTCGAACGATCTCCTCGTTCCTTTGTCTTCACGTGAATCCGAGAAGAGCGTGTATATGCTAAAGATCAATGAAAAGGTATTTTGAACAATGGCAGCTTTGGATATAGAGTGAATATAATGCGAGTAGGAGAGGGACAATGCAAGTGACAGAGCTTGGCATATGCAATTCCTAGCGGGATTTATTGCGGGAATACAACACAAGTGTACCGAGAGATTCTAGAATCTACCTTCTGTGAAGAACACAACCTGCAACTCTAATGAATTCAATCTATAACTGACACTACTCTACTCTAAACTAATTTGTATGAACAACAATGAACAAGGCTGAAGCAAGGAGATCGAATGGCTTCTAATAAAGCAAAGGAAAACTAGCATGGATGCAAAACATGAAAACAAAATGAATTCTAAGCAAGAAATTGAAAGACTAAACAATGGAAATGAGAAGTTGAGGGGCCATTTTCTTGAAAACAAGCTGGCTATTTATAGATTTCACATTCACCCAAAGGTAATTCCTATTAGAACTCTTTTACCATTAAACAATGAAGAAACACTATTCTAGGGAACATAAAACATTAATATAAGCTAAGGTGGTTGAGAAAAGCTGGTAAATGTTGAAAAATTACACAAGTCACAATCAAAAGAACATGCTGGAAAACGCGTGAAGGACCACCACCCTAAGTAGGGCGGCGGTTTCGTCACTGAAGGTCAAAAAGCTTAGAAAAAGAAAGGCAGAGGATAAAGTGAAGTACACAAAGCTTAGACAAGATGCTTGGGATGCTAACATACACTTGGCGAGCTTTCCTGGATTCCGAACACCTTGTGAGGTGACCTGTATCATCATTGGGGCATGTGTAACATCGTTCTGGCGGTACAGTACCCTACAATTTTGGGTACGTATAGACACCCAAAACAATATTTGCCCCTCCCGTAGAAATATCAAACATAGGTGAGTCTAACATGTAGTCTCCCATGGAAAGCTTCGATACTATGGCACTTTCCTATGTACTTGACTATCCCACCATCGCAATCATAACTTGCATTTATGGAGTTGGGTAAATAAAACAATGGAGGCGGGTAGCTAACTTACTATTTATGAAGTTATGAGTACTCCCGAGTCAATCAACACCATCACCTTCTATTTTTGAGATAGCCGATAACCCTCGAGTGTTTGAGGAGTACTAATACCGATAATGCATGACAAGAAATTATAGGTTGGTGATCCTCTACTTCATCGTCTACTGGTTCCTCCCCTCTCCTATAATTTCAACTTCCTCATCATCCTCATTACCTTCGTTAATGTAGAACAACTTCTTCTCGGCACATTTGTGTCTCGGTCCATATTTGCTATCACGGTTAAAACATAATCCTTTTGTTCTCTTTTCTTCCATTTGTTGAGGAGTCGGTCTAATTGGCCTAGCAAATGAAGGGGAAGAGATCACGTGGTCTCTCGGTGTTAATGAAAGGTGGCCTCCTTCTATAAAGAACTTTTTCCTCGCTCGACGTGTCATGATAATAGAACCGAGAAAGCTTGAGTGGATTAAACATATGTACCTTATGCTCGATTTGGACTTTAAGACCCCCAAGAAACATGTCATTTAGATTCTCTTTTGGAATATTCTCCACCCTTAAGGATAGGTTTTGGAATTGATGCACATAATCTTTGACTGATCCTGTTTGCCATAACTTTGCTAATTGACTTAAGTAGTTCTCTGAAACACTGGAACTATAGTGCAATTGCAACTCCTTGGTGAAAACTGTCCAAGTGACACTGAGACCATTCCTCTGCCTTTGAGCACATAACCATCGATACCAAACAAATTAGTCTCGGTTCAAGATATAGGGATGCCAATTTCACCTTTTTCCGATGGTATTTGATGTAACTCAAAGAAGTTCTCCATTTGATTTATCCAATTTAGGGGATCCTTGTCATCAAATTTGCGCATATCCACTTTCGACATCATGTTCCATGGTTGCGAATAAGTTGGATTCTGATTGGGCTGAAAAAATAATCCAACATGGTTATTTTGTCCATGATTTTGAGCTGAAGATCCTCCTTGGTTGATATGGGGCGGATTTGGGCCATACTTGTTTACCCTTTACATGTTACATGACATCATCCAACCATTGATTGATTTGTTCTGTCTCCTTTAGAGGCCATCTCAGATTGTACATTTCGCAGCTCATACTCAAGTTGGCTCACCTTATGATCAACTAAGGTAAACCCTAGTGCTGAGGAATATGTATTTACCCCTTCTGACTCCATCTCTTCAATCACTACCCCATCTTTATCTGGGGTTTTACCCAGAGTAACTAGATTCTTTTTTGCTCTTGTGGAAGGCCCCGTTATGATGTCAAACCTTAGGGTTTAGGTTTTCGATACAAATTCGGCCGAACAGGAAAAAACATAGAGAAGATACTAATACTATTTTTTTGAGATATTTTTGAAAATGTAAAGAACTTGAAAACATTCGACAATTTGCACCCTAGGGAGCGATTTTATAAAAAAACCCTAAATTTGTAATAACTTTTACAAAATAAATACAAAAAGTCTGAAATTTTCAGGGAACCTTACTTGAAATGTTTCACAACTTTGGTTAAAATATCACCCACCAATTATCTCTGGTTCACAATATATGGTGGAAACAAAAATTAGTGTTTTTGCCCTAATTTTGGCCCAGATCGCAACTCTGATACCACTTGTAATGAAATTACTTGTATGATTCAGATTATGAGAAACAATAGAACACTAAATAACACAATATTTTAGAATAATGACCTCAATATGCAATTAGAATAGCTTCGCCACTTCGAGGGGGTAACCTCTAAACCATATAATAAGACTCAAATGCTCAAATGATAATAAACTACTACCTACAATCCCCTATATATACTATTCATGTGCTATGGCCATCACTAAGGCTGACCTATTAAGCATGAGAAAGTATAAATGATATAATAAAATGATATGGCAAGCCACAAGTCGGCTACTCGTATCCTAATACAAGTAATAGGTTAAGGGCGTAACATAAAATCACCGAGGGGGTTCACTTGAATTTCCTAATTCACCAGGGGAGTAATTTAACATCAACCTGGGAGGCCATTGGACTGATTAGGTAGACTTGAGGTGCCTCGAAAGGGTAAAACTTAAAAATTTTGACACGGGGTATCGTTGTCATGCTCGAAAATGTCAATTTTCTTGTTGCATATTTGCATGAAAACATAATTTTAACTTTTCAATCTTCAAATGTGAATTTATGTAGAAAATTATGACACTATTTTTATTACTCTTAGTACTCTTTCTTGGGATTTAGTGATTGGCTATAATTTTAAATGTTGTTAGTTGATGAGTGAGTGGTGTCGGACATGGAAGGTTATTTTTAGAAATAACTCTTTTTTTTCCATTTTTCATAAATATTTCCACTTCCACCGTCTAATTTTATTTTTATATTTTATTGTTTTTAATGGATTTTTTTGACACACTTCTACGATGGTTTAAAACCCTATGGAAGGACTAGGATGGGTGCAATTTTGAACCCTCCCTTAAAGTATCATATAGAAATATATAAGAGATATATGAACATGAATTACACATAAACATCATACATGTAACAACAATTCAAAGAGAAACAATAGTAGACAAAAATAACAATATCTACGAAACGACCAGTTCCGCCTTTAAATTGTAATTGTAGATTGCAAAATTTGAGGATGTAAAGATGAGTAGATTGTAATAGGCTAGAATGTGGTTTGTCTATAATACTAAAGAAATCTTTGTAGAGTCCAGAACATGTGAAATGTTCAAATATTAAATGGAAATGAGAAACATTGAAAATTAAGTTACACGAAAGTAACCAATCCAATCAATGTCATCACTGTGTGTCCTAGATTAATAAATATAACAAGACAATAGAGCTCAAATTCATCCCCGAACTTGTATTTTTTTGGTAACTAAAATAACGACTTACTATTTGATGTCTCAAGTGTATTTTAATGCCTCGTTTGACTTAAGTCTTTACATAGCTTGCTCATAGATTAAAAGTTACGGGTAGTTCTTATTCAAACTTTGTACCCAATTTGGACATCAAGTGTTGGATATCTATCGTGTCATGGTCGTGGATTTTTTTGAAATGTAAGGCTAGCATACTGTCATTTGCGGTGTTATAGCGTAATTAATATTTTTTTCGTACAATTGTTAGTTGGTTTATAAATTTGGTTGTGCTCATTTATACAATCAAATCGGTGCATGTATAAGGATGTTTATGTGTCTTATGTATTTTGCTTATACAAATTCGAGTGCTCATACACCTACACAAACTAGTGTGGTCTAGTTTAAAGTATTTGTGTTCTTTAGATACCTTGGATGGGAATTTTATTTAGCGAGATAGTTATGCCTTCAAATATTTTAATATTCGTTATGCCATATCTTAAATGGTCGATATATTAAAAAGGGTTGAGAAGATTTGATCATGGAAATGGAATATTGTATACATATGTAAATAATCACCAATATCGACTCCACACAAAACAATGATTCAAGTTTAATTTGTTATAAAGCTTGGAGTCTTAATTTTACTTTGGATTTGACGTTAGAAAGCTTACTCTAACAATGTTCAACAATTAATCATGTTTTATCAAGATGCATATAGATATGAACATTGACACATACCAAAATTTCTTTAAAAATAAAGATCAAATTCTTTGATATTAGATATCTTGTAGTACGTGATCGCAATGCATTTCAGTTGGTATGCATATGTTACAATATTCATCCCATTGGTATTTTAATTTACTATTGCAGAGCCCCTTATTTTGAAAATATAATGCAATTGCAAGTATGAATCAAGATAGACATTTGCTTGTCAAGCAAGAAACATTTAGTAACCAACGAAATGAGCAATTCGATTATTTAAGATCCTAGTCTTGAGAAGTCACACTCCTGGGATCAATGTATGGAGAATCTCTACTTTGGAAAGGCTTTTTCTCAACATGATTAAATGAGAATCACACTGTATAAGTCTTTCATAGTACCTCCTAAGCAATCCTTGTAGACACTGAAGGAAATGTCTCTTGTAATTCCATAGAAATGGCTTTGAAATGGTTAGTAGAAATAGGATATAATTAGTTTTTCATATTTGTTAACACTTCTTTGTTGATTTATTCAACAATTAGTTTAAATTGTAGTTGTAGATTGTAATAATTGAAGATGTAAAGATGAGTAGATTGTAATAGGTGAGAGTATTGTTTGTCCACAATACCAAGGAAAACCTTGTAAACTCCAAAATACGTGAAACACTCAAATATTCAATGGGGGCTAGAAACAATGAAGTAACTTGCAATCGCAAGCTAGCCAATACATGATTTTACTTCTTTTACAAACTCAGAGCCAAAGAAACTTGTTCCAAGATTTTCAATTCACCAACGTGTCACCAATCCAATCAACACCTATGCTTTTTTGTACTTATTTCAAATTTTATCCTCTACAAACATAAACCTGGTGACTTCATTGCCGCCCACACACATTTTTTGTGTTGTGTGATCTCTATTATATTTCTGCATATTATTATTATATTTGCCATATTTCTATATTTTGGATATTTGTATGCTAACAAGTGCGATGAGGGCAACCCCAAAGACCATACTCAGGATCATGGCCCAAGAAACCTAGTGAATTTTGTGTGGCAGTCTAACTATGGTATCTTCTTCCTGATTCATCATCAACATTTTATCATGGGATGGAAATCTTTGTGAAGCCAACTGGTGACCTTCATTTTGCAGCCTCTATGGCATCCTGACAACAAACATAAACAAATTTTATAATCATTATTAGTTGGCGTCATTTTAGTTGGGTTCGTGTATGTGGACCTTGTTTTTAGGTACGTATTTTTCTGATATTGGAGTAACGAAGTTAAATATGGCCTACAATACAGGCTTTGGTCATGCAGTAAATTTGTGGTTTACTAGGAAGAATGCTAGTTTTTCTTAACAATTTTTCAAAATGGCCTCTATGGTCAGTGGTTTATATTGGTGGGTCCAATCATCTAGCCTCTGTCACCAAGATACACTATATGATTTGTACCATGTTTTGAAGAACTCAACTGAGAATTAAATTGTGTTTTTCTTTTCATTCATAAAATTGTGTTTCTGTTGTTTCATGAAATCAATTACATGAATAACAAAATAGAAAATTGAGTAGAAAAATTCATCAATAAAGCATGTTTTCACAAGATGCCCTCCAACAACCCAAATTACATATGTATCACAATAGTCCAAATGTAACATTTTTACATTTCTGAAGTTGCACAAATCAAGAGGCCATTAATTAATATACACAAAAAAGAAAAAATATTTGGTTTTTCATAATTAGACAAACCACTTTCAAGAAATATTGTCAAAAATACTTACTATAGAAGGCTTCAAAGTAGGTAGTGGGCAGACTGTAGTAGTTCCTCTTTGACCAAAGTGACTAGGTGGTATGTCTTTTTCTAGTGAGGGAAAGAGAAGGGGACCGGTGGTGTGAGAAGCCCGTGTGAAAGAAGTTAGACAAGTTTAAAGAATACATTAGTGTAAATATACATTACGATGCATGAAAAAGTGTATCTTCCATGATAAATGCACACCATAATTGAAACATGCCTTCCGGGACGAAAAACAAATTGAAGATACATAACATGATTTAAAACCATTTATGTTCTTTCTCATGAAAGAGCATTATCCGGTGTCCTATGTGAGACGGAAACCAAAAAAAAAACATTTTCAAATTGAGAAAGGGGTGCAAGTTTTAGAGGCAGAGAACATTTTTAGGCTTTTTCGTAACAATGCAAGCATAATAAGTTCTAACTATTATTCTACAAAAGATTTTTAAGTCATTCTATAGATTCAATATAGAAAGTCAACAACAAAATTTGTTCGTGTAGGTTAACATCCTTGATTGGAACGAACCTTTAGTTATAGTAGAAGACATCAATTAGTGGAAATATAAAATATAAAATAGACATCAGAAAATTAGTGAAACACATCAAAGAATAAACTGATTGACCAAAAAGTCCATCCAAATGGAGAGCTCATATCAATGGACAAATGTTGAAATAGGTATTGGATAAAGGAGAAAAAAAGTATTTGAGATTTTTGAAATTTGTTTTGGTTTAGCCCTCGTGTTTGGTGACTTAGATATACCAATTTCTTAAGAAAGAGATTTTGGAACATGACCAACCACGACTATTTTGTTGTTGCGATCATGGGTGATGATCAGTAAGTATGAGTTATGACCAAAATTACAATTTTATCAGTCATTGTGTATGGAATAACAATTAACAATCCTCATTTCAGTTTTAAGACTTGGACAAACCATATTTCAAACCTTAAACCATTGCGTGCTCTCTCACCGAGATACAATGCCTTTGCAGATTTGAGTTCATGACGGGACCGTGGATTAAATTTTCAAAAAAATTAGCTATATGTAATGGTTGGGAGCAATTTTTCGAATGGGTTGAACTTGGGTGGTAAAAGTACATGGTACGTTCAAGTTGAAGCCCTATGTTGAAATCCCCATGTTTGTTCCGACCTCTGTCATTTTTGAAATTTGGAAGAACTAAGAATTTGTTTTTTAAAACATAAATTTTAGGTTTATGAAAGTTCTAGAATTTGGGAGAAGATAAATTCAAAAATTTAATTGAAATCTTCAACAATTAACTTTTAAAGTTGAAATAAATGCAGATAATAAATAATTCACTGAGTGAAATCAATTTTAAAGCTAATTTGTTGATATTATGTCACATCATTCTTATTGCATGTTCTTTTTTAATAAATGTTAGCACACATGTCACCTTGAAAAAATTCACATTAAAATTTGTAATTTTTTTAGTGGAATAAGGCTCAAAATTTTTGATTTCATTAAAAAGTAACTAATCAAAATGAAATAAATTTGTCAACTCTATAATTTTTATATAGAAAATTGTTAAATAAACAAGAGCCGCAAGGCGGCCAGTTCCTGCCATGTATGCTGCAAGTAGTTTGATATAAATTTGATTAATTGGTTAGATGATTTATTGCTTAAGAGTTGGAAGGACATAAGAAAAATGGACCTTGGAAGTTGTAAAATGTTGTTGTAGGTTTCAAGGCAATTTACCTATTTGAAGCTTTTAAGTACTGCAAAACAAATATTGTAGGCTTCTCTAATGATCTTTCTAAAAATTGCAATCATAATCATATATCTTGGATATGGTATACTAATCACTTGAACATCGAAATAGGTGGCATAACAATTTAGCATATATATGCAGTATACTTTTATAATGTTTGGAGTAGACACAAAAATTTAATTAATATGTTTATAATTAATATTTTTATAAATAATTATTTTTAAAACCACCAAAATTTATAAGTATACTTTTAAATAATGAAAAGTATAAAACATATATTTATAAATTTTATTAATAAAGTAATATGTATTATATTTATTTTAAATAAGTTGTGTTTGTTATAAAATATAAAAATATAATAAAATAGTTAATAGTATTTATGTATAATTAATATACATTATATAATATTATTACTAATATAATGTAATTATTAATTATACAAATAATATGTTTATTATATATATTTTTAAATATGGAATTTAATATTGTTATGTGTATTGTGTGTGTTTATAATTATTTATAATAATTAAATAAAATATCAATATGATTATACTAATAATTGTAAAATTATGTTTTTATTTATGTATTATAATATTATATTATAATTAATATGTATTATTGAATGTGGATATTGTATTCTAATGTATAATTAATAATGTTTATTTATTTTTTATTATTTTAAAATGTTAGAAAATTGCTTTGGCAATAAGACTAAAAAATAGTCACATCATGTATTGAATTGAATTAATGATTCTCATAAATAGTGTCAAAATATGATATAAATGATAGGACACTTGTCACTTTAAAATTTTATCATCTTAAAATGTTATAAAATTGTTTTGGCAATAAGACTCAAAAATAGTCACATCACCCTTGAACACCAATCAATTGGCTAGAAAAATAAATATGTTAATTTAAAAAATGTTTAAAATTAGTCATAACTTTAGAATATGACAAAGCTAGAAAAAATAAAAGCTTCTTATTGGCCACTTTTGAAAAATTAATATGCTACAGGCAGCTACTAATAAATAAATTTAAACGTTAAAAATACAGTAATTAAAAATACATGTTTTTAATTGGCTCATAATTAAATTCAAGTGATTCGTACCTGCCCCTAAAAAGAAGTTAAACCCAAAATTGATTGCTACCTAGCTTTCATACCTTCATATTTCTGTAACTGAAATACGTATTTCCGGAAGACAGGTTAATGTTATCCTAGCCTGTAAAATACAGTCAAAACCCCTAAAAGAGGTCGGGAGGGGTTCGATCGCGTTCTTAACAGAGTTAGCCCAGAGTCGTACAGAACGCCGAGACGCATGAGGGTTTAGAGCCTGGAGACGGAGGAGGAAATGGGAGTTGTTCGTTTGAGACTGGCGAGGTTTGGATGCGCCAACAGGCCTTTCTATCGTGTTGTGGCGGCCGACAGTAGGGCTAAACGCGATGGAAAACATCTTGAAATTCTGGGCTATTACAATCCTCTCCCAGGTTTGCTTGAATCCTGCCTCCTCTCTTGTTTCTTGTTACTCTTAAACTCGACTTTGGACGCTTACCCTCAATTGTGACGATTATCAGTGAAGGACGGAGGGAAGCGCATGGGTATTAATTTTGAAAGAACCAAGTATGTATATTCTTGAGAGTAGTAGTATGTCTTCATTCCTTTTTGCTTTACCGACTTCAATGCTCCCTACTTGTATACAGGCAACTCTTTTGACGCAAATACATCTTAAATCTTTACATTTTTATAACTCTTTTTCATTAGATGTGGACACGCTTTTTGTTATTTGCAGTTTTGATTTTTTTGTATGGCTGAAAAATGCCATCGTTTGTGTTAATTTAATGATAAATACCATTTTGAATCAACTCCATTTCTCCAGGGGAAGTACTGTTTACATACAAGCCTGAAGGGAAAAATTATGTATAAAATTTAGAACATAATGCTATTAGTTAATTACACAGATTTATAATGCTGCCCGTTCATTTACTTGTTGCTTTATCCCTTTTGTCCTACCATTTGTTTGATCGTGCGTTCCTTCACCAATGCTTAATTTCAGGGTTAGCTGTGGAATCTTAAATGGAATTTCCTATCAGATTGCTCTAATTGAGCAGACAAACCCTAGAATGTGGCTATCTAAGCCCGAGCCTTCAAATTAGTTGCAAAGCCATGCTATCGAGACTTCAAATTAGTTGCAAAACCTGTTTCTTTGTGGTTGTTGTTTCTCTTAATTTGGGCTATTTGGCTAGCCTCTTACGTAAGTATAAGCCTGTTCATCAATCATACAAAACATTGTGAAGTGCATAGCTACCGGGCAGAGGTATTGGTCAAATCTTAAGCAACCTCTCACCTACGGGTTTCAATGCTCACATTCACCTAAAAACGTTTACACTCATGGTGCCAATGTTCATGCCAAAGTGAGAAAACCAAACATTATTTTTTACATTAGCCTGTAAACTTTTAGTTAATTTTTTTGGGTTCCACGCACATTGACCGTGACTTCGATCTCAATAGTCCTCCAAAACACCTTAAAAATATTACACTTTTACTAGTTAATTTTATAACCTTCGATTGTTTTCATGTTTTTTTCGAAATTTCAATGAAACTTTTGTATTGAAAGACTCAGTCATTCTCCAACACAAATGCAAAAATCTGTCATCAAAGTTTAGTTGTGCTAGTTCATATTTCAAGAGAAATATAAAAGGAACCATAACTTATCAATGGAAAAAAATCATTAGAAACTATTGTAGAAATGCTCCTCATGAAATGAACTATACGTCTTTAAGGCAAGGAAAGCCGACAGATGCACTAAATAACATTGAATCAATTAAAGATTTGTCCATGCTCCTTTAAGGTCACCAGTTTTGGTTTTTGGCTCTTCTTTTGGGCATTGACGTTGGACACTAAGCTTGTTTAACTCTGGAGGCTCTTCTCTCTTTCCTTCACCCTTTAATAAAAAAGGAGCCCATTGGCATTTGTTAACAAGGTGCTGGCCAACCTCCATTTCCCATTCATCCATTGAAATTTCCTACAAATTTTTGTTCCTTAGACTCTCTCTCTTAATCAGAATCCTCATGGTTCATGGTGTGAAAGGGCTTTGTTATGAAAATCACTTCTTGGTAAATAATTGCATAAGTTCCTAGTCACTCTAGAATTTCCGGTCTTTTATTTAAGTTTGCTTTTCTGGGAAAAGTTGATATTTTAAGATAAAATGTCTGAGATTATTGTATAATGACCCATTTATTTAAAAAGGGAATTAGAATCCCTTTTCTTAAATAATGGGTGCATAAATATGTCTCCTTTTAATAGAAGAGAGGGTAAAAGTGATTCATGGGCATGAAAGTTCTAAAAAGGTGATTTTAATGTACTTTTGATCTTCCAAGCCTGTTCAACAATCATACAAAATATTGTGAAGTGGAAAGTTTAAGCTTTTAAGCATTGGATGCTCTTGGAAAATATTCGCAACAAAGATTTTGATGTGAGGTTATTTTGAGGATGAAGGTGGAGTTGATGGTCAATCAATGTTAATATTTTAGCTAAAATGCCCCATTTTTTTAAATGACCGAGGTGTTGTATTGTATCCCGCCCCCTTAACATGTCGCCTTGGAAGGACCTAGTGACTTGGTGTAACCCAAAGGCATGCAGTTGTAGGGAGAGTCCATCACACTAATCCTTGAGTGGTAAGGCCAATGCCCTGGCCTCCCATGTCACATTTGAATCGGGGTTGAAGCCGTGATCTAGTAGTCACTAGTAAAATGCCCCATATTATTATAATATATCCCATTTTTTAAAATAGGGAATTGAAATCCCCTTTGTTTAATATTGGGTGCCTAAAAAGGCCCTTGTAAATAAAAGAGAGTAAAAGTGATTCACGGGCATGAAAGTTAAAAATCATTTTTTAAGGTGAATTCATGCGAAACCATATTAAAAGATTTTGACCTTTATATACAAGAACTAAAAGCTTTAGCTTTTAAACATTGGATGCTCTTGAAAAATATCCGCAACAAAGTTTTTGACATAAATATGCTTATTTTGAGGATGAAGATGTATGGCTGTAGTTTTTGGAGGGAAGCTTTGCCGGAAGATTCCAACATGCTTATTCGAGGTCCTTTCAAAAGTATATGACATTGTATGTAGTTTTCGGTCCCCTTAATTCCTGGAAACTCAAATGCAGTTATGTTTTCAATGAGGAAGTGGGAAAGTTGGAAAGTTTTTGGTAGGCTTGGCAAAGTGAAGTTAGAATGCAATTACTTGCAAAAGGACATCTTTTGCTTAAAGAAGCTAAACAATTTCACCCCAAATATTATTCTGATTCAGCTGCTGTCATGATTTGCTTAAGAAAAGTGCAACCTTCTTTCTGTTTTCGCCTGTACATTTCTTGATTCTCTTGCACATGCCCTTGTAAATATTTTCTATTAATATATGAAGCATATATTAAAAAAATGACCTCAACCAAATGAAATCTACTTACCAATACTTACCTTCCCGCAATTAGGACACATAGTGAGTGTTATCTCAACTATGGAGGGTGTAGAGCTGCTAAGTGAACCCAAATGATACAATATTGAAGAAACAATACTAGAAGACGAACTAGTAAAATAAGTATGCAAATCCAAATTAAAAACAGCTCATGGAAGGGTGCTAGGACAGGACTTGAAGAAGAAGGTTATGTCATGTTCGGATAACGTATGGGAGGAGGTATAAGTGGGTTGCACAAGTAGGACAAGGAAGCATATAGGGGATATAAGGTGTGTTGATGAGAAGGAACCACTCTAGCGGACCTATAAAAGGGAAAATAGGAATAATAAGCATATAAGGTGTGAAGACAAGCAATAGAGGTGGTCCCACAGGCTAGGAAAAATAAACAACTTTTGAATTTTTGAAAAAGATAGGTGTAAAATACTCTAAAATTCGTTATAATGGCACAATTGTGACAGCTCTTTCAGAATGTCTCTTGGAGCTACGGTTGCAAATTTAGGTAGGTAAAAGAAAACATCAAATGAAAAATAGATAGGAAAATCTAAGTAAATTGAAAGATGTGCTAAAAATAAGGAGGTAAAATGACATCTAACGAAATCGAGTAGATAATAAAGAAATTAAATGACGTTGCCAAGAGTAAATTAGGTAATAAAATATCTAATAAAATCTATAAGAGAGATCAAAGAAGATAAGAGATGTGGCAAATATGGTCATAAGGGACATCCAATTTTAAATTTTTAAAAGATGTGGGATTTTATAAACAGAGAATGTGGCGAAGATAATAAAACAAAAGATGTGATAAACGTGATAAAAATGAAACACCAAAATGGCTGAAACCAAAATCAATGCTCGTGCTAGATTTTCTCAGCAGGTAACACACTACCATCTATTGTTATGATAAGGGTGAACGGAGATGGTATGGATGCAGAGGGGTTATTTGCAAGGAAGGCATGCAGCTCTTATAATCCAAACTCGCAAATCTTTGGCCAACGCCAACACCAAGGGGGTAAGGATCTCCTAGGAATATAACATCAAATTGATACTTAGGCAAGGGAACTTGAGTGTTTGATGTTGGGTGATTGTTGCATGTGGATAAGGTAACAGGTAATATTGATTGTGAAGATTCATGAAAGCAAGTGTGAAAGGTAGTTGCATGGTAGTGGAGTCATGCTCAGTAAGACTTGTGCATTTGCGAAGGGAGGTAAGGTAAGAGGTAAGAAATTGCTCACTGTAGCTTTGACTGCTTGAAAAATTTTAACAAGAGAAATAGAACCCTGAGAAATCATCATTGCACTTGCATTGAAGATACAATTATTTGAATAAATCCATACTTTGCTCTTAAGGTGTTTGTAACTGACTGACTGTGTGGTACGGTCTTACGCGAATCAAGACAAGTTTTTGTGTGAATCTAGTGTCTCATGACTCAAGGATGCAATAAAAGGAATGTGAAGAAGACCTATAAGGTTAAATAACATTGATGGGAACTTGACAAGAGGAAGGAAGACCGAGGAAACAATATAAGTCCATAAACACTCTCTCGCTGTCTATTGTAACCCTGCTAGGGTGTGAGAACGGAAATATAGTCTAACTTCATTTGTATCCATTAAAAAGGACTCAAACTTTGTAGAAAGGTGTTAATATATGGGGCAGAGATGTGGTTTAAGTTTCAAAGAGATTGGATAAGGTTTGATAGGAAAAATCTTGACAGTTCAGTCCAGGTTATTGGAAGACCCTGTTTTGAGGGTTTTATGATGCAAAAAAAGAACAAATGATAAGAATCATGCATTCACAACTCTTGTTATTGTTACCACGAGTGGAGTAAGGTGGAATAGGGGTGATGAGATTGCTTGAAGCTTAGAGAGGGTGCATAAATGATAAGAAGTGAGGAATCACAGTCTACACAGTCCCAAGAACCTTCTTCTTATAACAGCTATAAGTCAAGTGGAGGTAAGACCTATGAATGAGTTGAATAAAGCTAAGTGGGGTGTAGATTATAGTGAGAATAGATTTGAGGAAGGTGTCATAAGGGAATAAGGTGGTAGAAAGAAATCTAGGTATCAAATTACCTTGAAACACAGATTTACCCTGTTTTGAGTCTTGATTCCAAGCAGGAAAGTTGCTTTTGATACGGAAATGAAGCATGAGAGCAAAGTGGTGATGTTTAAAGGTACAAGGGGTGATAAGAAGTGATATAGGACGGTTTCAAATGCTTCATGGAGTTCACAGTTTAAGGATAGAGTATATGAATTGTAAAACTCAGTTTCAGGCCTAAGGAAGAGATAACTAGACAAGCTATAGTGCATTGAAGGAGTTATAGGGTGAGCAGGGCTAAACAAATTGGTGAAAAGTGAAACTCAATATTGGGTATCTAAAAGTACTTTTACTTTCCCATGGGTCCTTGTATTTTGTTCTAAAAATGTGAATTTGTTCTCAGACAGACCTAGTTGGCAAGGAGACCTAATTTTGAGTAAATCTTGTATTTTGAAGGTGATGTCCTAATTCTAAGAGTATGGATCTTTGTAGACAGTTGTTCGGGCATAAAGGGTATCTTAAAGGGTGCCTGGTTTAGTGTGAAACCCAATATTACTCTCAGAACTACATGAAATACAGTCTAGGAGGGCTACTAGAGCTCTAAAGAAGGGCATATGAGGTTGTAGGGTAAGATGACATTGTGAAACTTTGGAATAACTTGTTTATGTTCATTAGATGGTATTGAGCTGGTAAAAGGTGGTCAGAGACATAAAACAGGTTTGAAGTGAAAATCTGGCACTTTTGTTGAGTTTGAAGTTCTTGAGTTCTTAAGGAAATTGACTAATTTGAAGAATCTTGCTTCCAAAACTAACTAGTTATTGTTTGTAAGAAGTGTATTGATTGTTCTCTGCATCATTCTGCCAGGGACCCACACTCATCTAATGATGCTGAAAACAACAAATTCTTCAGTTACGAGACCCGACTTTTCTCCAAAGTTCGATACTTGTTTCAAAGGGTGGTCTAAAGATCCCCTACCATAGTGGCATTTCGGACCTCTGGGATTAAATTATCTGAACAGATAATTTCAGCCACAGAAGGGCCTCCTATGATGCTGGTTATACTCAAGAGGATTTGTGTTAGATATCATCTTCATTTTTATAATGATTTTGATTGCAGTCTCGATACTTTGCAATTTTGAGTATCTCGTGACTCTAGACATTATAATTCCGTCCAATCAGTTTTTGTGCTTATGGCAAAACCGTGTTTTGAATATTGGCCATTATTTAGATGGGTGTTGACATTTGACTCGTAAAATAATGCAAAAGGAAATGCAAGTCTATAAAGCAACTCGTAAATCTATCAAAAATTCACAAAATCCATACACGATGTGGAATTTCTCTACATTCACAAAAGTTTCTACAATGTCTGTTTGGAAAAATGATTGCAAATTTGTGCCCTAGAACGTTCTGGTATGCCCACGAAAATGCCTTAAAAAGTGGGGAAAATGTGATTACCAATATCTTAAATTTCAGTAGATTCACTTTATAGTCTGGACTGCACTTCTTGTCAGGATTGCACTTTTGTTTCACCTTCTCCTATGCCACAGTCTTCAAATTCTCAGACAATCATAAAATGTATGCTGGGAAAACTATGAAATGTCTTCTGTTTGGACTGCCAAGCATGTGCTCTGAAATTGTGATTCATGCTTGCTGTCTTGATAAAAATCATGACCATAGAAATGAAAATTGTGATTTTTCTTTGCACCCTTCATGTCCTCTTGTTTTGTTTGCAAATACTGGAACTAAACTCACAAAGATAAATTCATGCAAGGTCTTTACAGACCAGAAAGATTGAACATGACATCCTAGTAAAAAGTGACTGCGTGTTTGAGCACTAAATCACTACATCTCTCTCACAATCATCGTTCTTCCTTCAAACTGACGTTTTGGTCTTTGTTCTTCATTCATCTGCAGCTCACGTCCTCTTCATAGTTGGTTCTCTGCTAATCGTGTTGTCTGCTGAAGTTTGCAAATTGTGACTTCTATCTCGATCTCTCGTGCCTGGCATGATGTTCTGAATTGTGCAACTATACAGTTTGTACCCTAGCAATCTTCCTTGGGCTTCCTCGAACCTTAAACCTCTTTTCTGTTCGTACCCTTCTGCAGGGACTTCCCTGAATACTTGCAACTTGTTGTTCGTACACTTCTCCTACGGCTTCCTTGAACAATTGGATTTGATACCAATGCTGGTAAATATGAGAGAGAGTGAAAGGCATACAACAGACATCTTGTGTGTGTTTGTTTTTATTAAGCGTAAAAGACGTTACATTTCAGGTGATGTAGCTATACATTTATTACTAAAGTACATTCATTAATATTTAGTTAATGTTTACATCATAATAACTTTAATACTGACAAGGCATTACAAATGAAAGGAAAGGAAAAACCTGGTTAGTTAACAATATCATCTTCTTTGGAGATCACATATACTATCAAAATTGACTCCCTTCTAATGTAGGTTTTCAAAAAATGTTAATAGGAATATCATTGCCAACTTTGTAGTAAAGTGCTATACTTTGTAGTAAACAAATTGAAATATTCCCATCTCCAAGGTTGCTTTACCCCCTGTTATTATCATTCAAAAGTGGGGACTTCTTGTATATGGGATTCAACTCAGGCTTGCCATGATCCGAAGCGAAGGATGAATTCTTTGTTGTGGTAAATCGATTGACTATATATGCTCATTTCATTCCCATGACTAATTTAGGGTTCAATGGCCATAAAATTCTTAAGCTATACTTTAAATATCTTATAAAGTTTAATGGAATACCAGAGCACATCATCTGTAATAGGGACCTTCTATTACCCAGATGTGCACTCCCTTGCAGTAAAGTCATTATCTCATTCTCACAACCCATGTGATGACATTCACAGTTTGACGATGACCTTGTTGAGCATAACACTTGAAATCATAGTATGGAACATATGGTTGGAAATGAACAAGAACGTTTTTTGGATAAAGCTAATATGAAGAAAAGAATATAGATGAATAGTGAAGCAAATGTATTCGATGTTGCTAATATTTATTGAAAGTTGATTCCTGGAAACAGTTAAAAAATAGGAACCCACAAATGAATTTCCATGAAAGTAAATATATATATATTTTTTGGAAATTGGTAAAATGTTGAGGGTGTTGAAAGGACCCACATCCTTTTACAAAAAGCCCAAAAGGCCAGATATTACATGTAAGCACATAAGATACAAAGACAAAAGTCAAAAAGTACCAAAATCCAAAAGAGCTAGACCCACGCAGGGGTTACATATCTATCATATTTTTCAGTACATTAACAACTTCATAAGTAGTAGCATCTAGATTCTTGTCAGCCATTGCTTCAGCCAAAGTGATGAGGTCTTTACAGCCATTCTGAAGATGTTCCCAAGTCTTGTCAGTGTGATCCTTCCAACTTTTGATAACTGTGAAGGCTCTATTGATTTTTTCAAGCACGCTGAGAAGAATTTCAGCAGTGCCAATATCAACATCAACAGTTGCAGCAACATCAGTAGTGTCCTCAGCAACAATTTCTTCAGAAACCTCCATAATGTCCACAATAGTATCTTCAATAGTAGCTCTAGCAACATCTCCATCAACATCTCTAACAACATTTTCATTCTCCATGCCAGCAACATCATCAACATTTTCCTCCTCAGCAGAGTCAATAGGCAAACCTTGATGGGAAGGAGTAGGGGAATCAGAGTAAGCCTTTGAAAGGCCAAGAAGAACATCAGGTATGTCACTATCATCAATAGGGCTCAGCACTTCCATGTTGGTAGAAGAATTGGGGGTAAGAGTGGGAAGTGGTTGGTCCGCCGATACCAAGAGATGGTGGGGGAGAAGACCGAGGGAGAGAAGCGAGGTGGGGAAGAGGCGACATCCCGGTGTCTCGAGACCACCACCTTTGAATCGAAGCGGGAGTGGAGGTTGAGGCGGTGGGAGGAGGAGCGAACAGGGGCGGCGGAGGGACGTGACGACAAGCCGAGCCAGTCACAATGGGATAGCGAGACAAAACTATAGGATCTGCGACAATTTTAAACAACAAATAGAGTAGACCTTGGTGAAGGAGGGGGCCTTCACCAACACGAGCTTGTTTAATGGAAAGGTTCAAAGATTGAAACAAAAAGTTAGCCAAATTTACCTTGATTCCATTGCGAAAATGGGCCAGGAGGAAAAGCTGGGGACCATATACAAGTTTGTATTGCCATTTGAGCATAAAATATCGCATAATTTGCTCAGCGATTCTGTCCCACGGTGTAGGCAGAGAAGCGCGTTCAAAACCAGATTGACATTTGTTAACCCGTTCCTTCTTCCTCAAGAAATCCCCCATCTCCGCTTAAGTGATCGCTTAGGGTAAATATCTCCATCAGCTCGAAGACTCGTAGCGGCGACAATGGGTTCAATAAGAATCTAGAATTTGGTCCGCCCCACTTTCACTTTCCCCTTTTTCCATGACGTGAGAATGCAACTAGAGACAATTACAGAGTGACACGAGAGGCGTTCGATGAAAGGTGTGACCCTTTTCTCCTGTAATAATTTCCACACCTTGAGGTCCTCGCGATTCATCACAGTTAGCAGGTTCCACTCTAACCAGAGAACCACCCATATCGACCAGAGAAGAACTATTGAGAAAAATAAAAGTTAAAAAGTAGGGATTAATTCAAGGCTCTTTAACTTGTCCCTTCATTGTTCCCCCACATGCCGGACGGAGATTGGACTATACTCTTTTATGATTATAAATCTCCTTCGTGAGAATTATTATTAAGATCTCCCCTTCCCACGCATGAATCCCATCATTACAATAAGTCATAATAATATCTCCATAAATGCTTTCTTCGACGGTGGGATAGTTAGAGATAGAGATAATGCTGACACTCAATAAAGCAAAAACCAAAGTGTCCAACTTAAGCAACAACATACTAAGAATCTTTAGGTCGATCATTAGCTAACGCTAGGAGAAGATTTTCAGGAAAATTTCCAATCCAAACCTATTGATTTTCAATTAAAACACCCAGTTCCATTTGGTCAGCCACTCTGTTTCCTTCCTTGTAGGTGTGCTGATATAAAATATTATGAAAGCGGGATTGTAGGCTTCTCGTGTCAGCTATTATATTGCTTATGCTCCAACTTGCAAGTTCATTAGAATTAAGAATGCGGATCAAGTTGAGGGAGTCACTTTCCATAATGAGATTACTCGACCCAAATCTAAGAGCCAATTCTAGCTCTATGATTAGTACCATTACCAAAGTTGACCGCAATAGCTGCCATTGGTTGACCTCGATCATCTCTAATGATTGCCCCACCTCCTGAGGCCCTCGGATTGCCTTTTACAACACCATCTGTATTTACTTTGAGGTATTTGCTCTAGCTGCAGCTGAAGAGGACGACTTTAAGGGGATCTAAAGCTGTTTAATCCAAGGCTCCTTTTGATTAAGAGTAATTTTTGTTTATGTTGTTTCCAGATGGAGCAATTTAAGTTTTCTTGAACACCTGAGACAAAAAGGGAGTAAATTTGTAGGGGATTTTGAGTCTGGTCTTTGAAAACTCTTCTATTCCTCTCTTTCTAGATATTCCACAAGGCATGGGGGAGGAGAAGTTTCCAAGCAAGAGTTGCAACTGGATGTCTAAAAAGGGTTTCCATTGAAGAATGACATTTGAAATTGTGGAAGGAAACACCCACGAGACCCCAAAGCTATTTAAAAGAAGACTCCATATAGAATGAGAGAAAGGGTAGTGTACCAACAAGTGAACAAAGGTTTCAAGAGCATTGAGACATAGGACGCACCTGCTAGGAAGAGGGATCCCTCTTCGTTTAAGATTCTCACCTGATAGAAAAGAGTCTCAAAAGGCCAACCAAGTATAAAAACCAATCTTGGGACCACCTGTGATGGCCAAATATGATTCAGAGGGGGACCTTCCGAACGATGCGGGAGGGAGAGATAAGCCGCCTTGACCGAAAACTCTCCCGAAGTAGATAGTGGCCAAATACGAGTATCTTCCTCCAGAGAAAATTGTAAGTACTAGGAGGAAAGCAAAAGCTTTAGTTTATCCAAATGGTGTATCTAGATTGCACGCCACCTTCCCTAAACAAGTAAATGCCAGCAAGGAGAAGGATTGGACTGTCAATATAACCCTTAATAGTTTTGCCATATAATCTAGTGAGGTGAGTTTTGATAGGATCCCAATAAGAGTAAGAGGATAAGGGTTTCTCCCTATCCACTAGTCTTTCTAGAAATCTATCTACTTGCCATTGCCCAATTTCCATTTAGTACCTATGTAACACCCACATTTTACACACGAAATATAACAGTAAAATACCAGGATAATTTTTTTTTGACTTACATTTCTCACTACACAACACCGCAAGGGCTCCAAATACAGAAACTTGACAATGCATAGTACACTTACATAAGTCATCCACTCACATAGACACATGACAACACCATATACATGTCGATGCCACACTTTCCCAATGAACAAATGCTAGCAATGACCCAACAACAAGAAAAGGGACCCAAGGATTGGCAAGCCCACACACATCATTACCATGATTACATCTTAATTACGATTAGCATTCCAGGAATATTATTATGCAAGGATAATTTTGTCCATTTTCCACATACATATTCTTCAATTCATTTCACATTCAACTTATTGTTCGACCATTTAAGTTTTCTCTTTATCCCTTATGACAATCTCCATAACTTACATAATTAAATTCCATATTTCCAATTACATACAAAGTTCCTAATTCTCTCGTTCTTATGCTAAAGGTTTGTTTCTCAAAATATGTTTAGTTGACATTTAATTTTACCCTCATTATGCAAGGGGACCAACCAAAAGTTGTCAAGGGAAAAATAATACACATCAAAGGAGGTGAAGGTTCAAGTTTCTCTTTCCTATAAACTTCCTTCCATTAGAAGCACATTTGTTTTCGTACTATGGTTGTTTTAGTTCCAAATTTGGTTTGATTCAATTAAACATTTACATCATAATTTTATTTTATTTTATTTTTAGTGGACTCTATATTGGCTCAAATGCCTAGTCCCACCAAGAACAATTTGTATCCATTCTTAACAAAAAGTCAAAGCTTAAATCTACCATAAGGACTTCAAGAGTGACATTATTCCTAACCTCAAATCTGATTTTACTCTTATATGATTTACTCTTGCATCACACTATGGTCTCATTATTAGCATAGTTTTATAACGTAAGGAGGGCTAAGTATTTGTCTAACTTGAAGATGTACAATGATTGGAAGAATTATAAACTATACATGAACCACAAGTGATTTGTGTTCAAGGAAAGATCCCATGTTTCTACTTACTCCATAAATGGTAAGGTTACATCGCATAATCGTTGCTTCAAACAAGGACTCTTAAGGTGACTTCCAAGGTGGTCAACACGGTGTCGGACCTGAAGAGAAGACATTCTCCTCGCAGTTACCAAAACTAGAAGGAAACCACATACTCTGGATAAAGTTGGACCATGTCGTTCCTAAAATATGGGTTCATGACAATGTCGCTAAACATAACGACTATGATGGTAAACTCAAACTAGGGGTTTTATTTACCTAAACTAGGAGGTTCCATTGAGTGTAAAGTTTAAGTTCATTCTACGGTTTCAATCTCTTCTATGGTAAAAGGATCACGCATGGAGACATGTTATGCACAGATCCTATATTAGGGTTGAGTGTTTCGATTAAATCTCTTTATTACATTTACAAGGTAAGAATATGTTATAGTGATTAATTAATCGTTTATTGAACATTGAAAATGCACTACAATATATTAACTTCAAATTCATTTACTATATATATATATATATATCAAACCCTTTTACCATACGCAACTATGAATCAAATTGAACCTGTGATTAAATGCACATTTCCTAAGATATCCCTAAAAATAACATCTCATACATATTAGCAAATTTCAAATATAACTTTTTTGTAACAAAAGACTACATTATACATATATTCATTTTACAATGACCTATATAAATTACAATAATAAATAATGAATTACACATCGCCTTTTTGCCATCTTTCTTGCATCCTGCAAAACCATGTGAGCATGAAATCAGTGATAATCGCTGGCATGGAATCCACCTTAATCTTGCATAATTAATGTTTTTCAGTTCCCCATTTACATATAATAATTACAATTTGCATTGAAATAAAAGGTTTAAAGACATGTATTCATTTCATTTCATTTCACTTCATTTCGTAACCAAGGAGAGAGAAAGAGAAAGGAAGAGAGAGAAACACCATTTTGTCAAAAGTTCCATTTCACACAAGTCACACTATAGAGTTTCAAACAGTTATTTACATGTGTCAAAAAGTTTCCACGGTGGTTTGGCAACCCGACAGGGGTCCTACAACTTTCTTTTACGTTTTCCTCCTAGTTGCAAAAACATTCAATTTAGACTCGGAGGCTAAGAAACCACTTTCAAACGTTGTCTTCCAATGAGCAAACACATTGTGGTTAAATTTCTACGTGTCTATTTATATACTAAGAGTTCATAGGAATTGACGGAATTCGGGAATGGCAAACGGTTTACGATTAGCGGCTAGTTTTCTAGGGCCATTGGTCGTAATTGGCCTAGTTGCAAACAATTAAAAGTTAGCTCGAGGGCTCAAAAAATCATGTCCAAAACTAATCTTTGATTAACAAACGTGCCACGATAAATTTCCTTCAAGTTTCGCCATATATGGAGAATTCATTAGAGTTGACAGAACTGAGAACAAGAAAGTTGTTTTCAAACGGCGACATGTTTTCTAGAGCCACCGGTCGTAATCGGTCAAGTTTGATCTAGTCAAATTGCAACCAGAGGCCTATAAAATGGCTTTGCCAAAGTATGAAGAAAAATGTTTTTCCTCAACCTGAAGGATCCAGACAATTGTCTAGTAAAAATACTAGAGGTTTGCAAAGGCGGATAAACATCTTGTTGCTTAGGGTTCAAATGGCGGTTCAAAACGAAAGCCAACTTTTCAGTTTTTGTAGCTTTCTACAACTGCAAAACAAAATAACAGTGCTCTAGTAGGGCATCAAAAAGATCACAAATGATCCTTCGAGATCAGTCCAAAATATTGAAGTGACTCCTCACATAACAAGGTACATGAAGGAAGCTTAATATCCCCTTTCGGAGTTAAGAAGGTTGTTTTACGAGTCTCGAAAATTGTAATTTATCTATTTAAACAAAGAAATGGTCAACATATTTACCGGAAGTCAACTTCAACTTGTCAATAAAAAGGGGTATTGTAGCAATCTAGTTTAGTTGGGACGTCGCTATATGATCATGAAGTGAGGGTTTAAGTTCATTGTTTACCAAGGAATATTAGATTCTTGTAAGTTATGATATAATGTTTTATTGTTTTAAAACAAGTTTATTTAATACAATCAAATATATGAAAATCCTTCAGTTTAAAATTTTATTCCGTTGCAAAAGAAAAACTAAAGAACAAAAATTATGAGAGATGAGGAGAGATGAACCATGCCTGGAATATATTTGTGTCCGTAGTGTATGGCAGGTTCATCTGCATTCCAGAAGGCGTTGAATGACTTTTAGCATTTTGTCAAACAGATTGCATGCATTCAGAAACTCCTCCATTTGAATTTTGTACGCATTTATCCCCTTTACAAACATTTCTACCAAGGTATAGACAACTACTACAACTGAGAAACCCACTTTCTGTTATGCTTTGATGGGTACATACCCATTTCAAAGCTCTCCTCTTGGCAAAAACTAGGAAATGCTGCTACAGATTTAGGATCTTTGTTTTGCACTTGCCACTGCCATTTGCTTGAAGTTCCCGAATCATTTTAACACCTCCATACACTCCTATCTGCATACCATGCACTATTTCTTCACTCAGTCCCATATTTACCACTTGGGTTACTTTGTCAGTCAGAGAGATACCCGTGTGTGCATATAGAAATGGCGTGTCTCCCTGAGGCATCCTCCTTGGCTTTGTTTCTGTTGTTTCAGGCATATGATTTGACCATTTGTAAATGGAAATGATGCTTCTTCCTTTGGACAACCTTCTTCTATGTTAATTTCGCCAGTTAGGAGATCTCTAATTGCATAAAAACATTTACACTTCTGCGCCAAACATGTACACTTCTGCGCCAAACTTCTACACATTCTAGACATAGTTTTTATCCCTATTTATGGTTTTATTACCTTACCCAATGTGTGCCCAACTTCCTTAAGGCATTCAGACACCAGGGAGATTCCTTTCTTTCTACAGCCACACCATACACTAAAAATGCCCACACACATAAAAAAAAAAAGAGCCAAGCTTCTCATGCATATTCACAAGCATTGTTGCAACTAGATCTAGTCTCTGCAGCTCCATCAAACATAACACTACCTCCCAAAAATGATATAACCAGGATGGAATGATACAAAACTAGGAAATAAATTCACCATTGTTCCAGCATGTCTTGAAGGGCCTGCAAACAACATTGATATCTTACATCGCTGGCCAAAAGTAGGCAGCGAGAAGGCACTAGCGAAGAGGTTGATTTAATCAATAATGGGTATGGTTTTCGAACAGAAAAAGCTAGAGCTTCGTTTAGAAAATTCTCTGGTAACGTACTGGTCATTTAATTATATGAGTATAATTTTTTTCCTTTGCTGCAACTGTCCAATCACTGCTAATTTTTTCAACATCAGCTTGGGTTACAATGTGGTTAACAACTGGTAGCAATTAAGGTGTTTGAATTAATGTGAAAGGACAATGAAGGGTTGATAATCCTTCTCACCTGCCACCCCTGACAGCCAAGACTCCACCAAACAAGCACGCATCCACTTGCCCACTCAAAAATCCACCTTCAATTTTTATATATTTTGTTTATTTTTTTTTTTTTTTTTGCTGGCACTACATTTCCTCCCCTTATAAGAGCATCATCCTCGATGCGACACAATGCCAAAGCTCGAAGGGTACGAAGGAAAAAAAGTCAATAATGACACATGTCGTTTAACAAAACAACTTGTCGGTACAAAGCAACCACAAGGAAGCAGACTAAATTTGACAATATCTTAAATTTTAATGTTTTGTGAAGATTGACAGTTTTATTTTTCTTTATTACTTAGTCTTTTCATTTAAAGTATTTATTAATCTCAACTCTCAATATTTCATTGTTTAAGATCTTAGTTTTCTTATGTTCATGGGTGCCTAATAGTAATTGGCCGCAGGGTGTCACACAAAACTCAACACAACACAACGACCCACGAAAAATCTTGCTACATACTTTCACGACTATATCACACCACAAGGCCTCTAATTCGACCATGAAAAGACAACAAGTAATTCACATAACAAATAATTTCCAACAATTATGTCATAGACATATATCTAGTACTCACATGTAATTGACAAACAGATTCATCACGTTGATACATATACAACGGGTATCACATGACCCAAAACCATGACTGTACCAACATAGTGCCAAGACAATATCCAATAGTCCATACCAACCAAGGGGAGCGTCAAACGTTAATCATAACGTGTAACAAGATTCACAAGAGTACTCATAATTCACTATACCAACTTCACATATCACAAGACATCACGAAACAAACTCCATATATCTCCCAAAGCATCACAAAACAAATACATATACCTCCCAAGAATCATGAAACAACTCCATATGCCTCCCAAAGCATCACAAAACAATACATATACCTCTCAAAGCATCACAAAACAATACATATACCTCCCAGAATCACAAAACAACTCCATATAGCTTGTCTGATAAAATCAGCCAGAGAATCCATGCTGTTTGTGTTGATGTTGGTCCCTCCCTGCTTTTCTGAAATGTAGAGTGGAGTATTGAAGTCACCTGCAATAATCCAAGGAAGATGCTTACACGTGTTATGGAATTCCAACAATTCTTTCCAGACTTTTTCCCTATGATTTTCCAGATTAGGAGCATAAAGATTCACTGCAATCCATCCAACACTGGATCCTATTTCTTGAAAAAACATTCCCAAGAAATGGGGTGTTTTGATAATGCATTCCCCAAAAAGGATTTTGGGATTCCAAAATGTACATATGCCTCCATAATTACCAGTGGAAGTTTGGGATGCAAAGGAAGCATTAGGCCATATCCTATGCAACATATCTTCTTTTAATTTTGTCTCCTGCAACATCATAATATCTGGATTGTGTTTAAGCCTGTAATCTTTAAGGATTCTTTTTTCTGGGGAGCATTTATTCCCCTTACATTCCAAGAGAAGAGCTTCATTTTTAGATTTATTCTTCCCCCTGCATGGTGAGGGTTCCTGTGTTCCTTGAGCTATATTTTGAGATGCTTCTTCTTGAATCTTTAGCTGAGTTGGTATGTCTTTAGCCTTTTGGGACCCAAATCTGTACCCTGTTTAGAGCTGTTTCTAGTTTTTTGGCTGGGCTGATTTCTACAAATACGATGCTGAGGGAGAGGGATGAGGAGAATTCTCTCTCAAAATGTTAGGATCAGGTAAAGGGGTAGAAACAATAGATTCTTCTGGTCTAGACTGGATGGGGATATCAAGATTTACAACTGTCTTAGGAAGCTCTCAAAAAGATGGTGAGGAAGGGGGTGGCGAAACAAGTATTATGTTCAAACAAGGGAAATGTAGCAGGATCTCCGAGGAGAGAGAAGATGTCAAAACAATGTGGAGGTCCATAGGAGTCTGCTGATTGGCCAATGCTTTCGAAGGAGTTGCAGAGGAAGTAGCCATCTGTTCAGACTGAACTTTTAGCAAGGGTGATGAGGATGGAAGTGGGTGAGAGACAATGGCTTCAATAGGGATTTCACCCTCCTCTTGCAAAGCATCAAAAGGGTTGGAGGTGCTTCCTTAGTGATTTTGGGAATGTATTTCCCTTTGTTCTTTGGAGAACGTAGTTGTTCCTTCCGAGTTTTGGGGTGGGTTTGGATGGACAATCCCAGCGCTATGGCCAATGCTTGTGCAGATTGTGCAAGCTTGAGGAATGTATTCATATTCAATCGGTTGCACCCAAGTTCCTAGATCAGAATGGAGCTCAATGGAGGACGGTAATGGAATACTAATATCAACATTAACACAAAACCTAGCATGAATGAATCTAGAACCAACTCTTGTTGCTTGATCTATAGCAATGAGGGATCCCATGGATAAAGCAATACCTTCAATGACTGCAGTGTGCCAAAATTCCAAAGGGAGGTCAGGAAGACGAACCCATATCAATGCCTGAGTCATGGTTTCAGTTCGTGGATTGAATCTTGGAGTCCACCTTCGAATGTAGAAGCCTCTCCTACAAAAAAACCAGGGTCCTCCCAACAACACCCTGCAAAATCTTCTTTGTGGCTGAAGGTGAAGAGAATAAATCCATTGGGTAGCGCTGCAATTTCCAAGGGTCCACAGGGGGCCCATTTGGTTCGAACCCATTTTCTTATTTCTTCCAATGGGGTCTTGGGGCCCATGAGTTTACCAATAAGCGACAACTCTCGCAATGCCTGAGTCGCATCAATCAATGCAGGGATTTGCAAGGACAAAGTCCCATCAACGAGCTTTGGTTGTAACTTCCGAAGTGGAGAGGGTTTTGGAGAGCCAGAAGTCACATTCTTCCAGGAGCTAGAAGGTACGAGAAAAGGGGCACAACAACATCGGGGGTGGGTCGGGGGCCTGCTCCAGCAGATCCGACATCAAGACAGAGGCACTAGATGCAACAAAATTTCAAAAAATTCGGCAGAGCAAGAAGAGAGCTTTATATTATAGTATATAAATTCTATAACTTCAATTGGTGCATCACAATAGAATTTGCTCAAAAAATGATGCATGCTCTAATGATTTCCTTCCTTTTAGAAAACTTTGGATGTTAAACACTTATATTATACTGGAACTATGAACTGGAGTGGTGGAGGAGCACTTTCTTTAAGTGAGACATGGGGGTGGGCTTGGGTCCTTAATGTCCGCTGAGCGATCCGCATTCGAAGCGCCCCGCTATGTTCCGCTTGGTCCATATGGAGAAGTTCGACCCCTACCTCAAGGTGTCCCCATGGCCACCTATTGAAAGCGTCCAATGAACTCAATGGGAATGGAACTTGGGTTGATGATTACAAACTACTTGTAACTCACCAATAACCCAAGACCTTGAGTTGAACTTAATATATATTTACTCTTGAATTTGTATAAGATATTTCATATAGTTTTCTACAAGGATATTTTTATGGTTTTGACAAATCACTAGTCGACGGGGCTTTATCTATTACAAATCACTATAAATTATTTTTAAAATTTAGGAGGCATTAGTTTCAGGTGTTGCATAAGGCTCACAAATGGCTTAATCCGCCTTGGTTGGCACCCTCAAAGTATAATTTTATGGTACTGTTATAGGGAATCTTAGATTAGCTAGACAAGGATTGTTATGGTAAAGTACATCGTGAAAATGAGAATAGGACAATAGAGAAGAGCATATACACAAGTAGGATATTCAAAATAAAGTGGATACTAGTATCATCCGAATAAATCTCAACATTATGTGCTACAATACTGAAGATGTGTGTAATGAGAACACGTGCTCTCATTACATACACTTGCACATAATGCATGTAGACTTACTATTGGAAGATTGAAAAATGCAAGTCACAAATAGAAGAGTTGACAAAGCATACATAGGCAAAAGTTGCAGCATGCATGCACATATACGTGCAAGCACACATAGACTTGGACACAGAAGATTCCCCAAATGGTAAAAAGACATAAATTTCTTCTACACAAATAAGGAACACATAGGAAGCAGCATATTGGCACTTTTATGCACTTACTAGGTGAATATTATCAGGAACATGTCCCCATTTATTAGAGTGAAAAAGAAAAAGACTAAGAGACATTGATTTCTGTTGGGAATTGTCACTACACAATTATTTCTTGTAATGAAAACTTCTTTGGGCCCTAACATGTCTTGAAATTTGACGTGTTTGGTTTTTGTCAAAGCTTTTGTAATATGTTGGCACCTTGGTCCTCTTACCTTGCAATATTCAAGGTGAATTGAACCACAAATCAGTTGGTGAATATCATGATGACAAACCTTAATATGCTTGGTTTGTGCATGAAAAACAAGATTCTTCTCTCAGCTCTTTTAATCATGAAAATATATGAGTATTGTGCGATGTGAAAACTCGGCTCTTTTAAGCATTTGTCGAGTCCAAGGTACTTGAGCAACGTCAACACCCCTTCCATACTCAACTTCAACAGTAGAGGGCAATAGCCGCTTGCTTCTTGATTTGCAAAGCTAAAGGTGGATATCCTATCATCCACATCACTTGCCCAATCTGAGTCGGTGTTCTCAGGCAGAGGATCACCCTTCTTGCTCTATATTCAATGTGAGAAGAATAGGTAGCCTAAACATATGTTGTAGTATGCTTCACTTCCGTCCAATGAGGTTTCTTGGGATAATTCATGAATTTGGAGACTAAATAAAAAACATGAGTAATATCCAGTTGGGTATGAGACAAGTAGTTCATACTGCCAACTTACTGTCAATACAAAGTTCCATTAATTTTTTCTCATGACAATAAGTAGTCAACTTATCACTTGTTTGAAAAGGTGTCAAAGTTGGTTTACAATCCTTCTTGTTGAACCTTTTCGGTAGGTGCTAAGCATACTCAGTTTGAAAGAGGAAAATCCTATCTTTCAACTGCCAAACCTAAATTTGAAGAAAGTAATCCAGAATGCTGAAGTTGGTCATGTCAAAATTCCTTTTGGACTCTGTCTGGCAGCAAGAAAAAACCACTATGGCAACTAGTGATGATTAAGTCATCAAAATACATGATTGCAATAATGATACAGCCATCAATGTGTTGCAAATAAAGATTGGGGACAGAATTTTAATGCACAACATGTTGCCTTTGAAAAATGATCAATTTTCTCATACCTTGCTGTGGGAGTTTGTTTGAGACCATTTAATTATTTCTTCAGTGTGAAGACAAGGTGCTCTTGTGTAGGATTAAAAAACGAGGGGTTGCAGCATATGTATTTTATTCATTTAAATCACCATGAAGGAACAATTCCCACTTAAATGTAGTAGAAATGGAAATAACAATCCTAACAGTATCAAGCTTAATAATTGGAGGAAAGATTTCATTTATTCAATACCTTAACAAGGGAAACCCTTAGTAACAAGTCAAGCTTTGTGCTTCTCAATCTCTCCATCAGATTCAAATTTTGTCTAGTATATCCATCTACAACCCACAAGATTCTTCCTTCAAGAATAGCCGACCCCCAAGTCTCATCCTTCATTAAGGAACCACGTTAATCTGATAAAGATTCTCCCAGTCAACCCTCCTCGTAAGTTTGGAGATACAATGGTTTATAACTTGTTCAAATGCAAAATTGGCCAACTCTTGTCTCCAAGTCTTTTTAGTGTCGGCCACATCACCAACATTGGAACAAACACATTGAAGGATTTGGACCGATTTGGAAGGTCCATAATGGAAAACAAGCTTCACTTGCAGCAGAAGGATTGGTATGCACAACAAGTGGAGTTGGCATAGACTTAGTTTCTTCGTTAGAATTTGATTATTTCGACATCAGCAAGAATTACAACAAGCACATTAGAAGATGAATTAATTGTTATGGAGTGAGAATTCTTCTTAGAAGGTGATTGGGTCTCTTTAAAATGCACATCCTTTGAAATGGGATGAGTTCGATTTCACCGGCTTCAAGATTCTTAGGAGTAAGACAATTTTGGTGGCTGTCTAATTCAAAATGTAGATTACACAACTAAATGCCTTTGCCAAGAAGTTGTAGTCCAAATTTCTTGGGTGGAGCGTACATCTAGCCATCTCTTCAATATTTTGATTCTGTCGATTAACCACCCCATTTTGTTGAGGTGCATATGGAACACAACGCTCACATTGGATTCCATCTTGCCTACAAAAGTCAACACATTTCATTCTGTTATCAGTTTGGGGAATGTTAGTGAACTTGTTTCTTAGCAAAAGCTTTTAAATATTTAAAATTCCTGTCACTTTGTCTTTAAGCTTTAGGAAATAAACTAAAAATAGCTTGGAAATGTCATCAATAAAAGTGAGCAGAAATTTTGAATTTGAAAGATAAATTTTGATCAGTGGTCTTGCAAGGTTGCCTTGCACTAGTTGCAAAGGTGCATTGCAAAATTTGAGCCTGACCCCTGAAAAGTTTATTTTTGGGTATAATCACAAGCTCACACAAAAACATCATACAGTGGTCGAGTCAGAACCTGACATAGAAGGAGACTTTGATATAAAGGTTGCATTCTATCTTCTGGTCAATAAAGAGTTAATTTTTGCATGTTTCTCAAGGTGGTGTGTCTACAGTATAGTACAGTGAACCTAAATATTATCCCTCTGATACTTAGAGGTTTTCTATTTACTGATTCACCTTGAGGAAAAGTGATTTCTGGGATGGCAAGGGGAGTTGATATCATCCTCTTGAAATCCTATTCTGTTCATTGATTCCTCTGGTTTCTCATTGCTCTGAATATTTGGTTACTGAGTACCTTGTCTCAAATAAACTGGCTATCAGAAAGAAATCTGGAATTTTATACTGGGTTGGTTTTGTGTACAATTTTGACTGTGTAGTACTCTTTTCCCGGCCATATCTTCTCTTTCAAGTTGATTTGGTATTGGAGGTGCATTTCATTCTCCCCAAAAAAACTGTGGAAGGATTACTTTCATCCTTTGACTAGGGATTTTATATAAGCTTTTGTTAAGAATCTGTAGCAAAGTACCCATAATGCCCGTGGAATACTTTTCTGGGAGTGTCCGTGAATCTCAGTTTAGATTCCAACCTCTCCCTATCTTTCTAAAGAAATTTTAGCCCAAATCTGAACCAATCCTCATTCTCATCTCTGCTTAATCGACCTCTTAGACTTTAAATTTTCAAGAAAGGGAATGGATGTATTCCTAGTTGAATAGTGAGAATTGCCTTTTGAATTTCTAGCCTGCCTTTGAGCACGTCTTGTGTGGTGGGCCCAGGTGCTTACTTGCCTGTTGATGAGAATTCGAGAAGCTTTCGAGGTGGATACTTGAGCGGCAAATGTTGGAAGCCTATACCCAAAAAGACTACCTATGAGCTTAGTTGTCGCATACAAATTCATGTTCTAATTTGTGGAAGATAAAATTTATCAAAAATTGGTTGCCAAAAAAATCAATGATGAAATTTGTGATTAAGTTTGACTGAAAGAAATTTGTGATTAATTTTTAGATTAAATATTCCAAAGAAAGATAATTTCACATTTCAAAAAAGAACAATAATTTCACTTCTCATTAAATAGCTATCATAACTTACTGATTGAAATGAAAATCTTTGAAAAACATGTGTTGGCAGCTGAATTACAATATGTAAAAAGTTTTCAAAAAGCGATGGATTAGAGTCTTGAACTTCCTATGTAGTATTGGTAAGGCCTACTTATTACTGAACTCTAAATCATGAAGAGCACTTGGGTCAATCTCATCATTACTAGCATCATCATTAGATTCATTACCATCACTAGATTCACCCTTATGTTCATCACAAATAAAGTCAGGGTCATCTTCATCAGAAGAGTCTTCTAGAACATGCTGAAGCTTTTTTCCCTTTGAAGTACATACATCTTTTGTCACTTTTCTCATGGTCAATGACACATTGTTGTGAACATAAAAAGATCTCCCAACTTTCCTGATAGCTTAATGCACTCACTTCTTGACTTAAGACTCAAATTTCAAAATGTTGCAGTTCAGGAGTATCTGCTCCATTGAATCGCCACCATTCATCTTCATCCATGTTCACCATGTCCTTTATTGCTGATTGGGTTCCAAATAGCCCATCTCCTCCCTGTATGCCCTCAGTTGCTTTATACATTTCGTGGCAACAACTTGATTAGGTACAAGCTTTTCCATGGCTGCATAGATCCCACTCATGACTCGACGGTAATGCTCTCTTTCTATGTTATAGAATGTCGGCTTCAAATAACATGCTGCGGCATGTAAATGTTTATGCATCATCCTCCATCTTCCATCACAAATTTCCCATATCCCATTGTATTCTGTTTCCACATTATTGAATGCCTTTTGGATAGTTTCTTTACAACAGTCCATACCCTCATAAGCCATGCTGATGCAAGGGGTGTCACCATCAAACATGTCCTTTTCCTCAGGAAGTTCTATGATCTTTTCAGGTTCAAACATGCCTTGCAGCTCCATATCTTCATTGCTGTTTTCTACAATAGAGCTGTTAGAGTTGCTCCATCTGCAATTGCATGCCCTAAGCACAAAGCCCTTATTTTCCCAAAATTGTCTGCATTGTTCAATGTTAGCTTCAATGCCCTTGCTATTTGCATTCCACGTTTCTTCCATTTCTGGTATATTCACTAAGTGTAACCCATTATAATGCAAACATCTGCATTTTCTCTCCATATGAACAAAAGGATTCTCATCTTCAAAGACAAAAGTTTGTATGAACTCCTGTAGTACCTAGGTCCAAGTGCTCCTTTCTCTTCGCTGCTCTTGGTGCATATACCATGCTTTAGGTAATGGAGTTAGTGTAGTTGGAAATATGTGAACCTAACACCACGACTCTATGCTTTGTTCCTTCTGGATATCCATGTAGTTGTGTACATGTACCTCCAGACATTGTCCAATTTAGAATTTCGGCCATTTCTTTGCGAACTGATTGAGTTGGATCAGAGCTTGCAGCATCTTGCATACATCTTGGTCTAGGCTGTCTTTACGGTGCATTGCCACCATATGGTTGTGCTTCCTTTGAGAGGATGATTTAATGCATCAACTTGCATGTCTGCTAGTGGCACATGTGCTTTTAGTTTGTCAATGAAATTTTGGAGGTCCTCTACTTGGAATATTGCGGCATATGCCTTTCCTTCGTAAATACCATCCCGCATTGGTTGTATCTGATGATCACGTTTGCCCAGTTTGCCATATCCACATCCAAATCTCCATTGATTGAAGAGCAACTTCCCACGAAATTTAGATTTCTAGATTTGGCTCAATATAGTCTTGGTTTGTTGTGGTGATATGATAGATTGTATCAATTTCGCACCAGATGGGCATCCCGTCATAGGAGACTTGTACCCCTCTGTAATTTGATGTTGCGAGGTATGCCAAATTCTAAGGAGTTTTTTTTGGAACTGTTCACCTTTGTTCACATCTTGGGAATTCTGTGCGAATGTTTGCAATTTCTTCTCGTCCCTCTTTGGCCTTTGCTCTCCAATTGCAACCTTACAGAAACTTTCCCATATATCCCCACCACGTGAATCAGGCTCCTTAGGGATTGAATATGTCTTACGTTTCCCTTTGTTCAAAGGAATGACGATTGTTGCATCATCTTGATGGGATTCAAGTTTATTTTCCACACTGTTGATGTACATTTGTCCATCATAAGCCCACTTTTCCCAATCAATGTTGGAGAGTGTGTCTCATCTGTCTTCATTTGGATTTCTTCAAAGTAACCTCTCAATTTCAACTCTCCTACTTATATTTCCACATTCTCAAGCCTTTCAGTGGGAATCCATTCACCCGCAGTTTGTGAGACTTGTAACCAAACTATAGCTTAGTTTTGGCCTTCTAGTGGCTTCCCCAGAGAATTAGGAATCATATTTACTGTGCCTCTGAAATCAAAATACATCGTTTGGAATCTCGTAACTTTGCTACGACAATGTCCATTTTTGCATCAACTTCCCATGGCTTCTTCATCTTGACATACTAGACCAATCTATCAATCCTCTCTTTGCCTTTTGTTGCATTTTCTGTTAGACTGTACAGAAGCTTCATGATATTTTGTGAAATATCTTTGTTTCACAGCAAGTTTATAAGCGTCAATGAAAGATCCCCAAATGGGACTCTTCGAACCTTAAGTGGATTCTAGGCAATCCCACACTCAAGTGCAAATTAATTAAAGATAACTCAGAATTTATTGCTGCAGATCTGAACTTTCAGTGGGGAAAAATGACTAGAAATATGAGAAGAGTTTACTCGCCTAACAATAAAAATGATAATTTTCTTACTCCAATGTAATAAGAATATATTAGCAGACCCAGAAATGATCCCCAAACTGATTTGAAGACTGTGCAACAATAAATATAACTGCTTCAGATGTTTTTGTATATAAAATTCCCCACAACAGCAATCAAACAAACATGTTTTCACCCTAAACTGATCTGTGCATATTGGCAGCTTAATATACATATAAAATCTGACTTTTCTGAGATAATATTAATCTGGAATTTATATCAGAAATCTGCAGATAATAGAGGTCTGAAACAGCACTATAAACCCCTCCAAAATTACAGAAAATGCTTCATTTGATCCACAAAAATTAATGCAACATACAGCAATAAGTTTCAGACCTGAAATGTCTTCAGAACACATCCAAATGGCCAAAAGGTGGGTCGCTTCATTGGATCAAAATAGCATAACCCAACTGCAATCTTTATTCTTCACACCCTGATACAAGATCTATCAACTACTGACTGGAAAGACTGAAAATACTCATGCTAGCACAATAGAATTTCCTGTGTGGAAATCCCTCACATTCTCTAAGAGGGTTTTCGTCCTCTAGAGGCAATATACTAAGGGTTTTCGTCCTTAGAATACTTTATACAAAAGCACCAGGCTTAAGATCAAATTCAGAAGTGATAAAATGATTATATGATATCCTGCCCAAGCCGCCCCTCTCCTTTTTATAGGAAAAATATTATAAAATCACCTTTCCATCTTCCAATGAGAAGAGAGTGCCAAAATACCCTAAAAACATGCCCATAGCAAGTCGCACTTTTCTCCTTGGGCAAATAAATATTAAATAGTATTTTATTATTTTCCTAATGTCTATTTTGGCCCCCATGTCAAGTCGCACTTTTAACCAAGAGTGAAATAAAATCACTTTGGCCATTTAAAAGACACTTTATTAAGTCATAATAATATTATCATAAGTGCTTTATAATAATTATTTTTAAATCGGCACTTTATAATAATTTTATGACTTAAGTCACCCTTAATCTTCTCCTTTGGTGTCGGGTAGACTAAATGGCCCAAAGGTCTTCGACCAACAACTATCCAAGAAAAAGAGGGACATTACGGATCAAGAGGTTTGTGAGGGCCAACACTATACGTTCCTATTGTAGGATATGTGTGATCTATCCATACACCCGAGCTTCTGTGTTTGCAGCCTGAGACATTCCTTTGTCATCGTGTTTGATAGGTTTGAGTAATTCTGCAGACTTATTGATCAACATCTTTTCTCTTTACGGCGTCGGATATTCATAATCTTAAACCTTGTGTGATGATCCATTGACATCTCAAGCGAGGTAACCCCTGTTCTCTCGGGTTACGCCTCGAGTAAGCGCATGCCTCTTTGGAGGCTCTTTTGTATGAGCATTTACGATATTGGCAATCCGCACAATTTTATTTTTGTCTTGTTACTTCAAGGTGGACAATCCTCCTCTGCTGTGTTGCCACGATAATCGACAATAAGCACGATGACCTTTGTCTCTTTGTGGGTTCTCCGAGGGAAATTTTGTTTGATGTGATTCAATTCTTTGCGCATAATAGCACGTGTTACACCGACAATATATTTGGCCTTTCTGCAAGATCAATATCCCCTTTGACCTTGATATCCTCCTTGATTTCAATATCTCACTTTTCGTTGGGGAACCCCAACCATGCTGGTGTTGTGAAGATGGATGAGCCCCATAGTTACCAGGTTCGGCCGGATTCTGTATGAAATCCGGTTCGAACCGTATTTTTTGAAGCAACCGAATAAATCCGGTTCGGTTCGGCCTTGTTTTTGCAGGGAAATTTTTTTTTTCCTTTTTTGGCATATTTTATTTTTTTGGTGAAAAAATCGGATGGAAAAAAATTTGCCATTTTTGGAAAGGGTCCGGGAAGATGTAGCAGCAAAAACTTGCATGTGCCATAACTTTCATTATGTGGCTCCGTTTTAGGTGTCGTCTTCTCTAAAAGTATATATTTTCTCGAGCTCTACGCATTGATGGCAATATTTTTCTTATTTTCATAAAATCCATTTTTGTACCTTTTTGGACCAAGCAACTTCTTGCAATCTTTTGAAAGAATCATTATGATGATGATGATTATGGTAGATGGATGCTTTTTTGTATGATTTGTCTATATATAATGATATAAGTATACAACAATATAAATTTATAATAATATATGTATATATATTCCGAACCGGATTTTTCCGGATTTTTTCGGATTTTTTCGAGAACTCCGTATTTTCGGATTTTTTTGCCCTTCCGAATTTAATCGGATTTCCGAACCTGGTAACTATGATGAGCCCATCTCCCTTGTTACTGCATTACCTTCTTGCTGCTGGATGTTTTGTTGAATGTGAATGGTGAAACCATCCTCGTAATATCCTCTTTAAGATATTGAAGTGCTCTGCACCTTTTGCAATCAGGAGTTGTTGAACGACAAAAAGTACAAGACACACTTTGTGGTTTTTGCATGTAGTGTTGAACAAGGTGACATTTGAATGTTAGATGACCTCATGTGCGGCGAATCTCGCAGTATTCATTGCACCAATCTCCTACCATTGTTTGTTTGTAACGAACTCTTCTGGGGCACTCATGGAGTTAAAGTTCTTGTCCACATTCCAAACACCATATCGACAGTGTTTGCGCCTTACCTTCTTGATTTTTTCCATTCTTCACACAACGACATCCTATTTAGCTTCGATTTTTGCTTTCACAGCTGAACTTTCCATGTTGTCTTCAATCTTTTCAACTCGCAACATAACGATCACTGCTTCAGCCTTATTGTTAAATTGTGTTTCTACAATGGAAAATCGAATCCCCTTGTGCAATCTTATACAAACCATGCAACTGTATCATTTTAATCCGATTCATCACATTGGGAAACCGATTGTTGTAATCCAGGACAACTTCTGGCTTCTGTGCAATCTCTTTCAATTCCTGTATTGTCTGGCTCACAGGCTCATGTGTCTTGAATTCATCTTGCAACTTCTTTTCACTTGATCCAACTTTAAATTTTCATCCTTGAATTTGCATATGAACTCCAAGGCTTGGCCATTCAAGGTGCCTATCGATTTGCACTGCTGTTTATTCTCATTTTTAAACCTTTTACTTCCCATTTCATGTCGCAAGTCACAAAATAATGCTCTGGGTCTGTGGACCCATCATAAGGCTGTAAGGCGACGAACATCCCTGCTGGATATGCCATTGTACCTGTGTTTAGGTTACTTTTACCCTTTTTGCCAAATTTCATTTCCATGCTTGCAAATACTTTTAAAACCGTGTTAAAATCTCCTTGATTTTTCCTTATTTGCCCCCTTCCCTTATCTATTTCTTTGTTCCACTAGTCACATCTGAGTATCAAATCTAGTAAATGATCACACTATTCTTGCTTTATTTGTTCTTTGTGTCTATCAATATGAAAAGATTTAGGGGATGCATCTTCCATGTCTGGACTTTTGGGTTTTTCGTTCTCTTAGCTGGACCTGTCATTATACTGTGCTTTTGGACTTTTTCACAGTAAGCTTTCTTTCAAATATCCAGAAGATTCAACTGCCTCCGTAAACTCTTGGTATTCTGATCAACTTCAGTCTCTTCGGTCGCATGGTCGCTGTCACTTAATGCGGATCTTTCTTCTCCTTGAGATCCCTGGACAGTGGGATCACATGCAGGCTGGATGCGACTGCAGCGGTAGCACACGCTTGGGGTAATTCCCTGAGTGGTCAAGGCTCGAACTCAAAGGGTGAATAAGCCAGTGCAAAGCGTTCTCACCTGCTCAAAATCAAATCAAATCTTGCCTGTCCTCTGGATGTACTTCCAAGACATTTTTCTCTTCCGCGCAATGATTGCATCATCCACTATTAGTGGTTCCACACTACCTAGGTGCTCCTTGCTAACTCCTTTTCCTAGGCCTTTAGGTTTCTTCAGTTTTCCTGCTTCCCGAAGGCTTTGTTTGTTTTGATTTTCCCATTGCTTATATCATCTTACATCTCGTTGCATCTTATTGAGCCTTTCTCGTTGTCAAGGTCTGCAACAAAGTCCTTTGGCATCTGACCAGGATGCTTTGAGTACCCCTTATTCACTTCCCATGAACTCACATCCCATCCTCCAGTTCATTCCATTTTGGCTTGATTGGCACCAGTTTTCTCCTCAACAAACATTTTAACAAATGTTGGAAGATTTTGTAAATCTAATGAGAAAATCGTATGCAGTGTCAAATATACATACCTGAAAACACCAAATTGAGACACATACCCATCTACAATCTTTATCCAGTGATCAATATCCTGCATCCATTTGGTGTCCAACATGCTCAATTTTGCCAATTTCTCCTCATTCCATTCAAACTATTTGTTTTTATGAGCCCAAAAACAATAGAGCTCAAGCCTTGGCAACCATCAGCTTGTTTCTTAGGGATTTGCACCAGAAAATTTCATGTCTCCGTAGGTGTAACTTAGTACTTCTTCCTTTGCAGGGATTCCTTATTTACTTGCCTCATGCTTATAAAACCTGATTATCTCTTCCTCTAGCAATCTTTCTGTGTCACGTTGTCCGAGTAACCATCTTAACATCTTTTGTTTCCACAGGTTGCGTGTTCAACCGGCAATGACACCGTTGTTAGTAACGATCTTTGGAACCCTTCAGGATATGCTAAAAGTTGCAGTCTAATGCTTAAGGAATATTATTCACAAGAATCAAGAACCTCATACGAGGCTTTTACAGCAATTATCTACATTGTTCTTAGATGAATGAATGCATACATGGCTTAACTACGAATTCAGACTACAGTGCATGCACAAGAAATATATAATATAACTTTACTCAGCAATAAGACAAAAATTAAACCTTGCAATTTTTCCTTCATATATTCGTAAGTGAAGTATATCAGGCTATGGAAGATAGGAAGATTATCCTTCGTCGTGCAGATCTTACAAATATTTATAGATTTACAGCTGACTATTCATATTCTTAGTCTTCGTTTCAGCTTCCTCTTGTTGCTATGGAAGTGTTACAATATAATTTCATATTTATTTCCATTCTCTTAGATACAACCGTACAAGTATCGTTTTCCCAATTATTTCATATTTCCTCAAATCATTTACGTACAAAATATATTCCAACTATTATTCCCAAAAACCCCGAACGTTCAGCGCGCCTATATGTAGCTTTGTTGGAGAATACTGTGGATTCTGTTTAGCAGATGCTACTTCATTGGAAAGTTCTTCCCTACAAATGATTTTTTTCATGCTGGACAGACAAACCCCAGGGCATGTAGACTCATGCCAAGTATTATTCCTTGCTTATCATGTTTAAGGCCTCATGTTTGGAACAGCCAGGGAACTATTTTGAGACTATTAATCTTCAATTACAGGTGAAATGAGTGCTGGTTTTGTCCGTGTACGTCTTTTTTATGTTGGTGGTTAACATACATGTCTTGCATTGGAAGGACCTCTCAAATTTCTCAGCATTCCCATATGTTGCTTTGTTGGAGAATCTAGTGGATTCTGTTTAGCAGTGGCCATTTCATTAGTCAGTTCTTGCTGCAACACTCGTTATGTCTTTCATGGCGGAAAGATAAATCACATGTCAGTTAGACTTGTGCCAATTATTATTGCTTGATTATCATGTTTAAGGCCTTACATATGGAATAGCTAGCAAACTATTAACTTCAGGCTGTTGATCTTTAGTTACAACTTACAAGTGATATGGGCGCTGGTTTCGTATGTAGAGTACGTCTTTATTATGTTGGTGGCTAACAAACATGTTTTGCATTGGAAGGACTTCTCAGAGTTGTCAACACTCCTATTTGTAGCATTGCTGGAAAATAGGGTACTCTGTTTAGCAGCGGCCATTTCATTTAGGAAGTTATTGCTACAACACTGGTGATTTTTTTCATGCTGGGCAGACAAACCTCAGGGCAGTTAGACTCGTGCCAATCAGTATTCCTTGATTATCATGTTTATGGCCTTGTTTTTTGAAATAGCGAGGGAATCATAAACTTCAGGCTAGTAATCTTCAGTTACAAGTGTTATGAGTGTTGATTGACTCTGATTCTAGGTATTGAAGGTTTGAAGACTTTAATATTAAGTTATTAACCAATGAAAGCACCAATGAAAGTGTTATGAGTGCTAATGCTATGGCCTAGAGGATAAATTTCCTTTATACTTTCGATTTGTTATTCCTGTATATGTTGGTGACTGATGCAGTAACAGTGTTCGACATTATTTTCATCGAGATGCGAGCAGGATCACTTTGAAAGGTTCTTGGAAAATATACCTACAGATTTACTAAAGGTATATTCAACACTGTTTGGGGCGATAGGGAAAGGTTGTCTGAATAAGAGGCTAATTGCATGCTTTTATCACTTTTGAAGTTTGAACCAAGCTAAGAGATGATGCAACTGCTTGTCGTGACAGTCTTTCGATACTTGCCTAATGTTGTGTGAATGATATAACAGGAGTCAAAATGTTAATGGAGCTCAGTATAATTTATAGTTGTATTTTCAAGTTATGCTAGCTAACAAGTTTGTCTGCTTTTGGGGGAGCCCTTGCATATATTTGAATCTAGCATTATTAGTTGCTTTAAATGTGAAAATAGGTGGTTAGTATTAACATTGGCTACAAGCCTACAAGGAAGATGATTCTGTTGATTTGTCATTTATGACGATCATTTTTCTGTATATTCTCTGTTACCCATGTATAGATTAGTTTAACTCTCAACTACACGTTATATTCATTTATTCATATAGCCTGTTTTGAATAGCATTTCCATGCCCGTTTAAATGAATAGTAGCCATGTGGCCTTGAGGGCTGTTGGTACAGTGGTAGGCAGCTGGGCTGACATATTGTTGGGTCACAGGTTCAATTCATGCTGGTGACTCCCTCATAAATATGCCACCATACATTAACAAATAAAAAAAAAAGAATAGTTTGCATCCTTCATGTTAATAGCCTCATTGATATCCATTTTTGATTTTTGTATTATAAAAACAAAGAATTTACAGTGCCATAATTTAGTTCTTTTACAAGTTAATGAATTAAGGTTTGAATTTCTTGGCAGGTACTGGCTGTCTGTTGGTGCTCAACCCTCAGATCCAGTTCAACGCCTCCTTTTAGAGCAGGACTATTGCCACCCCCTCCAATGCTTACACTGCAGCGGAAAGGCGGCGCTCGTGATGAACGTATAATTGATCCTCTGACAGGTCGAACTGTGGCTCCTGAAGAAGATATAAAGCATATTTCTAATATGAAGGATGAAACTTCCATTTGAAACAGGTTTAGAAGTTTGACACTGTTTATGGGTTTTTAAATTGCTATTAGCACGGGTATAGTTAGTTTCTTGGTCTGTGTAAACTGCAAAAGGGCCTGTCTGGTATTTGTATATGTAGTTTGATTATAGTTAGTTGAGTAGCGTAGCAAAGAACAGGTTATGCTCTTCTGGTGGTAGTTCCTAAGTGACTGTTTGAAAGTGGGGTGGCTAACGAATCAGCAAAATCTGTTTATTATGAAGGTTTTAAGGATGGAGCTTTTGAAATCTCATTTTCCCTGGATAAGAAACGGGAAAATGTTTGTCAAATTATGGGCTGATTTCTTTTTAAAAGGTGGGGTGGACAGAAAAGTTTCTCTTCATCTAATTAAATAGTCTATAAATGGCTGTTACATAATGACATGTAATAGTTAAAAATTCCGTCTATGGAGACTTTCCTTTCCATGGCAATTGATGAGCGTAAACATGATTCAGCAATTTTTGTTCTATTAGCTGATAAGATTCTTAAGAAATAATTTAAAAAATTTGTTTCATTTTTTCATTGCTAAGAGAACATCCATCAGAATCTTCACATGTTTATTTAACCCGGTTTTGATCTCTGCTATATATTGGCATTCAAGTTTCAAGATTTAAGATAGTTTTTATGTAGATTTGCAGTATATGAACTTTCAGAATAAAAAAGAAATCCACGATTGTGAATGCAGAACTGCTTTTTGCATTATTCGAGGGAGAAGTTTGTTTTTCTTTGAATGGTCAGCTGGTCCAATTTTGAGCATTTTAGGTTAGATAGTTTCCATGCATATTCTATTCTAGTTGCTTACAGACGTGTTATATACTTCAAACATAAATGCACATGAAAAGTTTTTTTAATGAAGTTTCTTAATGGTATTTTCAGTGCAGTACTTTATGACTAACTTAAACATCAATTCTGAAAAGGAGTCTTACAATTAAGTAAACTTTAAAAGGGAGTCTTACTATAAATAATTTTTCGAAGCAAAGTCTTGCAATGTGTACATTAGTAAACGTATAGAGAGATTTATTATGCAGCCGAATACAATCCCAAATTGGGAATATTCACACCGCATGCAAAGAAGGCAACAGGTGGGCATAAGCTGCTACACGTGGAGAACTTCATATAATCTTTAACCTAGCTAAGAGATGTGTATACAAACATTTTCCTAACAAAGCTTGATTGTTAAACGGGACATGGAACTAATAAGTACAATGTGTTCCTTATTTACTGTGACATCTGGCCTGTTAAGTTCGAATCTCGTAGACAGACAAGCTCTTCTAATATATGGTACTCAATTTCTTTTTCCATGGCTTGCAATAGTCAAAAGAGGTGCAAGGCATGTTCCCAAAGAAATGTGGAGGATAATGTTGTACATAGTTATAGAGATGCTTATAATTATCATAACGTATAATTTAAAAAAATCTCAGATGTAGCTGTAAATATTCTGAACTTTAAATTTTATAATGTTTTTAATATTAATTCTTAATAACATTATTGGCAATAATTATTATGAACTTCAAAGTGAATAACAAATTTCTAATATTAAATCCCAGTAACATTATCTGCAAACTCACAATTTTTTCTCAAATGAAGGCCTAGCATCAAACATACCATTTTGGTGATTTGAACTAGATAACCAAAATATGGAAATTAATGTCATTAAGATGGAATTTATTAATGAACACTGCACATAATTTAGTGGCAACCATGAATTTACAACAAGACCTTAGATTGACATGTCAATACATAGTAAAAAAGTTGTAAATGAGAAATAATTGCAAAGAGCCTTTCTAGCTTCCATGATCAATAGTCTACTTTTCTTATTACATATTGTGTGTTCAAATTTGTTGTAACAAAATAATTTTTTTAAAGTTAGTATATGTCAAAATCAAATTTGATCTCTAGTCTTTATTAGAAACGAATTTAATCTAGTCTCTGTTACAACCAACTCTGAATTTAATTTCACTTAAACATTTGAATTTAAAATCGGTTTTGAATTTAAAATCACTTTCAAATTTGAATTCAAAATTTAGAAATTGAACAAAATATTTTTAAGTTCGTTTAAAATTTGAAGCTTTGAATGCCATCTTTTGAGTTAATTTAACTAAAGTATTTGAATTTTATCTGAATTTAATTTAACTTAAACATTTGGACTTGAAAATGCTTTTGAATTTGAATTCAAAATTTAGACGTTGAACAAAATATTTTAAAGTTTGTTTTAAATTTGAAGCTTTGAATGTCATCTTTTTAGTTGTTTAAACTTATAAAATTTAACTCAAGTTTTTGAACTTTAACTCACTTTTAAATTTGAATTTAAAATTTTAGAGTCGAAGAAAATATTTGACTTTGTACTTGAGCTATTGATTTGAAATTTTGAACTTCTCCTATTAGATGAACTCTTAAATTTAAATTTTATTATGAAATTTGTAATTTAATCCTTTAAATTTTAAATTAAACACAGTTTTAAATCTGAAATATTATGCTTAAGAAATAACTTAAATACATTATTAAATTACACCTATCTACGATGAACCGTGCCGTATATCTGAGAGGATCCTTTGTTTTCTTGTTTCCTTTAATATTGTTTTGCGGTTGATTTGTATCTAGCCGATACAAGCTTCTAAAACGTGGACATTTTGCTTATGGAAAGTATTGTATGCATTTAGTATCATGCATATATAGTTAGAAACGAGGACATCAAGTGTCTTTCAACTAGCAATTGTAAATGAATTGTACGATGGAAACGCCAAAGGGGTTCTTTTAGAAGAGTCATATCGGAGGGAGAAACAATCAGAGAAGCAAATGGGTGGAGAAAAAAGGGTAAGAAGGTGGAGAAGTGTGAGGATGGCGATAGCATAAAGGAGAAACAATTTGAAACCAAAGTGTATAGAAATGACAAGACATTTATGTCAATCCTTTGAGGAAACATGGGTTGTTGTCTTGAACGATGCAGAAACCACCTAAAGAGATATTTGTCAATGTAAGGAGTGGTAGAAATGTTTTACGGAAGTGAAAGTGTATTTGTAGTTTTAGCCCTTGCATAAGTATAGACAGGAGGATGTGCGGTGGAAGCAACTTCGAAGGTGGCGATCTCATGCAAAATTGTACTCATCAGCAATAGTGATGGCATCGTCATTTAACAAACACCGGGAAAAGGGACAGGTGAGGCATGCTAAGGATTTTGATTGTATAGGGAAAGTAATCATCAACATGGGACATGCAAAGCCTCCCTGTGAATTGGGTTCGGGATAGAGGAAACAATGTGAAGAAACCATGGCAAGGGGGAAAGAGTCATTGAGTATTTGAACGTTGTTATTGTGAAGATAGAGGTTGAAATACACAGAGAGGAGAAATTTTTATTACTATATTTATAAAAATGGAGGTTTAAATGTGTATAAAGGTCAAGGATTTTACGTTTTACTTATTCAAAAATTTGTGCAAGCATGTGTTTATTTTTGGCTAAATTTATTCATGGAAACACATTGTGCGCATGTTTTGAAATCGTGACGTCATGGATTTGAAATCCAACATTTAATTCTCACACAAAATGGCTATATAAATAGATCTTCTCTCTATCTTTTTTTGTCATCATCACCACACTTTGAATTGTATTAGATTTCCAAAAGACTATATATCACACACCATGTATAAAATTTGTATGTCCCACTACAAAATTAGAAAAACGATAGAGGACGAGGAGGAGAAATAATATCAATGACGTGAAATAAAAAGAAAACAATAAGGTAATACAAGCATATGCATTTTTAAAAAATGCAAAAAAATGCAAAAAAATATACAATAGCTTTTTTACATTAAACTTCACTTGGAAACGTTAAGGAATTTATGTGATTTATGTTGTATTTTTTGAAATTATGGTTTTATTAAAAAACTTTGGGGAGAAAAAAGTAAACAAGGATTACTTATTAGGTTGAAATTCATCAAAAAGTTGAAATTGCACAACTTGTTATGTTGAATGTCATTAGAAATTTAAGTGAGATTATGACATACGACCTATAATTCCTAAAATTAGAGTATTGTGAGAAGCTTGATTTGTGGAGCTATAAAGGAAAAAGAAGGCTGCAGGATAGCCTATCAGATCAAATTTCTTTGTGTATCGTGGAGGATGGCATGCAATATAAATGCAAGATAAATCATCGAGTTTCCTACTCGTAAGAGGATTTGAAATAATAGAGAATCTATATAGCGGGTGGCTTTATAAAGGAATTAAAGGAGGTCACCGAGGAAATTGTTGCGACTTCGTCATATGGGATGGGAGGTTTTATGGATCAAGCATTTATGGTGTAGGGTTGTATGGAGAAGAACGCGACATGGGTAGAGAAAACAATAAGAAGAATTCGTGGGAATAGGGGTAAGAATCAATGTTAGTGGGGTAGAGGGGCAAGCATGCAATCGTAATCCGTTGGAGCATTTGACAGTTTGGGAAGGTTAAGGCTAGGGCCTTATGGAACTTATACTTTGAGGTAGGGGGCTATGACTGGGATATAGGGGGCTACCACTGTAGGATGCGATAATACATCCAACATGACCGATGTCACACCCAAACGGTTGCCCTCCCCTTTATATTATTTTGAGTACGCCTTCAACGTATTTGTAATGGTTCACCGAGTTTTGTGGCGGGATTCAATCATCATATGTAAGTGAATAGGGGATGCTAAGACTACCACCAAAAGAGTGAAAACCAAACATTTTGTTCACCAACAAAATCTCGATAAAAACCAGTTGATATATTCGTGGGAATGGCGAGCTTATGTTAGGATAAAATTCAATATAGAAATTAACATTCCCCCTGTCGCATGCGTGAGATGCCATGTTTGACATAAAGAAAATTAAAGCGTTGAATCCTAAGGCTACCATTGTAGGATGCGATAATACATCTAACATGACTAATGTCACACCCAAACAGTTGCCCTTCCCTTTATATTATTTTGAGTACGCCTTTAACGTATTTGTAATGGTTCATCGGGTTTCAGTGGTGGGATTCAATCATCCTATGTAAGCGAATAGGGGATGCCAAGACTACCACCAGAAGAGTGAAAACCAAACATTTTGTACACCAACAAAAATCTCGGTAAAAAGCAGTTGATATGTTCGTGGGAATGGCGAGCTTATGGTAGGATAAAATTCAATATAGAAATTAGCATTCCCCTGTCGCATGCGTGAGATGCCATGTTTGACATAAAGAAAATCAAAGTGTTGAATCCCAAGGCCTTGTGCACACTTGAAGGCTCTGGCATAGTGATGCAAACTGTGAAGAAATCAGAGCCTTATTTATGCCACACAGTGGATGTCATGACATTAGAGACCAATTATTATCGTTCCTCGAAGGCTTTTAGTCCCACATAGAACACACTCTTCAGACATTAAGCTACAATGAAAATGTATTCATAAGGTAATTATTTATATGTTTGAATCTGAAGATATTACATTGCAATGACTTGAAATGCAGTAAAAAACTAACAATATTGAAAAAAATTAATTACTTTTTTATTTCCCTGGAAAATTTTTGGTCTCCATCATGAAAATTTGACAACCCCCCTCGGTAAAATATTTCACAGGTCACCACTTGAATACAAAATTCACCAATCGTACAAATTGTTACTACCACCAATTTTTTTGTGGTTTTCAATGTTTTACTAAAACCGCATGCCTGTAACCTATGGGCGAAAAATTAGGAGTGACTTGAGTGAATGTGTAAATTTGTCAAGCGGTGGACTGCAATGTAAATATGGATGCAACGGTCTCCACCCTTGGATTTCAACGCATGTCCTTCAACCTACTCATTACGTTGATTCCCTGAAATTTGTTAGTCTTGGCAAGCCTCCACTTGTATACATTCTAACTATATATGCCTAAGATAAATAACCGAAAATGAGAATTTTGGGCGAGTCCAGTTCCACTACCCACTAATTGAGAGGGCTTGAAGTAAGTATTCTAACAAAAAAGAGGGAAAAAGCATAGCCATATGCTTCACAATAGAGAGGCAACGATAAAGCTAAAATACAAGACAAACAAAAGAATAGAGGCGCGAATAGAGTAATGGCTGCACAAGGTGTGTTTCTTCCACCAAATTAAAAAACCATAGGAATCCGATTAATAAAAATAAAGCGAAATGTGGAGACAAGAATGCATACACCATTTCCGGCACCCAAAATGAATAGCTCACAAGTTGAGGCAACGTTTACTTCCGAAATAGATTTGTTTATGATGATTTACAAATGCAAGGGAACAAGGTGATTGACAATCCGGTCCATATCCTCGCCCACGACTTTGAATTACAAAGATTTTGGTAGATGTAAGGAGTCGTGTTTGACAGCTAGGATTGAGCTCTTGACCTTTCACTTTATATATGAAAAACTACAAGTCATTATTTTCTTGTTCTAAAAATGAAAAATAAACATTGTCACATGGAAGGAAAATGTGTATAATGGATACAATTCTAGAACTCAAACACACAATCAAATCAATCACCGTTATGGAGAATAATCAAATCATCATGTCTTGTTTATTTTTATTATCTCCCTCTTTATTAAATAGAAACATATTAACATTAATTTATTATCTCCCTCTATATTAAATACAAACATATTTTCATTAATTTATTATCTCTCGCTTTACAAACATATTAACATTAATTAGAATTTGATTTCTTAAAGTATCATTTATTTCTCTACATGTTTGAACAAAATGGGCAATGTATAAATGATTATCATTTATTAAAGTGTCTTTTTATGATCTATAGATGAAGTCTTAAATAAACAAGACCATGAAATGACAAATTGTTCTGGAGTAAACATTGTGAGTGGGTTTCAAACATGAAATCTATTGGATTTTCCCCATTTTTCTTTGATCTCTTTAAAAATATAAATTGCACTTGTGTGAATAATGCGAGTGAAACCGATATGATGAAGTGGAGCATCAATAATGTATATTATTTGAGGCTAGGAACAATTTGAGGTATGGAATATGTGTGGGACATTAAGTATTTAATTCCCAAATTTTTCTTTCCGACTTTCCAGTCACATCTTCTTCCTATCTAACAAATTAAATGTCATTCGATCAAAAACTTGTCAATATAAAAAATAAAGTTACATTGCACTCAACAATTGCTTCTTTCTCCTTGTTTAGTGAGTGGTCGTCCCTTCTCAAAATAATGTTACATTGCACTCAAATCTCTATCTTCACTCCGTTACACTATGGTTACATTTCAATTAAGTACTCCACTTTCAAATCCTCCTCCGCATAAGAAACAATGAATTCATTTACACCTATCAACATTCCTTGGGTGCGATTGGTAGTTCTGTTTGTATTATCCTCTTACATTTTATTGCTAAGTGTTACCCATAGGAACAATTTAATACTAATGATATGAAACATTACGATCAATTTTTATTTTCAAGGTATCGTTAAGTTTTAAACCTAAACCTCAAAACCTAAACTCCTAAAATTTTCTCGAATTTCAGATTGGAACAGAGAGTTGCAGCAGTAATGGCTACCATGCTAGATGTTGTTCGAATGGCAGCAGCACGAGAGACAGGGGCAGAGGCAGATGCAGAAGCAGAGTCAGCGGCGTGGGCGCACTCTTCTCTCACTCTCAATGCCGAAGCCGTCATCTGCACGCTTCTCCTTTCTGCATCAGAAGAAAAACCCTCCGATACAGATGTGCATTTGAGGAAGCTTCCTGCCTGGAAAATCCATGATAAAGACAACCAAATGACCCTTGCAGAAAATCAGATCCTAAACCATCTTAAATCCACAAGCCCCGCCGATTTAACTCCAAAAACCTTCTTTTCCTTGTTAAACCCCTTTCTTCTCAAGGTGCAGGCGCTGGTGCAGGTGCAGGTGCATGTAGGGGCAAAAATAAAGACTGCGCCATGATCAATTTGCTGGAGAATTTGGGGCCTTATCTGGGTCGCCACATTGTTATCGAAATTATTAGGTTTTCTGTGGAGCTGAGGTCGTGGGAGCCCTTTAAGATTTTGCTTTCCTGTGCGAAATGCCTCAGCCCAAACCTCAAGCTGGACGAGAAATTGACGGAAGCTAAACGGGGCAACATGCTCTGCCTTTTGCTGGAACACACCCCCGATACTCGACCTTCCGACTTGGTACTTATTCTCACCTATTTTCTCTCTCCTCCCAAAGATGATAACAGCATGGCACTTTTCAGACGGGAACGGAAACAGCAAGTCCTGAAGGCAATTGAGAAGCTCGAAAATCGCAACTTTGCTATTCAGCAGAATGTCATGTTGATCGCCGCCGCGGTCGACAGATTTTCGCCCTCCGATTTCTGTTTGCACTGTGTTGTGTCGGCGTCAATTGATGAGAATGTGTTGGGATGGGTTATTGGTCGGCTTGACAGCTCGGAGGTTTTAAAACTGGTCAAGTACCTGTCAGAATGGGTGAGGGTTTATTCAGCTTGCCATTTGACGGGACTCTATGATTTTCCGGCAGTTGGCGTCTCCAAATGTGTGCCTTCCTTGGCTTCGGTGATGCAGTGGGCTAGTGTTATTTTGGATGAGGGCTACTCCACTGTAGTTCTACGTACCGAGTTTCATGATGAGCTGAAATCTTTAGAAGTATTAGTCAAGGACATGGTCGAAACGGCGTCAGGTGCTTGTGCTCTGGCAAGTATTGTGGAGCTGCTAAGGTCAGGTCCCAAACTTCCTAACATTAACATGTTCAAAACTGGGCAAGAACATGTTATTGATTATTTGGACTGGACCAAGATGACTTCTCTTTAGGTTATTGTAGTCTGAGTGAAATTGTTATTTTGGAATTAATGCAAAGATGGATTTTTTTTAATGTTTGTATGTTACAGTTTTGAATTTGTACTTATACCTTTTCTTCTCCCTGTTTTTTTTCCAATCATTAGTAGTTGGGACGAGGTTGCATTTTTGGGAGTACATGTGAGCTCCCTGGGATTTATGATTAGCAATTGTACCAAAAGGTCCAATGGTCACGCGGATAGAGGGGGAATTTGAATGAGAGGGGAATGGTTTTCACGCATGTTTTGAATCTGACAAGTATAGCCTCAAATTAGTAATATCCTAATTCAATTTTCATTATTTTAATCGGCAGTCTGTTAGATAAATTTATGGGAAATGACATTTATATGATTTCCGGCTCTTGTTGATCAATAATCATGAACTTTCTTGTGCCCTTATTATAATCTGAAAGCATAAACTGACTGTAGATGTCATAATTCATTGCATCAATTTCTTAAAGAAGTTACCATTCAATTTTAGTTAACTAATACAAATTAGACTACAATAAAAGTTACAAACTTTTGCCTGAACTAAAGAAAAAGGGAATATAGTGATTGATGTACTCTACCCAAGAGGCGAGAACACCTTAGCCCGGAGGCCTCTTCATATCAGCAGTTACTGTGCTAGATATAAGCTCGAATAGCACAACTCTGTAGCTATAAGATCAGAATTTTTGTCAAGTATCCTGTCAAAACATATCTGCAACCATGTTGAGCAGGTGTAAGAATGTCTCTTTTTCATGTCGGATTGTGGATAATATGCTCAAGTATGAATGAATGAAATGGGGAGAAAAGGAATGACTAGTTCATGAAGATATTGAAGACTTCAAGCTGCATCCAGAGCTATCCTCAATTGTTTCCCCCACTTCAGAATGGGAGGCTTGCCTTCCGAACCTGGTCATCGTTTTGCACTCAATACTCATGTAATCCCTGTGGAAATAAGGGATGGAGTGCAATTTTAAACAATGCCATTTCAAGTCAAATATAACTAGTATAATCTTCTGTGCACAAGACTTCCCTATAAAGATCTAGGAGAGAAATTTCGATGTTAGTAAATGCAGGACACACAGTTAGTATAGAGCCTGATAGAGTGTTATTTTGGGATGGTTATGCATATTTGTGCTATGACAAGTGCTGAGAGATGTTAGAGAGTGGTATTAAGACTCTACAGAAGCAAGTTGAGGTTTTGAAAAACTTCAGAATTCAAGGAAGCAAAATTACTCAAAATAGGAGGTCTTGGGTACAAGACAACATTAAACTAGGGTTTGAAAAATTAAAAGCATATAGCTTTCATTCCCACCACCAAAAAGGTTTGAGATTCTCGGAGCACTTAAACATAGGGGAATAGAAGATATGGACAAAGTTTCAGGAGGTAATTTGAGGTTTAGAAGGCAATAACTCAGAAAACACAGTCTGCACCCTATCATTTACCAGTCCATGGGCTAGTTGAGAAGTAACGGAGCTAAGAGCCTTATCTCATGAAGGAAGACTTGTGTAGATAGTGTAGTATGATGGATAAGAGATGTTAAGGGCCTTAGGAAAGAAATAATAAGTTCCAAGAGTTTGCAAGTGAAATATCCATATGACAGTGTTACAAGTAAGAAATCCGAAACACAGAGCAAGAGATTGTATAGAGCAGCAGGGTATTGGATGTTTGAGCCAGGTTATAAAGTGAATAAAGTATTTGGAGGGCTTTTTCGTAGATATTAGTAAAGAGAAATCATTAGAAGACACCTACAGAACTGGAAGTGTCGAGGAGCACAGTTAAGAGTGCTAAACTAGTCAGTCTTAGACTTGGAACATTGCTCTTCTTCTCATTTGAAAGTCAGTTGGTGAGTATAAGGTCAAAAGAATTTGATGTCAAGAAGTAGTATTTGAATTGAAGGTGCCATAAGAAGGATATCAGGTATTATAGAGGTTTGGGAGCTTGCAGAGTTGGTTAGAAGGGCAAACGATGAAGTTTCTTGGTGACAGTCCTAATTGACTATATTTTCTCCAATTTAGGGTATTTTTGCATATATGGAATGTTGGCAGTCAAGCTTTAGGGTTGAAAGAACCTTGGTGAGAGAAAACACATGATGAGATTGAGGATAACGAGTTTGAGATCAGAGTGATGAAGTAACAGATTGCTAATGTCTTAGACTGATAAGACAGTCAGTCATGTAGGACAGAGTTGAGAAGAATCAGATTCTGAGAGCAGAGTGTAATGTATATTGTGGCATTTGCTAGTGATGAGGTCTAAATGGATGTCTTATAAGATGTTGAATGATGGTTCATAAGATAATTGTCCTTGTAGAAGTTTATATCATAGAGGTGAATGACTAGGTCAGTCCTAGATGGGTTAAACTGACATGTTGAAACAGAGCATGAAGAAATAAATTTTGAAGATAGAGTATGACGTGTCAAGTTAGCATTCATTGTTGATTATAGGGTTTTTCATTGTTGTGAAAAGGCTTGTTAAGGTGATTGGCAGGGTTGAGGAGACGAGAAACAGAGTAGTAGACCAAGGAATAGAGAAATCAGTTCCTGGAGAGGAACAGTAAGTAAAAAGTCTGAGTAGAGGAGTAAGGGAACTTGAGTTAGGCTTGTGAAACACTTGGTGTGTATATGTATATATATATATATATATCTACTGATGTGGACACCGTCTGAACAGTGAGAGGTGACTGTATGTTAAGAGAAGGGAGGTAATGGCTGAGTTAACAAAGAAGAGAAGAAGGGTAGAGATTACAAGTTTCTCAAGAAAAGAATAAAGTTACAAGAAACCTGAAGGAGACAAAATGATAATGAAAAGATAAGAGAAATCAGAGGCAGATTATCTAGTGTGTGTTCAAATGAGAGGCTGAACTCAGTCAAGATAACATACAAGATAATCAATCAGACTTTAAATCTAGTGAATTTATTGGGTTCCAAGGTCTGTATGATGCAGATAAGGGATCAAAACAGGATGAAAAGTTGGAATCATCAACCAAAGAAGTTATAATTGACATTTGCCTGAAAATTCACAAGTTTGAAGCTAATATTGGTTTGCTTGATCATGCTTGAATTTTGTTGCTTGGTTATGACCTGTTTCTAACTGGTTTAGAGTTGGTTTACCTGGAAAGTGATTATTTTCTCTACATCACTAAGGAGTTGAAGGCATCCAGACCCTGGGAATAGAAACCTCTGCAAAAGATAGCTGGGTAGAAACTGCCGGATCATGGATCTCCGAGGAGGGCTTAACACTTTTTATTTTATATTTTATAAATCTTGGGTTTTTGGACAGCCACCAATGTCAGGCTGCATTGCAATATATTGCATTCAGACCAAAGCTCAAAGGACATTTCTTACCAATATACACTCTTTTGTTCAAGACTAAATCAGACTACAAAATAGCACGGGCAATTGCAGGTGACATGTTCGTGTCAAAAGTTATAGAGGTGGTAATTATAGATCTAGATTGCTGCCTGACAAACGGTACAGGATGCTGCACCACAACAGTCATGAAAGTCCAATAATATGCTTCTGGTTGAACACACATTGCTGCAACGGCTGCAACCTTCATTAATGCAGTATCAGGTGAATAAGTCTATATGTGTTTGTTTGTGATGATTAAATGTATAAATGCTTCTGGTTGAACACACATTGCTGCAACGGCTGCAACCTACATCAATGGAGTCTCGGGTTAATAAGTCTATAAGTGTTTGTTTGTGATGATAAAATGCTAAGTTGCCGCATTCGTCGAATAATATTTGAAATTCGGTGGATTTCTACAGACCCTAAAAAATTCGTTGTAAATCGCAATTTAATTCGTGTTTGATGCCGGACGTCATTTTTTATGCAATACGTTGAAAGTCGTGTTTGAAACTTCAACGCTTTTAGGGTTTCTGCCTGTATTTTCTTATAAAATCTCCTGCGTATGTTACTAAACTTCACCCCTCATTATTTTGCTTGGAAGCCTGAATCATGTGGGTGGAACTGTGGAAGCCTGAAGCCTGAAGCCTGAATCGTGAGACGTCCGCCATTGCTGAGTTTGACGTCTGTGTTGCGTCCGCCATTGCTGAGATTTGATTGTGTTTTAGGAGCTTACGAGTCGCAGCTACTGGAGATTAAGTCGAGGACAAAGGTAGGTTTCTTTCACTCTGCGTTTTGCTTATATTTTAATTTTTATTTGCTTTCTTTTTAATTTGCAATGTCGGTTTAATTTTAGGGTTCATTGTAGGGTTCAACACGTCAAAGTTTAATATATAATTAAAACTTTAAAATTTTAAAACTTAATAAATTAATTTTTAACATAAATAAAATCTAAACTTAAACCGATTAACATAAATTAATTTGCTTTGTTTTTACTGATCCAAAGCAAATTAATTTATGTTAATCGTTTAGGTTTAGGTTTTATATAGGTTAAAAAAATTAATTTGTTGAAGTTTTAAAATTTTAAAGTTTTAATTATATATTAAACTTTTTACAAATAACAAGCAAAACTAAATTTCAAAGTTTTAGTTTAAATCTTTTAAATATATTCAACTTATTCTATTTATTAATTTATATAAATTTTCATAAAAAATATAGAATATATTTATATCTAAAATTGTGTAAAATTATATATAATTAAATATATATGTATTTTATTATATATATTATTATAATGAATTCTATTAATTAGTTTATATATGAAATTTCATAAAGTATATATAATATATTAATATCTAAAATTGTATAAAATTATGTATAATAAAATATATATTAATATAATGTATTTTATTATATAAATTATCATTAAATATATAATGTATTCTATAAAAATTATATAATATATTTTAAAAAAAAATATTTTATATCGATATTTTAATTGTTATATAGCATATTTTATAAAAAATTATATAGTATATCGTTAAATTAAGGTGTTTATATGTTTCTTAAATCATTTATTTAATTCAAATGCATGATAATAATAATTATCCGATAATTATTATTATCATACATTTAAATTAAATACATGATAATAATTTTTGTATGATTTGATTTTTTAAATTTATTTATTTCTAATTCTTTGTTTATTTTTTTCAAAAAATGCAGGTTGTTATATTGGTATGGCGCCTCCAAAATCAAATGCAGCACGGATGGAAATACATGAGCCGTGAGGGTCGGACAAACAATCTCACGTGCACTTTATGTCAGCATTCTTTTAGTGGGACATTGACAAGAGTAATGGACCACCTTCTTGGCATACCGGGTGGTCAAGGAGGCGGTGTTGAAGAATGTTGGAATGTCACTCCTGAAATAAAAGCAGAGTTGGAGAAAGACTACAAGCATTCATTAGTTGTAAATCAGCAAAGGGTGCAAAAAAAACAACGAATTCAAGGCGAGCTTTCTAGGCCCAGAGTGCCAAATACTTCTTTCTCCTCCACCATGTCCACAAGCTCTGTAATGCCAACATCTAGTACTGGGGCAGCGACACTGAATAGCTTTTGGAAACCTGTTGAAAAAGAGCAAGTTGATGATGCATGGGCTGATTTCTTTTATGAATCTGCCATTCCATTTTATGTCACCAGGAGTCCTTATTTCAAAAATGCAGTTCAACAATCCATTAAATTTGGAAAAGGTTATACAACTCCAGGGTCAGAGGCTTTGAGGACTACACTTTTGAAGAGGTCAAAAAATAGGGTCACTGAAAAATTGGCAGATATTAAAGACTCTTGGAAGTTAACAGGTTGCACCATTTTGAGTGATGGTTGGTCAGACATGTGTCAAAGACCCCTCATCAATGTGCTTGTTTATTGCCCTAAAGGTGTTGTATTTCTAAAAGTTATTGACACCATGGAACACAAGAAAACTTCAGAGTATGTCTTCAACATTTTGGATGAAGCAATTCTCGAAGTGGGTGTAGAAAGTGTAGTTCAAGTTGTGACTGATAATGCTAGCAATTGTGTGGGAGCTGGGAAATTGATAGAAGAGAAGTACCCACATATATATTGGAGTCCTTGTGCAGCCCACTGTATTGATTTACTACTCCACGACTTAGCCAAATTCCCTTGGGTACATGAAGCAGTTCAAAGAGGAAGAACAATTGCTAATTTTATTAGAAACCATCGCCTCACATTGAGTATCTATAGGAGGCATGCATCTAAGGAGTTGCTGAAGCCATGTGACACAAGATTTGCCTCCTATATCACTTTGAAAAGAGTTGTTGAGCAGAAAGGAGCCCTTCGAACTATTGTTTGCAGCAAAGAGTGGGAAGATTCAGTTCTTGCAAAAGATTCTAAAGGTAAACAGGTGGAGCAAATCATTTTGAAAATGCAGCCAAGGTCTTAAAAATGTGTGCACCCATTGTTCGTATGCTCCGCATGGTTGATGGCGATACCCCTTGTATGGGCATGGTTTATGAGGGCATGGACCGATTGCAAAGAAGACATCCAGAAGGCATTCAATAATGTGGAAGCAGAATATAGTGAGATATGGGATATTTGTGATGGAAGATGGAGGATGATGCATACTCATTTGCATGCAACAACATGCTATTTGGAGCCGACACTCTATCACATTGAAAGAGAAAGTGACTGTGAAGTGATGAGTGGGATTTATGCAGCCATTGAAAAGCTTGTTCCAGATCGAGATGTTGCAAAGAAAACCAGAGAGCAACTTAGAGCATACAGGAGAGGGGATGGGTTGTTTGGAACCCAATCAGCAATAGATGACAGGGAAGACATGGATGGTGATGAATGGTGGAGATTCTATGGAGCAGATACCCTGAACTACAACATTTTGCAATTCGAGTCTTGAGTCAAGGGGTAAGTGCATCAACATGTGAGAGGAATTGGAGCAGCTTTGACCATGTTCAATAAAAAAGGAATAGGTTGTTATCAGGAAAACTGGGGGACCTTGTTTATGTTCGCAGTAATTTGCGATTGACTATGAAAAAAGTGGCAAAAGATGCATGCACTTCAAAGAAAAAAAAGCTTCAGGATGTCCTACAAGACAATGAAGATGATCTTGATTTTGTTGGTGATGCTGATAGACATGAGGGTGAATCTAGTGATGTTGGTAATGATGATGTTTCTAGTGATGATGAGATTGAGCCAAGTGCTCTAGATGATTTAGAGCTTTTTGATGTAATAAGTAGAACTTAGCCCATACTAGATAGGGAAGTTCAAGACTTTGATCCATCACTTTTTGACAACATTTCGAATATTAGTATGCAGCTGCGAGCACATGTTTTTTGAAGTTTTTGCTTTCAATCACATTATTGTAATAGCTACTTATGAAATCAATGAAATGTGATATTATCTCTCTATTTTGAAATGTGAATTTATCTTTTGTTTTTATATATTTAATAAAAATGTATATTTCTCATAGTCGAATTTAATCACGAATTTAATCGCTGATTTTTTTATAAGTGAATTTTTCACGAATTTAATCATCGGCAAATTCAAACACGAATTCGAATGTGGCAATGTAGATTAAATGTACTAGAGGTTTTGTGGTGCAACTGTGTAGAATTTAAGACATCCTTTGCAAAACTAAGAGATGTGAAATAAGAACAAAATCTTCATGGCGATATAAGCCTAATAACTATCTGTATTAGTTCCTTGGTAGAAAAATGTCCTTGTAGAGCAGAATCAACCATGTAAAATTTATTGTAACTTTTACTTGGCTGCATAGATTCTACTATGTCTTGCACGGACTGTAAATAAAAATGCTTTATTTATAAAAATATTTTATTTTTTAAGCAGACTACACCCAAAACCTATTATTCAAAATAAGAAATTCTATATCCTATGAAAAAATCCATTGATGCCAATATAAATCCCATGTTTTTTACGCACTGGTAAACATGCTGAATTTACAATAGTATTTAATTTGTCAACTCCACAAAGACCTATCCCTGGTTTCTTAGTTGAAATTAAGATTTATTCTACTGTTTGTCAATGCAAAAAATACTATAACCTCTGATAAAACTATAGATGCCGATATTAATTCTCTGTTCCCTAAGTTTACTAGTGCTCTGAGTATACAATCAGAAAATAATGAATAATTTTGTAGCTGCCAATCTCTCTGTGGTGTTTGCGTCCATAGCAACTACCACCTATTATCATTATTGACACCCAATAAAGCTAAGGAGCAGAAAATAGAGAAGGCAATGGAGCTCTGTCTTAAATAAGAAATTCCATGTCTTGTGCTGGTGGGTGTATGCCAGTGTTATGCGGGACGCGTCCCTAGATTTTGGTGACGTCCCGGACATCCCAAACGTTTCGGGACTTGGGGACTTGGAGGGGATGTCCCTATTTTTTTAAATCTTTCAAAAAAATTCTGATGTTTTTACTTTTAAAAAGCTGTTATTTTTACGAAGAACATTAAATTATAATCTTGAAAGTACCTGAATAGATTTTAAATCCCTAAATTTCATTGAATAAAGTTAAAAAAATTCAAGTATTAATATTTTATATATTATTTTAATAGCCGTCTCCTTGCCGTCCCCAAAATTTGGGAATTTTTTCCCGTCCCGAAACCCCGTTCCCCCATCCCGAGACTTAGGTAACTATGGTGTATGCTATAAAAATCATTACTTCAGCCAGGATGACCAGAGCAGCATAACCAAGAAGAAAGGAAAGCAAAATGTAGCTAAAAAAATGTAATATTAGCTCAAAAGGATTTGAATAATTAAGATCAAACAAGAAGTTAACTGCAGAAATATTTTTGTTCAGTCCAGTTAAATCTATTGTTGGATTTTTAAATCTGCAATTACAGACATGAAACTCAAATCATCTTCGTAGCTAAAGGATGGATGCATCATTCCAGGTGCAGAGCCATCTAGCCAACACATCAAATGCCTAATACAAAAAAATAAAACAAAAAAGACCCTAATAATGGTAATTACCTCCATCCTGGAACACCCATAGGTTGAACCTGAAGCTCTATAAATGCTATTTAGGTGCTCAATTTCTGTGGGCCACAACCAAAACAAATAAATACCCAACAAAAATGTATTTTATAGGCCAGACTGGTTTGTAAGAAGCTCTCTTTGCCTGTGCTGCTTGCTTGGCTTACAAGCTCTGTTAATACACAATGGCCTCCCTATTTTCATGCCAAATGGCGTTCATTATGACCAAATGCACAGTTCTATGGATGCAATTCTGAGGAGGAAGCAGTGGCATTAAACACGGACGCCTCACCATACACCTGTCCCATGAAGGAAAAAAACCCGTGGAGTGGCACATCCAAAAGCATTTTGAACAGTTAACTTGTAGCATTACTTGGCAACAATAAACCCGAGCTTGTAGCATTACAATTTAGAAGCTATCTTTATCACCTTGATAGTTTCCCCATGTTTCACGGATATGTTTGTATGATGAAAATAAAATCATATGTGTTGGTTGGATTTTATGTTGCTGAATATGCCCAACGGAAGCACATAAAAACCAGCAACAATTAGGGAATGTCACTTATTGACAGAGTGACATTCCTCTACTTTTGAGAGGGGTAGATCCCTCGTATACTGAAGTTTTTGTATTTTTGGTGCTTTTAATTGGAAAGCACGAAAGGGCAACAAAATTGGAAAAGGGAAAGAAAGAGAGAAAAGGGGAAAAGAGGAGAATGAGAACTCTACAACAGATTGAAAACAAAAAACTGCACAAAGCGGAACCTCTCTATCTGGCACAAAGGGCAGAATACAATGATGAATGTAAAACCATAAAGCACAAAGTCTTTATCACCTCTGGAATGCATTGATATGGCACAAAGTCCACGTACCTTGACAACCAGCACAAAGTCTGAACACCAGAGCATCCAGCATATCGTGAAGGAATGGCAGCATTAATGATATCATCAATCATAAACAGAATAGCAGATTTTATAATTGAGTATTATTAAGACAACATTGAGAGAAGTAATGTATTCACAAAAGTAGGGAGAAGAATAAAGTACACAAAGTTACATTTATTGCTCTCTAGCAGAGGAGCAGATAGAGAGTGTTCCCAAAAAAAAGTCCTGTTTATAATTACAAATCAGCCTTTTACAGGCATCATGCTCTAAAAGTAGTTATTTAACTACTTTCAACCTAACATGACAACCTATGTTCTCAAGTTGACTCAACTTGAGTTATACGTTAAGGTTTTCAAATTATGATCTTTTAATTAATTCAAAATTGAATTAATTAATTACATCCTATAACCCTATTTCATTTTGAAGATTTATGACAACATGGGAATGTACTTACTGCTTTTCAGGATTTAGAAAATCTACTTTCCCAAGAACACACTTTTCTGGTCCTCCTGACCAAATTTTCCCAAGTTTATGTTCATTTGAGATTACATCCTTTGATGTCCTTGAACCTTCTCGTTTATCAAAGGAGGCAGTGTTTTGGTCATTCCTTTGACTATGGTTACAGTTGACAACGTCCCTGCTTGAAAATGTTGAACTGACATGAGTGATTCCTCATGAGCTATTTGATGTGTTTTCTGTACCACAAGGACCTTGAAAGAGGTAGACAGGGGCAACTTTCCCTTAAAAACAGCATTAACAAGAGATTGCACAACCATGTTCTGTCCCACCAATTCATCAAAGGACCTTGGCCTATTCAGTGACAGTCTACCAAACTCCTCCAAGAAAAAGTCTCAAGAGTCATTGGAGAATCCATAACTGTCATAGTCTACAGATGATGCAGCAGTTTCACGCACATCAGTCAGCAATGGTTAAACCTCCATGTCAGGATTCAATTCATCTGATCTCTTTGTGTCATAAGCAGACACTGGTGTGTCTTTTTGCATTGTAATCTTACTTCGTAAAGGCATATTGCTATATTTTTTTCTCCTCACAGAATTGGCCTGTCCGCAAGAGGGATTCCTTGCTCTACTATTTGGGAAGTTTTTGCTTCTATGTCTAGGAGTTCAGGGCCAGTAGCAGCGGATTCCACAGCCATGCCGCGGTAGATCCAAACCATCCATTTCATCATCACCAGAAAATGCTGTTCCGTCACAAGACCCATGAATGCTAAATTTACTGTCATTGTTGAGAGACCGTACTGATGTGGGTGCCTGGGAATCATCCTTTTACCTTCCTATATATTTTGAAATGTTGGAATATATCCTTTTATTGCACTTAGCTTTTTCTTCTCTAGTTTTGTCTCCATCTCCCATCAACAAGGGAGAACCTGAGCGCGAACCACAGTCTAGGCCTGAAGCTTTACTTCCGTGCATCCAAGAGAAACCTAGATTGTCATCTCCATCTTCACATGGATCCTCCTCATCTAAGGAGAAGAGCAAAAATGCCTCCACCGAATTATGAACAGAAGGGGAAACAGTAGAAGATCTTGGTACAGAGTCCTTTTTGCAAACCTTGAATAGCCTATCTTTCCTGCCTTATTTTGTTACTGGCCTTTCACCATTGCCATGCTCTACTTTTCTCCATGAGCTACCAATTTTTGATTCTTCCACAGACCTTCTTGGTGGGCAATCTCTCTCCTTTCTATCTGGATCCCTACACTCATCAAAACATTCATTTCTCCAACTATGAAGCAGAGTCCTTTCTCCTCCATCTGTTCTCTCTAAGCCATTTTCATGACTAACCTGAACCTCTCTGTAATTTATACAGGCTTCCCAGTTCCACTTTCGTGATTTAAAGCATGCTTCAAATTCTTAAAATCACAGCTCAATCTACCACTCACTTTATGAGGTAATTTTCTTTTCTCTGCTCCACTGGGAGTCATGAATTTTGCATACTCTCTCTTCGAGCTACTAAAACCATCATATCAATTCTCACATTCAGCTTCTACTTCTTCTTCTTCACTACAGTTAGCTGATTCCCAACAAGAGGGCTGTGCAGAAGGACTGAATTTGAGCTTAGAGGTTGTAACAGGGTCCCTGAAAGATGGAGACCTGGATCTTCTCAGAGCAGTAAGCTGTTTTGTCAAAGGCTTCCCCACATCCAGCATTGTCACCCGTGTCCCAAAGCTGCAAGATTGGCAGAATCATTGCGAACAATTGGAAAGACAAAAACATGTGGCCTCACTGTGCATTTTGCAATATAACTTCAAAGTTTTATTTTCATGTCTACTCCGAGCATATCCTGCAATCAGGGTAATCCATGAGATAACATCTTGTTTGTGAACATTGACAAACAGTTGTTTTGCACTTTCCATGTTTCTTCTTTTTGTCTGACATAGATTTGTTCCCTTTATTTGGCTAATCAAGGCCTTCAAAAGCCAAGCCCTGTCTTCTCCTGCTCCTGGCACGATTCCCTTTTGGGTGTGCTTATCCCTAAGACATTTTGTCCAACAGTTCATGTGCAATCCATACGGTCCACTACATACTGTATAGCTACACCAAAAATATATTTCTGCCTCGATGATTCTCATTGATGTTGCACATGATAACAAGAGAGAAATTTTTTTGTTATATGTGCCCCGTGGCTTGACGTGACTGACCAAATTCTCTCAAATTGCTATTATTGACATCTCCTGCTTACATTTCTTCCAAAGTGAGCATGAGTGTTGGATCTCTTGGTCTGCATGCGAACTGTAGAATTATTCGGATTTTCCTTGTCCCGACCATCCACAAGTGAACACTGTTAATTGCCATGATGAAAGCAATTCAGCTGTCTTAATGGGATTGACGGAGTTAACATGGAATCATCCTATAAGTGAGTCTAGGCTCCACAATGAATTGCATCGTCGCTAATTAGTTAACTATCATGCAAATTCCATCCTGTTGGTTTTGGCGGAGGATTGGGTCATTCATGGAACAGTAGAATGTCCTCAAGATTCTTGATGCGCTCGACTTGGAGATAGGCGGAACATGTGAAATCCCGACACAAAGCACCTTTTCATAGTTGGCAATATCGGCCGATCGGGAACAAAAAGAACCATAAAAGTATAGAACAGTTCCTAAATCAGGGCGTGGACTGATAGAGTGAACAATACACCTGATCGGTTATTAGGAGATGATGTGGAACACAGGAAATATTCCAAGCATTCCGAGAAAACCCGTCATCTCCGTTTACAATGCACATGATTTCTATGCTTTTTCAAAAATGTGTTCACCTCTTCTAGTATGCCATGTAAACTCATCAACATTTCAATCGTTATAGTTTTAGTAGGCCTCTTTTTTGCTTGAGTTACCTAGGGAGAGGGCCCTAGCCCTTTGTGGCATCACCAACCCACACCAGCCGTGGAACCATCCAAGGATGGTAGTTTAAGCTCTCGGCGAGCCCACAGATTAAACCACATTATCGTGGTGCCCCATCACCAGGGTATCCAAACTGTCAGTAGTAGGCCGCCTTAACACGGAGCCGAGATTTGAACCTTGGACCTCCCAATTACAAGGAGACCCAAGAACTGTTACACCACTACCTGTTGGATTATAGTTTTAGTAGGCTAGCCATGTAAGGTCTTTGACAAATATGTGGAACATTGTAGTCGGGTGAATCGGGCACTTCGAGAACAATAGAACTTGCAGAATGTTCTATTAGTTCCCCTTAGAACCGTTTTAACCGATGAACCAAGCACTCAAACTCAAACAGCTTTTAATGAGGGAAAACATAAAAGATAACGGGATAGTTTGAGATAAGATTTTCGGATAATATTTGTCAAGACAAACATTACGATCAGTGAAAATAATTTCTGATCATGCAATATTTATACTTGAAATTTGTCATATGAGTGATTTGGATACAGCGAGGCATAAATTATGGAGTTTCGGACTGTCCGATCTTTTACATGACAACACACTGAAAATCAACGGCCTAAATAACTTCAATGGTCATCCCACTCCAAACAAAATCTCAACCGTCGAATATTGTACTTTAGGTGACTGCTTGCAGCTGTGAAATGCTCATCAGTGTAGTCACAGACCACAACCCTTGTGTACTCTGATCTATTTTTCGGTTGGGTATTTTTTTATTGATATTAAAATTAGATATGAGAATTTCTGTTATTTTTCATGTATTCTTTATAATTCGCTATACTCCAGAGTCCATCCCATAGGCACGCCATGGAAGTGCTTATAACAGGAAAAATAAATCCAGTTTATGTAAGGTATTCTATGCAGTCCAATCTTGCAATAATTTAAATGGTTCAATCCTTTCTTGCAATCTGGCCATGATTTGTTTTGTTCATGTTAACCAATACATGATTTCTCTCTAGTTTTAAAGATGAACTTTTGCCAGCAATCACCAAATGGCTTGGGCTTTGTGGTGGATACATGCAAACATATGAATTAGATTCCGCAACCCAATGACTGGTGCTACCCAGTTGAATATGCTAGTGCCCATCAACACAGCCATCATTGCATGTATCCTACTCACTGGAAGAATAAAATGTGTTTATTTTGTTGTGATAAACAAATATACATGTTGCTGTATGGATCACAGATTGCATTTATGATTACCAGAAGAACATTTGATGGTAAGATCTAGATCAGGAATTCCTTCATATGACGATCCCTGCATTTCAAAGGTTCCACCAGGAGCTTCATATGGTAGCAATACAAACGACCTGTGAAGCTTTGAATTTCTTGAATCTCCAATTGTTACTTTGTAAATTCTACCAAAAAAATGGTCCGAGTGTGGGGCCTGATACATTTGACAAGAACCTTTTTAAGCTCACTCTCATTGAGGTAGGTCCTTTACTCTCTTCAAGTAACCATACCTTCAAGTTGGCTTCCTCCCAATCCCACCCACCCGGCGGGATAATGTAGCACACCTTTCCTACAGTGGTAAAAACAGAAGCTAAGAGCCAATACCTTGTTTACAAAAGCAACATATACTGCCATACTTCGGAGCTAAATATTCCTCATACTCAACTTGTATCACAAGTCGAAGTAAGGGCTTAGCATTTGTTATGGATTACAAACAAAAGAACCTTCAGGAGACTTGTGGGTCATGCAATCAGATAAGAGTGGGGAAAAGAAGTATTCCGTCATTCCAGAAGTGTACGGAGTTTTTAGAATATATCTCAACCCTCAAAACCCCCAAGGGGCACTCAGCCAGCTTGACAATCCACAAATATGCCAATATCTAATTTGTACAGTGCTAAACTGAGTTCATCACTAAGTTGGAGCATACATGAGAAACATGTTTCCTTGAACAATCTATTTGTCCTTTACTTCACCAAGAGCACAAGTTTCTAGCTGTGTAATAGTGTCTATGATAAATAATAATGCTGGAAGTACAAACACTGGTAATTAGACATAAGAACATCTTGAAGGGTCAGTACATAGAAATTGTAGGGTACCGTCAGTTTAGGGACAAGTCCTAATTATGAAGCATCATTAAGCTTTACAGGTATGAGACCAACAACCGACATTTGGTAGCAACATTAGGAGAGCTTGCAGCAGAGTTGTACGGTACAGAGGTATGCAAATCCCTGTTGCAGGAGTCAGCAAGTGAAAAACCTCCGCGCTTTAAGGGTTTCGGTCCATTTCTTATAGATAAGCATGAACAACCAGTTTCAGACTGAAACTCCCTCACTCAATGCTGAATTGATTTAGTGTTTCTCATTGTAAGAACTATATTTACAGTCCATAAGTGTATGCAGAGTACAGGGGTTTGTTATCCATCTAAATTGTTCAAATCATTTCCAGAACTTTGAAGGCATTCATGCAGTTTGCAGCAAGGGCATAAGTGATGATCAGGACTTATAATCTGTGTTTTTCCAAGCAAGACCGATACAACCAGTACCTCATCATAAGCATGGTGTAGAGGTTTAATACCAGCCCTATATGCAAGATCCATTTGACAACCCTCAAGAAGATCAGTTGCAAGCAACACGCTAAGAGATTTAATCAGTAACAAGTGTAATTATGCATCGATCTTTAGAGTTCAAGATAGAAGGCTATCAAACACAGGATCACCAATTTTGATATAGCCCAACATGCTGAAGTTCAACTTACAACTTAGACAAGGATTTGTAGTGAAAATACTATTAGGATACAACTACCAAGTCCATTTCCTCTTCACAAGACAATTTAATTAGCCAAGCAGTTTTCCTGCTAGGATCAATAATACTGGTGATCTCAAGATTGCTAAACATACAGGGATGTAAAACTTAATTTAGAACCACAGCTTTACAAGGTGATGCAAATATGACATCATGAAGTTAAAAAAACTTGTGTGTACAACTACTCCTACATCAGTACAGAGTTCCTAGTGCCAAGGAGACAACACAGAGAGTATATCAATTCCATCTCCAATCTCCACGCATCTGAAGGAGAAGAAAATCCAAGCTTATGAAAATATAACCTAAAACAACCTCTCGGTCCAAGAAATGACAACCATAATGGGATTAGAACAAGAAATGACAACCGTAATGGGATTAGAAAGAAACAAATCATATTAATGTCCATGAGTGACAGTAGGTCAATGGGACTCAAGAATACATCCAATCTCAGTTGCCAGGGATAGGTACGTGCCTGAAATGCAAAAGCATCGATTTTCAAAAAACCCTTGGTTATGAAACAACATGGAAATGCCCATACAATATATTATTAAAAACATATAACAAGGCATGTGAACTGTTTGATAAAATGCCTCAGAGCGCTGTGATCTCACAGAGTGCAACGATTTCAATAAACAGGGCACACAAACTAGTTGATAAAATGCCTCAAAAAAATGTGGTCTATTTGACAGAAGGCTTGTTGAAAAGGCCTTTGAAACTATGAGACAAATGCAATTGGAAGGCATAAGGCAAAACTCCACAACCTTTGATAGCTTACTACTAACCTATGTGAAAATGGGAGCTTCAAAGCAGGGTATGGACGTGCGGCAAATTATAATGTAAAGGAGATTTTGGCTAGATGTCATAGTTGCAAATGCCCGGATAGATGTGTTTCAAAAACTTGCAAGCATATACAATGTATGGGAACTGCTTGACAAAATGCCTCAAAACAATGTAGTTTCATGCATTGTTACAATTGCAGGATATGCACAAAATAAATCAATCAGCGCATAAAGGAAACAAAATGTTGCAGGATGAGTATGTTTCTTGGCCTTCCCCTCTCCTCCTTACTACCTAAGTTGGACATGCATCCTCAATGCATCTTGGAATTGCTTCTATGAGTTGAAAAATCCTCATTCAATTAAAAAATTAATCCCCCATTTACTGGTTGGCTTGGTCCGCGGTAATATATAAACCTTAGTATACCACGATCCTTATGCCAATAGGGTGAAACGGCAATTAAGTGACCCTCTCACTATTGTATCATGTCAATATGGGAAGAGCCTAAACATCATGAACATTTGCACAAAAGTAGAACGAAAGACGACAAAACTTGAACTCTAGACCTATGGCTTGCAAGTTGCATAGCCTACCATTGCGCTGCAACAATTTCTAGAAATTTTGTGGAATTTTTAACTTTATAGTAAAAATTTGACCCGCTAACATACGTGATGTTTAAGCACAACTATGAATAGGGGTGATGCCTCGTATTCAACTATCAGTGTAACCAGTGCACCTCCTTTTGGTGCAAGTGCTTGTTCTATACTCTACCCTGTCACAACTACAAGGCTTTTTATTCTGGGAAAAATCTCTTCTTTGAATTGACCTAGATGTAAAACTATGAAAGAGTTGGTAAAGAACAATCTACTTGTGATATTTGTAGATTCCCAGTAAGCCAAGGTCCAATGACTTAAGAATTTCACCAAGTTTTTTTGTTCTCTTCTTCTAACCCCTTTCTTGTATGAATGTAAATATGTTTCTTTAGTGGTCATCAATGACTGCTTTACTTCCACCTTTGAATTTAGAAGGCGAATTATGATTACAAGCATCAAGATAAAGCTATTCATTCATGGTGATTTTGTTAACTTCATGTTAGCATATCAAACTTCTTCTATACACGTATCTAGGGTGTTCTCGCTATTTCATTCGATTGTTTCCCTATGTTTGAAGTAGCTGTCTTAAGATTCATATTGCGACACATAATGAGGTTTCTAGTATTTCACCTTGATCTCATAAGGTTTAGCCGTGTCCCATGATAATATCTTTCATATATTAATGATAGTGCTTTTAAGGATCCATAATGTGTCTATGGTTTACGTGTCATAGTTTTACTATTTTCATTCCAACAATATATCACAAGAAAGACGTCTTTTTCACAGTTTTATAATGCGACCTTTCTGTCTATTGGGATTGTAATATGACGTGGTATTATCATACATTGCATATAAATGTTGACATATGAAATACATAAGAGCTTGTCCACATATTTCTGGTTTTTATTTCAAAGAATGTTTACATGTGGCCAATTTCCAATAGTAACTATTTGTAATATGAATCAAATTGTTTGACAAGGCCTTATCGCTTTTATTTTATACTTGACCACAAGGCTGTCATAAGAAAAGTTACAACAATTTCGCCATTACAATATAATGACCATTTACCAAAAAGATACCTTTGATATTCATTACGTTCAAAGTATAATCACAATTAGGTACTAAAACCATACATGCTTATATATACAAATATACAACAATAAAGTGTTATCTACTTTCATGACCCAAAATGCAATGAGAATAAGAGGGGGTATAACACATACCATGACCATGAGTCATACTGTGCTTATCTATAACCGCTAAAGCAAATTTGGGGTCTATGTGCAAAATAGCCCTGACCATTGTCGAAATCAGGTCCAACCCAACTCATTGGAGCGAATAAGCCAAGACCACCAACATCATATAGATGTTAAGTAGTTTAAGTTGGAGTACTCTTGAAGCTATGTCAAGCAAGTTCTAAGATGTGAAAATGTTTCAGTAGAGGTTGTTTGTTGGCTGCTAAATGCATGAGTAGGAGGTTGTGTTCTTAGTAGTCGTGCTAGTAGGATTGGCTTGGTAGATTTCTCCCTTGGTAGTTTATGCCCGTTGTGTGGAGATGCAGGGGGATTCACTTTTTCAACACATCCTTAGGTGCCCATGCCCTAACGGGTGTGACGTCGAAATGCGGGATGGTTTGCAAAACCGTAATGTTGGAGTTGTGGTGCATCACCCTTGCAAACATGGACGGGAAAAGTTTGCAAGCGTTATTCCTCGGTGGGAAGTGTAGCAGACAATGTATATTATATTGGTTAGGTGATTGTTAACATAGGAGGGGAATTGCATGCTTCATGCATGTGGTGAACTTCTTGGCTATGGTGCTTCCTTTGTATCAAAAAGTCCTCGGGGTTAGCATATGGGGGATGCATTGTGGTCATCTATGAGAAGACAAGGGCATACATTTTATCCGACCACAAATGAGCCAACGCCTAATCAGGTAGGGAAAATCCTATTGTTGGGTACACAAAGGTGACAATAAGATGGGTTGTTATTTGGTGCATGTTTCGAGGCAATTCCTTGAAAGGTCGAGGCTCGAAGTGAGGATGAATAAGTTGGCACAATCGTTGTCTCAAAAGCAAAAAATAATAAAAACCATATAGTGAAGACAACCCATTGTGGCATCGCACATTTGTGGGTAACTCTCCGAGAGGTCGAGGCTCGAACTCATAGGATGAATTAGTCGGCACAAGTGTTGTTCTTAAGCGTCACTAACTCAAAATAAAAATAAAATAAAATCACATAGTGAAGACAACCTATTGCATGTATAATTATTACATCTCTTTTCAAGCCAAAAGGAATGTGTATGAGGATCATATCAAAGTTGTATTGCTGAAATGTTATATCCTAAAAGTGAAGACAACCCATTGCATGCATAATTATTACATCACTTTTCAAGCCAAAAGGAATGTGTACGAGGATTATATCAAAGTTGTATTGCTGAAATGTTATATCCTAGAGTCTTTCCTTATTAGATCCTTGATATAGCACAAGGATGTAATTGCACATTGCAACACATGCCATTGAAATATTTGTGGCATAAAATGCCTAAGACAAGTCAATATAATATCGGTAATATGAGGAGGCAATGCCATTGTGATGTAGTCTAGGTTGGGGGCCAAATGAATATCCACTTCTCTTGTGATTTCTCATCCATTTCATGCTATCCAACCCCTTATGATGCATATCCGCTTGAAAATTAGAATTTGTGTCTTTTTAACGAGAAATTTGAATTAGTAAGCTAGTTAATTGCACTAAGCTCATAATACTAGGGATTGAGAGAGTAGATATGACATATGATTACTCAAATAGAATCTCTTAGCCTATTTAAACACAAACACAACCTTGGTTGAGCCTTACACATGTAAATCAAACCACTCACTATTTTGGCCAAAATAAAGTTTTGGGGCCTTTTAAAGGATATACACATGCATAAACAACACAAAACTCCATGGGATACGCTTAGCTTTCTAATTTAAAATTCAGATTATAAATACTCCAAATAGTCATAATACATACTCCACAACAGTCCTCTAAGGCTTTAACAATCTATTGATGCCTATAGACATTTTTAGAAACAATTAGGCTCATTTTCGAGCTTGAATACGCTCTACACAGTAGCAATTTCTTTGGGATAGTTTTTGCAGCAACTTCTATGTCAAAATCCCATCACCAGGTGTGGGTTTAGATCTTCCCATTGTTGTCTCAATTGCCCCAACCAATAACTCACGAAAAATGCTCCTCTTCCTATTTCTCTCACTTGTTTTTGATTTTTGTTATTGCTCTCTCTCCACTTCTTGGTTGCATTTTGCCATCCATTGGGCATCTCAAAACACCTCCTTGTCAAGAAATTCAAACAACTGTTGCAAAAAAATGTCCTCTCACGAGTGTTTTTGGGCTGATTTTCATACATGTGTAACTCCATGTCGAGGCCTTCTTTTCCCAAACGGTTTTGGCTACACCATGTCCTTATGAAAACAAACAAACCCATATAATTCATTTTTGCGTTGAGGTGGCCCGAGACTCTCCAATCAATAACATGTGTATGCCAAGTTTTTGACAAAATATCAACAAGAAAATGTTAGAACGTAATATTAAGTGCATATAAACCTTAGTTTATAATTAAATAATTAAGAATTAAGAATATTTATATTCTTAATTATTTAATAGAAACTTAGTTGCTTATGTTTAATTGATTGTTAATTAATCAATATATTAAATCGGGTACTATTTAATCACACCCCATCACTTAATATGGTTTGTGACCCGTGGGGTCAAATAAATATGACTTTGGGTCATATTGTGGATTCACCTTGTGTGGATTTGATCAGGAGAGAAGTGAGGGAAGGAGATTTATTGGACTGTAATTTGTTTCTCACATAATGGAAAATCTCTTTTTACTGTGGTTTTTCCCCTTCGGGGTTTTCCACGTAAATCATATGTTATGTGTATTATTTATTTATTGCATTATTTATAATTTTTGACATTAAATGTGCCTTGCAATGTTTTGATTTAATTGGTTAATTAATTTCCTCGTCCAAATTAAGAAATAATTAATCCTAATTCATTTAAACCAATCCGGTGTGTCGGTTGGGTGGTTGGGTAGGTGGTTAAATTTTTTTAAATAAATAGCCCTCCCCTCGTTTGAGACATACATTACATGATTTTGTGCACACATGTAAAGGTTGTCACCCTTGTGTAAAATCTCGGGTTTGAAATAGTTAATTTCTCTATAGCTTCTAAAAATATGCAGTAGAAATAAATTGGGGTAAAACTCAAGGATAAATTCAAGACCTACGGGAGACGTGACTTCATGAAAGTAGGAATTCAAAATTTCCTATTGGAGCAGACTAATTCTATGCTCCTCGGCGTGGTAAAACTCTAAATTATTTTGTTCACCTTTGTTATTCGAAGAACAATTTTTCTTCTATGTCTAAATAGGCCCCTTACTAAGGGTTACATTCATATCTCTAAAAACTATAGTTTATAGTCTATATATTTCAAATTAAAAACTATAGCCTAAACTATAGTCTAAAACCTAGGCTATGCGACTAAACCTAAACTATAAAAACTATATTAAAATCAATAGTTTATACTTAACTACAAACTATTCTATGTTGGGAGGCCCCTTTCATTGGAACCCTCACCTCCTCGCGCCACGTGCGAGCCTCCGTAGGGCCCCCACCGCTCCTCTCCTTTCCGGCCACATGGCCTCCCCTATCTTCTTGCGTGCCTACCACCCGTACTTCCTCTACATGCCCTTGTTGCAAAGTTGGCTGGACATTTTTCTTTATTTTTTGTTTTTGACCTTTAGTCCCACATTGGTGGGGCGACTTTTTGAGAAGTCTTTATAAACCATAAAACAGGATGGTGGTTGTGACTTGGTCACACCATCGATTTTTTGTTAAAGAGCCCTTGGGCTTGGCACAGGCTCGACAATGTCATCTCGCCGGTGTGACTTAGCTATGTTTGAGAGTAGTTCGAACTTACACACTCGCCTCGGTTGCAATGTGTGCTTTGACAATGTTGAGTCGCCGAGTTGTGTGATTACATAATATGTTGGTTAGATAAATTTGAGTTCGGGACCCGGCTCGGTTTGAAGTTTCTTGAGCTCGGACCCAACAATGCTCCAATTTGTTTTTTGCATTGTATATTGTTTTTCATTTTTTAAATTTTTTTATCTAACGGTGAAAAATTTGTCAAAAAGTATTTTTTGTATTAGATTATTTTTGATAAAAAAAAAAAGTAAATATATATTTTTACGACACGACGACTAAGTCGTTTTCATGTAAAACTAAAAAAATCACTTACATTTCAACAAATCAACATTATTATCAAACTAATATATTGTATATCTAGAGTACTTGTTTGACAGGTTTATTTTCGACGTGAATCCATTGAAATACGATTGGCATGGTTTGAACAATGACATGGGGATTCTTAAACTGCTATCACTAAAAACCTCGTTGTTCTCATTTGTTGAATTTGTTTACGTGAAAATGGGATCTAATCACTTTACTATTGACAAATCACATATGTTGAATGGAACCAATTACAACATCTGGAAGATAAGGTTGAAGGTGAAATTCATGGCTCGCAAGCTCTGGACAGTCGTGAATGGTACAGAGAAGGCTCCGACTGAAAGACAAGCGACAATGGACAATGTTGTTGCATATCAACAAAAGGTGCAAGATGCATTGTCCATTATATTGTGAAGCATGTAGGATGAATTCCTTCTTCACATCGAGAATCAGGAAAGTCCGAGTGCGGCTTGGATGCAACTGGAATCAATGCATCAAGGTACACAATTATCAAAAATTATAAAGTTTATTCTAGAACTGATGACGACTCCCATGAAGGGAGATGAAAAGGTAATAATTTTTAGCAAAAATTAAAAATATTAAGTCTCAATTGGATGGATGTAACTGCAATTTAATTCATGATAAATTATTGTACTTTATTATTCAATTGAATATACATGAAATATTTAGGAATTTCATTTCAATATTGAATTCTAAATATCAAACTGAGCAGGACATCCTTGATTTGCAAACTCTAAGTGCTCTTTTGATCCAGGAAGAGCAGGTTATGACTAATTTTGATTTGAAAGAGAATGCCACTTAGGCACTTCTCACTCAGAAATCTAAAAATCCTTCTAGATTTAACAAGAATCAAAAACCAAACTTTAAACCACCTAGTAAAGATAAGAAACCTGGAAACTTAAGAGTAAGTTTTGATGGTAAATGTTATAACTATGGTAAATTTGGTCATAAGAAAGACTGTAAACTCAAAATCTAAACAAATTTCAAAAATAAAAAATGGAATAAACCAGATCAAGATCAAAACGAGAATGAAGAGAATAATCATAGATCTAATGTAGTTACTCTATAAGCTACATCTGTCACTTCTAATGAAAAGAAAATGTTTTGTGTGTACGGTATTGAATTGAAAAAGAATTTGATTTCATTCATAGTTAACTCATAATAACTATAGTGTAATTTTTGATGGTTTATTAAGAATGAACTAGATGTCACTATAGCTGAAAGCATACAAAAATGACTTATATGTGTTTAAAGGTTTTGCTTCGGTTTCCTAGTTGTTTATTCAAAAATGTAAGTGTTCAATTTTGGCATGAAAAATTGAGATCATTTTTTAGGATCATGTATGACATGTCTCGGCTTAAATTTGCCACCTATGAAATGTGTGAAGGGTGCTTACATGGTAAGCTATCACCAAAAACCCTTCCTCAGTCATTTTTTGAAGCAAACTCCACATAAATCCATGGAATGTGTCCATAGTTAGAGGATATTTTCCTAGATAATTTAGTGTATGTTGTGATTATTCTTGCATGATTTGGTTATCTTTTCAGATATGTTATCTATCAGTCTTATCACATTTTTAAAGGCTTAAAATAGATAATGAAGATATATATGTTGTTGATAAAACATTTCTAAATTCTAATTTAGTATATGATTACTAAAAATATTATTATAAGCATATTGAATGATACTTGGGGACGCCTTTGTGTTTTTATTTGAGACATCTAATACTAATTGCATCTAATACATATTTTACAAGATAAATATGTTGAAATTCCTCAACACATAGTCAATATAACATGGTTAGTCATTAAAACATGTTGTTATTTAAGTAGTTATACAACTTATGTTTAACCTATCAATATAAACTTTAAAGATGGTTAAAAGTGAAATCAAGTAAAGATTTATATGCTTATTATGATGACTCTAACCATGCTGATGTTGTGTTAGATATAAAATATACAATTGGATATGTGTTCAAGTTTTTGGTACATGTGCTATTACTTGGAGCAGCTTAAAAACAACTACCAAGATCTATTTCTTTTACCGAGGTAAAGTATAGAAGTGCAATGGAAGCAACGAAAGAAGCCATGTGGCTAAAACGATTGTTGGAAGAGATACACATGGAAGCGAAAGGAAGTACTCCTCTTCTATGTGATAGCTAGAGTTGCATTGCTCTTGCTAAGAATCTAATTCAACATTAGAGAACGAAACATATAGAGATTCATATGTAATTTATCCAATAAAAAGTTCTCTGTGGTGATATAGATCTCTAATACTGCTCGACTGAAGATCAAGTTGCATAAATGTTTACGAAGCCATTATGTGTTGTAAATCTCTACAAGTTTCGTGCAATGCTTGGCCTTTCAGAGTTATCATTGAGGGGGAGTGTGCATGACAATGTCACCTCCTAATGGTTGGCTAGTCGATATCTTCTATTATATACTTATGCTCCATTGTAAAAGATCCTTATGATATTTATAAACTTGTCACTCTAAGTTTACGGTATCTTGTCCAAAGTTGTGTTGCATCTATTTGTAAAGGTGACCCTTGTGTTATAAAAGACTTTTAGAGATGTTGGTTGATATTTTTCTATAAGAAAGCTGTGAGATGTAGTCTCACAAATCATGCTTAACCTAAATCATTAAATACCGATTTATGTATTCCAAATCCTTATGTACCAAAAGATAATTTAAGTGTGATGAAGGTGTATAAATCCTTAAAATGTGATATGCTAGCCTAAACCTTCACTATGGTTTATGGATTTATAAATCATGTTGTATAAACAGGTAATGTTGGCATATGTTCCCCACTTAATATTAAGGGGGAGTGTTAGAACGTAATATTAAGTGCCTATAAACCTTAGTTTATAATTAAATAATTAAGAATAGTTATATTCTTAATTATTTAATATAAACTTAGTTGTTTATGTTTAATTGATTATTAATTAATCAATATATTAAATCGGGGTGCTATTTAATCACACCTTGTCACTTAATATGGTTCGTGACCCATGGGGTCAAATAAATATGACCTTGGGTCATATTGTGGATTCACCTCGTGTTAATTTGATTGGGAGAGAAGTGAGGGAAAAATATTTCTTTGGATCGTAGTTTGTTTATCACATATAGGAAAATCTCTTTTTTACCGTGGTTTTTTCCCTTTGAGGTTTTCCATGTAAATCTCATGTTATGTGTATTATTTATTTATTGCATTGTTTATAATGTTTGATATTAAATGTGCTTTTCAATGTTTTATTTTAATTGGTTAATTAATTTTCGTCCAGACGGAAAAAAATGAGCCAAATTTTTAATTTCTTTATTCTTCTATTGTTTTATTGGCGATGCAAGATTGTGTGTAAACCCCAATGCTTCTACATCAGACACCTGAGGTTTGAAGAAACATGATCTCCAGATCATGGAAGTAAGAAGAATGTTAGAACCATTCTTTTGGCCAATGGGCTTGACCACAATTTTCCCTTCCACCTTGTTAGGTATTGTTGAATTTTCTTTTCTTCTTTCTTACTCATCTTCTAGCAACATGCTAGACCATAAACCTTCTTTCTCAACATATATGTATTCACCATTCTCTTTAAACCTTATTTATTGTTTGAGTATCATCCGTCCACTTATTCCAAGATACTCTTTTATTTTATTTTCCATCATCTTGAGGGATTTGACTCACTATCATCTAACCACCGCTAGCAGTGTACTCAATACCATTGCCTTTATGGGCTTTTAAACAACCACCTCTTCCTCCAATAGAAGCATGAAACACGTGCTCCACCTCAAACCATATTCTTTTCATTTCTTTTATCATGGATTTATTGTCAAAGAACACATCACATACCCTCTATATCATACTTGCAAATAAATCACATGGTTACACTCTAGAGGCCCATTCAAACGAGGTCTTCTTCTCAACACTCTTCTCTACTTTTAATATTCACCGATGCTTGCAACAAATTTAGTGAATTAATAATTTAGAGAATCAACCATTCTCATATGCACTAGCCACTCAGACCACTACTTCTATAATATCACTTTTTACCAACTCATCTTCGATGCAACTTGTCTTTGCATGACCTCCATCTCTCTCCAATCCTCAACCTCACAGTAATCAACATAACATACATAGTATCATAAAAAAATTGCATTCTCATAAGTATCTTCTCCAACGTCATCTCTACTGCAAATTTAATCTCCTCTTCTCCTTTTGTTCTCATGCTATGTTAAATAGAATGTTAACTTTTACGCAACCTTTTTTTCTTCCATTATGTTCGTTTCAGTAAATCAAGTTGTGAAATTTGTTTGAGAAGCTTCAAGCCTTTTGACATAATCATTTTCATTTTTCATTATGGGAATTGCTTTTTAGAAGCAAGGTTGGAAGCCATATTTTTTTATCTTTGCAATGAGACTCAATGGCTGAAGTAGAGTCTTGTACCATTAACTAAATGTTAGTAGATTTTGTTGGGTGGCAAGTTGATGGAACGACAAACATAAATGATTCTTTTTTAATTTTTGATTTATATTTTTAATAGATACCGTAGTGCCCACATTTTTATAGCTCCAGTTATCTGTTGGTTCCTTTATTTCTAGACATATTTTGATTGAGACTCTGATAGACTTTGGACATTTTAGTATGATATTTTATCCGCATGGACATTATGGCATTTTGGGCGCATAGCACCAATTGGACTAGATTCGTATACTGATATATTTCGTATGATGTGATGACACTAACAGGGTTATATGATAGACTTATCGGTTAGATGTTAGTCTCTTGTGGTTAATTTGATTGATGATATAGTGTTTTGGATTTAATGATGGTGATTTTCATGCTAACCTAAGTATATGTCGTTGCAATTTTAATTGTGGATGATTCATGGCAAACTATGTGGATAATTGTATGCATTGCACTATCAATTGTAAATTATGTTCGGACATTATAAGTTTGATTGAGATTGTGATGTATAGATGATGTTTATTATATTGGACAGGTGCGGTTAATGTGTGCAATGAGTGTGCAGGTGACAGTATAGGAGAGCATGGATTTCGTGGCAGCTACGCAATTGTGCAAGCGGCCCACGGGCTGAGTCCTAACCATGCTAAATGTTTGAGGCCTTAGATTAGATGTATTTAATTGGGCACCATGGGTGAACCCTCATTTTGTAATGTAATTATGTCTTGTAAAATTAATTAGGTTTAGGATGTGTTTTTATTGAGTAAACTAGCTAGTCAGGGGGTTAATAATCTTATCTTAAGTTAAATGTTGGTTTTGGGAAAGTGTGTGTATTGGTAGAAGGGATTGGGGACCACATGTGAACCTTGGGTGGACCCACACCCTCTACCCATGTGCCCAAGCATGCCAAACCCGAAATTGGGTTATTTTGGGCAATTTTAGGGACCCCTTTGAGTTTGGGGTTCCCTTAGCATGAAAATGGGCCCTTGGACCCTACCTAATAGGTAGGGGACCTATTTCAAGGTTTGGAGGAGTTTCCTCCCATTTAGCCCTCTTTAGTCACCATCCATGTAAGATGGTTGGGTTGTGTGAAATTGTTAAAAGTTGCTCCACCTTGTTTTATTTTAGTTTTTAGTATTTTAGGTGAAAAGGGATAAAAGGTGAATTTACTCTTACTTATTTTGTTTTGGAATCTTTGACTCTTGAGAGGAGAGGGGTGACACTTGTCACTTTCCCATTGGTGAGGAAACTTTTGGGTTCCCCTTTTTATTCTTCCTCATGTGGGAAGAATGGATCTTCTTGGTTCATTTTTTTGGGAGCATTTGGAGAATTTTGGAGCTTGGAGGGAAGCTTGGACAAAGGGAAAAACTTACGTTTTGGAAAGCATTTTAGAGGTAGGGTTCTTATCTTTTTCTTCTTCTTAGTTGTGCTTATCTTGTATGTATGTTTGATCAATGAAATAATGTGGTGAAATATGTGTTGAGAGGTGTATGATGAATGTAGTTGTTGTTCTTGTGGTATTTTCTTGTTTTTGTTTCTCTCCACCATCATTTGGATTGATGGTTTTTGGAGAATGTAGGGGAAGAGAGAGGGATTTCCTCTCAAACCTCATGGTTGTTGGTCAAGCCATGAAGGTCCCTTCTCATCCCCTCATATGGTTTGAGGTGGGAGAAAGTTTTATATGGCTTGAACCTTTCCCCATTCTTGGTGAGGAAACCCTTTGGGTTTGAAAATCCTCCCAAGAAGGATTTCTATAGCATAAGGAGGAATAAGGAGGATGTGTGCTTAGGAGGTATAAGGAGTTTATATATATATATGTATTTATTGGTGCTCCTATGGTTGGACACCTTGATTTGGGCATCCTTCTTCCTCTCTTCCCCCTTGTGAGGTTGACCTTGTTCTCCTCATGTTGTGGTTTTCATTGTGTAGTAGGTCTAAGTGGTTGATTGATCTTATTTTTTTTTCTTGTTGTATGTGTTTAAATCCCCATTACTTGTGCACATTGTGGAAGCTAGTTCCTCTCTCCCATGGGCTTGGGGGAGGCTAGCATGATTTCCAACCATGGAAAGGCATGTGATGATGCCTATTGGTTGGGTGGTAAACAAGCCATATTCTCTTGGAGTTGGAGCTCAAGTTGAAGATAGTAGAGCCTTTTGCCATCTTGGCCTTTCTCATCCTTGGAGGACATTGCCATCACTTTGTAAATGAATGTGACTTGTCAAGTCTATACACTCTTGTAAACAACCATTATTATACTCATTGCTTCTTGTAAACGTTGTCTTTACTAAGGAAGTTGTTATTTTTATTGTTGCTAGAATCTTGTAATATTATCACTTGAGATCATAATGAAACTATGAACTTTTTACTTCAATGTCTCTTGTTGGAAGGTGTTGTTTGGTTTAGAAATCTACTCAATCTATAGTTATGCAATATACACTTGAAAACTTGAAATATTTAGTTGTGCATTGCATATAAAATCAAAAAAAAAATTTAGTGTGCTTGCATTTTATTCCACAAAAAAATATGGCACTACATTTTGGTATCAGAGCATGGTTTCAACACACGGACTTTTGGGTAATTTTGGTGTTATTTTATTCTTATTGTTTTGTTCAAAAAAAAAAAAAAATAATAAATGTTGTAGAAATTTAAAATACTATTTAGTCATTTCATTTGAAGGAATTTTAGTTGTTATATGGAGATTTATATTAGTATTGGAAGGAAATATTATTATTTTGAAATTTATCTCCCTTTTGTAAACTATGAAAATTTGTGTTCATTGTGTTTTTTTAAAAATGGTTATATTATCATTTTTATTAGGTTTTGGCCTTTAGTATTGATCAAGAAATGAAAATAAATTTAGTATAGTTATTTTATTTTTATTTTCGCTTCCTATTTATAACTATACTTTCCTAGAATAAACAATAAATAAATAAATAAAATAAAATCAGTTTGTAAATATATATACATATATATTTTATAGTATATATATATTCTATACTAAATAATATATAAATTTGAAAATATATTTATACATATTTGTTTTTATTTAAATATATATATATATATATATATATATATATATATATATATATATATATATAATTTTTTTTAAAAAAATTAAAAATAAAAATAATAAAAAAAAATATAATAAAATGATTTTAGTTATATATATACACACACACACACACACACACACACACACACACACACACACACACACACACACACATATGTATATATTTAAAAACAAAAAAAAAAAAAAAAGCTGTTTGGGGGCCGAACCCCCAAACCCCAAACCCCGTGCGCAGCCCGCGTCCCCGAATCCCGTCCCTTCCGGACCCCTGTCCCCCTCCCCGCCCCCGCCCGCGCATGCACCTGACCCGAACCCGCCCGCCCACAGACACAAACCAACCCCGCCCCACAGACCTGCAGCACACCGCCCCGCCCATTGTCAAACCACACGCCCCGCGACACTGTCCGTGCGCCCGACCCCCGCGGCCATTTCTCAAAGACAAACCCACCGCTTCCAAACGCCCCTCGTGCCCTAGAAAAATAAATAAATATATATATTAATACAACTAAATATGTGTGTGTGTGTGTGTGTGTGTGTGTGTGTGTGTGTGTGTGATGTGTGAAAAAAAAATATAGTCGACCCTTTTGGGGTTTCTTTAAAAAAAATATAAAAATATAAATATAAATATATATATATATATATATATATATACATATACATATACATATACATATACATATACATATACATACGATGAAAACAAAAGCCAAAAAAAAAAAAAAAAATTCCATGGAGCCAACCCTCCATAGCTCTTCCACCTGCACAAGAGGAAACAAAGAAAACAAAGTAAGAAAAGTAGAAAGAAGGAAGAAACAAAACAAATGAGAAAAGAATAGAGAGGAAAAGAGACATAGAGAAATTTAGGGCACTTTTAGGGTAGATTCAAAATGAATGGCCAAGATTAAAATGGATCCTAGGGCTCTATTTAATCTTAACCCTCTTAAGTCATGGGGATTTTGTTAAAAATAAAAATAAAGGAATAAATAAAAGGGGGAGTGTGTGTGAGTAGATTAAATTAAAAGGGGGAGTGTGTGTGGACAAACTAAGATAAAAGGGGAGGAAACAAAATTAAATTTAAAGAGTATAGAAAAATAAATTAAAAGGGGAGAAAGCAAATTAAATTAAAAAAGGGGTGTGTGGGAAAATTAATTAAAAGGGGGAAGACTAATTATTTACAAAAGTGTAAATTTTTATTTATAACCTTAAGGAGATTAATAGATTAAAATAATTAAATTATTGCGGGATGGTATTAATCTATTTCAAAAAAAAAAAAAATAGTAATAATAATAATAATTAAAATAATTAAAATAATGATAATATAACACTTCCAACAAACGTTTAGAAAGTTTATAAAACATTTGTTTTTACCTCGGGTTCAGGATGGCACCCAAGAGGGGACGTTCAGCTCGAGGTTCGGGTCGTAGCGCACCTACGCGAGAGCCGCCGGTGGCCGATTTTGGGCCTCTATTATTGGAGACCCTGCAGCAGCTGATAGGTGTCGTTACAGAGCGTCTTCCACCACCGCAGGTGCCGAGAGAGGAGGACATTCAGTTAGGAGATGAGGAGGGGATTGGTGAGGACGCACATCCAGAGCCACCTGAGCACGACATTCCGAGACGAGAGAGGTCACGCAGCCCTTCCATCCTTGGCGAGAGGGTGGCCTCGTTTCGTCACAGCCGTTCACACAGCTTCGAGGGGTCATTTGGAGATAGGAGACCTCTTTCACTTGTTAGACCACATCGCCAGGATCGAGACACAGGCAGTGTGATTCGAGACCTTCTTCGTCTTCATCCGCCTACATTTACCGGTTCGACAGATGGCTTTGGGGCAGAGTCCTGGCTCCTTAGCTTGGATAGCTGCTTTGGCTTGCACTCTCATGAGAGCAACGTCAAAGCCAGGTTCGCCATACACCTCCTCCGAGAGATGCAAAGGCGTTTGGTGGAGGAATGAGGAGCGGAAGCTCCATTTGACTCGGGATACAGTGACATGGGAGTTGTTCGAGGAGCGATTCAGGGCCCGGTATATGTCAGAGCATTTTGTGCAGAAGAGGATTGATGAGTTTCACGATTTACGATAGGGTTCTGGCTCAGTGGCGCAGTACGAGAGCAGGTTCGTAGATCTCTTGCAGATGTAGACTACCTGCAAGACGAGAAGTTGCAGGTAAACAGGTTCATTCGGGGCTTGAATGCAGATATAGTAGGCGCTGTTAGGATGTTATCTCCTCCTACGCTCGAGAAGGCCGTTGAGAAGGCCTACTTGGCTGAGGAGAATAGGACCAAGGCTCAGGAGCACAGAGAAAGAAACAAGAGCAAGTTCCAGGACAGGATTCAGGCATTCCAGAGTCAGAGAGCACGGGGAGCAGTACCACCCCCTAGAGGAGGATTCTGGTCTTCTCCAGCAGCATCGAGAGCTCCTCCACACCCATCACAGCAGACATAGCATCAGGGACACCAGCATCAGAGGGGTAGATAGACTCGGAGTTTTCAACAAGGTGGGTCAGAGGTGGTTTTTTGGTCTAGAGACAGAGGCCGGGTACTCATCACTCACCCGGCCCGCTCGCAGCTAGCCTACTAGGGTTGGACCGGCGAGTTCGATTCGTCAGAGTACAGGAGGGACCCCATCTCAGAGGGGTACAGGAGGATGTTTTATTTGTGGGGCTCCAGACCATTATGTGCGTATGTGTCCGCACAAGCCCACTACTATGGATATGCAGAGAGCTCCTAGATCCGAGCAGACGGTGGGTGACGTGGGACGCGCCCATCGTGTGTATGCAGCGGTTGACAACCGCCAGGCCGAGCATCAGGCCACAGTCATTGAGACGACAGGTACTATCAGGGGTATTTCTGTCTCAGTACTTTTTGATTCAGGTGCTTCAGATTCCTTTATATCACCTTCTATAGTGGACCAGTGTGGGCTAGTGGTGGCTAGGCAGCCAGATAGTTGGCAGGTTGAGTTGGCCTCTGGGGCTAAACTCGCCGTGGACTCGTATGTGGAGAGTTGTGTACTCGATTTGGGAGTCTTCTCCACTACGCTTGACCTCCGAGTTATTCCTTTAGGATCCTATCAGGTAGTGTTGGGTATGGATTGGCTCGAGGCTCATCGAGCCAAGGTGGATTGTAGAGAGAAGGTCATTGAGTGTCAGGATGATTTGGGTAGTGCAGTTGTGATTTCAGGGATGCAGAGACCCATTTCCTTGCGCATGATCTCGGCTAAGCAACTCAAGCGGAGCATGCGTAAGGGTTGCCAGTTGTTTGCTATCACTATCAGTGATCGTTCGGACAGTACTCCAGAGCATTCACCCCTTGATGATCATGCAGTTTTGAGGGAGTATGCAGATGTGTTTCCAGGAGAGCTTCCAGGTTTACCACCTAGTAGAGAGGTGGATTTCACCATTGACTTAGTGCCTGGATCTGCACCAGTTTCTAGGGCACCCTATCGGATGACGACTTCAGAGCTTCATGAGCTCAAGATTCAGTTAGAGGAGTTGTTAGAGAAGGGTCTCATTCGCCCTAGTGTATCTCCTTGGGGAGCGCCAGTCATATTTGTGAAGAAGAAGGATGGTTCTCTCAAGCTTTGTGTTGATTTCAGATAGCTCAATAAGGTCACAATAAAGAACCGTTATCCGCTCCCTAGGATTGATGACTTGTTTGATCAGATGCGGGGAGCTAGAGTGTTCTCCAAAATCGATCTCAAGTCAGGATATCATCAGTTGCGCATTTCAGATGCAGACATTCATAAGACAACGTTTCGCACACGTTACGGGCATTATGAGTTCACAGTGGTTCCATTTGGTTTGACCAATGCCCCAATTGTCTTCATGAGCCTCATGAATGGAGTATTCAGGACATTTCTGGATCGCTTTGTTTTAGTGTTCCTTGATGACATATTGATTTATTCTCGTTCCGAGGAGGAACATGAGGAGCATTTGAGGCGGTGTACTTCAGGTTTGAGAGAGCAGAAGTTGTATGGGAACTTGGAAAATGCAGCTTCTTTTGACATAGATTCGATTCAAGATTGGGTCATATCATATCGTGAGGGTATCTCCGTAGATCCCTCTAAGATTCAAGCTATCTTGGATTGGCCAAAGACCCACATTAGTCACTGAGGTGAGGAGCTTCATGGGTTTAGCAGGGTATTACCACAGGTTTGTGCAGGACTTTTCTAGGATTGCTCACCCTATTACTTCCCTTCAGAGGAAAGGGAAGAAGTTTGAATGGTCAGAAAAGTGTGAGCAGCATTTGATTGCTTAAGGAAAGGTTAACCACGGCGCCCATCTTAGCAGTTCCAGACCCAACAGAGGATTTTGTTGTTTGCACTGATGCATCACTAGAGGGTTTGGGAGTAGTTCTTATGCAGGAGCGTCGGGTTATTGCTTTTGAGTCTCGTAAGCTTAAGGACTATGAGCTTAACTATCCTACTCACGACTTAGAGCTTCAGCAGCAGATTGTTCATGCACTTGTGCGTTGGCGACATTTCCTTTTGGGTAGACCTTTCATCTTAAGGATGATCATCAGTAGCTACAGCGTATCTTCTCTCGGCCGAACCTCAACGCTCGTCAACGGCATTGGATGGAGTTCCTTTGTGAGTATGACATGGAGGTGCAGTATATCAAGGGAAAGGAAAATGTTGTTGCAGATGCACTTAGTAGACAACGGCATGTGCTTGCTTCTTTGACACTGCTGCTGCAATGATTTGAGAGGCGGGATACTTGAGTATCTTCCAGAGGACAGGTTTTATGAGGGTGCTAAGCAGATGTTGGAGTCTCAGGATTCTTTTGAGGGCAGATATTCAGGATGCATGCTAGAGTCAGATGGTTTACTTCGGTTTCATAGGCGCATTTATGTGCCTAAGGCAGGTGATCTGCGTAGTTTCATCCTTACTGAGGCTCATCGAGCCCCATACGCAGCACATCCAGGAGTGAAGAAGATGCATGCCGATTTGAGAGAGTTATATTATTGGCCAGGTCTTCGTCGAGACATAGCAGATTTTGTAGCACGGTGTCTTGAGTGTCAGAGAGTCAAGGCAGAGCATTCTCATCCCGCAGGACTTTTATACCCTCATGACATTCCCGAGTGGAAATGGGATGTGATCTCCATGGATTTCATAGTAGGACTTCCTATGTCCTCTTATCGTCATGATGCCATTATGGTCACTGTGGATAAGTTGACCAAGGTTGCACATTTCTCGCCAACCAAGGTCACCTATAATGCACAGGCCATTGCCAAAGTGTTCATGGAGGATATTGTCAGATTGCATGGGATTCCGAAGATGATTATCAATGACAGAGACACCATCTACACATCAGTTTTCTGGACTTCTTTTCAGGAGGCCTTGGGTACACAGATTAATTTCAGTTCGGCTTATCATCCAGAGACAGATGGGCAGACAGAGAGGGTTAATCAGGTTCTTGAGGACATGTTGAGGATGTATGTGATGGACCAGCAGAAGAAGTGGGAGGACTATTTGCATTTGGTTGAGTTTGCCTACAATAACAGTTATCATAGCTCCATTGGCATGGCTCCCTATCAGGCTTTGTATGGACGACCTTGCAGGACACCTTTGAGCTGGGACAGACTAGATGACAGGATTATTTTGGGGCCAGCTTACCTTCAGGATTTAGAGCAGCAGGTTGTTCTGATTCGGCAGCGTCTTGAGCAGGCTAGAGCACGCCAGAAGGCGTATGCAGACACCAAGAGGATCGATCGTCACTTCTCTAGTGGGTGACAAAGTCTTCTTGAGGGTTCGTCCTCATAAGAGTCCGATCCGTTATGGAAAGGGTTCTAAGCTATCGCCTCGTTTTGTGGGGCCTTTTGATATTCTTGAGGTCATCGGTCCAGTTGCCTATCGCCTAGCTTTGCCACCACGCCTTGCACGGGCCCACGACGTTTTTCATGTTTCTGTACTACGTAGATATGTACCAGATGTTTCTCATGTTTTGGATTGGTCGGCATTTGGTGCAGAGGACGGAGGACAGTGGAGATTGGAGCCCGTACGCATACTGGAGCACCGGAGGTTGGCCCTTCGGGGTCGAGATTTGGACCAGGTTAGAGTGCAGTGGGACCGATATGACGAGTCATCAGCTACCTGGGAGGATGCTACACCACTGAGGGCTAGATATCCCTATCTCTTCCAATGACTCCCAGGAGGAAGTCTAATTCTAGGAGAGGGGATGTAGTGCCCACATTTTTATAGCTCCAGTTATCTTTTGGTTCTTTTATTTCTAGACATATTTTGATTGAGACTCGATAGACTTTGGAAATTTTAGTATGATATTTTATCGCATGGACATTATGGCATTTTGGGCGCATAGCACCAATTGGATTAGATTCATATATTGATATATTTCGTATGATGTGATGACACTAATAGGGTTATATGATAGACTTATCGGTTAGATGTTAGTCTCTTGTGGTTAATTTGATTGATGATATAGTGTTTTGGATTTAATGATGGTGATTTTCATGCTAACCTAAGTATATGTCGTTGCAATTTTAATTGTGGATGATTCATGGAAAACTATGTGGATAATTGTATGCATTGCACTATCAATTGTAAATTATGTTCGGACATTATAAGTTTGATTGAGATTGTGATGTATAGATGATGTTTATTATATTGGACAGGTGCGGTTAATGTGTGCAATGAGTGTGCAGGTGACAGGTATAGGAGAGCATGGGTTTCAGGGCAGCTACGCAATTGTGCACAAGCGGCCCACGGGCTGAGTCCTAACCATGCTAAATGTTTGAGGCCTTAGATTAGATGTATTTAATTGGGCACCATGGGTGAACCCTCATTTTGTAATGTAATTATGTCTTGTAAAATTAATTAGGTTTAGGATGTGTTTGTATTGAGTAAACTAGCTCAGGGGTTAATAATCTTATCTTAAGTGTTGGTTTTGGGAAAGTGTGTGTGTGTTGGTAGAAGGGATTGGGGACCACATGTGAACCTTGGGTGGACCCCACACCCTCTACCCATGTGCCCAAGCATGCCAAACCCGAAATTGGGTTATTTTGGGTAATTTTAGGGACCCCTTTTGAGTTTGGGGGTTCCCTTAGCATGAAAATGGGCCCTTGGACCCTACCTAATAGGTAGGGGGGCCTATTTCCAAGGTTTGGAGGGAGTTTCCCTCCCATTTAGCCCTCTTTAGTCACCATCCATGTAAGATGGTTGGGTTGTGTGAAATTGTTAAAAGTTGCTCCACTTTGTTTTATTTTAGTTTTTAGTATTTTGGGTGAAAAGGGATAAAAGGTGAGTTTACTCTTACTTATTTTGTTTTTGGAATCTTTGACTCTTGAGAGGAGAGGGGGTGACACTTGTCACTTTCCCATTGGTGAGGAAACTTTTGGGTTCCTCTTTTTATTCTTCCTCATGTGGGAAGAATGGGTCTTCTTGGTTCATTTTTTTGGGAGCACTTGGAGAATTTTGGAGCTTGGAGGGAAGCTTGGACAAAGGGGAAAAGCTTAGAGTTTTGGAAAGCATTTTAGAGGTAGGGTTCTTATCTTTTTTTTCTTCTTAGTTGTGCTTATCTTGTATGTATGCTTGATCAATGAAATAATGTGTGTGAAATATGTGTTGAGAAGTGTATGATGAATGTAGTTGTTTGTTCTTGTGGTATTTTCTTGTTTTTGTTTCTCTCCACCATCATTTGGATTGATGGTTTTTGGAGAATGTAGGGGAAGAGAGAGGGATTTCCCTCTCAAACCTCATGGTTGTTGGTCAAGCCATGAAGGTCCCTTCTCATCCCCTCATATGGTTTGAGGTGGGAGAAAGTTTCATATGACTTGAACCTTTCCCCATTCTTGGTGAGGAAACCCTTTGGGTTTGAAAATCCTCCCAAGAATGATTTCTATAGCATAAGGAGGAATAAGGAGGATGTGTGATTAGGAGGTATAAGGAGTTTTTATATATATGTATTTATTGGTGCTCCTATGGTTGGACACCTTGATTTGGGCATCCTTCTTCCTCTCTTCCCCCTTGTGAGGTTGACCTTGTTCTCCTCATGTTGTGGTTTTCATTGTGTAGTAGGTCTAAGTGGTTGATTGATCTTATTTTTTTTCTTGTTGTGTGTGTTTAAATCCCCATTACTTGTGCACATTGTGGAAGCTAGTTCCTCTCTCCCATGGGCTTGGGGAGGCTAGCATGACTTCCAACCATGGAAAGACATGTGATGATGCCTATTGATTGGGTGGTAAACAAGCCATACTCTCTTGGAGTTGGAGCTCAAGTTGAAGATAATAGAGCCTTTTGCCATCTTGGCCTTTCTCATCCTTCGAGGACATTGCCATCACTTTGTAAATGAATGTGACTTGTCAGGTCTATACACTCTTGTAAACAACCATTATTATACTCATTGCTTCTTGTAAATGTTGTCTTTACTAAGGAAGTTGTTATTTTTATTGTTGCTTAGAATATTGTAATATTATCACTTGAGATCATAATGAAACTATGAACTTTTTACTTCAATGTCTCTTGTTGGAAGGTGTTGTTTGTTTTAGAATTCTTCTCAATTTATAGTTATGCAATATACACTTGAAAACTTGAAATATTTAGTTGTGCATTGCATATAAAATCAAAATAAAAATTTAGTGTGCTTGCATTTTATTTCACACAAAAAAAAAAATATGGCACTACGGATACACGTTTTCATTCCTATATTACCAACATTTTGGGTCTATCTTCTTGACCCATCCACAAGATTTACCTTAAATGCGAGGTAATGAAAATGAAATGGCAAAGTGTATTAGAAAATATAAATCTAAAATTGCTTAGCGATGGAAATCTAGTTTTTGATAATACCTTGTTGAAATAATGCAATGTTGATAAGGGAAAATAAACTAATAAATAAGACATATTATCAATATGTTTATAGAGTAGTTTAATCCTCAAAATGCACATCAGTTCATCGAGAATTTCCACAAGATTTACCTTAAATGTAGGTAATGAAAATGAAATGGCAAATGCATTAGAAAATATAAATCTAAAATTGCTTAGCGATGGAAATCTAGTTTTTTTGATAATACCTTGTTGAAATAATGCAATGCTGATAAGGGAAAATAAACTAATAAATAAGGCATATTATCAATATGTTTATAGAGTAGCTTAATCCTCAAAATGCACGTCACTTGATCGAGAATTTGTTGGTGAGGGAAGTCACAATCATTTTCTGTTTTGCATAGAGGGCATTGATATATTGCCCATATTAAAATTACAATTTTAAGACACCTACATTATAGAATTGTGGCTAAGAGTTTATAAAGATTACTAGCACAACAAGAAAAAATATGAGGTAATGTTTTGACATCATTATAAGGAGTTTCTACGATTATAAAAACTAAATTTCAGGCTACATTTTGTGAGATAAGAAGAATAAGAAACTATTAGTAGAAAAAGTGTTATTCTTTGTATCACGAAAAATGAGGATGCAAGTTGACATTACCACCTTATCCTTGGATGAAAGTATAATGGATCTTAATTAAAATTACCCTTAGGAGCAAAATAAACCATGCATCATGGTCCCATATAACTTGTGTTTTGAGCTATGAGGTCACATGTGCATAGTTACATTTTTGTAGACATGCCAAGTTGTGACTATGGCGGTCTTTAATAGGAAAGAGACTGTTTGAGGAAGGCCCATGATACTTCTCCTTTGACCTAATTATGTGGGGTTTTGGCGAAACCAATGACTTGTGTATAGCATATGACATTGATTTCTCTCCTTGGCTTGGGTTGCTTGGGTTTGGGCTAATCTATCACTTAGAGAAATGCCTCCTAGTTACATGAGTTCACATTTGGGGAAAGAGTCCCACACTATCCACTATTTAATATATGTGAAGCATGGATACATCCCCCTCTCGAACCCCTTGGATACGTTCACAATATAGATTTGTCCCATGTACGATATGGATATGTCCCATGTACATGCTGGGTATGTCATAAATGTACTCGGGATGTACCTAGACGCACCAGGACATACTGCGCAGTTTTGGTAGTGCGATAGTTGAATAACTCGTAAAAAGAGTTTGATGTGGGCTATTTCTAGCAATGGGCATATCTTTGAAGTGTCTCTATAAAAGAAATCAAGTTGCTGCAGGATAAAAGGGAAGTGGTGGACGAGACTTGTGATTTGAATTAGTAAAAGAATCTAACAATGATATTATACAATCTTAAGTTAAATAATGTGGTTAAGAAGATGGGCACCAAGCCAACAACTCGATGCTTTGAGAAATGAGTGTGCAAGAAATTGTGAAAAATCTATGCTAGTTGTGTGGCTTGAGCGGGATGATGTTCATGAATGCCAGAATCGGACTCTTATCAACTAGGGGAAGAATGGATTGAGTTGATTTATAGTGGAGGTGAGAAGTTAGGCAAGTGTGAACAATCTATGCTAGTTGTGTGGCCCAAATGGGGATGATGTTCATGAGTGCTTGAACCACACTCTTGTCAACTATGGGGAGAAGGGATTGAGTTGGTTTATTGTGGAGGTGAGAAGTTAGGAAAAGAAGCTTGGTTATCTTAACTTAGGTGAGGGAATCATAAGCAACCATATGGGAGGCAGAGAGAAGTAGAGTGATAAGATGTGATAAGCGATGTAAAGAATGGATCAAGGCAAGAGAGTCCATATATGATGATATATTCTAGATTATTTGTATGTGTATATGAATTATATACTTATATATGTATATACATACATATGTGTATATGTAATATATACATACATACGTATAAACATATATGTAATATATACATACATAAACATAAACATATATACGTGTGTGTGTGTGTGTGTGTGTGCGCGTGCGTGCGTGCGTGTGTGCGTGTGTGTGTGTGTGTGTGTGTGTGTGTGTGTGTGTGTGTGTGTGTGTGTGTGTGTGTGTGTGTGTGTGTGTGTGTGTGTGTGTGTGTGTGTGTGTGTGTGTGTGTGTGTGTGTGTGTGTGTGTGTGTGTGTGTGTGTGTGTGTGTGCGTGCATGCATGCAGTGTGTGTGTGCGTGCACGTGTGTGTGGCGTGCGTGCGTGTGTGTGTGGCGTGTGTGGGCGTGCGTGCGTGTGCGTGCGTGTGTGTGTGTGTGTGTGTGCGCGTGTGTGCGTGTGCGTGTGTGTGTGCATGTGTGGGGGTGCATGTGTGTGCATCTCGTGGGGGTGCGTGTGTGTGCGCGTGTGTGTGCGCGTGCGTGTGTATACACATACACACACATTAAACCTATGTACGAATGTATCCAAGATATATTATACCCAAGGGTTTTATAAAATTGACATATCCACATATTGAACTGTATATGTGTGTGTGTGTGTGTGTGTGTGTGTGTGTGTGTGTGTGTGTGTGTGTACATATATACATATACATACACACACATACATATGATATATTCTAGATTATTTGTATTCATAATGACATGATATTAATATATCATTTGTATGACAACCACATGATCAATGAAAATGTAAAATTTTAAGCATATTGAATGTTTTGAACCTATGTACGAATGTATCCAAGATATATCATACCCAAGGGTTTTATAAAATTGACATCCACATATAGAACCTGTAACCATATCATGGTAACATAGTTTAATATAGCTTGAGAAAAGATTCCCGCTCCTCAACAAGATGAAGTGAGCATCTCGTCTTCCTTTCAGTAAACACCTAGGGAAAAGATCAACTAATCACGAGTCCCTTAACCTAGCCTTATAAGACACAACTTATACTTGGACTCACGAGCATCTCGCATTCCATTGCCAAAGCACCTAAAGAAATGAGTCCCTAACCACAAGTCCCTTAACCTCGCCTTACAAGAGCATGCCTTAAACTTGGACTTCCTAGTCCAAGTTTTGTGCATATGTTATACCTACTTGGTTAAGGTAGAAAACACCCGTTCGCCAATATAGACTTGTTAAGTAGTTAATTGATATAATAATTGTGATTTATATGATGAACATACATAGGTTTTATGAGTTCATGTGTACAATTTTAGCTCAGAATTAAAAAAACTAGGTAGCTAGTACATGGTACATTTAGAGTACTAGTACGAGGATCCACGTCTACTGCAACAATTTTTTTGGAGTAGTGTGTACAACACTTGGGTATGGCCATACAAAATAATATACAAAATATTAAAAATATAACCAAATAAGCAAAATCAACCATATACATGCATAGAGTAAACAAAATAAGTGAAATAACCACAAAACATAATGATTTAATTCAATGTATTTATCATGATATTCATTGATCAAACGTAGAAAAAATACATTGTTCCAATGTTACAATGTATACACAAAAATCAAGACAATCATACTAATTATAATCATAATCAAATGGCTCTCATCCAATGTCTTCAATAAGAGTATCATCACCATCATGTGGTTCATTAGAACGATGAACAACAAGATTAGAACCATGAACGTCAACATTGTCACTCTGGTAGATGCACCATGCAAGATTTGACCTTTTGTTGACCATTTTTAAAAACCACCTTTTAGGGACTAGTATACCTAGAAGTACCAGGTATGTCTTTAGATGTACCAGAGTACTTCGGCCATAACCACGGTGTCGAACCCCTCTCATGTACCTAGTACGTCGTCTGCACCCATACTAGGGCCTATAGGGTTTTATCCTAAGTAGCCAAACGTTTTGGATATCGGAGCGTGGCAGTGAAGTATCCGATACGTGGAAACGAATTATTATTTTTGACCCGGATACGGTGGAAGATATGGAAGTACAAAAACTATATAAAGATTAAAAATATAAAAATTCGAGCCTTCTAAATAGGAATTTATTATTTAATTATTAACCACATATTATGCATATGAAAGACAAGTTATAAGCTAAATAAGTGAATAACCACAACAAACAAGCTAGGATACTTGATAAAACTTAGAAACTAAAAAGCTTAAAAGTAAAATTAAAATACTTAAATCGAACATGATGTGAATGTCATGATATATTAAATTTAATCGTAAATCAATATTCAAAGTTCAAACTATCTTTCATTGTCAATATTCATCATATTCATCTTCATCAAGAGGATCAAGATCAATTGCATAATCATCATTACGTGATTCATTAGAACCACATGGGTTCAAACCACTCACACTAAGGCCACGCCAACTTGCACCCCCTTGTGCATGTAGGTCTCATGGTGCCAGATAAATCTCCTCATCATCATATGCTCCATGGTGGGAAATGGAAGCATCCAAACCAACTATCCCTGGATCAATGTCCTAATGTCTTGTTGACCCTTGTACTCCAATTGCTTGTGGGATAAAAGGTGCAAGTTGGAATGTATGTATACCAAATCTTCAACCCTTTTAGCCCCCAAACTGTTGCACTTCTGTGAGTGGATGAAACTATATGTACTCCAATTACGCTTAGAGGAAGATGAACTTGCAACCTATTAAGGTAACCCAAACTTCAAAGTCAATGCAAAGTTCAACTTCAAACTTAAATTTTAAAAAACTAAAAGTTATAACAAAAAAAGGAAAGAGAATAAAAAATTAAAAACTTACCTATGCCAAGACCTTGATTGCAAGAGGCTGCAAGTAAATTGATGCATGACCATGGAGGTACCACCACATATGAGCATCCATCTTGTATTTTCTCCGAAGAGTGAGAAGGCTATGACCCGTTTTTGCTATGAAATTGCCAAACTCTACCATAACCTGGTCTTGAGCCTCAGGATTAGGGAAGAGCCTAGCCAATGCTGCCATATATCCCTCACTGACTTCCGCATCCCTATATGGTGCTACCCTCCTTGGAAAGGAAAGGATCTTTGTGCTATAAAATCTAGGAGTCAATGCAAAAGCTAGTAGATGTAATGGGGTGATCATTTTGTTCCACCGCTCACTAAGAATTGACTTTACTTGTTTGAAAAATATTTCCTCGGGATCTTGTTATTTTTCATTTATGACTTAATTTTATCTTCTCAATCATTGAGTTGATGCCGTCATATATCTCTCCTAGAAATGGTTGATCCATGTCATAAACTAGATCATGCTCGAATAGGATCCATAAAACTCAACAAATATTCCAATCTATCCCACCAAGAGTCCTATAAGATCATGTTTTTCACTTTTTGAGCCCGTTGATAGTTTGATTGCCTCCATACAAACCAAAGATTGGAGGTTACCATCCTCATGAGTGCCTGCCACACCTTCACAAGTCATCTCAAGACGATTGTGTGTGATGCAAACTGAGTTAATAAAAATGAGGAACACAAATTAAAAATAAAATTGAAACCTAAAAGAATACTAAAAAAATTATATTTAAATTTTAAATTAAAAAAAAAAAAAGAAAACTTTTCCTTACCTTAAGTAGCTCAATGCAAGAATGATTTAAAAATGTCTGTGACATGTGGTGTTTGGTGTGCAAACATTTGGATCTCTTAAGCTTCTATATACACTTCACTTTGGATCCACTCTATTTCGTTTGCCATCTTCTTTAGCATTAAATTCAATGAATGCATGACACATGATGTCAAAAAATATGCCCATACCGTGCCTCAACTAACATCCCCACAACTTTGCAATTTTTGGTGTTGTTCGTTATGACTTGGACAACATTTTGAGGCTCCACTGCCTCAATGGACTCAAAGAGGATGTTGGCTATGTATTGGGCATCCTTCACTTTCCCCTCACAATAATCCACTTTCAAAAACATTGCCCCCTTAGGGCATGCTACAATCACATTGATTAAAGGGTGGTTTCTTGCATATTTTCATCCATCGAAATGATGGAAACACATTTTGCCCACGAGTCCCCGATTGGTTGCATGGAGGGTTCCACATATTTTTGTTTATCCAAAAGGGAGGTGCACATCTTCTCATATCCTGGTGATTTATACCCTTTTGGTGCCTTATTGATGGCTTTCACCATCTCATGCCAATAAGGTGATCTCACAACATTAAAAGAAATCCCATTACCATATACACACCTTGCAATGTGTTCATCTACAATTTCCTTGCTCTCATTTTGAAAGGCCTTTTCCAATGGGCCTCTTGTCTTACTTTTCTTTTGTGCAAGGGACGCATCCTCATCCGTGGAGGTAGGAGCCACAAATGGATGTGGGATGGCCACAATTGGGGATCCACTAGGTGCTGGGGCAACAAGAGGCCTCGCTGAACGAGATGAACATCCTCTTTTGGCCAATGGATGACCCACTCTCATAGCCACATTTGCCTCTGCATCTTCCTGCTCTTTGATATATGCCAAAACTTTTGCTTTTGGCACCCCAACATTATTCCTCCCCTTGCATACTCTTATACCATTACCCGTTATGGCACACAAGTGGCTTTTCACCCGACTGTAAGAGCCTTTGAATACTCCATCACAATCATTGCATTTCCATTCAAAACAACCACCACATGCAAGTTGTTGAAGTATTGTTACATGCCTCCATAATGGTGAATTTGGGTCAAATTCCCTGACCAAAGATTGCCCAGAAGAAGCAGAACTTGTTGCCATTGTAGAAGTACCTACAAGGTTCAAAAAAAGCAAAGAAAACAATGACATGCATTGAAAATTAAAAAAATTAAATAGAAAGAGCAAAAAAATGATGAACATAAGCAAAAAAATGTAATGTGTGAAAGATTAAATAACAAAAAAAAAAACAAAAAGAGAAACAAGGTTAGAAATTAAAAAAAACTTACCTTCACTTAGTAAACCACAAATTCTTCACAAATCTTCCTCCTTTGTAGCTCCTCACACTCCTACAAGCTTAACAATAGCTTCTCAAACCCTAGACAAGCACAATGCAATTTTGGAGAGCCAAAGTTAAGTTTCTTTGCTTTATGTTTTGTTTTTGTGTTGTTCTTTTGTTTTATTGTTTAGAGTTAACTTTTAGGGTTTAAATTAGAAGAATATTTAATTTTTAATGTTACGGGGCTTTCAAAACATGAAAAAAACCAATTAAACAAATCATATTTTGGCCTTGGGAGCGGCCAGAGTGCACGGGAAAGACCTTGCGAGAAATGCATGGGTATGACATAGGCCGTACACGGACGTTTCCATAGGGTCTTTCCCATACCCTAGCCTCTTTGTCACCACTCTTGCTCCCGTGCCACTCCGGATATGTTTCAAACACCCTAGGGTGCGTCTGACTCAGTAACATAGGTTTTATCCACTAACCTAGGAAGTGCCAACAAGAGAAAATCAACTAAATTTGAAATTTTTCATGCTTTTTTTTTTTAGTGATGCAAGATTGCGTGTAAACCCAAAGGATCTGCATCACATTGTGCCATAATAAAAATCTCAATTACCATTGTACATTGATTTTGATGGGGTAGCAAGATAAAAATTATTATGTTCTTTCTATGTTATCGAATATTGCCCTATAGGCCCTATATACGAGATACGATACGTACTAGGTACATGATATGGAGTGCTGGTATGCCCAAACATATTTGGGTACATCTAAGGACATACCTAGGTCCTACGGTCATACCATGCACAATACCCGCAATGTGTCGAGACCCTAAAAAGACATTTTCCTATTTTTTTGGGTCAACAAAAGGTCAAATCCCACATGGCAGAGCTAGCAAGAGTGATAATCCTAATGCTCGTGGTTCTAATCTTGATGTTTGTGGTTCTACTGAACCACATGATGCCGATGATACTCTTTTTGAATACATTGGAGGAGAACCCTTTGATTATGATTATAATTAATATCTTTGAGTTATCTTAATTTTTGTGTATTCATTATAACATTTGAACAATGTACTTGTTCTAAGTTTGATAAATGAATAACATGACAAAATGCATTGAATTATCACAATGTTTTGTGGCTATTTCACTTATTTTTTTTACTCTATGAATGCACATGAATATTTTTTACTTATTTGGCTATATATATATATATATATATATATATATATAGTTCATCCTTACCCAAGTCTCATTCTTGCTCCCCCAATTTTTTTGTCAAACCATGTATCGGATCCTTGTACCCATACTCAAACCATACCACATACCGACTACATAAGAATTTTCATCAAACACTTGGTATATGCATTTTATTGATTGGAGAGTCTCAAGCCACCTCAACAAAAACAAATTATATGGGTTTGTTTTCATAAGGACATGGTGTAGCCAAAACTATTTGGGAAAAGAAGGCCTAAACATGGAGTTACACATGTATGAAAATCAACCCAAAAACACTCATGAGAGGATACAATACATTTTTTGCAATGGTTGTTTGAATTTCTTGATGAGGAGGCATTTTGGGATGCCTAAGAGATGGGAAAAGTGCAACCAAGAAGTGGAGAGAGAGAAATAACAAAAAATCCACACAAGTTAAAAAAAGAGGAAAATGGGCATTTTTGTCAGTTATTGGTTGGGGCAAATAAGAAGACAACGTCAAAATCTAAACTCACATTGGTGATGGGTTTTGACATAGAAGGTGCAGAAAAAAATTGTCCCAAAGAAATTGCTACTTTGTAGAGCGTATTGAGGCCCTGAAAAATGCACCTAACTATTTGTAAAAATACTTGTAGGCATCAATAGATTGCTAAAACCCTATAAAAATGTTGTTGGGTATGTATTAAGACTATTTGGAGTGTTTAAGATCTAAATTTCAAGTAGTTAGAAATCCAAGCTCATCCCATGGATTTGTATTGCTTATGCATGTGTAGTTACTTTGAAAAGGCCTCAAAACTTTATTTTGACCAAAAAATAGCGCGTTGATTTATGTGTAAAGTTCTATCAAGGTTGTGATTATGTTTAAAGAGGATGAAATATTCATTTTTGAGTAATCATATGCCATATCTCCTCTCTCATTCCTACATATTATGAGATTAGTGAAATTCACTAGCTTATTAGTTTAAAATTCTCAATGAAAAGACATAAATTTTGGTTTTCAAGAGGATGCACTGGAAGGGGTTGGATAACATGAAATGGGTGAGAAATCACTAGATAATTTGTAGTTAAAATGTTAGGAATCATTTATCATTCATTTGGCCCTTGACCTAGACTACATTAATTGATATAAGTGCAAATTTAAATCTTTGAGAGTTGTTTTCCATAATTTTGTGGGTAGAAAACAAGATAAGACACCTTCCAATAGAGAAGAGGTGTTGGGTAAAAGGTGTTAAGAGATACATTGTAGTGAAAGTGATTTTTGTTGCAGGTGTGTGAGAAGTCAAACAAATGTGTGAAAATAAAAGGGACTCTTGTAGAAGTTTATTACAGGTTGTGAAAGAGAAGTTTGTTTGGGGAGAAGATATGGCACACAAAAATGGAAGAGAACTAAAGGTAGAAGAATTGGTAGAGATGATGAAATAAATCCAAGAGAGATTGAGCGCTATGGAGATTGCACAAGGTAGAGGAGTTGTGAAAGACATGAGAGAAGATGAAAATAAAAGACTCAAAGTTTAGAATGAAGAGCTGGTTGCAAATTTGAGAAAAGGAAGAACTAAAAGTGGAATTTTTTTATAGATAAGAAATATGTAGAGGAAGGTGTAGGTAGAATTCTAAATGTGAGGAAACCTATACATGGAAAAGAAGATAAGTTTTTCTCCATCATGTGTCAATGGGTAGAGAAAAGAGTGGAGGAGATGGATCAGAAAAGAGTCAAGAAAGAGAAGAAAAGTGACTCAAAAGTCACAAATTTTAGCAATGAATAGAATTTAAGAAGAAATGGTGTGCAAAGTGGATGATTTGGAAAGAATTTCAGCAAGTAGAGGAAAGAAACCAACAAAGATCATGGAGAGAAAAATGTATGCCCACTTAGAATGCTATTTTCTTTTGTGGTAAGGAGAGCCCAAAGGAGATTATGAAATGGATAGTTGAATTATAGATGTGTTTTGAGGAGAGGAGTGTAGAATACCCCATGAGGGTAAAGGTTGCAAGCAAGAGGATGTGTGATAGTGTAGCTATGTATTGGAGAGATCTCCAAGTGACAAGACTATAGAAAGGAAAGAATAAGGTGAGAAGTTGGGAACATATGGTTTCCAAATTGATGGGACAAGTTGTGCACCCAAAAATGCAAGAAGAGTGGTAGAAAAATCTTCAGTTATTGAGGCTTGAGAGAGAAGAGAAGAAGGTACCATTGAGGGAAATAGTGAGAGGGAAGTTTCCATGTGAGAAACTCAAAATTATTTTGAAAAATAGCAAGAGAGGAAGAAGTGAAAGAGATTATTCGAATGGTGAAGAGAAGAATATTGTCTTGAGAGACAATAAGAGAATGAGGTTTCTATATGAGAAGCCCAAATATGATTTCAAAGAAATGAGGAGGAAAATTTTGAGCAATCCATAGAGGGAGGATTCCTCATTAAAGAGGATGTGAATGTGATAGTTATTGAACCAGAAGAGGGAGACCCATTATTTGATGATGGGAAAGAGTTTTTGGTATCCCATAAGTGGGAAGAGGAAGAATTGTCCTTGGTGAATGAAGGCAATGCATTTTTATTTTCTCTTTTGGAGAGTATAAGGGTTGAGGAAAACCAAGGAAAGCTACATGTTTCCTTGAAGGAAAAAAGGTGAAAGAAGATAGAAGCCAAGAGGAGTTGCAGGTTTCTATGAATTAGATAATAAAGGTGGATGAAGTGAAAGTTAATGCACACGAAGAGAGTATGGTTAAAGAAAAACCATGTGAAAGAGAGGAAAATAGAAAGAATAATGAGGAGAGGAAAACCATGAAGGTTGTTGAGAATGGACGTTTAAGATTCCATCGGGTGAGTGAAATCCATGAAGAATGCATGAAAAAACAGAGAGATTTGGACAACATGTCTATGAGACATGCTATGGTGGTTGAAGAAGTGTTTATGGGAACTCTTGATTCCCTTAATAATTTTTTTCAATTTTTAGGTCCAACAAAATAATATGATGAATAAAAGGAAATAATGTGGTTCAATTCAACATCTTCATATATATGAGAAACAAAGTGAAGAGGTGGAACAAGAAGATAATATTACAGTAGTGGTTGAAGAGCTTATTGGTAAAGAGCATGAAAAAATAAAATGCTTGTCTTCAAGTTAACATGAAGGAAAGAGAGATTGGGAAAGTAAAGGTATAATAATGTTCCCAAGAGGACATACAAATAATAATTCATTTGTAGCAGTTAGAGGTGGGAGAGAAGACTCTCATAAGAGAAATTGGAAGAGATTGACAAGAGGAAGAAGACCTTCTCATTAAGGAAGCATGGATAGAGAAGGGTATGCATTATGCTTCCATCTTAAGAGATGGATAGAGAAGGGTATGCATTATGCTTCCATCTTAAGAGATGGATATAAAGTGATATTGTGGAAGATAAATTTCATAAAGTGTTAGCTCAAATAAAGAGCAATTAGACAAGGAGAGATGAAAAATATCACTCATGTGGCATAGAGGCAAGCAAGGAGATCGAGATGGTGGATATATTTCTACCAAGAATATTGAAGGATGAAAGTGATGTTGTGCATGTGTGAGCATACCACATAGATATTGAAGAAGATACTTTTATGAGTCAAGGTATGCATTGTTATCATATGGAAAGGAGAGTATACAATTATTTTCACATGACATGGATGAGGTGAAAAAAGAAGATTGTAATTGGACTAGAGCTATAACAAAGGAGTTGTGAATAGAAGAAGGATAAGAGAATGAGATGGAGGAGTTTATGTTTTTCTATCAAAAGCATATGTGGTAGAGGATGATGATGCAACTGAAGCATATCTTAGAGCACAAACAAATGGAAGAGAAGGATGTGCAAGTGAAGGTACATGATGCTTTGCAAGAAACATGTAATGAACAAGAGGAGAATAATGTTGCAAAAAATATTTAATTGGAGAATGATGAGGTTGAAATGATACTTCTACAAGAATTATAAGCACGTGGTGAAGAATAGGATGAATATGATGAAGAGAGGCTAGTTGGGACAACATTCTAAATAAATATGGATGATACTTTGTTTGGAGTTGTTGTAAATTTGACAATTCCCTTTTCATTTTGGTGCTATTCCATGCCACGCCCAAGGGGCAGGATGGTATTCTCGAGCCATAAAGGGAAATGCATTGGGATTTGGCAACAATCGTGTAGAAATCAGTAAGGTGACGAATAATGAAGCAAGAAACCTTTGTGATAACTTGAGCCTCATGATATTTTGGGCCTAAGTGGGTGCACGAGGTCACACTCATGTTAGAGGAAAATTTCTCTCGCATGTCTTCCTATTTTTAACTTTCCATATATGTATGCATTCTCTCCACTTTGCTTGTTCCTGTTGATACGATTGTCATATCCCTTATTACCACCACCACCACTCTTAATCCCGTCTCCCACTCTACCCCCTTCTGATATCTTATGTTAACGATTGTCATTGGGTTGAATGGAAAGATGGTGGTAATGAGGTGGGTACCCAAGAAGTATCTATAGGAAAAACAAGTCATGAGAATTAGTAGGGTCCACCTTGGAAAATTACCTAGGTTTGATGGATTAGTGTGTGTAAACACTTATGTAGTAGACCTCAAATCTTGTCTACCAAAGGAGGAGGATAAGGTATTTGCATTGACACATACAATGAAATATAATGGTACAATATGACAGAAACACATAGACCATTTCTATTTAAATGGATGCAAATCAAGGAATCTTTAGATGTCAAGTTAGGAGGACGTGATGTCATGAAGTGACTATTGGTTTATGCGGGGGACACTAAAGCGCGTAGAAACACCTTCGTGAATGCAAGTGGGTATGGACTCTAAAAAATTGTTTCATACTTATATGTATTTACTTCATGATTTTATTTTCAGTTATTTAATTATACATAATACAAATATTTGGATTAATTATGTGGAGTTATACAGTGCATATTTTGTCATCAATCTCACATACAATCATGCTAGTTTGATTGCTAGTTATTTTGGGCAATATTAGATGATCATTAGCTTCATTTAAAGGGTATTTTTGATCTGATTTGTAGTCCTTCCACATAAAAATATTTCATTTTGTATTTGGGTGTTTAACCATTATCGGGAGAATCACGACTTCTTGAATTTTTCTTCTATGAATATCCCCTTCAAAGGTGACAACTTTGAGCACCTGAAGATATCGGTTGAAGTGGAATCTTATTTAGAAGGGAGATTGGGAGAATGTATCTCATGGATACAATCCACCTTCATATATGGAATACATTGTCTTAATATCAAAAGAGGGTAAATAAGGAAGAAGAAAAGGCAAACAAATAAAATTTCTCCTATCTCCAGAGTGCCATAGATCCTAACATCCCATAATAAGAATTGTAGGAAGTAAGAATTCCCATGAGGTGTGGGATATATTGGAGACTTCATATCAAGGCTATACTAAGGTAAGAGATGCAAAACTTCAAACCCTTAAAAAGAATTTTGAGAATTGATAATTTTGTATAGATAAATTCTATATTATTTGTATGAAGATAAATGATTTAATTCATAGAATGAGGGTTTATGGAGAAACCATAGAAGATAAGTTTATTGTTAATAATTTTTTTTGATATATTTGATGCAAATATGGCTGCATATTTTCTCACTCTCTCGAGGAGTGTAAGGGCATGAATCATACAAGTGTTGATGGATTATATGGTTCTCTCTTGTCCCATGAGGATAAATTGAGACTATATGCAGTAAATTGCATACAAACTTCAAAACATGAACTTGCGACTAAAGAAAGTATTACAAATGTGAAATAACAATCTAAATTCACAAGTGAAGGTAAGAGAAACCTTACTTGTCATTATTGCAAAAATAAGGTACTTAATAAAAAATTGAAGGATATTGACAACTAAAAATCAAGCTAATTAAGAGGGTGAAATTACGGATTTCCAAGATAAAAAGAGTGAGGGGGAAGAACAATCATATGATTCATAGTATTGTCTCTCATGAAATGTGGGATTATAGGATGGATGGAATTTGTGGTTTCTTGATTCATGTTGTTCAAATCAAATGAAAAGTTAGAAATATGGTTTCAACAAGTTAGATGATTCCTTCAAAATTCAAGTGCAATTGAGAGATGGAAAGTCCATACAAGTTGAAGGAAATGATAGCTTGTAACTTACCACAAGTAAATGTATGTTAATATGTCTTCCCAATTTAGATGCAAATTGTAGTGGAAATGTATATGTGAATGACTTGTTTTCAGTATGAATTTTACATGCAATGATAAGACAACAATTTTCCTATTTATGAATAGTATATATGGTTGAAAAACCCAACGTGTTTTTCAACTGCCATACATTGTTAATATGTGTTTTTCATATAAAATGTATCTTCCAATATTTTAACTAATTGACCTTGTTTTGTAATTTATGCGTTAGCTATCCCAATTACAAAAAATTGTATGTGTTAAGTTGGTTTGAAGCTAGATCATAGAGTGTAATCAAAATGATGTTGTGTTGGGTTTATGGCTTTATTTATTTCAAGATAACTAAGTCGAGCATGAAAATTCAATTAATACATTTTAAGACATAACATTCCATTATGTAGTGTCTAATTCAATGTAATGGAATTTTAGGAAATAATATGCTTGAAACCATGAGTGAAGGTGATCTAAGAATCTACACACTATAAAGGAAGTTTATGTGAACTATCTCGATATTTTTCCTAACCTTATCGATAAGTTAGAAATGCACATGGTGTATACCAACTCACTTAGACCCAAGTGTGGGAAGGATGAAATAATGATTGAGTATTGTATACACTCATCATTGTAATAAATGATATTGATTATTTCTGAGGAAACCTAATAAAAATTTTATGCTCTATTTTTTAATAAAGAGTGCTATAAAATGATAACCTCATTGAATGAAAAGTCTAAAGGAGAAGTTTTTTTTTTTGTCTAGGACCAATTCATTCTTCTATTATGATCCTAAATAAATCTTGCATATAATATTTTATCATGGTAAAGGTTGGACATGCACCTTGATTTTATTACATGAAGAGGAAACAAATAGTGAGTATGCGTCCTAATGATGAGGAGACCTTGAAAGAAGATTTAAAAATAATTATCGTCAAACAAAATGGGGATGCTAGAACCTTAGAAATTTAACAAGTAAAATGTAAGTCGATGAAGTAAACTAGTTAAATCACATATCTCTGTTCCTGTAGTGGCACTTGGAGCTTTGTTTATTTAGCTTGATTTGGTTCTCGATTTTGAAAAATATACCAATGATCTGGATTAAATATCCAATAGTGTTGTTCCCTTGAGTGGTCTCTCTTTACAAAATTTATTAAAAAATAAAAAAGGTGCATGATTGTCGGTTCATATATTAAATTATGTATTGAATTTGCAATTATGTGACTAGAAATAAATGAAGACCACCTTTACAAATCTATTGTTATCAACAAAAGTCCCTCAAAGGGAAAGAAGTTGTTTATACTCTATATTTAACAAGGTTAGTGGAGGTTGTTTATGCTCTTGATCCATTTGTTGTATCTTGAGCACATTACACAAAGTGGTGGGGAAAAAGTTAAATTATCAAACACCTTGTCACCTTGACTAGAGAAAAATTCACTAATTAGGGAGAATATATCAAGGAATAAATTATTTCAAGAATATCTCATTCAAAGGATCTTCATTAAAGGATATTATATGGTTGGGCCCTAAGATACTTCAACATCCAACACTCCAATTTCTTTAGGGAAAATAAATTCAAGTGGGGGACAAGGAGAGAAATGTCATGATGTGTGAATGATAAAGGCACTTTTGTGTCAGTATCAATGGTTCTATGTAGTCATTGGATGGTGTCATTTATGAAGGAATAAGTATACTTGTGGAAAGATTGTCATATTAGTATCAAATATGTTGTACTTATATTGCACATAATTTATAAAGAGGGTGGTAATACACTTATTGTGATTTTAATACCACTATAATTATTGTGTTATGAAGTTAACCAAAGGTAAACACAAAATCCAACACATACCAATATGATTGAAAATACTGCTATTATTAAAGCAATAAAAAGCTGCTCCTTGAAATTTCAGATTTATCATCAATACAATATTGTGCAACTTTTGAATACAAGTTGTTCAATTTTACAATTTTATTTCACAAGAAGGTGAATCTATATCTCCAATATTTACATATAAAATATATAAGTACGTATTATTCCTATTTGAATCTTGCAGCCAACAATTTCATAACCAATATTATTGATTGCCTTCACATATGTTTTGTTTCTTGAGTTTCCTCTTCACACCTATGAAACAAAAAATGAAAAAGACATGTTAATGCAATTAAAAACATTTGAATAGTAAGACACATGAACAATACATGTTAATGTGATTAATTTTTTTGGCAACACCGCATATGGACAAAAAAACTCACTTTGTGGGCACTTGAAATTGGTGAAAGTCAATCTTTGTCATGAATTAGTTTCTTGATACTGCAAAAATACATGCATAACACACACACGTAACACACAATGTTAATATATTTATAATGTATTTAAACACCATCTGTAAGAAGACATTATTTATTGTGACATTCACGTTTACCCATATTTTTAGCAATAGTTTCATACTCTGCCACTATAGATTTCTCAAAAGCCTATGAATCTTACTTTTCTTTCCTTTTTGATTAGTTGTTGAGGAAATCATATGTCATGTAATACTGTGCATCATTGTTCAAATTTTCTACAATCACTTCCCTGCGAGAAGAACATCGATGTGTTCTCTTGCTCACACTGAACCAAGACTACATACGAGTTGTGGTGGTCTCATTCGGATCTGCAATGAAATTAAATGATAGTGCATTTGATTCTTGAATTTATGTTCTAAAGTGCTCAACACATTTCATGTTTGCATACATATACTCATCTATTTATGGGGTGTGTCCAAAAGGACCTTAAAAATGCATTTTGTTTTTCCAACATTTGGATGGGCCCAAAATGTTCATTGCTTCCATAATCGCATGGAAGATGAATTTGAGGTGTGACCTCTCCCAAAAATTTCAAGCACTCCCATCTACAAATGCATAATGAAATGACACATATATGTTTGCATATGAAATTATATGGAAAAATTATAATAACCGTAGGTTAAAAAACACATTGATGCAATGTAGTTAAGAAATGTTTTATCCGTCAAGTAACATTTTTTTATCTTACCTTATATTGTCAAAAACCAATGAGACGAACCATAAGTTCTCGTGTTCAAATTTGTTGTCTCACAACTTGGAACATTAAATTCACATATGAAAATGATTAACAATATTATAGTTTGAAAAATACATTGTGTATTTCAACTAGTTCTCATGTCAAAATGTAGTTAAGAAAATGTTTTTTCCTTAAAGTAACAACATAAAAGGTCTTACATTATACCGTCAATAGTTTCTAAGATGATTTGTAAGCATCTCTCCTTCTCAACACAATCATTTCATAATTTGGAACATTATCTCGCACATGCAAAAAGGATCAATTAAATTACAATTTAAAAACATGTCATGTTTTTCAACCATTTATCATCTCAAAATGTAGCTACGATTTTTTTCCCTTTGAGTAATGAAAAAACATGTCTTACATTCTCGTGAATGATTTCGAGATGATTGGTAAAAATATATCTTGCTCAACACACAATTTGTATCACATCATGGAACATTAATTGCACATGCGAAATATTAACAACGTTATAGTTTGAAAAACAGACTATGTTTTTCAACTAGTTCCCATGTCAAAATGTAGTTAGGAATTTCTTTCCTTAGAGTAACAATAAAAAAATGTCTTACATTCAAACTTCAAAGGCTACATAGTCAATTTGTAACCATCTCTCATGTTGAATACATTCATCTCACAACATGGAATATTAACTTCACATGCCAAAAGGATTAATAATGTTACAATTTGAAAAAACACCGTGTTTTTCAATCAATTTTCATGCGAAGGGACATTGTACTATTATGGTCGAACATTAATAACAAGTGAGGTAAACAGAACCATCCCCACTAATCAGAAAATTCAAGGTGCTTGTCCCAAATCATGTTACATTGAATTCATCGATGCACATGCATTGCCAACATACACAGGAATGAGAAAGAGTTACCAAAATACAATATACAAATCTAATAATTTTTTTCAAGAACTTGTCACACTTAGAGACATAATGGTATTACTTGGTGATGAAAACTCGAACCATCTTCTATACTCATGGAAATTGTGGTGTCTACATCCCCAAACGTGCAACACCAAATGCACGTGCATGGTCACCAACAATGGCCTTGAGAAAGAGTAAAAACAAAATAATTTGAAAAACACATTGTGTTATGCAACAATTTTCCATACTTAGAGATAATATAATCTTATCGTTAAGCATGTACGCTTGACAAGGTGAACCTAAACTAGCTCCCTTACTAGGTCCAATCATGATGTTTGTCCCCAAGTATGCAACATTAATCGCACATGAATTGTTAACGAGCATGACTAAAAATAATAACTTAACCGCTTGGAAAACACATATTTATTAAACCCTTTTCTATGGATTAAGAAAATATTCTCTTATCGTCGATCGTTGGTGTGTGGCAAGATGTATATGAACCATATCCCATGATTGGTTCGGTCATGTGTTGTGTTTGGAAACATGCAATATCAATTGCATGGAAAATAATTTAATAGTAATTAGCAATGTTGGCTCCCAATCTAACACCCCAAGAAGACTTGGATACAAATGCATAAAATAAAGGAAAATAAGAATGATATATGGATGATGTGTCATTTGTATCTGGGGATAGATCTAGCATTATTTCATGACCAAGTATTGGGAATGAAAAGGAGGTACTTGAACAAAGGATGTGGTTGTTTTCTTGCTACTTTTGACTCTGCTTGAACCAAGGTGAGAGAACCCAAATGGTATCTTGAGGGGTAAGGAGAGATATTATGATTCAATCCCCTAAAATTGTTGGTATATCAATCTGAGTCAAGTGTAGCCATAAAATACAATGCTCACTCAAGAGAGTAGTCACACAAGCAATGCAAACACTTGAGATTTAGACACAAGCTACTAAAGATAGATATAATGTGATCACAAACATCATTCATAGGGTATTGTTAACAACTTGGAGTAAAATGATGTTTAAGATGCTAAAATTTATGAATCAAGGAAAGCACACTCAAATATGTGAAGGTGATGAGGTTTGTAGGTAGATAACATGTTGAATATGTAAGGATGATGAAATATGAAAGGGTAAGACAATGTATTGTAAGGCAAAGGGATAAATTTTTTATGGATATGAAAATAGGACAAGGAATCTAATGGGAAGAAACCACAACATTCACCATCTTGATATGATGATCTGACAATGTATTCAAAATTGAAATCAAGATAATATGAGCCTTCAAAGGTTATTTAACTTAACGGACACTTTGTATGCACCCAAAATTACATGTGCTACATTATCGGAAAATGGTTACAAAAATCCCCAATGATGATTCATGTCCTTTTAGAAGGTGTTCAAGCTCCAAAACCCATTCCTAGTGTATATTTGTAGCCTAGACATCCTTACTTAGCCTTCCGTACCCCCTTTTCAGCTTCCCGCTTCTTTTTACACTTGTTTTGGCCTTGATGCGAAGCACCGCCTTGCGCGCAGGCGGTGGTTCTCGCTTGCTTTTTCTAGATTCCGTCATGCATGTTTTAACATGCGACGCTTCACTTAACTTCACTTTTAGGATGCATTCGTGAGCCAAATTGTCTAAAAATAGTTTTGATTGCTTGGTTCTCCTTTCCTCTTCTATTTTAAAATAGATTTAGTTAGTTGGAATTGCCTCTTCTTGCCTTGTGCATGAAGGCACATCCCAACCCCAATTCTTATATATTCCATGTTTGTATTCAAGCAAAGGGCCTGAGAATTTTGTGTATTTTGTATTATATTATGCCACAAATTTACTAGGAATTGCATAGCCAAGCTCAGATCTCTTGTGCTATCTCTCTTCTACTTGCATTGCATCCAGATGCCTTCAAGCTGCCATTGCTCAAGTGCCTCCGCTGCTGCTATTCTTGTATTACCATATCCTTGGACTCATATGAACACACGGAGAAAGAAAGGAACAAGGGGACAGATACAGATACAACCAGATTTGCCAAAACTCTTGCTTATTCAGGTTGGAATTGTGTGTTTTCTTACTTTGTTTGTCAGATTGTTAATTTCACATCACTAGTTTCAATTACATATCAAATAGAGTAGTAAAATTGTTCATTTCAATTAATTAGGAAATCACAAGTAGATAAAATCATTAGAAGGCTTGCTCTTTGACATTACTAGGGAAGTTGTGGGGAACAATGATTCTTATAGGGTTATGATTTGTTCTTCACCTTTGAGGTAGGGTTTGAAGGGTTTTTGATTAAATTAGGTTCTTTGTTTTAGATTTAGATTCACATATCCACACAAGTAATTAGCTACATCTGGTTGATTACTTGTATTTAGTTTGTTTATTAGATTAGACACATTGTTTAAAAACCTAGAAAAGATCAAAAACATTTGCTTTCATTAGATTAGTTTGCTTTCATTGTTTTGTTCTGATATATTGTGAAAATAAAACATAGATTAGGTTTCCTTTGATAGTTAGTTTTCTTATTAAAATCATTTCAATTCATTCCACATGACCATCAACGGTCCATAACAAGAAAATACGTACAGTTGTGATCCCTTGGTCCCACAACCCAACAGATAGAATTGATAACTGACATTGATACAAGTTTACGTTTGATAGTTGTATGCACACCTGCAACTTATGTTGAGAAAATAGAACAACTACACATGCTAAACATCACTGCTAATCAAGCTTACGATTATTTGACTGTTCTTGACAATAGGGTTTGATTATGCACATGACCAACCACAACCTCCATGAGTCTTTGGTTGTGATCCTCATGTCCCACAACCCAACGAGCTTGTTGACCAATTAGATATTGACACTAGTTTGCATACATTGGTATTTAGATCTTCACCACTTCCACCTGACATTATTACATAACTTTCCGTATTGAACATAGCAGCCGATCAGGCTAAGAATTTTGGACTAGACCAGAAAATCACCCATAGTCCTTGTGGCTCCACTACGCCTCTCATTCTCACTTCCATGACCTTGTCTAGAAATCCATACAAGGCACTTGCTGGTCACTTTTCTGCATGTTCATTAACCAATAAAGAATCTCGACAAAGCTCGATATTGACCGGAGTCTACGAGCAGCTATTATATCGGATCAAACCATCACACCACTTTAGTTTAGGAGAGCATTCCTTGCCTTAGACTCGTAGATCCTGATATTGCATGTTGAATATATAAGATTGCCCAATTAGCTTGTCCATCACACCCACATCCATTTCCATTCTACATCGGCTGTCTCGACATGACCTTGGGAAGTCGGGTGCGACGAAGGTCATGTGTTTATTTTCTTTCATACAAATTGGTGAACTCGATGTGAAGAGCTAGTCTCTAAAGGTTTCCACTTTTTTCATTTGCTTCCATTTTCCCTTTATTCGGGAGTATTATTATACCCCCAAATATGTGGGGATTTGATGAATATGGTCGAATCATGCAAGGTTATGACATATATAATTATCAAATAGGTGGACAACAACAGTCACCTTCACTCTCAACATGGGTAGATAATCGTTCAAATGCTCAAAATCCTCTTCTTCAAGGAATCAATGTTGGTTCCTCTGTACATATTGAGGAGCTTGACCAAATCATACAGACATATCCTCATGAACAATCAAGTTCTAACAACATGAATTTCATTTGGGAAGTAATTTCATCTCCTAGGGTATTGTTTTGACAACCCATTAGCATGCAATCGGACCAGCTCCACATTTAGATGAGGAGTACTTATCATGATATGCTAAGAGTGAACAATGCTTCAAGAATATGAACCCGGATTTTGATAGGTTGCAAGAATAGGGTGAAATCATGCTTCAAAATAATAATACTACCCCTCCAAAAAATGAAAACATTGCCAACGAGGGATGGCAGCATAATGAACAATTCATAGTAGGATACCACACTCCTCAACAACCTCCAAAAGTAAAACAACAAACACCTAAACAAAACACCACCCCATCAACGAGGACGTCATCTCGGGGTTAGTGGACAAAGTGAAAGAGTTAGAGCTTTCCCAAAATGCTCAAAGTTCATACGCAAGGCAGGCAAGAACTTCTCATTGTCTACACAATTATGGACAAGTACCTACTATGTAGAATCATCCTATTGATACGGGAACTCCAAACCATGGGGATTTACTAATTGCGACCGGTACTTTGGGATGCCCCCTCACACCACATATGGATTTCTACTGAGGCACTAGGCTGGAAGTGCGTTCTCAAACACCATACCATTTGGAAATATAATGTTCCCTAGCTTCGTGCCTTCACTCCATATCAAAGTGGCCAACCCCCTACATACACATGTAATCTAAATCACCATACGGAGATATGTACACTTAAGCTGGATCCTTATAGTCATCCACAGGGGATGCAATACGCCCCAACAAATGTTTACGCTATGCCATTTCAGCAATCGATGTAGCCTTCACCTCCCCAACAAGGATCTTCAATGGTTGAAACATATGCAATGGGGACCTATTCGAATATCTAAAATAGCCTATAGAATTTACCATCCAGACAATCATGCTCCCAATACCCTTGCTGATTTTTGAAGTTCCGAGGAGGGTGATCCTAACGCTCATATCAAAGCTTACGTAATGGCCATTCGAGAGCTGCTCTCCATAAAATGCTAGAAGGCATCACTCTCGAATGGTACTATAGGTTACTAGAAGCGTCAATACACTCCTTCAAACAACTTGTGTCAGAGTTCATTAAGGCTTTTGATATGAACAAACTTTTAAGGACATGAATGTGGGAATTCCTTCATATCAAACAAGAGCACAATGAGTCTGTAGCCCACTTCATTCAAAGGTGGCGACATGTTCTTTACCCCTTTGTAAGTGCTCCAAACATGGATCTAGATAGAATTTTGTGATTTATTCCTCCACTCCCTCAATAGGGAAATAAAGGAAGAAGTCCAAAAGTTTCCTCTAAAGACCTATGAAGAGGTGCTAGAGGGTGCTCTCCGAATTGACCAAACAACCATTGACAGTGGTCGTAAGACTTATTATGGAGAAAATGGAAAGTTATTTAATCCTTACCAAAATAACCCTTGTTAATCCAACAACATGAGAAATAATCAAGGACCAAAGATCCTTAATAAGAATCGTGGGGTTATGGTGACGATGTCTTTGAACAACCCAAGAAGACCAACATTGTTAATCCTCCTAATACAAGTACTACAAACAACAACAACAATGACAATAATAAGAGAAATAATAGCTTCTCGCCCTTGATAAACACTTGTGTATTTTAATTATCCTCAACAAAAAAACAACAACAACCTCAACAACCAAGACAAACGCAGACCCAAGGCCCCAATCAATACCTATGCGGGTATCCAAACCAATTTCAAAACTAGGGCAAGGGTTCCCAAATTTTAACTATAACAATCAGAAATCAAATAATAATCATAATTTCGGACCGAGAATAAGGTGCAAATCAAAGGCCTTGTGATTATGATCCCGATCTATACTACAGTTTCCATAGGGTTTGCGGGCATGATGCAAGAACATGCTGCGATTACAATAAGTTTTTACAACATTTTCTAGAGGATCAAAGATAGTTATTTGTTGACATGTTTTTAGCAAACCCAATAACGCCAACTTAGAACACTTACATGGGACCAATATCCCCATAGAACACACCACTCGAAATATTTAACGATCCTCTCCCCATGCACCCAAAGGATGGTAGAATAGATCCCAATGGTTCAAACAAAGGTATTGTAATAGGGACCCATGATCGTGAAGCCTCAACTTCGTCAAACCCACAAGTAGCACCTCCTTTGGATGGCCGCCAATAAACAAAAATTATGGGATTGGTGGAGTTGGACATTGAACCTCAGATTAACGTTACCACTAGAACTAAAGATTACTCTTCATGACCGGTCTTGATCTATCTTACTATATAAGGCGACATTCATGAAATGCTAGGAAAGCGAGTAGGAGCTTATGACACGATCAATGATTTAACCAAGACCTTTTCTCACATTTCCTTCTTGGATTTGTTAAAGAATTCCCCTACTCACAGAGCTGCTTTACTAGAAGCACTAGGTATTTTCCATTTGATTAATGTCACTGTTATTTTGCAAACTCACGCTGAACCACGGATGCGAGATGAGGCTTCTAAGTTGATCACTCTAGCATCCAGTGTGATTGCACAACATGGAAACCTCTCTCCAAGCGTGGGACTTGTAAAACCGAGAGAGGAATCTCCAGAGAAGGCTGGTTCCTGCTCCTAAACTACCTGCCACAAGCTATTCCAGTGCAGGAAAGCTAATCTAAACCTAATCTAACCATGCCAAGGAGACAGAGAGAGAGAAAAGGGAAAAACAAAGCAAAAGCCTACACTAAAACGGTGATACACCAGAGAAGGAGAATGTTGAACATCTATCAAAACTGCCATGGGACAAGGAGAGGTGAGCAATGGGAAGGATGGACAGATGCATCACAGGCCCAAAGATAGATTTCACACAGAAAATGCCCCAAAACTCCGTGAACATAGCTCCAGACCTGTAATGAACATCAGAACATGCACAAATACCTGCAATGAAGAGAGGCAAGAAGAAAACAAGCAAAGGAACGAGTAAGGATGGACAGATGCATCACAAAACACGTTTTTGTTGCTCCAGAAGTTTGCACAGAACATCATTTCAATAGTAAAAGGAAAAATGCCATTACAGAGCAAGGGAGGAGGTTTGAACTCCATTTTCAACCCTGGAGAAGAAAAAGAAGGGAGGGCAGAGCAGAAAAGATGAACAACTTGTAATTATTTTGAAAGAAGCCCCTCTGTACAATATATAGGAAGAAAGAGAGAGGGAAGAGAGAGGAGATTCGAATCTGCCCCAACCACTCCCAGGTCACATTTAACTCATTTCATTATGGCGGCAGGTGAGAACCCTGGAAAAATGGCGGACTGTCTAGCAGAAACGGCGAGCTGTCTGTTGTATTAAAGCTGGTCGCTGAAACGTCACTTCTGTCTATTATCACGCGTCAGAGCCGTTTCTTAACTTTCTCTCTCCACACCAAACCAAAATGCAAGATTGACCCTAGAAACGTGTAGAGCATTTCACCAGCTTTCCAATGATATAAAGAACGTGCAAATCTGAGCTCTGGATCGAAAGTTATGGAGGTCTGAAGATTTAGGGCACAAAACAGGTGAAAACGGATTTTTAAATTTCTTCCCGCGCTCTGCCACCTGGACGACACGTGTCGTGATCTGATTGGATGTGTTATTCTCTCTCCTTCCCTGTCCCATGGGTTTTCTTTGACTTTTTGATGACTTGGAACATTTTTTACTTTTCCTCCGCGCCCCCGCCACTTGGGACACGCGGCATGCATTGATTGGTCGACAGGGGGCACGGGGTAGACCTTTTCCTTTTAGCTTTTGGGCGAACTTCTGGCCAAATTCTAACTCCTCCCGAGCTCTACATTCCTGCTCCATAGGACACACATCCTCTTTTGATTGGCTCGGGCTGACCCTTCAAAACTCACCCTTTGACTTTTGGACTTTTCTCCTTGTGACACGTGTCATGATTTGGTTGGTTCTCGGCTTTTCGGCTATCCGCGCCTTCCACGTCCCTCTGTCCCACTTGTCCCAGTGCTACTTGGGACAAAAACTTCCGATTCGCCCGATTCGGCGGTTCACGTACATCTGTTCCAATTGTCCCGGACTGTCTGGGACAAATTCTTCCGGTTCACCCGATTCGGCCGGTTCGCGTTCCCACGGCCCGAATGTCCCAAACTGTTTTGCTCAGCAGTTAGTCAATTTTCTTCTTCTTTGGCGAACCGGCTTTCCGCGTCCCGCGCGTCCCCATCGGCCGGATGTTCCTTGTGCTCTGCAGACCGCCTGGCAATCTTTCGGCCGATTCGCGCCTCGACGTCCCTCATGTCCCGACTGTTGCGAAGACTAGGACTTAGCCATTTTTCATGATTTTTTCTGGCCCAAGCTTGTTCCTTTTGTAGCCTTTCACCTTTTCTCAGAACTTGCTCTTTTCAACCTAGGACTTGAATTTTCTGATGCATGTTATCAAAATTACCCTGGGGGGTGAATTTTGGATAACAATTTGGCGACTCAGCGGGGTCATCTGCCTGCTAGATGAAGTTACCAGTTGCCTGAAGCATCCATTGGGCATGGAGTCATGAGTTGTAACCTGCAACTGATCTGAACTTTGAAAACCTCCCTCTGAGCCACTTGAAACCCACCGGACATGGAGTTGTTCTCACCAAAATGCCACTGAAACGAACTGCGCAAGAGCAGAACCAGCAACACCAAAACTATGTACAGAACTAAAAATCATACATGCTCCAAATGGAACATGTAGAGTGTGCACAAGCACTTCTTCTACTGAAAGCAAACCTACCTACTCTACTCTAACTGGGAGCAAAGGGCAAGCTAAACAAACCCTGCAATTGGTTGTGAGAAATAGCTTCCCTTTCTCAAAAGTGGCAGCCATGCAATTGATTTGGAGCTGATCATGGCTGTTGGGATGAGTGGAAAATCAACAAGAAGCTGGTCTCCCACCCAAATCATCAAGGTATCAGCTGAAGGTGAACCCAATACCTCTTTTAGTTGCTCTGCATTTGGATTGAAGGGGTATGACAGCTGATCCTTGGTACTTTGTAGCTCACCCTCATGCTCAGAAGCAAGCATGACTGGTTGTGACTTCTCCTTTGGCTCCGATGAAGCCAAATACCTGATTGGGCAAGGTCTGATCCGTTTGATATGCCCATAGCTCTGATTTTCAACTCCAAAAGTGGAGTCTTCTTGTAGACCCTCTTGAATGGATGGTGTGGAAGCAATGGTGAAGTTCCTCTGTCCTTTCTCTTTCTCCAATGAAGAACATGAAAGACTAAAATCTTCCAATCTTGATTCCAAAGAGCTGCTATAGGATGCAGGCTGCTGCAAATGAATGTTCTCCTTCATGACAGCAGACTCTTGTGTTTGGAATGTGGATGATGAAAGAGAGAATGGTGGAAACTCAACCGGCTCTTCTCCATCAAAACAGTCCTCCAAATCTGACAGATAAACTGCCTCATGGCTGTCCTGCTGCAAATGTTCAACTTCCTCCATGGTGTCCTCTTGATCTGTAACTTGACCACCATGGTTTCCTTCACCCTCCAGCATTGAGTTTGAGAGATCAAACTCCTCTTCAGTACTAGAACTTGAGAGAGGTGAAGTATAAAGAAAAACTGAAGGTTCTCCTGTAGCCTGCTTTGTGCTCAAACCCCTTGGATCTGCGCTTTTCTCCTCCACAGCTAGAATGTGCTCCTCTTCTTTTGGATCTGGAGCAGCTTCTCCCTTCTCCAATGTTTGAAGACAACCTTGCTCTTGGTTGAACTCTTCCTCCAGCATGAAGTTTGTCAAGTCAAACTCTTCAATCTGCTGCTCTAGAGGACAAGTTGGGACTGCAAGAACTTCTTCTGCTGCTGCAACAAAATCAGTCCTGACCACCATTTGTTCTCTGACTTCAACCTCTCCTGCAGGCTTAACCATCAAGGGGATCTTTGTTATCCCAAATTTGGCAGCCCAACTCCTCAAGTTGTCTGTCATTTCTTTTCTTCTTGGCTCTTCCTCTTGCTCTCCTTGATGGCTGATTTTTGCAATTTCTTCTTCCCTACATGGAATTGGGAATGCAAGAGGAGGGGTGGGTTGCAACTCAATTGATTTGGCATTTTTTTGTGGTGGTAAAGGAGATGAAATCTCTTGTTTCTTTAGAGGAGGGGGTATTTCTTTTAGCTCTTGTGGAGAGGATGACTGTTTGGAAGGAAAAAGGAAAGAAGAATTGAGGTGTGGTGGAAGACTGAGAGGTGAAGACATGGGATCAACATTTGGGACAGCAGATGGAGAGTTCAAAATTTGCAAGTCCAGATGAGATGATGCTGCTTGAGTAATGGGAAGAGAGAAACCAGATGATGGTGTAGAACTTACCCATTGACAAGGTTGTTCAACAACAGGTGTATAGGCCTCTATCTCTGTTGTCCATTGTGCAAGTTGGGGCAACATCTTTATCATGAAGTCCAGCTTCTCCTGAGGGCTGAAGTGTCTTGGAAAAGGGCCTCCCCATGGACAAGGAGTCCTACTGACCAAGTGAAAGCTCTCATTTGAGCCGTTGCTCTGGGACTGCACCATCTTTACCTCCATCTTTTGGATTTTCTCCAACAGACCAACATCTTGCATCTGATAGTCTTCATAACCAGCATACCCTTGCTCTTGATGTGCTTCGTATCCAAACTGACTTTGGCACTGCTGCTCATATGGGTATGCATACTGATCTTGAATCTGCTCAAAATGCTGACTTGGAGGATTTGTAAAACATGTTGGAGGTGGAATATACTGTTGTTGTTGATGTGAATTCCATGATGGAAATGAAGTCATGATTGCACAACTTCATGGAATGGAAAAGAATGAAAGGGATGGAAAGAAAGATGGATGGGAATGGATGGAAAACAGGTCTGCAACTCAGAGAATGAGTTATTGATCAGATGGAGTCGCCAGATGTGTTTGTAAGTGCCTCCAAAGGCTGAAATCTTCACAGGAACACACCAACCTGCAAAAGATGAAGTGAAAGACCTCTAAGGTCCCACCGGGCGTGCCAAAACTATTGTTGCAGACTCACAGCACCCCTGGATGCAGATCAGGCTTCTAAGTTGATCACTCTAGCATCCAGTGTGATTGCACAACATGGAAACCTCTCTCCAAGCGTGGGACTTGTAAAACCGAGAGAGGAATCTCTAGAGAAGGTTGGTTCCTGCTCCTAAACTACCTGCCACAAGCTATTCCAGTGCAGGCAAGCTAATCTAAACCTAATCTAACCATGCCAAGGAGACAGAGAGAGAGAGAAAAGGGAAAAACAACAAAAGCCTACACTAAAATGGTGATACACCAGAGAAGGAGAATGTTGAACATCTATCAAAACTGCCATGGGACAAGGAGAGGTGAGCAATGGGAAGGATGGACAGATGCATCACAGGCCCAAAGATAGATTTCACACAGAAAATGCCCCAAAACTCCGTGAACACAACTCCAGACCTGTAATGAACATCAGAACATGCACAAATACCTGCAATGAAGAGAGGCAAGAAGAAAACAAGCAAAGGAATGAGTAAGGATGGACAGATGCATCACAAAACATGTTTTTGTTGCTCCAGAAGTTTGCACAGAACATCATTTCAATAGTAAAAGGAAAAACGCCATTACAGAGCAAGGGAGGAGGTTCGAACTCCATTTTCAACCCTGGAGAAGAAAAAGAAGGGAGGGCAGAGCAGAAAAGATGAACAACTTGTAATTATTTTGAAAGAAGCCCCTCTGTACAATATATAGGAAGAAAGAGAGAGGGAAGAGAGAGGAGATTCGAATCTGCCCCAACCACTCCCAGGTCGCATTTAACTCATTTCATTATGGTGGTAGGTGAGAACCCTGGCAAAATGGTGGACTGTCTAGCAGAAACGGCGAGCTGTCTGTTGTATTAAAGCTGGTCGCTGAAACGTCACTTCTATCTATTATCACGCATCAGAGCCGTTTCTTAACTTTCTCTCTCCACAACAAACCAAAATGCAAGATTGACCCGGAAACGTGTAGAGCATTTCACCAGCTTTCCAATGATATAAAGAACGTGCAAATCCGAGCTCTGGATCGAAAGTTATGGAGGTCTGAAGATTTAGGGCACAAAACAGGTGAAAACAGATTTTTAAATTTCTTCCCGCACTCTGCCACCTGGACGACACGTGTCGTGATCTGATTGGATGTGTTATTCTCTCTCCTTCCCTGTCCCACGGGTTTTCTTTGACTTTTTGATGACTTGGAACATTTTTTACTTTTCCTCCGCGCCCCCGCCACTTGGGACACGCGGCATGCATTGATTGGTCGACAGGGGGCACGGGGCAGACCTTTTCCTTTTAGCTTTTGGGTGAACTTCTGGCCAAATTCTAACTCCTCCCCGAGCTCCGCATTCCTACTCCATAGGACACGCGTCCTCTTTTGATTGGCTCGGGCTGACCCTTCAAAACTCGCCCTTTGACTTTTGGACTTTTCTCCTTGTGACACGTGTCATGATTTGGTTGGTTCTCGGCTTTTCGGCTATCCGCGCCTTCCGCGTCCCTCTGTCCCACTTGTCCCAGTGCTACTTGGGACAAAAACTTCCGATTCACCCGATTCGGCCGGTTCGCGTACATCTGTTCCAACTGTCCCGGACTGTCTGGGACAAATTCTTCGGTTCGCCCGATTCGGCGGTTCGCGTTCCCACGGCCCGAATGTCCCAAACTGTTTTGCTCAGCAGTTAGTCGATTTTCTTCTTCTTCGGCCGAACCGGCTTTCCACATCCCGCGCGTCCCGACGGCCCGGATGTTCCTTGTGCTCTGCAGACCGCCTGGCGATCTTTCGGCCGATTCGCGCCTCGACGTCCCTCATGTCCCGACTGTTGCGAAGACTAGGACTTAGCCATTTTTCATGATTTTTTCTGGCCCAAGCTTGTTCCTTTTGTAGCCTTTCACCTTTTCTCAGAACTTGCTCTTTTCAACCTGGGACTTGAATTTTCTGATGCATGTTATCAAAATTACCCTTGGGGGTGAATTTTGGATGTGATCACCCCTTCTTCAGAAGCGCAAATAAATCACATAGACTTTGATGTTTATCCTTTAGGGCAACCTGAAAGAGATGTTGCATTTGTATTCAACATCAGGAAGATGCCCATGGAAGCTGAAATTGCTTGTAGAGGTGATTCGACTTTGTTTTTACAAGTTTGGATTTACAAAAATTATGTAAAGCATGTGATGATTTATGATGGGACAACTATTAACATAGTCCCCCTTTTCTTTTCTTCAAAAGTTAAGTTATATAGAAACCAATTTCTCCTCAACATGAAACACGCTAAGAGGCTATGCCAACCTCAAGGAAATGTCAATCGAAACTATAGTGTTTCCAATCACCCTTGGGCCTAAGATGGTACTAACTAAGTTTTATATTATAGACCGGGAAACCAACTATAATATGATCCTTGGCTGTCCTTGGATTCATCACATGAAGGAAATTCCCTCCACTTTGTTTCAAGAAGTCAGATTCTTGCATTTAGGGAAGGTCTTTGTGGCATAGGGTGATCCAAAACCCTTCGACATATATTTGGATAACTTAAAGAAGAAGACAAAGGTCCACTCTGAGTTTGAGCTTACTACAAATCAGTTAAACAAATCTACAAACTCAACGCCGGAAAGAAAAGCTAGTTCCTACAAGAATTAGAAGTCACGAGACCGATTGAAGGCACTCTAGAAGTCAAGGATGAAAGCTGTCATCGTAGAGACAGTGTCGTTAGGAACCACAAAAAATATTTTTGAGATATTGGAGAAGGATTTGCCTATTCTCCTTCCATTTGATTCTATGGGTAGGGAACATACCCTAGGAATCAGTTCTCTTCCAGCATATGGGGTTTGTATGGTTGAAGTGGCGAGGTAAAGGGAGAAGATACAAAGGATGATCCAACATCCATTTTTTCAAGTAGCTATTGAAATCTCCATTTTGATGGAGCTAAGTGTCACCTTGGCACCGGGCGAGTGTGATCCTTACCTCTCATGAGGGAAGGATTCTACCTTTCACCTTCAAATTAAACTTCAAATGTACAAATAATAGGGCTAAATATGAGGTACATTCTACTTGGTCTCATTGTAGCCAAAAGAATGGGCACTCTTAATATTAGGGTGCTGGGTGATTCACAACTGGTCGCAAATCAAATATCTGAGGTATACGAGACTAGAGCTGAGCATCTACAACTCTACAAGACATCAATGCTAAACCTAATGAAGGGGTTTGACTTCATATCAATTGAGGCAATTCCACGTGAAAAAAAACTTCTCGCAGACTCTATAACAACTTATAATTTCCGCTTCACTCCAAGTAGTGAGTTGGAGGACACAAACTTCATGGTCTTGGTTTGTGTTGAACCTTTGGTTCGTAAAACACCGATAATCCCAATGTTGACATACATAGAAACCGAGAACGATCCTATCATCTTAGACCACATTGATAGTGACAAAGCAACTCTAGGATATCTAAACACTTTTATAGAATTACATCTTACTTATCACGAGGTTGATCTTTCCTTAATCCCACATTCTTCTTCCTATTTTGGAAATCCCATGATGGAATATTCCCTAGAAAGGATCTTGATATTTTACAAGGTAGGAGAATAAGGGGATCTAGAGTTACCACTAGCCCGCTCGAGTTCAAGGAAGGAAATGCCTCCTTAATCGAGGAACGATCGATATAAACATTGGGATGGAGGAGGAACCAAAAATATTGAAGCTAGGATCCTCTCTAACTCCAGAGGAGGTAGAAATACACACACTGAATCCTCAAGGAACATCAAAAATCTTTCACGTTTAGCTACAAGGAAATAACAAGTAATTGCACCACACATTGCAGTTCACAACCTCGTCACCAAGCTGGATGCTAATCCAAGTATGTAAAAGTCAAGGCCCATGAAGCCAAAGGTGGCCCACATGGTGAAGGAAGAAGTAATGAAACTCTTGCAAGTAGGATTCATTAAGCTAGTCAACTACTCATAATGGGTGTCTAATATCGTCCCCATTCTCAAGAAGAATGGAAAGATCTACATTTGTATAGACTTTCAGGATATCGACAAGGTTTATCCCAAAGATGATTTCCCATTACCATCCATCAATGTTATTGTCGACGCAATAGATGGTTTTGAGTTGTTGTCTCTCATGGATGGGTTTTATGGGTACAACTAGATCAAAATATTTGAGGAGGATCAGGCCAAGACTACGTTCATAACTCCTTGGGGAACTTATTATTATGCTGTCATGCCATTCGGGCTCAAAAACACTGGGGCCACTTACCAACGAGTGATGACGTATATATTCCATGACCTTATCCATAAGATTGTGGAATCTTATGTGGATGACCTTCTGGCTAAGGCCAGAAAGCGTTGCAATCACCTAGAGGTGCTTCATGTCATGCTTTCCTGCTTAATCGAGTACAACGTCATGTTGAATCTAGAAAAATGTGCATTCGGTGTAATGGGAGGTAAGCTTTTGGGATACATCATATCTTCATGAGGGATTGATGTAGACCTAACCAAAATCTAGGCTGTACTGGAAATGAATCCATTGTCAGATGAGTCTGGCATCAGATCTTTTCTTAGGAAAATTGATGCAATTTGAAGGTTTATCCCTGATTTGACCTTTTCTATTCATCCAATCAAGAATTTGTTGAAAAAGGAGTGTTGCATTGATTCTTATTGTCTACTCCCACACTCATGCCACCTGGTCAAATCACCCCTTGATTATGTATTCGCGAGCTATGGATGTTTCACTTACATGTATGTTAGCTCAAGAAGATGATGCTAAAAGAGAATGTGCAATCTATTTTATTAGTCGAACATTGCTTGATTATGAGATGTGTTACACATATGCGAGATAAATAATGCCTTGCTATAGTCTTCATGAAAAAGCGCTTAAGACATTACATGCTGAATCAAGAAATAAGGGTTATTGTTAAAACAGATCACTTGCAAACATTCCTCACACAAGGGTCCTTATCTAAGAAATCTAGGCGCTTCATAATTTTGATGGGCGAGTTTGAGTTAAAATTTGTCAATCAGAAATCCGTCAAAGGAAAAATCTTTGTGGATGAGTTGGATGACAACCTGCTGGATGGAAGCGATCTAGTAAATCTAGACTTCCCCAATGAGTGTGTGTACTTCAATGAAACCAAGCCTCCCATTTCTACATGTCCATGGTATTGACATCATTAATTTTATAGTGGACCATACATACCCAGAAGGGGCAACATTGCAACAAAGAAGGTGGTTACGTGTTATAGCCGCACTAAGTATGTTATTTTGGAACAAGTGCTCTATCATAGAGAATTTGACGGAATGTGTTTAAGATGTGTTGGACGCAGAAGAATATGAAAAGGTTCTTTATGAATCACATAGCAGAGTATGTGGAGGTCACTTGGGGCCACGCCGTGCTCATAAGATACATCAGATGGGCTACTTCTAACCCACGCTAGAAGATGACATGGTAGAGTTTGTGCGTAAATGCCATAAATGTCAAGATTTCTCCCACGAGATCCACATACTAGCATAGGCTTTGCAACCAATTGCAACCCCATGACCTTTTTCCATGTGGGGCCTAGATTTGATAGGGAAATTATCTCCCTCATCAATAGATGACCATAAATTCATAATCACGGCCACATAATACTTTACTAAGTGGGTAGAAGCCATGCCTCTTACCACCGTTTTTGGATTTGTAATTGCAAAGTTTATTATGGACCAGATCATTTATAGGTATGGGGTCCCACAGACATTATCTTAGATAATGGCACATCTTTCAAGAATGATGAAGTACGTGAATTGTGTGAAAATTTCAAAATAAGTCACCACACATCTTCTTTCTATTATTCTTAGGCTAATGCATAGTGTGAGGCTACAAACAAGACGTTGAAGTCCATTCTCCTCAAGACCATCAAGGAAAACAAACGAGATTGGCATTTAAAACTTTTTCCGGCCTTGTGGGCCTATCGGACATCAGTAAGAACGCCAAACAAAGCGAAACCCCCTTTTCTTTGGTATTTGGTGCGAAGTAGTTTTACCGCTAGAAGTTGAAATACCTAGTCTTCGTATCTTGTTGCAAGGAATTCTAAGAGAAGAAAGCTAACGAGAAGCACAACTTGAGTAGAGTGAGGTTGTAGCATCTCAATTTGGTTCTGCCAAAACATTGTCTTTCTCTCATCACTACCATTCAATAAATTTTCATAACTTGTGCCCTTTATGGCTCTTGGTGTTGAGCCCTCGCATCTTACTAGTTTTGTGGGGTTAGGAGTGGGGAAAGTTCATTCACTTATCATATCACTGTATCACTATGTTTTGCCAAGACAATACTAAGTAGAAAAAATTGCTTAAGGAAACTAAAGTTCAACATCACATTGTGTTGCATTATCATATATCAACATTATAAAATACAAAAAGAAATCATTCTGTTATCATTCATATCCACTGCATACATTTTGAAAAGCATAGAAAAGTGGAAATTCTAAACATCTAGAGTACACATGTGAGATAAGCCAAAAGGAATTCAACTCAGATACAATGGATTACCAAACCAAAAAGAAGAGTCTGTATATATCATGGTGAGTCAAGTTTATATACAATGCCATCACATGCTAGGCATGGTCAAAATGCTCATAATGAGCTCGAAATATACAAAAAAATCATAAAATGCCCGACAAAATGGAAACAAATCAATAAAAGGCCCAATGGGCCTGTCAATCCATGTGGGATCCCTCAGATGGTGCACAACCATGTTTAGGGCTCCTACTAAACCTATGACGATGCTTTGGGAACGAAATAAATGGTGTGAGTGCTCATGGTGGCAGCCATTGGCCATGGCATCACCGTGAGAATAGATCTGTCTCATCGGTCACTCGACGGTCTCATACCTAGCCACGGGTATAAAGTGAGGTCACCAGCTCCGCTTATCCTTCGAGAAAGGTGCAAACACATTAGTGTGTCTCCGCGGCTTCTAGTGGCTGGTCGTAGTCACTAGTCAACTCGGCCGGTGGTCTTCCCCAAAGGGATCAATAGGGTGTCCATGCTAACCCATCAGATAAGCTCTCACCACTCCTATGCGCATTGCAAGAAAGAAAAAGAAGAAACAATGAGTTAGAAAACCACAAAACAAAAAAGTACCAAACTAACATTCCCAACTAACAAGGTCAAGAGAAGAGTATCAAACATACTCGGATCTTTGGGCATCCAGGTAGGGTCAGTGGTTATTGCTACTACGGGCTGGTGGCTGCGGGGCCTCCCCAAAGCTAGAGAAAAACCGCTATCCTATCACATACTCGTCATCTACTTCTCCATCTTGAGGAAGCGGTCCCTCCGAGACCAAGGTCTCTCTATCCGCACTCGCCTCCTCGTGTGCTACTCTCAGTATATCATGAGCGTCATGCCACTCAGGGTCACTCTCCTCCTACTCCATATGGGTTTCCTTGCCAACCTCACCACCAAACCCCTCATCCTTCATCTCCTCTCCAATCGAATCCTCCCCGATTTTCTTGCCGGTGTGCTCCTCAGTGAGTCAACATTAATGGGCTCATCCTCCTCTCTGCTGTGAGTCGGAGCGGCCACGATCTGAAGTAAATGCACTCGAGGGGTACTAGCTTCCTGTCGAGCATGAACCACACACTTGACTGCTATAGGTACACCTGGGATAACCAAATTCCAATTGAGATCTTCTCTAGGGCCCTTCAGGGCCTCTTGAATACTCCCTGTAAACCCGACACCACTAGAGGAAGCATGTCAACATAAGGGAGGATGAACTATTGAGGAACCCGGTCAAAAGGACGAGTCTCAAATCTCCCTACCCTTTCAACTAACTGTCCTATGGAAGAGAAAGCTACCACTGTAGTCACCTCTTGACCCCATAACCCTACCATATCCTAGTAGGGTGTGACAACCATTTTTCCGTAGTCAAATAGGCCCTTTGGATGATGTGGCATCCTAAGAACTAACATCACTGTCCACCTCGCTTCCCGGATAGCCCCTGGATCCAATCTGGTATTCCCCTTCCATAAGGGGTGATGCACTCATAGACCCAACTCATAACTAGAGTGGGATGGCTTAGTGACTGCCCCTATAATCTGACTACTGTACAAGTCATGATAGGTAGTCCCTAGGATGTATGCTCCTAGGCATATATGTAGTTGTGCCTCTCGATCTATGTAATAATGGGATCCCAAAAGTAAAGGAGAGTGTCACCCCCTTGTCCCCAATCAATCGTGAGGACAGGATGCCCATGATGAATCTATGAATAATATGAGTAGGAGTAGTGGGAATGGGTGAACCTTTATTCCCTTCTTCAAAACAAATGAAAAAATGACATCTCCCATGTAGGTGGCCCACTGAGTCATCGCGGCCCTGGATCTTGCTATTTCCAAAGTCAATCTCCTCCCAAGTATGGGGATCCCAAGAATGTGGTATACGTCCTCTAAGGTGATGGTCCACTCACCCACGACACACACTGTAACCGAGAAAGTGTTCAGTCTGCATCCCAAGAGAAAACAAGTCACATAATATGTGGTGCAGGGGAGTGACATGGGGAACTCATGAAATCCTCCAAATACCCACCCTCGAAGTCCTGTCTATCTCACCCTGGGTCAAATGATTCAAAATCCCCAAGAGCTAATCACACTCCCTCTCACGACTCCATCGTATGTATTCCTCCTTTTGTATTCACCAAAACATGGAAAAGAGAAAGTTAATAACATCCACCAAAGGATAAGCTCACAAAAATATGAAAAAATAGCAAAAATAAAAAAATGCAAGTTAACATGTATTTTGGTCATTCTATTCACAACCGCCACCTGTGTAGGCGGCGGTTCAGACTAATTTTCTAAATACGTCTTTAACCCTAGAAAATGCTGAAAAAAACAAAACAAAGACCATTTCGGAAAAAAGAGAGACTGTCCTATGAATCCCCCTAGAGACTCATTTAAGACAACAAATTTTGAAAATGATCCCTCATAGGTAAACATTTCAACATTTTTACATTTTAGGTATGAAAACGCAAAAGTGAAAAAAACCTACCTTAGACCGTGTTGGTCGATCTACCGCTCATGGAGGTATGATCACGATCTCGTAATAGTTGTTTCAATTGTACTCTCGTCAAAAATGGTCACTACAGTCCGAGCTCCAAATTCACCAAATCGAGAATGCATAAATGAATTGAAAAATGAGTTCGCTTTGATATATATATATATATATATATATATTTTTACCTTGTTTTTAGTGTATGTGCTTACGGGGCTAGAGTGTTAGCGCGAGGTATATTTCTATATCCCGCACAAATGGCAAGTCCTCTTGTCATTTTGATTTAGTGTTTATTTTTCGATATTTTATCTATCTACACTTGAGTCTTCTCTTCCTCTTGCAGGTAGCGGGAGTTTGGATGGTGACGTTTCGACACACGGGCATGTCAGGTATAGATTCTAACTCCCCATTTCAGAACGCCATACTCGGACTCTACATTTTACGCCTTTTCATGACTAAGACCCTTCTCGAGGGGGAAATATGTACGCACAAAAATTAGATGTGCTACATTGTCGTAAAACTTGATTTACAAAAACCCCAATGATGATTCATGTCCTTTCAGAAGGTGTTCAAGCTCCAAAACCCATTCGTAGTGTATATTTGTAGCCTAGACATCCATACTTAGCCTTCACACACCCCTTTTTAGCTTCTCACTTCTTTTTGCACTTGTTTTGGCCTTCGGTGCTAGGACCACCACCCCGCCTAGGCGGCGATTCTAAAACCACCGCCCTGTAGGGCGATGGTCCTACCGCTTTTTCAGATTTCGTCATGCATGTTTTAACATGCAACACTTCACTTAACTTCACTTTTAGAATGCATCCGTGAGCCAAATTGTCTAAAAATAGTTTTGATTGCTTGGTTCTCCTTCCCTCTTCTATTATTAAATACATTTAGTTAGTTGGAACTGCCTCTTCTTGCCTTGTGCATGAAGGCACATCTAAGCCCCAATTCTTATATATTCCATGCTTGTATGTGCTTACAGAGATGGAGCGTTAGCGCGCAGTATATTTATATATCCCCGCACAAATGGTAAGTCCTCTTGTCATTTTGATTTAGTGTTTATTTTATCAAAGCGCACTTGAGTCTTCTCTTCCTCTTGCGCAGTAGCAGGAGTTTGGATGGTGACGTTTTGACACACGGGCGTGTCGGTATAGATTCTAACTTCCCATTTCAGGAACGCCATACTCGGACTCTATGTTTTATGCCTTTTCATGGATAAGACCCTTCTTCAAGGGGGCAATATGCACGAACCAAAAATTGCATGTGCTACATTGTCAGAAAACGGTTACAAAAATCCCCAATGATGATTCATGTCCTTTCAAAAGGTGTTCAAGCTCCAAAACCCATTCACGGTGTATATTTGTAGCCTAGACATCCTTACTTAGCCTTCACACACCCCTTTTTTATCTTCTTGCTTCTTTTTGCACTTGTTTTGGCCTTGATGCTAGGACCGCCACCATGCCCAGGCAGCGGTTCTAAAACCGCCGCCCTTGATTAGGGCGATGGTCTGCCAGCTTTTGATTTCGTCATGCGTGTTTTAACATGTGATGCTTCACTTTTAGGATGCATATGTGAGCCAAATTGTCTAAAACTAGTTTTGATTGCTTGATTCTCCTTCCCTCTTCTATTTTAAATAGATTTAGTTAGTTGGAAGCGCCTCTTCTTGCCTTGTGCATGAAGGCACATCTCAGCCCCAATTCTTATTGTATTCAAGCAAAGGGCACGAGAATTTTGTGTATCTTGTATTGTATTGCTGCCACAATCTTTCTAGGAATTGCATAGCCAAGCTCAAATCTCTTGTGCTATCTCTCTTCTACTTGCATTGCATCAGATTGCCTTCAAGGTGTTATTGCTCAACCGTCTCCTCTGCTACTATTCTTGCATTCCCAATTCCTTGGACTCACATGAACACACGTAAAAAAGGAACAAACTAAGGGGTCGACATACGAGATACAACCATATTTGCCAAATATCTTGCTTATTCAGGTTGGAATTGTGTGTTTGCTTTCTTTGTTTGTCAGATTGTCAATTTCAAATCACTAGTTTCAATTACATATCAAATAGAGTAGTAAAATTGTTCATTTCAATTAATTAGGCAATCACAAGTAGATCAAATCATTAGAAGGCTTTCTCTTTGACATTACCAGGGAAGTTATGGGGAACAATAAATCTTTTAGGGTTATGATTTGTTCTTCACCTATGAGGTAGGGTTTGAAGGGTTTTTGATTAAATTAGGTTATTTGTTTTAGATTTAGATTCACATATCCGCACAAGTAATTAGCTACATCTAGTTGATTACTTGTATTTAATTTGTTTATTAGATTAGACGCATTGTTTAAAAAATAGAAAGAGATAATTTTTTTGCTTTCATTAGATTAGTTTACTTTCATTTCTTTGTTGTGATATACTACAAAAATAACAAAAAACATAGATTAGGTTTCCTTTGATAGTTATTTTTCTTATTAAAATCATTTCAATTCATTCCACATGACCATCAATGGTCCACAACAAGAAAAGACGTACAATTGTGATCCCTTGGTCCCACAACCCAATGGGCTAGAATTGATAACTGACATTGATACAAGTTTATGTTTCACAATTTTACACACACCTACAAGTTACACTAAGAAAATAGAACAACTAAACACACTAAACATCATTGCTAATCAAGATTATGATTATTGGAATGTTCCTGGAAATAGGGTTTGAATATGCACATGACCATACAATGGCCACAACCTCCACGAGTCTTTGGTTGTGATCCTCAGGTCCCACAACCCAACAGGTTTGCTGACCAATTAGATATTGACACTATTTTGTGTACATTAGTATTTAGATCTTCACCACTTCCACTTGACATTATCACACAAATTTCCATATTGAACATAATAGCTGATTAGGCTAAGACTTTCTGGATTAGACCGGATAATCACCCATAGTCCCTATGGCTCCACTATGCCTCTCATTCTCACTTCCATGACCTTGTATGGAAATTCATACGAGGCACCCCTAGGTCACTTTCCTCAATTACTCGCAACCAATAAATAGAATCTCAGTAGAGCTCGATATTGACTAGAGTCTCTGAGAAGCTATTATATCGGATCGATTCATCACACCTTTGCTTGAGTTAGGAGAGCATTCCTTGCCTTAGACTCGAAATCGATATTGCAAGGCGTTGAAGATATAAGATTTCCCAATTATCTTGTCCATCACATCCACATCCATTTCCATTCTACACCAGCTATCTCGACACGACCTTGGGAAGTCGGGTGCGAAGAAGGTCACGTGTTGATTTTCTTTAAATCTGAGACACCCTATCTGTGCAAATAATACAAAACAATATCGAAACTTCAACACAAACACTTGAGACTAAAGCTTCATGCATTTACCATGTCAAAACCCTAAAACCCAAGGATACCCTAAGGCAAATAAATGTTCATTCCCATAAATTATGGAAAGGAATTTTACAATTGAAACAAATGTTGCAAGGTAACACTACAAGGCAACATTCACTCAAAACTCAATCTAGAAAATGAACTGAAACATTCTTCTATGTAGTTTATCAACATGGAAAATGTAAGATTTAAAAAGAAAAGGAAAGATCTCTTACTTCCACCTCAAATTATACTAAGAAAAAGAAAATTTAAGCATGGAAGAATGATTCTATGTGTTTTCTTGAAAACGGATACATGAACATGCTCTCAAAGCATACTAATGACTGTACACATATAATCACCTTAACACAACCCCAAAATTTAGAAACCACCAAACCCCTCAAAGTGAAGACAAACCTTCACTTTTATACAAACAATTTCCTTAAAATAATATCCCTAGATGCCCTATGAAGCACTCGCAATCATGACACATGTCCATGGGGTGCCCTCAATTGCAAGGAACCATAAGATATTTTCCAAGGATAAGTTCAAATTGGAAATCAATTATCTGCTTGTGTAATTTGGGAGATAAATGAAGAAGTTACCAAATGTGCATATCTTGTTACATTGATCATCATCCTCCATTTTAGTGGGGGTAGAGAGGAATATTCCATACAAGAAGCATCACGTGATGAAGAGGAATCAAACAAAGAATCCCAAACTAAATTTGGCATCATATGATTCGTGAAAGTGACTAAAAATACCCCAAATGTAAATTGAAATCTCCCAAGACTCTCCGTCATTATTCTTCAATTTGATTCCTTTTTGAAGGTCTCTAAAATATTATCCGAATGTAATTTATCTCATGTAAATTGGACCGTTGGATCAAAATTTATGGCCCAAAAAATAGTCTAGTGTGGGATGCGCCATAATGATTTCATGGTTCCCTAAAATTATCATGTTTCCACCTTTGATTGGATATGGGGATGAAGGATAATTTTACAACTTTTAAGTATGCAAGGTTGGTGAAACAAATTACAAATCTATAATTTTCTCGACTCTCTCCCTCCATATAATGCAACATGCAAACTTATGCTTCTTTGTTATGCGCTATTTTATCTTCTCTTGTAACCATTATCCTTTGTTCTACATCCTTTTGAATGTTCAACGACCTTTTATACCTTAAAAACCTATGCAACACTAACATTTTCCATCTCTTTGTTCCACAAATTTTTGTTGTAAAATCCCGTGGAACACTAATTTAGTGTTTGGAATTTTTTTTAAACTTTATCACATCAAACTTGTTCTCCTTTTCTTTTTGGATCATTGTGGCACCCTTTTCTTGCATAAGATATTATCTTGAGAAAGATCCATCCTTTGTTTCATGGAAATAACCAATTCCATGGAACACTATGTTCTCCAAGTCTGCAAAAGCACTAAGTTTGCCTCCCTTTGTTCCATGGAATACCTTGGCTTGCAAATCCCACGGGACCCTACAATTTGATCACCCTTCGCATGAAACACTATGTCTTTCTAATGGAAACTCCAATTCAAATGTTCAATTGAAATGTTAAGGTTTGAAACATGTCCTTAACACCATTAAACCTATAATTCCAACATTGAATTTCCTTCAATTTTTTGAAACCACAGAAAGCTCTGAATTTCGTGGCTTCTTTGCTCTACTTCAATACTAGTCAAAACTGCACTCTCTTCAATCCATGGAACATTATTTTTCAAATCCACAAAACACTATAACTTTATGAATCATAAAAACCAAAGGAAAGTTAAGAAGTAAGTGTAAATCCACATTACAGGAGTGAAGTATGACACAAATATGAATTTTAGGACTAAAGAACCACAAAGTAATTTTCAGAATAAAGGAACAATGAGGAAAATGACAATATTATTTCTACACACTTTAGGGAACTTAACATATTGTGCCAATATTTTAACAGGAAAAATCAGGTGAACTAACATTGGCTCTATCTCGGAATGGATACCCATAAGGGGTGTCCAAAGGACCACATAAAACTCATGGGTGGTAGACCACATGCTTATCTATTGGGAAAGGAGTCAAATAACAAAGCACCTGGTTTTTTACATTTTAAACCAACATGAGTGAGAAAAATTGATGAGAACAACACATAGAACCAAAAAGGAACATAAAACAAACAAAGGAAAGACTATACACTAAACAACAATGCCATTAAAACACATTCAATCCATGAAGTTCTTGAGATTCCTGCCATTGATCAAAAATTCAAGTATCTCTTCATCTTTTAGGAAGAAATTGTTTTCTCTAAGTATCTAACAAGAGCTATAAGGGCCCATCTAAAAAATTTCCTTTTTCCCCTTGTCTTCATGTCTTTATCCCAAATAAAAATTAAATCACCAACTGGAAACTTCTTGAGAAACTTTCTTGTCAAATATTTTCTTAAGATTTTCTTTGAATTTAAGGTGTCTTTGATGAGATTCTCTTTTGATCTCATCAAGCTCAACAATTTGGTTGATCCTTGTAGCATAAGGATCAAATCCTTCCTCATCTCCCAATTGCTACATGAATTGATAAACAAATAACTGTAAATGGAGAGGTAAAATTCTTGGTTGTCATACACCAATTCAAATGGGATTCTTCCAATGGATATATTAGGTGTGTTTCTATCATCCCACAAATAAAATTTTAGTTTCTCACCCCACTTTCTCTTATTGACCTCCAATGTTCTTCTAAGTATCTTGAGCAAGTTTTTATTTCTTGATTCAACTTGCCCATTTCCTTGAGGATTGTAATTAGAGGCATAAGTAATATTTTCCCATACTCTTCACACATTTCCACAAGAGGTTTGACTCTAAAACTCATAACATTATCGAAACCAACTTTGTAGGACACCAAACCTACATATGATGTTTTCAATAAGAATTCCATGACTACTTGATGTGTAGCCTTCTTAGTAGGGATTTCTTCACCCACTTGGTAAAGTAATCAAGTGGCAACCAATATCCACTTATGTCCAACACTAGATGCATATGTCATTTCACCAATGAAATCTAACCCCCATTGTTTAAAAGGAGCTTAAAATGATATAAGTTGTAATGGGAGAGATCTAGAAGCTTTCATCCTACCAGAGAAACGTTGATAGTCCTCACATTTCCTCACAATATGAGAAAATATTTGAATAAGGATGGCCCACAATAAACAACCCTAAAGATTTTATGAGAAATTACCTTTTCCACATAATGATTACCACATATTCCATCATGAAATTATTTTATCGACTTGGGAGCCTCTTCTTTATTTATACATCTCAAGAGGATTCCTTTGGGATTTTCCAAGCTAAAGAAAGGACAATCAATAGGTATTTTTGGAAAACCAATTTCAATGTTATTATATGATTTTTATCCAGACCAGAAGGAAAATCAAATTCCTTAGATAATAAAAAATTTCCTTATACCAATATGAAGAACATATCTTTCTAGAGGATTATCAATATCAACAACATGGTTTTTACTTGCTTTAAAATTAACATCAAGCATCAAAATCTCTACGAACCAAGGCCCCCTTACCTAATTTGGTGGTTTGTATGTCCATGTCAAACTCCTAAAGTTTTTCACCCATTTACATCTCTTGTTGGATGCCTCCATTTGTGTTAGAATTTCCTTGACATGGTGTGTGGCATAAAAGCAATGCCCCTTGAACTTAAGATGTAAGGTATAAATATCTTGTGAAGCTCTTACCAAAGCAAAACCCTTATTTTCCATTATAGTATAATTCAATTCAGATCCCTGTAAGGCCTTAATAAAGGAAGAAATTGGTTTTTCATGACCTTCATCATCTTTTTGTAGCAAAACTGAAGCTATAGTATTTTTATATGTAAAGGAGAAGATTTCAAAATTTTTTTGTAATCAAGACTGGCCAAAAAAGTATTTAAGGGAAATATTTAAAGATTGTATTTCCTCTTCTGCCCACCTTTATGGTTTGATCTTTTTCAAAATGCTTGTAATATGGAAAAGTTAATTTCTACAAAATTGGATACAAAACTTCTCACAAAATTGATCTGAATAAAGAAATATTGAATACCTTTTTATTAGGTGATGAAAACCTTACCAATAGCTTGAATCATTTTGGATCAATCATTACTCCTTCATGAGACACACTGTGTCCCAAAAAATGGCCTTTTGCACACCAAAGTGGCATTTCTTAGGATTTAAAGAGATGCCAAACTCTCTACAATTAATAAGGATCTTATCAAGATGCTCAAATGATCACTTTTTTCTTGGAGTAAACTATAATGTCATCTTGATAAACCAAAATAAAATCATTAACATACCTAACAAATGCAACATCCATAGCCCTTTGAAAAGTGACTCCAAAATTAATCAAGCTAAAGGGCATTCTAACATAGACATAAGTTCCCCAAGGAGTGGTGAAGGTAGTTTTATATTGCTCAAATTCCTTGACCACCACCTGATTGTATCCTGAGAAACCATCCAAAGTAGAAATAATTTCAGACCCTATCACCCTTTGCAATAAATTGTCCATGTTAGGAAAGGGGTAGTTATATTTCAAAGAGGCCTTGTTCAAGTTCCTGAAATCAACACAAATTCTGATGTCACCATTCTTTTTTTATTAGGAGACCAAATTGGAAACCCAAGATGAATACCTAGTGGGTTAAATGATTCCCCATCCTTAAGTTTCTTGAGTTCATATTGCATCTTTGTGGAAAGGATGGGGTTTATTGGTATTTTATTTTTCCTAAAAGGTTTGTTGTTAGGCTCCAATGGAATGACATGATGAAAGAGATCTTCCCTATAAGCCTTCAATTTAGAATATGACCAAGCCAAACAATCTTGATATCTCTTCAAAAGTTTGGTATAGGTCTATTTTTCACTTTCATTCAAATTATTGTCTAACCAAACCTTTATATAATATTTTCAAGTTCCCAAATTGCACTTAGTCACATATATTTATCTCAGGGGTAGATTTATTCATAAATTTTTCAACACTATCAAAAGAATCTTCAAGGATGAATAACCCTTTTGGAATTGTGTTTGTGCTTAACTGAATTATTTATTTTTCAAAAAAGTTTCTTTCCTTCACAAAATTTTACTCCATGGGATTTAGATCAATTAGCTGATTATAGAACTCAGTCTTCACAATTTATAAATTTCATGACGTGAGTGTTCATATAAAAAACTTTCCAATGCTCAATATTATCAAGTATAGAAGACTTGACTAACATCTCAAACTTAAATTGGTAATATGGGGTCACAACATCATTGTAATATTGTGAGGCTAGCACTTCTAGCCTATCAACAAATGTAATTTTACTCCTTTCATGATATATAATATTAAAGGAATCAAACATTTCAATTAAATTCCCAATATGCATTCCTATATTACTTCAATCTTTGAATTTTGGTTGCATATATTTTTTGATTTGTTTCACAACCAACTCAGAATCCCCTTTGACAATTAAATTCTTAATTCCATGCCTCTAAGTGATCCTTAAGCCAAGTATGAGTGCCTCATATTCTGCAATATTATTGGTGCAATCAAAACATAACTTAAATGAGAAATTGAAGGATCCTTTTTTGGGGAAAACAATACTACCCAAGCCCCATTACAAAAGTTAGAGCATGCTCCATCAAAAAACATTGTCAAGGAGTATTGGGTCTTCCAACTATGTGTCAAGATCAAGACAATGATCATCAAAATTAGCATTGCCTATAAAGTTTCCCAAGTCAACATCCACATATAAAACTTCATAGGACGCATTCATAAGGTGTTCAATCAAGTGCATTAAATTCTCTTCCTATGTAAATTCACCAATTTACCTTTAAGGAATGGTAACATATGATAAGTCCATTTGCACACTACCACCCACACTAGCATCCCACTTTATTGACAATAACATCCCCCATTTTGTAAGACAATCAACCACAACAATATTCATGGTTAAATACTTACTAGGATGAGTTGTTAATTATACAACCAATCCCTTCACACAACCAACCACAATGAACCTCCCTTGAATCCATTGCATAACATCTCCCATAAGAAGCAGATATCTTTATCCCAAACTCATTCATAATTGCTAATGGCATGATATTGCAAGATGCACCAGAATCAAACATGAAATTGTGCAAGAGCCAATCATTAACTATCAATGTTGTGTAAAAGGATCAACATCCAATTGAATCTCAACTAAGGTTGTGCCTAAATAAACTTCAGGGGAAGGTTCAATAATTTCTTGAGATTCTTCAATCTCATTCTCAACAACAAGGGGAAGGCTATCTTTGTCTGCAACTACATCCTTAGAGAATCCTAAGTACTTAAATATTTGGTTCATATGCCAAGGAATTCTAAACAATTCCATCAAAGGAACAATGATTTTCAATTGGCTTAGGACTTGGGCCATGTCACAAAAAACAACATTCTTAGGCACATGGGTACTAGGAGGAAGAGTGAATGATTTTTCTAATGGTAAATATTTTAAAAAACAAATACAATAGAATGCGTATTATAATTTGGTTCCTCAATAGGGTTTTACATGGAAATTTTTTCTTAGGGGCACCTTTTGGGACATTGGTCAATATTGGAATCTTACTCTTGGAAGTTTGGGTAGGGATTTTTGTTGTTTACTTCTTAAGTTATACTCCTTCTCTTAGCTTGTTGCTCCATTATTAACAACTCCCTATCCTCCATTGAAGGAATCCCCCATCATACTTATTAATCATAAAAGCTCTTAGGTATTCAAAATCATGATTAGGAAGTTCAAAATCTTGAGCCATATCTACTTCAACATCAAATTCAAGGGGAAGATAACATACCTTATTGACAATTGTCCAAAATTCACCTACAGTTTTGGCACATAAGAGATCTATGGAGGTAGCACCATGTTCAAAACTCATTTGATCATCAAGCATAAAAACAAAATTTTAATCATGATTAGATCTAAACTGAGCAACATATTCATTCAAAACAAGTTGTTCACAAGGAACATGAGGCAAAATTTTTTTTCACACCAATCAATGATGTGATATTATTCTACTGTTGATACTCTAGTACTCAAAGGATCAAGAACTCCCTTAGCATATCTAGGTGCTTGTTTTCTATCATTCTAACCCATAGGTATCTTTCCTCTATCATCTCCTCTTGCATGAGGTGAAAACTAGTTCTGATTTTGATTTTGAGGGCCCATAGAAAGTCCCTTCTTTTCTCTAGACAACTTGTAGGATATCTCCTTGACTGCACCTATTAAAGTCTTTACTACCTCTTCCAAATTTGATGATTTACCAACCTCATGCTTATCAAGATTTACAAGTTTGACCCCTTCTCTCTTAGGTGGTTTACCAATAACCTTAATATTGTTTTCAATTTGGATGGCCATCGTAAAATCTTGTCTCAAATTCATAGGGTCCTTGTATCTCAAGTAATAGGATGCCTTATTATAAAAACATCACAATATTTGATTAAGCATGATTCATTACTTGGCCTTAAAGTGGATGAAAATCTCATCAAAGTACTATTATATCTAGTGTTGAAATCTTGCACACATTCATTTGGGTTCTTCTTGATATTTTCAAATTCAAATAGAATAAATATAGGATCAATTCTATCTCCATATTGAATTCTAAATGCATTCATCATGTCCTCCCAAGAATCTATACTCTCATGAGGTAATGAATTAAACCATTCTTTAGCATCTTCCTCTAAGGTGTGTAAAAATAACTTCAAGAAAACATCCTCATATTCTATCTCATAGTTATCAATAATATTATGAAATAATTTGAGATGCTCCTCACCAGAAATAGCATTGTTCTATTGGAACTTAGGTAGTCTATTTATAACTTTATTGGGGACCTTATTTGGATGCCTAAACATGTCCCAAAAATTAATAGGTCTGAATGCTTGAACTCTAAAAGGGGCATGTGGAGAAGGATGATCCGTATTGTGCTCAACTAGATTTTTGACAAGAGGATCAACAAGGTTTTGAACAAATGGCCTATGAACTAGAGGAGGAGGGCTATTGTTGTGGAAATTTATTAAAGGAGCATCCCCAAAAGCTTTAGGCCCAATAACTTGCTAAAATAAACTATGAAGTTGGAAGACAAGTGTGATGGGGTCAAAGTTATCAGAAGAACTTAAATAATTTTCAGTTAAAGGAGAATTAACAAGATTAGATGATTCTAATCCATTGTATTGAGAGATCTGATCACCCAATAGTTTCCAAACTTGTTTACTCCTTCTATAAAATGTATCCAACTCAGAAATCAATCTTTAGTAGGTTCTAATATGAATGAATATCTTAATCCTTCTAGATTTACAAATGTGAAATCACCAAAAAATATAACAAATAATATAACACTAGTCAAACCCAGAACTCGGAATTGAGTCATCATTAGAGGTTACACTTTAGACATGATAGTGAACTTGAAAATACACCAAATCACACTCCAAAACAACAAACAAATGATGACTTGATAAACCCTTGTTAAACCATGAACAAATAAAATTAGGGTACACATACTTAAACCCTTCATAAACCTTGGGAAATGATATATCTTACATCAAGTCCCCAAAAATGATGCCAATTAGAGTGTTAGTTCCCAATCTAACACCCAAGAAGACTTAGTTGTAAATGCATAAAATATAGGACAAGCATAATGATAGATGGATGATGTGTTATTTTTAGTTAGGGATAGATCTAGCATTATTTCATGACCAAGTGTTAGGAATGACAAGGAGGCGCTTTAAAAATGATGTGGTTGTTTTCCTAGTGCTTTTAATCTGCTCTGAACAAAGGTGAAAGAACCCAAATGGTAGGTTGAGGGGTAAGGAGAGGTATTATGATTCAATCCCCTAAAATTGTTGGTATGTTAATTTGAGTCAAGTGTAGCCACAAAATACAATTCTCACTCAAGAGAGTAGTCACACAAGCAATCCAAACACTTGAGATTTGGACACAAACTACTAAAGACAAATATAATGTGATCACAAACATCATTAAAAGGCTAATGTTAACAACTTGGAGTTAAATGATGTTTAATATGCTAAAATTTATGAATCAAGGAAAACTCACTCAAAATATGTGAAGATGATGTGGTTTGCTAGCAGACAACATGTTGAATATGCAAGGATGATGAGATTCTCATAGGGTAGGACAATGTAATATAATAAAAATGGATAAAAACTTTTATGCAAATGAAAATGGGATAGGGAATATAATGGGAAGAAACCACAACATTCACCATCTTGATATGATGATCCTATAATGTAGTCAAATTTAAAATCAAGATAATATGACCCTTCAAAGGTTATTTTCCTTCATGGACACCCAATATGTGTAAATAATACAAAACAATCCCTGAAACTTCAACACAAACACTTGAGACTAAAGCTTCATGCATTTACCATGTCAAAACCCTAAAACCCAAGGATACCCTAAGGAAACAAATGTTCATTCCCAAAAATTACAGAAAGGAAATTTGCAATTGAAACAAATGTTGCAAGGTAATGCTACAAGGCAACATTCACTCATCACCCAATCTAGAAAATTAATTGAAATCTACTTATCTATAGTTTATTAACATGAAAAATGTAATATTTTAAAATAAAAAAAAATATCTCTTAATTCCACCTTAAATTATAAGAATAAAAAACATAGTCAAGCATGGCAAAATGATCCTATGTGTTTTCTTGACAAGGAGATATGAACATGCTCTCAAAGTTTGCTAATGATTATACACATGCAATCACCTCACATCCAATTACCTTAGCACAACCCCAAAATTTAGAAACCACCAAACCCCTCAAAGTGAAGATAAATTTATGCGAAACAATAGAATTTTTTAACCAATAATTAAGAGTTAATCAAATAATTGAAAACACAAATCAAACCATACAATTTTTTCACTTTCTTAAGAGGCCAAAGTCTTGTATTTCAACCCAAAACACTATAAATAACCGATTCAAAGCCCAATATTTCTTTATACCTACTTAATTTCACCAAACAACACTATAAAAATGCTTGAGAAAGTTTCAAACCTTCAATTTCACCCAATCTCTCTCTAGACCTCAAAATTACTTCTAGCCCTCCTATAATGCATTTTCTTATGTAAAATCCACATTTCAAGGAGTTAGGTCTCAATGGTAAGTTTTCATAGGACGCATTTTTCTCTTTTAGGTTTTTATAAAGTTTCATCATCTAATTACACTCTCAAACAAAGTTATTCCCTTTTTATCGTTTTTGCTTAAGTATCTCAATTAGCCCTAGTTTCATATAAGTCTTTGTGTTTTGAGAAATCTACAAAATTCCTTGAAAAAGTAAAAATTGTTCTAGATACCCATTTGCGAATTTTTGCTTTCAGGTGAATTTTATGGTATCTTTCCAAGAACAACTTCCCTAACTCCAATTGTTCTCTTTTAGGCCTTGTTCAATTAGGTCATGCTAGGGTTTCTAACCGATACCTAGGGTTTTGTCAAATTTCACTGTTTTTAATAATCTATACACCTCTAACCTCCATACTACTCATTCATACTATATTCGATGCTCCATCACGTCCTCAATCTTCATTCTATCTTAATTCCATGTATTACACTTAAGCTTTTGCTTGTTCTAGGCACTTAACTATTCCCATGCTTTGTTTTGGTTTTCTTTCACCTCAAGCTATCTAATGTCCTTCCCCTACTCATTTCATTCACCTTAACCTATAAACTTCTATATTCTCAAATTATGTCATCCTATTGTTCTCCTCTAAGTCAATTTCTCTCATGCATTTATAAGTTCTTCTTTGTAGACACTAAATTATGCACTTTGGGTATATTTCTAGTCCGATCATATTCCAAAGTATTCATATGATTCCTAAGAGTGAAAATTACTAATTGACCACTATCTTTGGCATCTTTTCTTTCTTTCTCTTTTCCTTCTTGGTATTACACTCATTCTTGCCTAGTCTAAATTTCGACACTTCAATTTTTTTGAGTTTGGACACCATCATCTAACCAAGATGAAAATGCCTAAGCACCCTTGTCCCCTCTGGGTGCCCCGACATATTTATACCTTGTTCGCATATTTTGGGTCCTTTCTAGCTGTTGGGCATCTTATTTTCTTGGTGGTCAGCATTTTAGTGGTTAATTATGAAATTCAAGCAAAGGAATCATATAAATACAAAGCTATGTGACCATAATAAGGGACCAAACACTAAGCATCTATTATCATCACCTAAGGTTGCATCCAAAGGCATTACAAGAGCATCAAAGCATCCATATAACATCCATTCAAGGGACAAGGGACTGAATTCTTTTGCATACACTTTATAAGAGGGGAAGTTCATTTTTCCATGCACACATCTATCTACATTCTCTACATCTAGCTATTTCTCGTTATTCAAGTGTGTTTGATGCAAGAGCTACTTAGGGCACGATTCTACACAAAAACATGTAGAACTACATGGAGTTTGAAATGTAGTGCAGTTCCCAGATCGTAAGTTTACTCGTTAGGTGACCGGGGTAGTCTAACTCCCCATTTACTTTTTTTTATTTTTAGGATTTGACATGTTTTGGGGTTTTGCAGTGCTCTTCCTCTCGCAGTTACAAGTGAACTCAATGATCGAAAACAACATACAAACGACTAAAGGTGAAATCCAATGAATGTCTTGTAACCATGCGAGATTGAGGTTTTGAGAGGTCACAAGCACCAAGAGGAGGTTTGTAGCACTCCAGACGCCCACGACCTTGTCTAGGCACCCGAGTCCTTGCATTCCCGACAATTATACGTTTTTGGGGTCGGTTGTGACACTCTTATTTCCTATTTCATCAGTCTTCCAACTTTTCATAACCTCAAAATTATTGCAAATCGTTAAGTATCTTACCCTCTCTCTCGCAACTAGGATTTAAAATTTAAATTACTTATTTACTTGGATTGAATATGTACTTAATTGTTTATATCATTGAGTGGTACATATTTAGATTTAATATTTATTTATTTCAATATTTACATAATCACTTACAAACTCATGATTATCCTAGAACATGGCATTATGCATTTCCATGGTTTTGAATTTCTTAAAGACTCTTTTCTCCTTCTTCAACATCTCTCAACTCCTTGACAACACTTCATCTCTTTTGCCATTAAATTCCTCAAATTTTCTTTCGCCATTCATTTGTTACTCATCCCTACATAGGACCTGACACATACTTAGTGCTTAGGACTGTATATGCTCTGTCTTGGAGTTTATCACTTTCTTAATGTTCCACCACTTACTTGATGTCCTAAACTTGTCTAAAGGTCAATATTACATCTTTATGGCCACACTTACATTTTCATATTTGACTTATTTATCAAGTATCCACCTCTTAGATATTTTACTTGTCTCAAGAACTAGAAATCTGATTGTACTTGCAAACTTGATTGTGTATCCTTTTTGTCAAACACTTAGCCCTCTCACTCAAACTCTTGTTATTAGGTATTAAGTTATTTCACTACCTTACCTTATACTTATAGGTCCTTTAGTAATTTTAGTTGACGTTTTCTTAACTAAGATTCCTCCTAAGTCATCAAGACTAGTAATATACGGTTAGAACAAAATTTACAAGGATTTGGTGAAGAATAATCTTTAAATTCTCTTGTCTCTTAATCATCATCTAGCTCATACTGTATTTCCCTGCTCATACCTTTGAAACAAGTTTCTAGGGCTATATATGATAAAAGTACTAGGTTTTCAAGATTGTTAAGTCTCTAAAATAGAGTACGGTCAAATGGCTGCCATCAAGGATTAATTTGTATACTTATTAGGGTTTAATATCTCTTCCAACTCTGAAAAATCTTCAAAATTCCAAATACAACTCTCTTATCTTCACTATCAATACTTATATTCAAGACAACACTATATATACCTTTTTCAAGACCATTTTGGGTTTGTTAGATCAAATATCACAATTTTCTCGGGTATGCCACTTTCATACATTCACATGTAAGAATGTGGATCACAACACTAAATATTTGACATTCATGGAATTAGATTAGTATATTTAACCATGCCAAACAAGTTTCCTTCACCAAGAATCTTTCAATTCCTTTAATTTGTTCAAGTACTGAGACTTACCTTAAGTGTACAGTCTTCCACACCTTGTTTCATACTATTTCTTAACATTATCTCCTTCCAAATCCTCCTTCATGACCATTTATTATGACTGATACACCTTTGTACACCTGTAAACATATTCAAACCATTTTTTTAATGAGTTTTCAACACAAATTCATTGATATTCATCACTAAATATTTACATAAGAATCTTATACATAATTTTTGCTAGTTTGAAGAAGCTTACATTAGATTATATAAGAAAATACAGAGATTCTAGAGCCTTTAGGGCTCAAAACCAAAGTTCACTCTAGTTCTCTCACTTATCTAATTCTCCACATAAACCTCCCCTTCTCATTCAAAGTTATCCTCTTTTTCAATCAAATGAAAAGATAGTTTCACAACCAACCATCTAGGGTTTAAGATGACTATGGTCAAAATAACCTAACCCAAAGGTGAAGACACCTCATTTACCCCCATAATGTCTCAAATGACCTATTACAAACATTAATATCCCTTTCACTTTACATTTGACATTTTATTTTAAACTCGACAATTCAAATTTTCAAATACAACATTTAGAGGGAAACTCATACTTTTAAATTTACATTGCAATAGAGGTCCATGAGGACTCAAGACATCCTAAGACACTTAAATGAATCCATAACACCTAGAAAAACCAAAAAAACATGCTTTATTCACATATATAACCGATGCTCCCGCATCACAAATCTTTACTCTTATACAAAAATTTCTTTACAAGAATATCCCTAAGAAGCTCTATGAAGCACTAAAATCATGAAACATTTCCATTGGGTTGCCTTCAATTACAAGGAACCATTGGATATTTTCCAAGGATAAGTTTAAACTTGAAATCAATGGCTACTCTCGCACAATCTAGGTGATGGATGAAGAAGAAGCTCCCAAATGTGCATATCTTGTTACATTGATCATCATCCTCCATTTTTGTGGGGGAAAGAGGGAATATGCCATAAAAAAGAATCATGAGGCATGTGAATGATTTTGCGGTTCCCGAAAGTGCCATTTTTCCACCTTTGATTCAAGGTGGGGAAAATTTACAACTTGCAAGGATGCAAGGTTACAAACCGTAAATTATAAATTTGTAATTTGATCAACACTCTCCCTCCATGCCGCAAAGGTTTGTTTCTTTATTTTACAATTTTTTTACTTGTAATCATTCTCCTTTATTGTGTGGCATTTTGAATGTTCCGTGGAATTATATACCTTGAAAAAACCATGCAAAACTAATCTTTTGCATCTCTTTGTTCCACAACTTTTGCTTGTAAAATCAGTAGAACACTAAATTAGTGCTTGAGAGTTTTCAAACTTTGTCATGTCTTGACTTGTTCTCCTTTTCTTTACAGATCCTTGTGGTACCCTTTTCTTGCTTCACATATTCTCATGAGTAGGATGCATCCTTTGTTTCACAGAAATAACCAATTTCACATAACACTATATTCTCCAAGTTTTTGAATCACTAAGTTCACCTCCCATTTGTTCCACGGAATACCTTACCTTAAAAATTATGTGGGACACTACAATTTTATCATCCTTCACAAAACAACAAGTCCTTCAAATGGAAGCTCCAATTCAAATTTTCAATAGAAATGTTAAGGTTTAAAACATGTCCTTGACACTATTAAACATGTAACTCCAACACTAAATTTTATTCAACTCTTTAAACACTAACCTCTCGAGTTCCATGGCGTCTTTGTTATACTTCAAAACCCGCCAAATATTGCACTCTCTTCAATCCGTGGAACACTTCGTCCAAAGCCGTAGAACACTATACCTTATGGAATCATCAAACCTAAAGGGAAATTTAAGATGTAAGTGCAAATCCACATTACAGGTTGAAGTATGACACAAATATGACTTTGAGGAATAATGAACCACCAAGTAATTTACAGAACAAAGGACCAATGAGGAAAATGGAGAGGTTATTTCAACACACTTTGGGGGAACTTCACAGATTGTGTCAAGATTTTAACATGAAAAATCAAGCACCAACAAGCAATATAATAAATTGAAAGAAATTATTTTCTTAAATTAAATTTAAAATTACACAACTTGTGTGTTACTTTTGTTCATGTGTGGTTGTTGACATGCACCTAAACCATTTCTCCTAGAAAAATCCAAAACCTTCACCATATGTTTTCCAGTTGTTCCCTCTCACAACCCATGAACATTTACAATCATGGAAGTATGGAACACACCATCTAACTAGATACCAAATCTCTCTTGATGTGTGAATCCTCACCGTAAAAACCCCTATAAAATTGATGTGTAATGACATATGTATTTGAAATCGCCTTAACCCTCTCTTTGATGGTAAAGTCTTGTCTCCCCCCTTTTGTAGTTTTTTAAGAATCCTATTTGTTGCAACTTCTTCTTGTGTTCATAAAATGTTTCAACTTGTACACAAGCATATAATACAAATGATTCATTTTTCAAGTGAATTTCATCGGTGGTCACATAAATATCTCAACTTAATAAATTAATAATATGAATTTATGGATGCATTGGTCTCTATATTTGCATGCATGAAATTTCTAAAATTATTTTCCCACAAGCTGCAAATAATAAAAATATGAAATCAACAAAAATAAATTATCTCATAATAACAAATGTTTGTTAATTTACTTTGGAATTCAATAGTTTAACATACCAACACATCCATTGTTGCCACACCAAGTCTTCTTGAAGAAGTCCTTAAAATGTGTTTGAACCTTGAATTATTCCATGAATTCATCAAGTAAAGTAAATTTCGTCAGATCTTCCTAACATCTATAACATACATGATGACACCCAAACTCTCAAAGATCTTCATCCTAATTTCTTATTTGTATATCTATTATGAAAACATTGTTATCACACAACTCATATATGTAGTAATATATATTGCAAAGTATTTGATTTAAATAATTAAATATACATCCTTTAACCATGCCCCGTGAACATTTCAAAGACATAGGAGTATGTGACATCCGAAAACAACCATGGGTTAAATATAACATTATATGAGATAAACGAGTTGAAATGTTTTGTATATAAAAATGACATAAACATTCTAGAAACTTTGGATCACCTAATAGCTTGTATTTTTGTTGTTACATCATTGAGTATGAATCCATCAAATTTGTAATCGACAAAAAAATTTCTCCCCATTTTTGCACCTCCTCCAACTAAACTAATATGTCTTCAATTTTATTTCGGGATGAAACTAATCATACAATGAGTAGGCCCTCCTCTTGTTCATCAAATAATAGAAAAGATTATAGTTGGGACCGAAAAATAGATATGAAGGTTAGAATATATAAAACACGAAGTCATGTGCCTCATCTCATAAAATATGTATTGTAAATTCTTCATTTAAATCACTTATGCCATGTTGTGGTGAATGTTGAATAAATGAAGATAATAGAATTATGTGAATGTTGTATCATCATCTTGCACATCCATGGAATTTGAATCCCCATGATGAATGGGACAATACTTCCGTTACGACTATGATAAAAAGAAAATTGATTCCTTATCCTCTGCATACCACAATTTAAGGCTCATTTTATCATCCGCATATTTCTAAGACATCTTCAAACATGACTCTTTTCCAAGCATTCACAACATCTTTTCTTGTTAGGAATTCATCCCTCTTCTTAAGAATGTATGTTAATATAGGGTCCATGAAATATTTCTCATAGATCATTTCCACCAAAACACCCATCAACAAAAGAGACTCAATATAATTTTTGCATTCAATTGACAAGTGTGAGGAAAACATAGCCCGTAGATAATTATTGGTGATTAAGCTAAAATGTGAATACACAAGCCTAATTTGATGTTATAATAACAATAAATAAATGCAGCTATGAAATGTAAAAGTATAGTAAAGTAATAAATAATGAAACCCTAATGTGCAAAGAAGGGTAAGATACTTTAGTTTATTTTCCAAGTTTTGGAAAGTGCACAAAGTGTTGGAAGATAGAGAAATACAAAGCATTGAACGTTGCACTAGAGATTAAAAAATTGTAGAACTAGAGGAACATCTTGGAATGGGGCACTGGAGAGGGGAGAGACGCCCACGGGTGCTCGTGTACTGATTTTAGGTGCCCAAGTTTTTATAAAATATTGAAAACCTAAATTATCGAGGTACAAGATGTTTGTTGATGCTCTCCTTTTACGACTATGGATTTGTACAATGATTTCGAGGCCACAATAAACTTGTAATGAAGAAAGAAACCTGTAAAACCCTCAAATAGACATCAAATCCTAAAAATAAAGATGCAAAATGAGGGATCAGACTATCCTTAACAACCAAAATGGTGGACTTAAAACTGAGCACCGCACTACATCTCGGACCTAATGTAGTTTTCTCGTGTGTGTCCGAATTATGCCCTAGGTTGCTCTTGTACCATTTGCACTTGGATAATGAGTGAGTAACAAGTGATTAACTTAAATTGACTAAACTATGTAGTATGGGGATAGTTAATCTAAGCTATGAACAATTGTAATAAAGTAAATAAATACAATAAAGGAAGTATGCAAATAATCTAAGTAACTATGAAAATGGAAATAATAACCCTAATGTGTAAGAAGGAAGAGGAAAGAACTTAGTTGAATAACAAATTCTCATCAGAAAGTGTCATAGAGGTGACTGAAAAAATCGAAGTAGGAACAATTTGCAGAAGTCCTGAAATGGATGGAGTTGGAGGATCTAGCTTGACTGGAGTGCTTGGAGGAGGGGGGCACCTATGGGTGCTTTGGTATGCAATCTGGGTGCCTTGGTCTATGAAAAATATTTGAATCTGATCTTCATAAGGCCGAATTATAATCTAAAACCCTCACTGTCTTCCACATTAACTTCTCTTTCCCATGTCCGATGTTGCCAATATCTCAAGATGGAAGAAATACCTGTAATACCTCTAAAACAAGCATCAAACCCTAAAAAAGAAAAATACATATGAATGGATCAGATGACCTCGGTTACCACGATGGTGGATTTACTAATTAAATTTTGCACTACATCTCGATTCAATGTACTTCTATGTGCAAGAGTGTGTGAACATACCCTATGTTGCTCTTGTGCTAGTCACACTTTGTGAAAGTAGAGAGTAATAACTACGCGTAGAAAATGTAATAGAATGTGTGCATGGAATAAAATAGAATCCCTTCCCCTATGAAGTGTGATGTAATTGTCCTAGCCTTGTGCCTTGATGATGGAGCTATGTGGATGTAAAGTGATCTCCAATGTAATAGATGGATGTAAATCTAGGTAGAGTGATGGTAGCAAGTGATGCTAGGTCCCTCATTATAGTCTCATAAATTTATATTTATAGGGTTCTCTTCATCTAATTTCATAATTAACCCCAAAACGAATGACCATAAGAAAGATAAATATCTCAAATGGCTTGAAAGATCCCAAAAAGTGGCAGGAAAGTGCAAAAACGATCGAAGCACCCTTAGTGGGAACAAGGTGCCCACGGGCATCCCAATACTAATCTGGGTGCCCAGTGAGGCTAAAATGATGTGAGATGACAAAAGTGACTAGAAATATGGGTACAATAGGTCAGTAATGACGAAATAAAATAAAACAAGATGGCCAAAAATGAATTAATTAGTACTTTCTTCACTCAAGAAGTTTCTAAATAGTAGTATGAGACCGAGATAAATAATGTCTAAAGTGCATGATTTTGTGACTAAATTTTCCCCCCACTTTATGTTGGTGAGTGGAAAGCTCGGTAACATAAAGTAGATAGAGATGTGTACTTGATGTCCATGAAGAGTGTAGTAGAAATGTGCCGAAGGACTAGAAAAAATGTGGAATGAAAAAAAGATGGAGGAGCATGGAAACTAAAGATGAAAAATGTGCAAAGAAAAAGTGATGAGAGTGAACCTAGGGTGGAACACATGTGTAGTTGTTGTGGTGTGTGATGTACTGCATGGTTAGTAAAGCATGTGCTATCACGAAGTGTTGTTGTTAACATTATTGTTGTTGTTGCCCCCATTTGACTACTTGTTTCTCATACAAATTGGACCTATAAGGAAAAAGGATCAAGTAGTCAAATATGTATGTATGTGTAAAACACAATGTAACATATGCATGTATATGAATGTAAATGTACAGTACACAAATTGAAAAGTGTAAATGGAAAATGTGCACCTAATCCATGTCGAGAAAGAGAGTGTAAAAAGCTATCAGTCACCGAGAGGTTTTTGGGCGATCGCACACCATAGGCCGAAGAAGTGTAGGTGGGAAATGATTTATGTCCTCCAAGATCTAACTCGCTTCCTTGAATTCTTGTGAAGATATCTCTGTATCGTCCATGTTTTTGGGGTGATTTGATGCCACTAGCTGAAGTAGTGTAGAGAGGCACACCCACTATAACCTCCAAGCCTGTAACTAATTCCCAAAATGCTAAGGACACCATGTCCTATAAAATCCATTGTGTATGGGGTTCGTAGACTGGTCTAAACCCACTCACTGAATATAATTGAACCGAAATGGTGTAGAATCTTTGTGTTAGTATGTTAAAACCCCCAAATGATGCCCCCTCTTTGGGGGTGCAAGTGACATTCGTTGATAGGAGAATGTGGCCCTAAAAGAGGATCAACTGCATGTATGTTGTAACCTTGAAAAGTGCTTGGTAGAAACCAAGGAACACACAAACAAGAAGGCTAGCTAAAGACAAGTGTGAACAAACATGCATGTAGAAAACAATGTGTAAGCTACACAAATAGTGTAAAAGCTACCAAGAAATGTAGTAAACACACAAGAAGACAAAGTAAGCCACACAAAGTGGGATGAAAACATGGGACATCACTCACGATGTCGTAAGACATGCAAGGCCATCATGGCCACAAACAAAAAACAAGTGTGCACACCAAACATAGGGCAAGGCCCGCATACAATAAAAAAATATCGAGAGAATGTAATAAACAAATATGGAAACCAATATCCTTTCATAATAAAATGCTTCGTATGCACATGAAGCACATGTTAACATATTACAAATATAATTAGTATGTCAAAAGTGTGTATAAATAAGTGATGTAAAGTGCTAAGTACAAAATGAAAAAAATAAAATTTGTAAGAGATGAATGTGGATTCCCCCAACGACTAGTGTAGGAAGGTTAGAAGGTGAGCATCCATGCTGCGTGTAAGAGACATGTATCTATGATCACAACTAGAAAATGGCATGCACACACATGTGTGTATGATATAGATAAATGACATACATGTAATCTAACTAGCATGTGTAAGAAAGCAACCATGAAAAAGAAAAAGTAAGAAAGAGTATAAACAACCATAATATGTAGTATGTTGTGGATGGATGGAATGAAATGCAAAATGGAGTGATAGGAGCCACATGCCCCCCGAGTGAATGGAAGTGTATGTAATGAGGTTCATTTTGTTTCCCCCTCAGTATTCAATTTTGAACAGTAAATGAGAGTGTTTCATCAGGAAATGGTCGAAGTGTGTGTTGTGTCTAACATGTTGTGATGAATTTGTAGGTATAGTGATGAGATACGACCTAGTGACGATGTGTGTGTGAAACCTATAGCCGAAGCGTATATCATGACAAAATGAATGTATAAGTGATGATTTAGCCTAAGCATATATCACTATAAGATGCATGGGTGAGTGATGATTTAGACCTAAACGTATATCACTACAAAATGTAAGGAGGGAGTGGTGATGTAACCCAAGGTGTATACCATTACAAAATTATAGAATAGGTGATGATTTAACCTAAAATGAATGTCACTAAGCTATAAAATTTGCATGATGAAAGGTCGAATGATAGTGGTATGATGAGTGTAAGCTCCATTTGATTTGTAAACCCTCAAAGCAATTAAGTATGGAATGAAGAACTAAAGTGCATCATTGGGTAACGAGTGAAGTGTGTAGAAGACAATGTAGTATATGGAATGATACAAGATGACTATGTGATGAGTGGAATGTGTACACATGCTGATGTAAGATGTAAAAAATGTGTAAAATGCAAGTGAAATAGAATGTGTGGCTATGCGTGATACATAGTAATACAATGTATAGTGTAGAGTGTAATAGGTGTAGTTTGTGTAAGAGCGTATAGTATGTAGAAAGTAGTGCTAGATGCATAAAATGTGTAAGATGTAATGCATAGAGTGACATGTAATATATGTAGATAGAATAGGAATATAATGCTAGACTCCTATATGATGAAGACTAGTAGAAGCATATGTGTGAAAAATGCAGATGTAATATGTATGGTATGTAGACAAACGAATAATGCAACATGTAAGATCAGTAGTGTAGGGTGTAAAACATGTATACAATGGTGTGTGCCTAATGACGAGTAACGTCATATACGATGTATAAATGCACAAATACCAAAATGTTGGAGAGTAAATGTAGAATGTATGGTGTATAATGTGTGATGTTATACAATGTAATGTGTAATGCCTATAGCGTCGTGTGTGGGGTTTGTGTGTAGTAAGCTCTCAACATTCAAGTGTGAACTGAAGCACAAGAGTGTGTCATCAGGCCATGAAAATGATATAATAAGAACGAATATGTATATACTATGAAATTGAATAATGTAAAGAGGATATGTGACTAGGCACTACAATGATGTATACACAAATGCAAAGAATGTGATGTATTATTATGTAATAATGATAGGGATATGTTTATGATGTTAATGTGATGAGGGGGAGGATGTGTGAGCTACTATTCCCCCCAATGTATGCGTGGTGAAATAGGCTATCATGTAATGTCATCTAGAAGATCATTGCTCTCAGGTTCATAGTCGAATGGGTAAGCATTAGTGACTTGATAAGCAATAGTGTCGGTGGGTCGCATAATGAGCCATTAAGGTGTAAGTTATACATGCCCATAACATACTCCTCATCGGTGAATGGAGGAAGTGGAAAACTATGTGCATACCAACAAGTGATATTTTGAGTGTATCCTAGGAAAGAGCTATTGTAAATGAAAACACGTCTAAAGGGCATAGGAAATGAAATGTATATATGATCTGGATCTAGTGTACCTCCAATATAATCAAGCCATGATTTTCCTAATGTAAGTGATGATGAGTGAGGAGTATGTGATAGATAGATTGTAAGATGACATACACACATATCATAAGCATAAGTGATATTAACAAAGCCATAATAAAGATGAGAAACACATGATGTAGGATAGAGTTCCTTAAAAGAAAACCCCGAGTGGTATAGACCATCATGTGTATATGTAGTGTCATCTCATATAGGATCAAATGGAATATGTTCCCAATAAGATTCATTCATCAAGAGTGTGCAAGTGAATGACAAAGCGTAGTAAGGTAGGTGGTGCATGGGAAGGTGGATGTGATAGAGTGACGTACATAAACCTGGACACACCCTCGATAAGGAATCATGGTGAGTAGTAGTAGGTGGTACAAAAGAAACTACTTCTATCACACAAATAATACCGTCAAGTGGTGGTAGGTGAGGTGGTTTTCGATAGTTTGAGGCTCATATGTAATGTATATGAGTGAAATATGAAGACTAGCATTAGGATCTCTGTTGCAATATTGGAAGGATCATGGTCATGAAAAACAGTATACTCCATGTTTTCATGTAAGAATTTGACACAATTATGTACGGTGGGAGGTGATGCATGCTTGACATGAAACCATGGTCTACCTGTGGAAACTTGATTGTAGGAGACTGGGAAGTCAAAAACAAAGAAGATAATGTCGATAGTCTTTGGACTAACAAAGAATGGAAATGTAATGTGACCAAGACATAGACAAATAGAAGCATCATAAACACATAGTGAGATATTAGTTGGGCTAACGTCACAAGTGTAAAGACCTAAAAATTCAAGGAATGACATAGGACACAAGTTAAGCTCAGATCCATTATCAATCGAGTACGCTTAACAACTACATTATGAATGCAAGATATGATATGCAAATGTGGGTCATTATCAAAAGTGTGAACATTAGTAAGAAGGTTGGACTTGAAAACTAGGTGTGGAGAAAATGCATCAGCAAAGGCTTGATAAATTAAATTAGGATGCATGTCAGCACAAATACGAGTAGTAGCAAGAAAATGTTGTATTCTACGTAATAAATCAGGATTTGTAAGCAAGTAGTCATTGATTGAGATATTCATGATGACTTAACCCTAGGAATGAAGAAGGTGGAAGCATGAATGATCGAGACAGGTTCAAAAAAAATGATTAACTAAAAATGACTAAACTATGTAGTATGGGGATAATTAATCTAAGCTATGAACAACTGTAATAAAGTAAATAAATGTAGTAAAGGAAGTATGTAAATAATCTAAGTAACTATGCAAATGGAAATAATAACCCTAATGTGCAAGAAGGAAGAGGAAAAAACTTAGTTGAATAACAAATTCATGTTGGACAGTGTCGCAGAGGTGACTGGAAAAATTAGAAGTAGGAATGATTGTGCAGAATTCCCAAAAAGGATGGAGATGGAGGATCTAGCTGGAATGGATCACTGGAGGAGGACTAGGGCACATGTGGGTGCTATGGTATGAAATTTGGGCACCCTAGTTTGTGTAAAATCTTTAAATCTGATCATCACAGTGGCCAAACAATAATCTGAAACCCTTGTTGTCCTGTCGCATCAAATTCTCTGTCCCTTTCTTGATGTCGCCAATATCTCAAGATGGAAGAAAGACATGTAATACCCCGAAACAAACATCAAACCCTAAAAATAAAAATTCATATGAAGGGGTCAAATTGACCTCAACTGCCACAATGGTGGACTTAATAATTGAGCGTTGTACTACATCTCAGACCCAATGTAGTTCTATGTGTAAGTGTGTGTGAACATGCCCTAGGTTGCTCTTGTGTCAGTCGCACTTTGTGAAAGTAGAGAGCAATAACTACATGTAGAAAATGTAATAGGATGTGTGCATGGAATAGAATAGAATCCCTCCCCTATGAAGTGTGATGTAGATGTCCTAGCCTTGTGCCTTGATGATGGAGCTATATGGATGCAAGTGATATCTAATGTAATAGATGGATGCAACTCTAGGTGGAGTGATAGTAGTAAGTGATGCTAGGTCCCTCATTATGGTCTCATAACTTTATATTTATAGGGTTCTCTTGATCTAATTTCGTAATTAACCCCAAAAAGGCTGACCAAAAGAAATATAAAGATCTCAAATGGCTAGAAAGAGCCTAAAAAGTGGCAAGAAAGTGTAAAAAGGACTGGAGCGCCCTGGTGGGACTAGGGTGACCACAAGTGCCCCATTCGAGGCTAAAATGATGCAAGATGACAGAAACTGACTGGGCATATGGGTGCAAGAGGTTGGTAATGACGAAATAAAATAAAACAAGATGGCCAAAAGACGAGGGTTAATTAGTACTTTTCTTCACTCAAGAACCTTCTAAATAGTAGTATGAGACTAGGATAAATAATGTCTAAAGTGCATGATTTTGTGACTACAACTAGATGCAAAATGTAATAAATGTGAGCATGGAATAAAATTAACTTCCCTCTAATGAAGTGTGATGTAAAAAACCTGCCCTTGTGTCCCTTTTGATGGAGCTAGATTGATGGAAATGGAGCTCTTAGATGTTTGATGGATGCAACCTTAGGTGGTGATAGTAGATGCTTAGTGCTTGGTTGTTTATTATGACTGCATAACTTTATATTTATATGATTCCCTTTCTTGAAATTCGTAATCAACCCCAAAAATCTTGACTATGAAAATATAAGATGCTCAAATGGATAGAAAGGAGCCAAAAAGTATGACCAAAATACAAAGGGGACATAAACGAGGGTGCCTAACGTTGACATCTTGATCGGAAGCTGGTGTCAAGGATGAAAAATGTTGAAGAATGAAAAGGTAGACTAAGAAAGAAAAGGTATAAGACCAAGAAAAGTGACAAAAAGGAAAGAAATGTGGCCAAAGACATGGGTTAATTAGTACCGTTCTTACTTAGGAATCATATGAATAGTAGTATGTAATTAAGACTAGATAATTACCCAAAGTACGTGATTTAGTGTTTACATTTTCCCCAATTTATGTTGGTGAGCGGAAATCTTGGTAACATAAAGTAGATAGAGATACATACCTGATAACCATGTAGATCGATGATGTAAGTGTGTAGAGGGACTAGATAAAGCGTGGAGTGATAAAAATGTGAAGCATGGAGTCTAAGGAGGATAAAATGTAGAAAATCATGATGAAAATGAACCTAGGGCGGAAGCGCATATGTAGACGTCATGATGTACCTATTTTCAATGTCAATGTTTGTGATGTTGTTATTGTTGATGTTGAATACCGCTTGCCATATGAGACGGACTTGCAAAAGAGAAGATGAAAAGTAGTCAAATACATATGTATATGTGTAAAAATCATGTAGAAGCATGTAAGGAAAGTATGTAAAATGAAAAAGTGTGAAAAAGGAACATGTGCACTGATCCGTGATGAGGAAAAGAGTGTAGAAAGGATCCTATAAATGATGTTGACACACGAGTTTTTCACACGATCTCACGCCAAAGATGTAATGGAAGAAGTGTAGGGAGAAATGTCTAGTGTCGTTTGTCAACCTTTAACTACTTCCTTCTTTGTAAAAACCATTACAGATGGTGTGTACTATGCTAAGGAATATATGCCTAATAAAATCCACTGTGTAAATTCCCAGTGCTAATGGACTCTCTGCCCTGTCAAAAGACTTTGTGACATGTCGAAGAAAGGCCGTTGTATTTCCCGTTATTGGCACTCACTTGGGAAGGTTTTTTTTTGTGCTGAAACTATGAACTGTGTTGTATGTAACTCTATATGGGGTGAGTGGTTCACCCATATGATGCCCCCGATTTGGGGTACGTGTGATGTCACTTTGAAGGAGTATGCGGTCCAAAAGAGGACCGACCACCGTATCAAACCGTGCCCCTAAGGGGAAGGGAATTTTCTTGGTAGAAACCAAGGCACACATAAACAAGTGGCTAGGAAATACAAGTGTTAGTACAATAAAAGAAAACACTCATGTAAAAGATGAAATGTAATCTATGTAGACAATGTATAAACACGCAAGAAGATAATACAAACTTCAAAAAGTGGGTTACAAAATGGGAAATCACTCACGATGTCGCAAGATAATCAAGGTTGTAATGACCCAAAAAGTAAAAGTGTGCACACAAGATAAAGGAAAATCTCGTAAACAAGAGCATACAATGACAAACAATGGAAAACAATGTATCAGATAACTATGGAAGAAAATAATCCTACATAACAAATGTTGCACATGAAACACCCATTAGCATGTTAGAAAGATAAAAATATGTCAAAACATGTATAAGTTGATAATGTAGTGTACTATAAAATAAAATGAAACAATGACACATGTAATGTACAAAGTGGATGACCCCAGGAGCCACTGTGGGACTAGTACTAGGTATTATACCAAGCATCCATGCTACGTGTAATGGATATATATAATTTGTGATCACAACTAGAAAGAAAGTGAACACACATGTGTGTATGATAACTATAATGACATACAAGAAATATATCTAACATGTGTAATAATATGAACATGTAACAAGTAAATGTAATAAAGAGTAAATGCAACCAAGATATGCAATATGCTATGGATGAGGTGAAATGGAATGCAATGTGAATGATAGAAGCAACATGCCCCCCAAGTGGATGAAAATGTATGCAATGAGGTTCATTTGTTTATGCCACCTCAGTAGTCAAGAATGAAACGTAAATGAGAGTGTGTCATTGGAAATTTTTTTGATCACTATGTTGTCATGTGAGGTGTAGGACATAATGCGACAAAGTAAAAGTGATGAGGTGGTAGAATGTGTGATGATTTAGCCTAAAGTGTATATCACTAAACGTGTGAGGAAGATGTCAAAAAGCGTGATGATGTAGCATAAAGCGTATATCACGAGATGTATGAAAGAGATGATAGAAAACGTGATGATGTAGCAAAAAGCATATATCACAAAATGTATGAATGAGATGATAGAAAATGTGATGATGTAGAACAAAGCGTATATCATGAAATGTATGAAAGAGATGATAGAAAATGTGATGATGTAACACAAAGTGTATATCACAAAATGAGTGAGTAAGGTACTAGCTAGGAATGTCACATGAGAAGATGATTGAATGATTGAATGTGTGAGTGTAATGGGGTCCATTTGATGTGTATACCCTCAACAGTTGAGTATGGACCATGAGACTAGAGTGCGTCATCGGGTAGTGAGTGCAACACATATAAGTAGATGTGTAAAATCTGTAATAGGTGATGATAAAATTTCATGTAGTGTGTAGTGTGTAATGTGCAATGTAAGATGTATAGATTGTATAAGTGTGGAAGCATTAACGTGTATGATGTCAATGATGTAAAATGTATAATAGTGTAGTATGTAGGATGTATATGATGTATGGGTGTATGAGACATAAAGTGCAAATGAGACATAAGAGATGGAAGAAGAAGATATTGTATATGTGCAACGATGTGTGAGGATGTGTAATGTGTAGAGAGTATAAAGTGCATATGAGATGTAATAGAAATAAGAAGATGATGTGTAGAGCATATGTCGCAAATGTGGTGATGATGTAATGATGAATACATGTGAGAAAGAGAATGATGTGTGATGTAGTGTGGAAAATGCAGTGAGTGATGTGTAGTGTCCAATGTGCAGTGTGTGAGGTTCATGTGTATAGGATGCCCTAAAAAGTCAAGTGTGAACCATAACATAAGAGTGCGTCATAGGTAATGAAAATATAGATATGTATCTACGAATAGGCGTGTGTCATATGTGGAAGCGTAGATTTGAAATGATGAGATAGTAAGATACTAGTTAAGGTGAAGGGGGAATAAGTGTGATGCCCCCAAAGAGGGTGGTGGCAAGTGCACTATCCTATAAAAGTGAAGGGGGATACCCTCTAACCAATGTTGACAAAGATGAGAGTCTATGATCATGCTCTAAAAGTGGTGGTATATGTAATAAATTCTATGCGGTGAGTGAAGTATATATACATGCAAATGATGAGCATATTGTGGGCACCGTGGTGTAACAAAATATGTAGGTGATGGAGACCTATGTGAAGCATCACGTGGAAGTGATGGAAACTGTCGTGGAATAAAATGATGTGGTGAATTAAATGGAAATGTAGGATCTGCTCTCTAGCGAAGGATCTAGACTGATGTACTAGAATATCAAAGCGATGAGACCACTTAGGTCATTTGCGAATAGGTGAGCTAGGAGAAGATTGTGCTTTAGGAGCGATAAATAATGGGGAACCGAGATATACTAGGCGATGTATTGGAAATTACGAGAGGAGAGTGCAACCATGGGGTGGATGGAGGAAAACCATTGATAGAAATGAATTGATTGTTGTGAAGTAGTTTGAGACACAAATGATTCATGAAGATGATATAATTAGACATGTGGATCTAATTGAGACCTAAGATGATGTCATACATGTCGACTGCTTTTCCCACAAGGAAGGGTACCAATATAGTAAGAGGAATGACTGTAACATGAAGCTTAACAAAACCATAGGATTTGTTCATTAGATATGAAATTTGTGAAATAGGATAACCGACAGTAGTAAGGAATGGAATATAACCCACGCTAATGGGCCATGATAAATCAACCTTGGTGTTATTGATAGGGATATATTTGATAGAGGCATTAATGTGTAAGTGATTAGAAGAAAATTCTGCATGATAATCGTGGTCAGAGAAATAAATGATTGGAGGAGACATTTCTATATTAACAACTAAGAAATCAAGAGCTCTTGATGTAGGTGAGGGAACTATGTGATATGTATGATTAGCTAAAGAGTCAACCGCTTTCTTGTCATGTTTTGGAAGTGGATTATTGAATATTTTGAGCTTATTATTTTCATTAACTAGCACAGAGTTTGAAGGCTCTAGAAGCTCAAGTTTGTTGTCATCAATAAGATCTTGGATGATGGTGCAAATTTTGAAACACCTATTTGTAGAGTGTCCCACACATTGATGATAGTCACATCAAAATTTATCATTGTAATTCTAACCTTTTGGACGAGATGGGTCTAATTCAAACGGGGGAGGAAGTGTAATAATATTTCTCTCAAGTAGTTGTTGTAATATAATTTGTGGAGCAATGGTTAACTTTGTAAAATGTACGCCTAGGTAGTTACGATTGAAGCTCTCTGGTGGTGGATACTACATTGACAATGATTTTTATGTCAGTTGGTTTGGTTGTTGATGGTTTGAATGTTGACTTACTTTGAAAACATGTAGAAGATGATGTTTTCTCTTGATATTTAAGCTTGCCTATAGATAAGAGCTTAGTTTTGTGAAGCTTAAGAGTATGGCATAGTTGATCAAATGAGGGAGATGTCTCAAAAATAACACTCTCTAGAGAGGTGGTAATGCACTTTGAATGAATAAGTCCGCAACTCATAATCTGAAAGCACATTGGTCATCTTAGCTATGTTGTTTTTGTATCATAAAACACAAATCCGCTAAGTGTTCATTAGATCCTGGTTTTAGTTATACGAGTTAAGCGTAATAGATATTGGAGCTGATGTTGATAGAGAAGTGAGTGAGAAAAGCACTATAAAGGTGTGTAAAATATGTTACCGAGTGTGCATTAGACTACGAGGAAAAAGCTTTGCTAGGAGTGTGTGATCATCTACATAATCAAGACATGCTACGTGAAAAGCTCAAAGATGCTCTTGTGGGTCACCATGGCCTTTGAAAATGGGAAATTTATGAGAGTTGAAGTTTGGTGGTAGTGGATACGTGAAAATGGAGGGTGCAAAAGGAGTATGAAGAAGTGAAGTGGAGTCAAGAGATGGAGATATACGAGAAATGGTAAGATGTAACTGGCGAATTTCTGTCTGTAGATCCGATATAAAGAAGTTAAATCAAGAGTATTCAAAGAGGAACCAGGTTGTGCATTGAGAGTATTAGGTGGAGTGATAGGAGAGTAGTAGTGGGAATGGATACTAGAGTGAGAGGCTAAGTGGAGGCCATGGGAGCCGAAGAGTTAACAATAAGTGGAGTTGTGGCAACATCACGAGTATTTTTAACAATAACTAAAACATGTAGAATATGCGAAAATGGGTGGGATTATTATGCAAAGCTTGTTGAAAATTAGTAAGTGTGTTCAATTGGTCTTGATTGACATTAGTATCCTCATCATATGACTTCTCACTATCAGACACTTCTATTTCGTGAAGGGGAACATTGTGAGAGTTAGAAAAGGGATTTTTCATTGTAGCCATTGATGTAGAGACCTCAACCATAGATTTAGAAACCCTACGAGAGAATAGAGGAAGCTCAAGATGCTCAAGAGACCCAAATCAACCACTATAGGTGATGGGCATAAGAATAAACCCTAGAAAGAAGGTGGATTTGAGTGTGGGGTTCACCAAAATGATTAAGCTAAAATGTGAATACACAAGCCTAATCGATGCTATAGTAGTAGTAAATAAATGCAACAATGAAATATAAAAGTATACCAAACCAAACTAAGTAATAAATAATGAAACCCTAATGTGTAAAGAAGGGTAAGATGCCTTAGTTGATTCTCCGAGTTTTGAAAAGTGAACAGAGATGGAAGATGTAGAAATAAAAAGCAATCGACTATTGTACTAGAGCTCAAAAAATTGTAAAACTAGAGGAACAAGTTGGAATGGGGTACGTGGAGAGGGATAGGGGCATCCGTAGATTCCTGGGTACTGATTCTGGGTGCCCAAGTCTATAGAAAATCTTAGAAACTTGAATTCTTAGGGTCTCAAGATGTTCAATGATGCTCTCCTTTTATCACTACAGATTCACACAATGATCACCGAGGTCACAATAAACCTGTAATGAAGAATGAACATGCAAAACCCTCAAATAGACATCAAATTCTAAAAAATAAAGATATAAAATGAGTGGTCGAACTATCCTCAGCCCACAATGGCAGACTTATAATTGATCGTTGCACTACATCTCGGACTCAATGTAACTCTATGTGTGTGTGTGCAGAATGTGTGCCCTAAGTTGCTCTTATGCCAGTCGCACTTGGATATCGAGTAAGTAAATAGATGTAGAATGTAATAAATATATGCATGGAATAAAATGAACTTCCCTCCTATAGAGTGTGATGCAGAAAATCAGCCCTTGTGTCCCTTGTGATGGAACTAGATGGATGCAAATGGAGCTCTTAGATGCTTGATAAATGTAACCTTAGTTGGTGATAGTATATGCTTAGTGTTTGGTCCTTTATTATGACTACATAAATTTATATTTATATGATTACATTTTAGAACTTTGTAATTAACCCCAAAATACCGACTATGAAAAAGATAAGATGATCAAATGATTAGAAAGGACCCAAAAAGTGTTACCAAAGTACAAAGGGGAAATGCGCACCTAGATTGGATGAGGGTGCCAGTGCTAGCATCCTGGTATGGGCGATGGTGCCTAGGATGAAAAATGTTGAAGAATGAAAAGGAGACTAAGCAAGTAGAGGTATAAGACCAAGAAAAGTGATAGAAAGTAAAATAATGTGGCTAAAGACATGGGTTAATTAATACCATCCTTACTTAGAAATCATATGAATAGTAGTATGTAATTAGGACTAGATAATTACCCAAAGTGTGTGATTTTGTGTCTACAATCTGGTGTCATTCATGTCATGACATATCTTTCAATTGGTATCAAATGAAATAAATAATTATATATAATTATAACTACATTGGACCTTCCATACATCACCTTAAGGGTGAAATGAAACTAACAATCCTTTTTTTGGAACCTTCTCACTCTATCTTTAGTCGGTGATTTGTTCTTATTATCATCGAGGACTAAACAAACAATAATAACTACATGAAAACATATAAAAGATGTTATTAAAAATGACACATATCACGTTCATAGAAATTGTCAAAAAAATTATTGAATAGATTGGTTTGTTTATAACATGTAGAAACATACTTTCTCGCTACACAATTTTAATATTAAAATTACACTAATTAATCTTCTCCCCATCATCTCAATATAATCAACAACTTTCCTCTAATTAACTAATATTCCTTGTCCCCATCAATTAGTTAATGACATTTAATTAATTAATTAACATATTCCCTCTTGGATGCTAGCTAACACCACCTTGTTAGCTAATATCCCCTTTCTAATTAATTAATTACCCATTATTGATTGACTACTCCAACTCCCATCTTTCATTTAATTAGTAACCCTTATTAATTAAGTATCACTCTCAAACCCCTCTAATTCCACTCATTTTCCTCTATATTTCCTTTAAATAGCTTCTACAAGCTAATCTTGGCCTATTAATTAATCGCAAGTGATTAATTAAGCCTCATGTTACTCCCATGAATCATTAATCCTAATTAATTGCCTCTAATCATGCTTATCCACGCCAAATTGTACATCTTACATATCCCACATTCATTAGGAGTTACATTGCTCACAAAGAGGAAAGCTATAAAGGAAACCTATTACCTTCTTCCTAAGAAACGCCATGTTCTTGTAAGATATATACATTCATTTTCTCATTGGAGCATTTTATTGCTAGAAATATTACAAAAAGGAGAAAACCCTTGCTTGTTGAAGTAGTAAGAGGAGAATAAAACATGGATTTTAGGCCATTTTGAGGAGATATCTTCCTTCACCAAACTCCTTGATCTAAGATCATTCATGGTTTGTGGTCAGCTCGCAAGGATACCCACGTTCCAATGCACATCCACACAATGAAGGGAGGTTTGCATTTATGATGTTTATGTTTATGCAAGTTATTTGATTTTCCTTAATTGCTTTATCATGATGTATTTTATTATTGAAATAGATTAAGATTTACATCATGTTGAATCCTTAGTTTAATTTCATCTATTTATTACACATGCATACATATGACACACCCATTGTGACTCCCCCTTGTCTCACATGCAATTTTTCTTTCAAGTTATTTGAATTGGTGTTGAAATTCCATGTTTTCATTGATCTTATCTTATGTTTGATAGTGTTGAGTGTTGTTGGTAGGTAATAAGGAGGCTAGGTGCTACCACAATTTGATCTTGATATGAAAAATCCTCCGATTTTGGCGTTTTAATCACGTTTTATGTTCTATTTATGTTTAGTGGCTTCACTTTATTAATCAACAACCTGCTATGGTGAACAAAGATTGTTCTTCTACCCGTGGCACATTTGCTCTATGTTTTTCCAATTTTGTGGAGGGTCTTTCAATGGATTCAAAATGTTGTATAATGACCTTGCATCTATCGGTGGGTTTTAAGCGTCATACGGTGGTATTTTTTTCATTAGTGGCCTCGCCGCTGATTCGAGCACCAACCTTTTCTTCTCGGCAAGAAACTGTGCTAGTGGGAAGCGGCCTTTCCTAAAAAAACACCAACCTTGGTCTATTAAAAGAGACACTTCACTTTTCTCTTATTGTTTTGGTCCTTTTAGCATATGTTTAACTCCTTTATTTGCACTCATCGAACTTCTTTTCTTTGCTATTTTGTAATTATTAGCCTTACCTTCATTACTTACATCCGCTTTTTGGTTGTTATGGATACTTATTGTGTGTTTACAACTTGTAGGTAATTTTAATTGTGATTTGTGATGTGGAAACATACCGAAGTTGGGTGAAGGCTGTTGTTTTTATGAAAAAATAGTCTTTAGGAGCTGAAATATAATGTAAGTACACTCAAAACAGTGAAACTAATAATGTGTTCAATGGATTCATTGTTTGATTTGTCATATTTAATGTAATTAGTAGCACTTTTCCTTAGTGACCTCATCATGGTTGGTGGTAGACTTGAATAAATTTCATCGACCTCGTGATATGTTATATTGGTTTAACTATTTGGTGGACCACTTTGGTAAACAAACGCCTCACTCTTTATATCAATGGCCTTGCGATAAAGAACTTAGGTTTTCATTTGTTTGGTCTTTTATCGCTTCATTATTCATTAGACACTATTTTTATTATTGAAACTACTAATATTGGTGTGTATTTTTCCATATCTACTTTTCAAAGAACGATATTGTTAAAACAAACAAACAATTAAACAAAAACCTAGTTGTGTGCTCATACTTTGCTTTATTTTGCTTCACAATTTGATTGCTTTGGTTAGGAAAGCATACTTTCATTTCAATATATTTCCATAACATATTGGATTCATCATTACCTTAACCATTTAGGTTGCTTGCAAAAATGATAAACATATTGGATTAATCCTTTGCCTTAACCACTTAGGTTGCTTCCAAAAAGGTTAAACATATTGGATTAATCCTTTGCCCTAACCACTTAGGTTTCTTGCAAAAATGTCATACATCGAATTAACCTTTGTTATAACCAATTTTGGGGTTTTTTCCCCTTCCACATCTCTTTCTATTTGTTTGTACTCTTCTTAACCATGTATGCTCTTTCCTCTCACCATAAGGTGATCTTGGAAATAAAAAACAATTAGACGTTTTCTATTTAGTAGGGTTTGATGGTTAGGGCTTCATTACCTAATCATTTGGACAAAGCTCATGTACTGGTGGGCTATATAAATTCGTGGGAATATTATTAATTTTTGTCTAAGTAGGAGTTCACTTTTACGTGGCTCCTATGAATTGAGGGGTGAATTTATCTACAATACCTAAGCCTAGATTGGACTCCACAAGAATTTTTTTGGTGAAACTCCACTAAAACAAATGGAGTGAAGGGGAGGGGAGTTTGACCCTTCAAGCCACACCACTAGAAATACTTTCCTAATTTCATGGACTTGTGTCTCACGTACTAAAAGGTATATTGACGACATTCATAACAACCTTCTTTATCCTAGTAAGACGACCAAAATTAGTCTAAGTTATGTATTTCGACTTTTCCCAAAACTTGTGTGCAAAAAAACAAAAATATGTTACTCTTTCCAAATCTATACTTGTTTTTAAAACCCTAGGAGGTGACACTCTATCAAGTTAAACCTTGTTTTAGAAAGAAAACAAGGTAAAACTCTGTCTAATTTGGACCAAGTATATCTTACATCAGGACCTTATAATCTATCAAATTTTGGCCTCATTTATCAAACGTAATAACTCGAATCTTTGCCAAAATTTGATGAACCATTTTTACCTCCAAAGTTTTTTTCTAAAATTTGGTTGCTTGATTTAAAATTATACAATTATGTTGCCCGATTTTATATATAATTTCTTAGGAAAAATTACATGTTCCAAACTAGGTAAAATGACCATTTACACTATTATGCCATCTAATTTTACCTATATTACCCTATGAAAATTTACACATCCAAACTGGGTAAAACCTACATTTACAATCTTTATGGTGCCCAATTTTACGTAGATTTCCTTGTAAAAGTCAATTAAATATCCAAAATTGGGTAAAACGTCCATTTTGAAGTCGTTATGCTATATGATTTTACTTGAAATTCCTTAGGAAAATCAATCAAACATCCAAAACTAGTTAAAACATCCATTTTATATCCGTTATGCTACCCAATTTTACTTATATTTTCTTACAAAATTCATTCAAGCATCCAAAACTAAGTAAAACGTCTATTTCACAGTCGTTATGCTGCTCGATTTTGTCTAGGATCCTTGTCAATGCTAAACACATTTAAAACCTAGATTCAAGTTATGCATTTTACATCTATTACATGATTTGAATAAGCCCAAGATGTCCCTCAATCCAAACAACCATATTCAAAGAAGCTCATTCAAGTTTCAAATATCATCATGACACCTACCACTTGATTAGGCATGCATGATGTGAACATAACCCATTCCTTCATGATCCCTTGAAACTATTATTTGAAGACGATCTTAGTCTCATTTTTCATAGTGGGGGAAAGGAGGAAAAACCACATGATGTATTTAAATACCATCCAACACAGTATACAACCTTCTATACCAAAAAAATACCAAGTTCTTTTCTCGCTTGGTTGAATTGAGCACCAAACTCCCATATAAAGTTGATATTTCCTTTAATACCAACATGATTCAAGGGAGGATCAGATAGATCATATCCCCTTTAAACATGTTGAAGAAATCTTGAACCTAGAACACACACCTACTTCTATAATTTTTGAAGGTCGCAATGAAGAATCAATAACGAACATACCTCCTAAAACTTATAAAATAGGAAATCTTATACCCTTTGTAGACACCCCAATTTCACATCTATCCTAAATCAATTAATTCCCCTTCCTCATTTCCCACAAAAATACATTTCGAATTAATCAAATATAATTTGATTAATTATCCATTTCAAAATCTAAAAAATAATCTAATCCTCATCACATGTCATTATTCTCCATGTTTTTCCATTATTGAATTAAAAATTTAAATTCAAATCCTCACCCACCCTTCGTGGTCCCCACTCACCTAAAATCCTCCACTTATGAATTAAAAATATAATTCAAATCCTCACCCATTCTTCGTGGCCCCCACTCACCTAATCTTGCACACATTTTCAAACCACTCATCTAATCTTGCCCACATTTTCAAACCACTCATCTAATCTTGCCCACATTTTCAAACCACTCACCTAATCTTGCCCACATTTTCAAACCATGATTACTTAAATTAATCTAAGTTAATCACTCCCCCAGGCTATAAATACAACCTTACCCCTCCCCTCTAAACACACGGAGAATAAGCTTTCATGCCATATCTAAGTTCTTGCATCCTTTGAGCAAAGAACATCATTTTGCCTCATCCTAATGCCAAAATAGCCTCATAATCCTTTTTCCCATCTAGTGCAAAGTAAGAAGATCTTTGTTGCAGGAAGGTCTTGCTCCGTCTTGAAGAAAAGCACCTACATATCAAAAAATCTGGGCTCAATCCAAGTTTCCTAGCCCATTCTGAGGTTTGCTACGGAACGCGAAGGAGGAGGTACGATTATTGGTATTTTACTTTCTTGTTAGTAGTGTATTTTTCATAGCTTACACCCTTCATCAAACTAAAGCATGAAACAATAAAGGATGTTGAGGATATATTCCACACACCACGTAATGAATAAGTGACGATTCAAGATCAACTATAAGAACTTAGTCATCAATGGTAAGTTTAGCTTTGCATATCCATACAAAGAAACCTAAGGTCACCCACACTAAAAAAACCTAAAGTAATCTTTACATGAAGCACAAAGCTAACATCGAGAGGAAAATAATATAAATAAAATCATGCCTATATACTATCTACATCTTCACGAGGAAAATCATTCAAAAAGAGTGGAAATCAATAAAAGACACACTTAATGGTTTACAAGAAAATAATAGTGGACATCACAACAAATATCGATGATAGAGAAATGTTACACATCCCTTTTTCATCCAAATTTGACTATTGCAAGTGGACAACTATCGCGGAAAATGGGACTCTCGGGATCATGTTAAAAATTATTCATGGCTTGTTAAGAAGTTTCTTATAATGATAATTATCTTATTCGATTGTTCATGTGTAACTTAGAATGTCAAGCTCTTGAATGGTTCCTCCATATGCCAAAAGGATAAATTTCCACCTTCACAGACTTATCTCGAGATATTTTTCGACATTTATTTTTTAACATGGAGAGTGACATTACCATGCTTAACTTATGTATCACCAAACAATGTAATAATGAAAATTTTCTTCTATCCTATAATGATGGCAAGGATTAACTAGTCACTTCCTTTTCTCTATCCTGGGAAAATAAATTGTCAACGTATTTATCCCTAACTTGCACCCTAAGATCTCTTTCTATCTATAATTGCACTACATGATAACATGTGAATAAGTCATCAAATAGGGAAGTCAAATAGAAAAGGTCCTCTTACTTAAGGGAGTGTTAAAACCATTCCAAAGGGACTACGATACTAAACCCATTGCTAAATAAAATTTCTTCAACAAAAAAATGTCGTGGGTGATGGAATCAAAATTCCAAGCATATATTCAAGTGGTCCAAAATGCCCTACATTTGAAACTTTCCAGGGGACACCCAAACTAGATTAAAAACTTAGGGATTACATTCCACTTAGTGAATCAATCTCATAAATGTTGCATCAAATTGAATCAAAAAATATGGTTACGATTCCTAACACCAAACCATTTGAGGATGACACACCAAAACCCACATGGTACAAATATTATAAGTATTAAAAGTATCTTTGCATCAAGGGCCATGGTACCAATCAATGTATGAAACTCAAAACTACAAATATGATCTATTGGATCATGGTGGCATAAAAATTGATGCCCCAAAACTACCAAATCCCCAAACAATCAGGTTGGCATATATAAATATCCTTTTCCCAAGAACAAACAACAAGCAAAACAAAATCCAGATCGAGGTCAATCCTCACAAGGTAACAACATAGACCACATTGTCACCAAAATATCACATCCTTTTGATTATTCAATTAGATATATTCATCTAAATGTTAAACATATCACAATCATCAAAATAAAATCTCAGGAGTGTACCGTTATAACACGATGGACTCATGTCATTATTCCAGTCTCCTCACTAACTACTTTATAAAATCATTACGATATCTTAAAGAAACTTGAGAAAAGGCCCGAAAATATTTCTATCTTGGACCTTCTCAAAATATCCAATGCTCATAAACATATCCTCTATAAGACCCTCCAAGAGTCAAGATTTCGACAAAGATTGACACTTTGTGCTTCCAAGCATTGGTCATGCAAATCACACCATCTAAGAAAATAATTTTTAGCCAAAAGAGATTTCACGTGAAAACTATACCCATAATTTACCTTTATACATTGAATTCATCACCACTCACAAGAAATTCAAACATGTGTGTATAGAAAATGGATTTGGTTTAAATATCGCACTATGAGGCCGGTTAAGTAGTTAGGGTATATTGATACTAAGTTTGAACCTAATGTTATTACCATAAAGGCCTATGTTAATGACAAGCGACAATAAATAAGGATAATTACTTTACCTTTAGAAGCCGAGTCTATTACACAAGAAACTTGGTTCCATATTATTAACTTGGAACTTCCTATAATATTCTCCTTGGTCATCCATAGATATATGCCAATCAAGTTATTTCGTCCACATTCCTTTGGTGCATCAAGCTACATTACCAAGGACAAAATCTTATAATTCCTAGTTACCCATAACCATTTTCCCATTGTAGAGATTTGGTTGGATTATATCATAAGGCATATACTTTCCCTAACATAGAAATTACTTTTGAACCTAATTCAAAGGTCTATAATTTTGAACCTAATTATCCTGACACACTTTAACCAAATTCGGTTGGTGCATCCACCTCTATGTCCACGTATCCCACATTGGAATTCAAATTCAAAATCCTCACTACCATATGTGGGGAGTATGATCTATAATAGGACCTCCTTATACACAACCTCCCATATCACCAAAAACACATGGAAAGCTCAACTTCTAGCCAAGTAGATAAGCGAGAATGGAACAACTTCAAAAACTTTGTACTGTGGAAATTTAGAGACAAGAATCTAGAAACAACTTACACTTCCCATTCACTTAATGAAAAGATGTCCTCCTATTATCAATAACTAGAATATGTTATCCCCAATAAAATATTGTACTCCATGTGATATGAAGGATATGGTTGTGGCTACCATGAACAAGGTGTTCGAGAACTCATCCCTGCACATGAGAAAATGGATAGATACAACATTTTCATAAAATCCTTTGGTGCACCACTAATAGAAGTTGACACCACATCTTTTGAGTGTGAAGATAGTTATTTTGATTATGAAACTGAACTAGGGTTTCCTTGTATTCTCTATGAGGATTTTACCTCTACAAACCTAATCTATAATGGTAACATGTGTTTTATAATATGCTAGATATGGTTCTTGTGTTGTGGGGCTTCACCATCAATAAAAAACTAATTGTGAAATAATATATGTGAGAGATGGTAAGAAATGAAATACCTCTTACCCGAGATCGAGACAAGATATCATTTCAATGGATATTTTGTTCTTCTAGTGGAGTAGGAATGCAAGGAAAGTTTCCAACTCTTCTTAGGAATATTTGGTTGTCCAAAGTCATCCAAATTTGAGGGGAAACAATCATTGTGCAATGTATTCTATGATCGAGAGAAAATCACAAATGGATCACGTGATGAAGGTTGTGTTAAGGTGATCTAGGACTTGAACTGAGTCTTAGGGATTTCTCATGATGTTGTTTGATAAAAATGTTTTTATTATCCTATGGACTAGAAAGTGTCATTTTTGGATTATGATGTTTCGCTCACTCAAATAACATGACTATGTATTATATTTGTTGCAAGCTTGAGTGTGGATGTTTTTAAGCTTGTTTAGGTCTATAAGTTGTCCTCTGTGTATGTTTAACTCAAGTTGATGGCTTTTGTTTGTGTTTAAATTTTTAGGTTTTACGAGATCTATTTGAAACAAATTTAATTATGATGTAATAAAATCAAGATCTGCTAGAAATAGAGCTTTTAGAGGTCAAATTTCATATGTTTGCACAAGAGATTTAACACCATAATTTTCATATTGTATTACTTTATTTGATAAAAATATAAACAAACAATTATTTTAGTATTTTATGAGTTTTTAAAATTGCAATGAATGTATGAAAGAAAGTGACCTACAACACGAAGCTAAGGATGTTTTTATTGAATTGAAACATGTCACAAAGTAAAGAAATGAAAATAAGAATATCCATGGAGACCTAAATCGACAATTAAAACATGTTTTTTAAATATTTTTTGTGTTGTACAAATAAGTCTATGAAATTAAACTATTCTAGATTTAACCAAAGACTATATTTTCCAATTCTAAACCTAGGGTCTAATCCCATACATGGAGAAGCCTAAAGAAAAATATTTTAAACTTTTAATCTACCAACATTAATTTAAATAAAATAAATATAATCTAATCTTTTGATTGCTTTTATTTTTAACAATTTTCTAACTAATATGAAGAAAGGAAATTAAATCTATTCTTATGATGCAAATATTTTTTTTTCCTTAAATCCTACCTCTTTTTGTGTTTAAAATGGGGTTGATTTGAACCTTGTATGCTTATACCCTCAACAAACTACTCCATTTGAGCTCATTAAAACCAATTTTGTGGTTGATGTATTCAGTCAAGGAGATAAAGGAACTTGTTGCACTTTGGAAAAGAAATACATAGTTGATCTATGACTAGTTCAGGGGAGGAAGAAGTCGGTCCGAAGGCCATTGTGTTCTCTTTTGGGTAGCAATAATAATACACAATCCTCAGGGTGCTTAGTACTAGAAGTAGTCTCCTTTGGCTATTTTTACGAACATGGTTTAGTGACCACGTTTTGACCAAAAATTTCACAAACAATAATTTGTCCCATGTAAATAGCCAATGTATATCCAATCCCAACGTATATTTTTATTGAATCACCGCATGATCGGGAAGGTGAGCTTTTGAAACATTCTATGGATGCCAAGAAATCTATCAAACCTCTCGGGTCCTTTTGTCTCATTCACTCGACATGTTCAGGATTTTTCAGAAATTTGATAAATTTTCCATATAGATATATATGTATACATAGATCTAGATTATAGAATAACTACACAAAGTTCAAAGGTTTTTTTAATATTTTTCGATTTTCCAATTTGTGAATTTTGAAGTAGTAGAAAAGGATTCAATGAATCAACATATTGTAATTTGCTTACAAAAATCAAATAAATCAAGGTCTTTCTAGCTACTACATTGCAATTTACATCCTACAAGCACTTAGTGTAGGTAAGTCTATTTAAAACTTGTTTTCTATCATGTCGCATTGCTTTATCTGCTTTTATAAGTTATTTATGTCATTTTTTTAATTTTACAGTATTGTGAGTGTCATGACACTACAATGCCTTAGTTGATTTTCATCCCATCGCTACTAACTCAAAAAATTTCCTTATAGGATTCAAGAAAATGAAAACTAAAAAGGGAACCTAAGGAAAAAAGCAATTCCAACACCTCCTGGTACTGGCATTTGAAAAATAGCATCTTATTTTGAGAAACCATCTAAGGAATCCCATCCTTCTCTAGCAAGACCAACACAATCAAGGGATAATGATTGCATTTGAAATGAAACTTAGAATGAGTTCATTGATGATTTGATGATTGATGTTGTCAATGATGATGACAATGAAATGCCTCCCTTGAAGACATCCCATTGAATGAATTTGAAACTGCATCATTGGATGATTTACATTTCCACTCTAGTGGCTAGGACATCATCACCTACCTAATTGAATGTTGGAGGTGAAACTTATGAAAGTTAATGAAATTTAAATTCCACCATGGAAAATACTCAGGGGACACCTATTTCTGGAAGAAAGAGAAAGGAAATAAAATGGGACTTGGGAAGGAGTTTCAGGTTAGAGTGGGTTTATAAGTATCCATTTATTAAACCTATTGAAAATGAAAATAAAGGTGAACCTCCCAAAGAATGAAAATGTACAATCTGTAGCTGAATATTGGCTAGGGATAATACAATGGAACTTAAATTAGATACTTTTGGGAAGCACATATGAAAGATATATGAAAAGAAAATTGTAGACAGCGTTGTGAAGAATGTTTCTAGATGAAAAATACGGATGATTGTTTACATATTAGGTATGAAAAATAATTTGAGGAGCAAAAGAGAACTGAAAGAATAGTTGTAGATAATGGAGGGACAATTACCTCTCAATTCAACAAGGTCATTCAAAACAATCTTTTAGGTAAAACAGTTCAGCTAGCTATTGTTTTTCACATTCTAAAAAGAGGTCATCCTATGAATAAAAGAAGTTGTATTTTTTGGTGTCCCACACTTTCCTCATTCTCACTATTTGAAAGTAGTGGTTGGGATTGGGAAAAATTCATAGCTATGGTTGAGAAAGAAGACTTGAAAGAGAAACTTAAGTCTACACGATACATGTCTTTGTCTATTGATGAGGTTACAATAGTAGATAATATTGATTGGGTCTATATGCATGTTTATATTGTTGAGAATCATGTGAGAAAACCTAACTTAATTTCTATTCATAAGATGAGATATAACTTCAATGTTCAAAATTTTTGTGAATTGGTGATAAGAATTTTGAAGGAGATCGGTGACATGGATGATTCTATAATTGCATCAAAGATGATATGTGTTGGGGTAGATGGGGCATCTGTAATGCAAGGTCATTGTAATGATATGTGTGTAAGACTCCAAACATATCATTTCTTGTATATGATTTTCATTCATTGTATGGCTCATATAATGAATCTAGCATATAAAATAGTCAGCAAATTTAAACTTGTAGAAAAATTTGAAGAACTTGTTCGAGAGGTGCATGCTTATTTTCTGTCATAGTCCTAAAAGGTTCATGAAATTCCAAATATTTGCAGGACTGACAAATGGGCATAAACTATTAAAATATGTCGACACTAGGTGGATCTCATTGTATCAACCGGTTCGTAGGGTGTACAATGAGTATCAATCCTTATTGGGAGTAATGTGGCAGAATCACATGGAAGTGGAAAAGGCTCGGGATTTGATACATCATTTGAATGATATAGAGACATTGTTGATGTTGTGTGGTCTCCTTCCCATGTTGGATGAAATTCATCATTTAATTAAACAATCCCAAGAAAGAACTATATATATATATATATATATATTGCTGATTTTTCTAGTTTGAGGAAACATGTTTGTTCTTGCAATAGAATATTTGTTTATCAATGAGACTTTTTTTATGGTCCAAAGTTTGATGGTTGGAATAATTTGATAAATATTAGAAATACAAGTAGATTTATGAGGTTTAACTTGTTTGGAGAAGTATGTGCTTTTGTACATGGATAACGTGGATATGAGATACCAATGCACCTATTTCAAATGGTAGCTGATAAGGTTGAGAAGGTAAATGTCATAGGGACGCTCTTTGATAATTGTATCATCAACAAGGGTAAGGTTAAGAGAAATTGCAGTTTCCTTACTAGAATAAATAAGGGAATGTTTTAGTAGGGATGATTTACTTGAAGCAATGGATTTAGTAAATCCCACCTATTGGAATAGTGTCCAAAATGAAAGATATTTGTAGGAAGACTACCACAAGAGATTGACTACATTGATTCAACATTTTTGTAATCCTGTTAATATCAATGGAATGAATATTCCAGGTATTTTAAGCAAAGACAATTTGATTGATCAATCCCATGAATTCACCTCTACAATGATTGAGCAATTCAAATGTTTGGATAATCCCTTAGAGTGTGGAGCAATAACTCGGCTATGGAAAAAATTGGGTTAAGTACTATTTTGCAGATACCATGTCAACTATGTTAATTGGGTTGAGTACTAAGTTTTCTCATTGGCTGAACTATGTCAAACAATGACTTTATGTCACTTGAAGATGAGATAATTTTCAGTTCCTTGACCTTTATAAAGTCCAAATAACGAAACAAACTTGAATTTTTTTTGGAAAACTATTTAAGAATTTACACATCATGGTATGAAGTGAATAAATTTCCCTATGACAAGGATTTGGCAATATGGAATTTGAATAATGAAATGAGAGGGGATGATAATAATACCAAAAATACGGTGTAAGAACCTATTAGAGATGGGGATGGATCTATTGCACCAGTTCACTGTCATCCAAGTCAGAGAATTGGTCAAGAAAATGATAGAGATGATCCACCATCAATACATTGGAAGATTCCATTCATAGATATGTGATATAGACATTCATATATTTAAAAAATCATTTCATTGTTTTGATAATATCTTTTCCTTATTTATACTTGATCAATGATGATAAAATTCAAAAAACTTGAGAAATTGTAGATATGTAAAGTTCTTAACTTTTTAATATGTGAAAATAGAAATACTAGGTTTTACTTCGTAATTGTTTGAATTTGGAATCCGAAATCCCTACAATAGCTCAAATATCATGTGCTTGAGTATGAAAAATTTTCAACTTATTTGAATATTTTATCCTATTGGGCTAGCAAAGATGGCCTAAGTTTTGTAAAAGCACATAAGGGGTGAGCACGTGAATATAGGGCATGTGGAGTGCACGTGGAATTATAGTAAGATATGGAGCACCCAAGATCAGAACTTAGCCATTTTTCTGTTAAGGCTATTTTTGGACATGGAGTGCGGGGGACACAAAGATATGAAGACTTGTAATTCACGTAAGGCTATTTTGGGAGTTGCAATAGTTTGAGCGCCATGCAGAGTTTTGGTTTAATAATAGGATTTATACTTAGAGTTAACTATAGGAAATCTATTATTAGAGCACTTGCATGCTTTTGTATTCCCTTGTAAAGACACGTGGATATTATTAGCATGTAGCTTGTTTTAGGAAGGTACATATGAGGTGAAGGGCAAGTCCCCACTTCTATATATATGTATTGATTTGCACGGTGGAAAGAGACTACCGAGACCGATTATTGTAGAGTTATAGTGCAGGTTTTGTTAGCATGAATAACCATGTAAACTAGATTTTGATGTATAAAGCTTATGTGTTTTGCAGTATTTAATATAATGGATCATATTGGCTGGATATTGGTGTTAGATGTGACTGAATATGGTTCTTGTATGGTAAATCTCATTATAATAATTGTTTAGTCAATCTTTCATATGGTTTAGATCTAGATATGGTCTATGTAAGGTGGATTGGTTACTATTTGTTATGGATCTGAATATATACATGCACAATCATGCTAACATTCTAAACAAGAAACTCTAAAGAGGGAATTGGTACCCTTGTGCACTTCGAGTGAGTGCTCAGTTTAGGCTGAGTGATGTGCTAATGCACCTTGGCTTATTTATAGTGAATTCGAGGCTACATCATTGGCTCGTTGCCGATACCTCTTTCTAATAAATTTTTCATGATGTTGAATGATGAAGACATACTCGATTGAATTTTTCCAAGATTGAGGAATGGTTGGTAGATCTGGAAGAAGATTATGCTCACAGACTCAACATTGGAACTGATTTTAATACACGCGCGTGGGTTGAGAAGAATCTGTATGACACATTATATGAGACATTATTTGCTATCTTTACCATAGAGTTGTACAAGTGGTTGGTTGCTTATGTGCCTAAGAGGAACAAGAGGTTTTGCATGCTTGTTTGGACGTAGGAAGAATTTTAGGCCTTGTATGATGCAGATCTAATTTGGACGCGCTCTGTGGATGTTTGGTTCTGTGGTGTTTTGAATAGTTATATTCTGGAATACGCAGTTTCAACTTACTCTTGCCCAGAGGTTGCTTTGAGTTTCGCTTTTACACAAACCGAAAGGATCATATTTGTGCAATATTCCACTAGCGATCAAGATTTTGATTGTAACCTTAGATTTAGAAAAGAAGTCATTGGCTAACTAAACCCCACCACATGCGGGGCGGGAACAAGATTGGTGAGGATGGAGGACCTCGTGTAAGAAAGGAAAATGGAAGAATGACGACTTAAGTTCAATGAGGTGCATGAGAGGGATTTAGAGAATCAATGTGAAGTTGCAAAATGGATGGCATTGTAGAGAGAGATGGATCGTGAAGGATTTGGAGCTCACGTAAAAGACATGGAACCAGTGGCATCCGGATCTCCCCATTTGGGAAAGCACAATAGGGAACCCTCTTCACCTCGATGATGAGCACGCCGGTAGAGATGACATGGGCCATGGGCACGCATCTAAATCTACCTAGTGACCTAGCCCTTGTGCTTGGTTTTCCAGTTTCTACGACAACCAGTAATTAACAAACTAGGGTGAGTAGTAGAGTTGTAGTAGATAGAGTTAATTTTCAATCAAGTTTAGGAATTAATCAAGGAGCATATTCATCTATGGTGTAATCATCATCTATATTATTTGGAGGACCTGTTGGAGGTATCTTTTCCGGTGTGTTGTTGGCACATAACGTAGGTGCACGTAACCTTGGCATAACATCTGGAAGTAGTGAAAATTTGTAGACTATGGGCATTCGGGTTTAGCACAACCGTTGGAACACAAGGGAGTACATCTTTTGGTCCACTACCTAATAAAGGGGGTGGATAAGGAGGATCAAGTGTGTCGGGCCTCGGTGGGTCCGGTGGATCTATAGGAGGTGAAAATACAGAAGGAAACAAAAGAATATTTGGATCTGGTGGGAAAGGTTTACACCAACCTCAAAAAATTTATATGGAGATGTATCTCCATTTGCAACAGTATAGAGGAATTGAAGATGCAACTGAGAACATGCATATGGTGAGATATTATGGCACGTAAAGAAGATTATAGCTCAAAAGCATAAGACAATTCAGTTTGCAACTACGTTACAAGGATGTGTGGTGTAAGTTACAATTTGATTTCACCGCAAGGTACTTTAAGGATTCGGTAAACATGTTCCACAACGAGCACAAACTCTAGTTTGACGTGGATAATGTACACACAAATGTTCATATTTTACACAAGACTTATGTATGGTCTGAACCAAGAGGTGTACATAGAAACACATGAGTCATATGACATTTAAATCACCCTATAGATTATGAAAATAGGGAAGATTGAGCCCGCGTGCGTCTATGTATATTTGAGGCTGCGCTTCAAGGATGGAAAAGTACTCAAAGGAGAGGACATAGCCCCGCCAGTCCACCGAGTAGAAGTAGACAATGGGCACTTCAAGGTAAGTTACAACCGCACCCCCACTCGGAAAGACCCAAAGGTGCCTACGGGCTTCGAGAATGTTTTGGACCGAAGGAACAAAAAGACAATACTAGACTGGATCATATAAGGAGAGTTTTGTGTAGAAGGTGCACATCGAGGGACACGAGTGCCAGGAATTTGACTAGTAAGGATATCACCACGAGTCAATCTAATGAATAATGTTGATGAGAAATAGAAGAAGCGTGAGAAGTATGTTTTGGTAAGAGATAGTGAGGAGGAGAAGTCCTCTCACTAGAGCACATAAAATGATGTGGCTTCCCAAGTCCTGGAGATGTAGGATGATGAAGACATAGGTGACAAGGTTGTTTATGAGGAGGTTGGCCCAAGAGTAAGCATACATGAGTGGGTGAAGATGTAGACAACATTGGGGGATACAAAGATAATTTAATGACCGCACGAGGGAGAATGAGACTAAATAAGGAGAGGAAGTTGAGCAGAGCGTAGGCACAGAGCCACAACAGGATGTAGGCCCCACTGCACAAGAAGATGTCGAAGAGAGTGCCAATGGGCACAGGGAAGATAATGTGGTAAGGACTCAAAACTTGGGCTACATTGATGACCCAACTAAAATTATTCACATCCGCTTTCAGAGTACTTTTCCTAGGGAGCAGTTGTATGGTTGGGATTGGATGGACCCAAAAATGGCGACAACGCGCACTCGCAAACAATTTTCATGGAGTATGCAGACTCACATGGATCTAACTTTGATGTATGTGAGGAGTCATGTGTATCTCAGAGGATGAAAAGGGTGCCTCATACCCACCATGTAACCATCAAGACCACACAATTATCAGATGAAAAATTAAGTAATGGGCTTGTCAAAATATCAACGAAGTCGTGCGTCGTAATATTGATAAAGTGGTGACTATAAAAGCAATTATAGAAAATAGGAGGGATAAGGAGACCGAGATTAAGTGGTTGAAAGAGGAGCAAGATAAGGCTGTGGCGAGAATCATAGAACATTCGCAAGATGGGTGAGCATATAGCAAATGAAATTATGGAGAAGAGGCATGAGTTTCAGGAAAAGGTGCCACAAAATTTTCCAAGTTCCCTTCATTATTTATGCACCATGGTCGAATACTTTTGGAGAAGGGCTAGTGTGCATACCAAAAACAAAAAAATGCTACAGAAGAAGCATCAAGAGCCAAATCCGCAGCCTACAAGGAAAATTTCCACTACGAGTCTATTATGCAAGGCTTTGAAGGATGAATTAAAGAAAGTGAATCTAGTTCTAACCATGTGTGTAGTGCTAGATAAAATCATTAAGACAAGGAAACTAACATAAGAGGATGAGGTCCTTCCGGTGGACAATAATGAAACACTTGGGTGTGTGGAAAGAATTAATCTAGCAGATACTAAGCGCAATGCACTTGAAACTGATATGATCCCGCATAAAGAGAAAATAAATAAAATTGGAGAGGTCATCACAAAGAAGATGTACGTGATGGAAGGGATGGTCTCAAGTATGGCCAATATACTCAGGATTTTATAGAATGAAGATGGTAAGATGACTCTTGATGAGTTGGATGACGTAGTTGCAGACATCCTAGACAAAACAAATACAATGATAAATGCTTGGTATGCATTTGAAGCAGAGGTACAAGGTGGGTATCCAGATTTAATTTTTTCGGCTGAAGAAAAAGATTCAAAGTAGTCTAACTAGCACCGGATGGATTATTCTTTTAGAACAAGTAATTATTTATTCTTTCATTCATTCTCATATATTATTTTCGAGTGATAAGTTGGTTACCCATTGCAAGGGTAGAAATCCCGTTTTGTGTGGGGTAATATTGGGATAGAAAAGATGGCCTAAGTTTTGTAAACGCACATAAGGGGTAGCGCACGAATATAGGGTGTGTGGAGTGCATGCGAAATTATAGTAAGGTATGGAGCGCCCGGGATCGAACTTAGCCATTTTTTTGTTAAGGCTAATTTTGGACATGGACTGGGGGCACACAAAGATATGAAGAATTGCAGTTCATGTAAGTCTATTTTGGGAGTTACGTAGTTTGAGCACCATGCGAGTTTTGGTTTAATAATAGGATTTCTAATTAGAGTTAACTATAGGAAATCTATTATTAGAGCACTTACACACTTTTGTATTCCCTTGTAAAGTCAGCATGGCTATTATTAACATGTATCCTATTTTTGGAAGGTATATAGGAGGTGAAGGGCAATTCCCCACTTTTTATATATATATATATATATACATATATATATATATATATATATATATATATATATATATACATATATATATATATATATATATATATATATATATGTATATATATATATATATATATATATATATATATATATATATATGTATATATATATATATATGTATGTATGTATGTATGTATGTATGTATGTATTACCATGGTGGAGAGAGACCACAGAGACCGATTATTGTAGAGTTATGATGTAGGTTTTGTTAGCGCGCATAACCATGGAAATTGGATCTTTATATATATATATATATATATATATATATATATATATATATATATATGTATGTATGTATGTATGTATGTATGTATGTATGTATGTATGTATGTATGTATGTATGTATGTATTACCATGGTGGAGAGAGACCACAGAGACCGATTATTGTAGAGTTATGATGCAGGTTTTGTTAGCGCGCATAACCATGGAAATTGGATCTTGATGTATAAAGCTTATGTGTTTTGAAGTATTTAATATAATGGATTATATTAGCTGGATATTGGTGTTAGATGTGTGAGAATATGCTTCTTGTATGGTAAATCTCATTATAATCATTGTTTAGTCAATCTTTCATATGGTTTAGATCTAGATCTAGTTTATGCAATGTGGATTGGTTACTATCTGTTATGGATCTGAATATATACATGCATAATCATGCTAACATTCGGAAAAACAACTCTAAAGAGGGACTTGATAACTTTGCATGATTAGGGTAAGCACTTAGTTCGGGATGAGTGATGTACTAACGCGCCTTGGGTTATTTATAGTGAATTCTAGGCTACATCATATCCCCATAATTTTTTAAGTCTTTTCACCTTTAAAATTAAGTCTTTTTGATTCCATGTGGTGATATTTGATAGCTTCAGGTGTTTTTTTTATTGTAAGAACCATGTCAGAGTTTGAAAGGTGAGCCAGTAAGAATGCTCCACGTATGTATGGTTTTAACAAACCATTTTCTATTAAATGATCTTTCTATCATGTATCTTTCATTGTGAAGTGTGAACCAATAAAAACATCACATAGGTATGGATTTAACAGTGTCAGACACTACATATCTTTTTTCAATCACCCCAGGGTGTAAACCAATAAGAAAGCTCCATGCTTATACTATTTTCACAATGTTAGACTTCAGTTTCTTGCCAAATTGGTAGGTCCTTCCAGTCATTGCAATGCACGAGACAATATAAAATCTCTAAGTTACTTCACTCTTTACAATGTCAGTCCTCTTTTATAACTTTTTCAGTTGTTAACCAATAATAATATTCCACGCTACTTTTATTTTTGCATAACTAATCTCTGCTAAGACTTTGTCAGAAATAGTCAAAAGTGAACCAATAAGACATCTCCACATTCATGTTGTTTTCAATTGTAAGAACCATGTTAGAGTGTGAAAGGTGATCTAGTAAGAAGGCTCCATGTATGTATGGTTTTAACAGACGGTTTTATATTAAATAATCTCATATGTCAAGTATGTTTAATTGTGAAGTGCAAACCAATAACAAAGCACCACATATGTATGGATTTCATAGTTTCATACTCTACATATCCTTTATTAGTCACCCCAAGAAAGAATTAATAAGAAAGCTCCAGGCTTATACTATTTTCATAATGTCAAACTCCAGTTGCTTGCCAACTTGGTAGGTCCTGTTAGTCAGTGTAAAGCGTGGGCCAATAGAAAATCTCTAATTTACTTCACAATTCACAATGTCAGTCATTTGATAACCTTGTCAGTTTCTACCCAATAATAATATTCCATGCTACTTTGATTTTTACATAACTAATCTCTGTTAATACTTTGTAATAAATATTCGAAGCAAACCAATAAGAAATCTCCACATTTTTTCACATGTTTTTTTAATTGTAAGAACCATGTCAGAGTGTGAAAGGTGAGCCAATAAGAAGGATCCATGTATGTATGATTTTAATAGAATGTTTTCTATTAAATGATCTTTATGTCATGTATGTTTCACTGCAAAGTGTGAACCAATAAGAAAACACCACATAGGTACATATTTCATAGTGTCAAACTCTACATATCCTCTTTTAGTCACCCCAAAGTGTAAAATAATAAGAAATATCCATGCTTATACTATTTTCACAATGTCAGACTTTAGTTGTTTTCCAACTTGGTAGGTCTTGTCATTCATTGCAAAGCACGAGCCAATAGAAAAGATCCAAGTTACTTCACAATTCACAATGTTAGTCCTTTGATAACCTTATCGGTTGTTAACCAATAAGAATATTCCATGCTAATTTGCTTTTTTCATAACCAATATCTGTTAACACTTTTTCAAGAAATATTTAAAATCAAGCCAATAAGACATCTCCACATTCTTTCGCATGTTGTTTTCCTTTATAAGAACCATGTTAGAGTATGAAAGGAGAGCTAGTAAGAATTCTCCATGTATGTACGGTTTTAACAGACCATTTTCTATTAAATGATCTTTCTGTCATGTATGTTTCACTGTGAAGTGATATCCAATAACAAAACACCATGTATGTATGGATTTCACATAGTGTCATACTCTACATATTCTATATTATTCACCCCAAAGTGTAAACCAAAAAGAGAGCTCCACGTTTATAATGTTTTCAATAAGTGTTTTGAAAATGTAATAACACACAAATGAATAGATTCTGTAGTGTCCTTTCTTCAGAGAAGTCAGGGTTTGTAAGATTCGTGAAGTACTTGTCCTATCAATTTACGAATAGATAATGAATCAAAAATATCTATGTAGTTTCATAACTGAGTAAAAAATGATGGGGTAGCTAACACTGTGATGACATTTTACAAATTTTCATAGACCAAAAATGCTTGTTTCCTTTGCAAACAAATATTAACTTATGATCAATTACCTTCCAAATTAACCATTCATAATTAGAATTATGTGTTCAAACTTGTAACATTTGATAAACATGAAGTAATTTATTGAAAATACACAAGAGTGAGAGAAACATAACTATAGAGGAAAGAGAAGGAATGATCCAAATGCAAAACATAGATAAACATACGAGATCAAAGAATACAAATTATTTGGTACCACTACCAATCTTGGAACTACTAAGGGAAAAGACTATATAAGTTATAACTACTATATGGTCATGAACTAATTTCTACAGTCTTGACTTCAATCCTTCAAACCTTAACCTTTGACAATATGGATCTGAAACTTCTTGTGTGCTTCACTTGTTATAAAGTGATATTGAATTTCTTATATAGCCTTCTATAGGTAAAATATTTTGATAAGGCATACCATAAGAAGATAAAATGAAAAGACAAATGCAAAAAATGAAATTAAAGTAGATCAAAACATAACTATTCTCAATGGAATGCTTGGGAGATTTTTGAATATGTTTCAAATGATTTTTTGACATGGTGTAGATAATCTTGCATCACTAAGTCTTAACAATGTCTTATAGTGCTAAGTATACTTTTTGGTCATTATAGTGCTAAGTATTCAAGTTTGTTCACATTATAACCTTGATAGTGTCAGTAGGTCTCTATAAGTAGTAAAACTAATAAAATTTATGACTATGTAAATAACTTCGCACATCTACAAATTTCATGACAAATAAAATTATATAGTGATTAATCAATCAAAACAAATCTAAGAAACTTTGTAATGTAATTGAGAAAACAATATAAAAAATTTAAAAACACTCACTAAACAATCCTTAGACTATCAAGCTCTTTCTTTATAAACAATCTTCCTCCTTAGAGGGTAAACCACTAGTATAGTTACACAAAATTACCACCACCATGGGGCTTAAAAATATCTAGTTAAAAATATCTCAAATAATCAAAATGTTTGTGAGTGGCTAATTAAAGGATAAAAACTATAACTTCCATGCAAGAAAGTTGATACTTCCTATTTTTAAGATTACAAATGTAACAATATTAAATCCTAATAATAGGAAAGCTACTGCTTATGCCTTATTCAAGCTCTACTTAGGTTCCACTAGAAGTTTCTTGTGTAGACTATGTTTGACTACGTTGAAGTTCAGTCACACATGTTTTGAACTCATTCTCAATATAACCTAGGTCTAGAATAGGTGGCCTCATCATATTAGACACTTCTTGTATGAGTACTGGAACTCTACTATAGATATATTTAGAATTTTCACTTAGAAGTGAATATTTCTCCACTTTTCCATTTTTAGAAGTCACCAATTCCATAATATTTGATGTCTTCCCAGCCATATCTTCCTGGGAAAATATAACACTTAGAGTAACAATGAATTCTTGCAATTATTTCTCAAAGATGGACTTGTGAATTAACCTACCTTGTGGCTGATGCATAGAGGTAATATGAGCTTTAACTAATAATTCATATATCTTCTCTACTATACCTTGTAGCTCTGTCAATAATCCTTCCACTGTGGCCATCCAATCACCTAATTATTTCAAAATGTTAGCCATGCAAATATTTCCTATATTCAAGTCTTGGATTTTGATTCGTAATACATTGAGACAAATACCCCTATTTATGATAGCTAGTAGCTTTTCCATCATGGAATTTATCTTGGTCATATGTTTGTGTTGGCCTTGTACCTACTATAACCCTTACTCTGCTACATCTTAATAATTTCGTATAAATAATAATAACTCATAAAAATTCTTGAGGACATTGGTAAATTGGGAAAAGTGTTCTTTGGTACATTTACTTTCTTCTAAGCACATAAATCATCAAACCGAGCTTGCATTCTCTTAACCAAATCAACTATCATTTGCTGAGTGGCATCAATAACTGACTGGGGGTCTGCATCCATGAATTCTTCCCCCATGTGTGCTTTCTTGGAAATCCTCAAAATTTCCTCCTTTGTTTCCATGTAGATAGGAGTATCTCCTTGGGAAAACTTCCTCTTTGTGACCCTCTTGAGGGTTCTTGTGGGAGTATCATACTTTCATGACACCTTTGGGTCTTCAAATTGTGCCATTGTATAAGCCATTTATTTTTTTCCCAACATGAGGAGTCCATGTTCCTTCTAAAGTAGTAGATGTAATTGTCATTATGGAAGGCAAGGTAGAAGAAGGCCTTACCACTTGTGGTAAGGTGTGTGGTGTCTAAGGAAAAGTTGGTTTAGCTTGAATAGGTCCTAAAGGGGCCAAGATATGGCTCATGAAACTTTGAGTGACCATAGGATCTTGAAAAGAAGAAATGGGAATGAAAGAGGGAATTGGAAGGAGTGACACATGCATGCATGATAAGAAAGTTTGGGAAACATATGGTGTGATAACAGGAAGAAAAGGTGGATGAAGAGACCAACTATATTGGGAATAAATTGAAGGAAGGTTAAGGAATGAAGGATAATTATGCATTGGTGCCTTTAACTTAGCTTTAGAAGGTCTTCTAACAAGACTTGCAGATGATGTTGGAGCTGAAGAAGATACAACAATAAGAGGAGTGGAAGAAGAAATTAAAGAAGTAGAAGAAATGGTTATAGGAGCTACACTCATTGATTCTGATATTGTTGTAGTAACTACAACAAGTTGGAAATAAGTAACTAGAATAACTTTCAGGGGAGACAATGATACATTAATTGGTGATGAAAACGAAGGAGAAGAAACAATTGAAGAAACGGGTGAAGAAGAAGAAGGCATATGAATAGAAACTGTGCCAAAATAGAAACAAAGAGAGAAGGAGAAATAATATAAGTAGTAGAAATAGGGGAAGAGAAAGGAAGATTTTGATAAATAGTAGGATCCAATATCCCATTATCTCTTCTTGCTTCATCTTCAAAAGAAGAACTAGTAGAAATGAGAATACTACTAGTGAAAGGTCCTAGGGAAGATGGAATAGAAGAAGAAGAAACCATCCCTATAGAAGTAGGAACTGAATAAGTAGAAAAAAAAGAATAAACATATGAGGTACAATTGCAATAATACTCACTAGAGGAATACTAAGAATAAGACTTGTTGCTTGTGGACTGTGTGGACTTGTGGCTGTCCCAATAGACCTTACAGGGCTTGTCATTTGTATGCTTGGAGAAAGAGAAGAATGAGAAGGAATAAATTTTCCTTTTGATGGAGGAGGAAAAAAATAAGCTTATGAATTTGTCTTGAATCAGTACCTTGGTCATCTGAATCTTCTTCCTCTTCTTCCCTCTATACTTCTACTCCTCTTGGCCTAACTTCCAATCCACCAACTTTGGCTTATTACCCAACATGTGCATAAGTAAATTTGAAATTTCTCATATTAATGACCACCACTTGATCATTGACCTCATCCTTATAAACCAGGTCATCCTTATGGGGTTGATATTTGTAGTTGTAATTTTCCATGTCAGGAGTGTGCTTGTATAATTATCCCACTCTTCATGTCAGGTCAAAGTTAATTAGAGTATGATAGTCTAAGTGGAATGATGTCCTGTGGGATTCTATTCTCTTGGCGTTTTACCAATCAGTTAAGACCGTTGAACCTAGTAAGAAAGGAAGAGAAGGATACGTATATGTTTTTTTCTTTTGTTCCTTTGCCACATGACTGATGTCATGGAAAAATTCATATACAACCTCCTGCTCAACTAGCTTTTTTGACACATATTTGGGTAGTCTAAAAGGTATAGTGAGAATCCCATCTACTCTTATCATTGTATAGTCTGGGTAACACTAGAAATATCCCCATTCTCTCAATGAAGTGATGATTATTTGACTTACCATAGGAATAGGGGTGTCATGTATGACATTAAATATCACAGGGTAGTAGTTATTACAAATCACCTCCATGTTCTTCTTATAGTTATGCATGTGCATATTGCTAAAGACCCTAGGGACTATATGTCTATGTCGTGTGGTGACTAACTAGGGAATCCATAAAAAAATTTATTATTACACACATGACATCAAGAAAGTAAGACATCATATAGAAATTGTCCTTCTTCTCCCTGACACTCACAAGATTATTGAAGAGGTTAAAATATAGATCTGATCATATTAGGTATCTTTTCATCATCGATGATCATGGCTAGCAGGGGTACCCATGTCTGATTGACATGTACAATATTTGGTGCTCTAAGTAATCTATTCATTAGGTAATTCCCACTCTCACTCCACATATGAAAGATCTTATATTCATCTTGTTTATTGAGAATTTGGAATTGAAACTAGTTGGGTCCTTTGCCCAATCTTTAAGCACAATCTTAAAATTATTGCTCTTTTCCCCTTTTCCCACTATTTATTGAATGAATTTAATATAAGATCTAGGGAGTCACTAGTAAATAGAAATAACCTCTTTAGTTATATTATCAATTACATTTCCTCCTTTGGATTTTAGAATTCCTTCATTACAACTTACATTTTCACCAAAAATGCCCCAAAGCAAGTCGATACAATGCATTACCTCTAGTTTTCCAGCTAAAATATGTAGCCCACTCTATCTAATGACCACTAGATCAACTATGAATTGTGATTCATTGTGATCTACATCATCGCTTCATCGTCATCATCATCATCGTCCGTGCCAGCCGTCGTCATCGTGTAGGTAAGCCTCTATTGATGATAAAATTTAAAATACTTGAGCAACTATAGGCATGCAAATCTCTCAATCTCAGAAAACACTAATACTTTGTTTTGCCTTGTGATCACTTGAATTTAGACTTTGAAAGCTCGATTATAGCTCAAATACTAGGTGATTGAGCATGAAATCCTTTCAAGAGTCATGTAAATCTTGCTAATTCATGCTAAAATTGTGGTATAATGTTGCATCATTCAAGTCTAGTCCGCCATTTAATAATTTATACATTTTGCATTGATTTCCATTGATTTTTTATTTCTTTTCACCTCTTATTTTGGTTAATTCCACATGGTGAGCTTTGATAGCTTTAGATATTGTTTTTATTTGTAAGAACCATGTCAAAGTGTGAAAACAAACCCGTAAGAAGGCTCCATCTATGTATGGTTCTTACATACCATTATCTATTAAGTTATATTTTTTAACATGTATATTTCAATGTGAAGTGTGAAATAATTAAAAACACCACGTACGTATGAATTTTGCAGTTTCAAAATCTACATATCCTATGTTAGTCACCTCGAACTGAAAACCAATAAGAAAGTCCCACGATTATATTATTTTCCCAATGTCAATTGTTTGGTGGGTCCTATCAATTATTGTGAAGTGTGAGTCAATAAAAAAATCCAAGTTAATTCACAATGGCGAAGGCTATTCTCCCAATAAAATACACCGCCCTACATAAAAACATTCATGAATCCATCTATGTCCAATTGCCGCCACATGGCATTAACACGCTAACGACTAGTTTTTTAAAAATAATTTTTGTGTAGAAAAACACATTTTGTTTTTCAACATTTTTGTAAAATATTTGCGAATTTGTTTGCGGGATTCGAACTGAAGACCTATCATCTAACAATGCACGTTCCCATCGATTTGGAGGGGCACACCCATGCATGGTATGAATGTGTTGATGATGGGGCATGGATGAGGGTGGTGTAATTTATCCGGACAATAGCCCCCAACCTTCACAATTCACAATGTCAGTCCTTTAAGAAAATCAATGGATTGCAACTTTAGACTTAAAACCATAACTTTATTACAAAATTTTCAGTCCCAAAAATCATAATGTATGCAGAATAATGTGACAAAATTTTAATGAAACATATGAATTAACGATAATTAGATATGAAAAGATAAGAAATATATATGAGAATACGTGGAGAATGAGGAAAATCGGTGTATTAAATCTACATCAAGTTGTAAAAGCCATGAGTACTAGTAGGCAGTAGCTCAAAGTTGAAATCAAGTCATATATAATATATTAATCTAAAACCATCATCGTGATTATGATTTATGATTTATGAGTGGGTTAATAAATAGTTTGTGGTGTCACACATTAAAGTCTAATTATAACAATATTCATTTCTCAAAAATCAAGACCAACTTCAAATACACTTTTCTATTTTTCATAGTTCGCACGAGTTTTAATTAAATGCATAAGTGACAAATGTTTTGATCTTCTAGATGTGGTGAATTGTATATAAGGACAGGTTAGAACTAGTATAATTCACAAGTTGTATAAGCATGCCAATTTGAGCTCTCTCTTTCTTTTCTCATCTTGTGTTGCTTAAGCTTTATAGTTTCCCATTAAAATCTGTTATTTTTGTTTACCCATTATGGATGACATTCCAAGGAGCTTATTGTGCACAATATTTTATGCCAGTGATGTTGAATTAGACTTTTTCAATCATGTCTTAACCTTTCCTAATCCCATGGATTCAGTGGAGGATTTTTCTTCGTTGATAGTGTTCATTTTGGTTTTCTTGCAAGGCTAGCTACTATTACCCATGTCTTTTAAATGTATCAATTCCTTATTCAGAATATTTTTCCCAAAGGATATTTTACTTCGAGGATGTCCTGAAGCCTATTGGGAAAAAATTCCACCCAAATGTTATGGGGGTAGGAGGTGAAAGCCTTGACATAGATTCTTTGAAAAATTCATTTCCGAGTTGTCAAAGAAAGTAGGAAGATTAGAGTGAAAGGTGTGCAAGGTCATCAAACAAAGAACTATGATTGTGGCATTACAATCAAGGGAGAAATATGTGGGGGAAGGGGAAGAAAACCCTTCTCCTATGGTGGAAAAATGATGCAATAATGATTGGCCATGCCCGAAGGGAAGGATGAGATTCTAAACATTATAATTGGCCCTCCTTCGTTTGCAGGAGTTTGCTTGAAAATGGGATGTCTCGCTTGGATATTCATCATTCAAATTTTGTATGTATTTCAGGTCACATATGATTACAAGTAATTTCATTAGGGGAAGGAGAAACTACTCGCACCTAGTCTCAATTCTTCTTGCTTGTATGGGCGTGACCAAGAATAGTCTTCTATCTATTTTGTTGATTTGTTAGTTTTTATGTCAAGATTCTTCATGTTGTTTCCTCCTAATTTCATAAAGGTACATGATATATTTTTGGTAGTATAATTATATGCCTTTATTTTATACTTCAACACACACACACATACACACACAAGTCTCAAGGGTTAGGGCCCCAATGAACCCCTCTCCTATTATGAAAAAACAAAACAATAACTATTAACATGTGAAACAACGATATAATAACTTGTGAACATAAAATATTATAAGTCTACTATCATATGCGAAACAATACTCTCAAACATTGTTCCATTGATCTTAGTCAAATGCATTGGTTCATAGCTTGGTTTTTGTTGGGGCCTTTCTTATTGTTACTTTTATTTTTGTGACTGTCGTAACATTTTATTATTAATAAAAGCATTCTCAATTTAAAAAAACATTGAAACTACTCTATTTTCTTGTCAATATTTGGAAAATTTCATTAGTCTTCTTAGTGCTAGAATGTCAAGTGAGTGTCAGTGAAATAAAGATAATTTATAACTTTGGTGGAGAGAAAATTTAATCAGAGTGTATTCGCCAAACTATTTTTACGAATTAAATAAATAACATTGGATTCACCATTGGATCTACAACATTTTAAATGTTTTTACAATTTTCACCACTAAATTGACGACTAACATTACTACTCTCACCACAAATACAAAACTGGTTATAAGGGCATTTGCCACAATTTCTAAAAGTTTTTTTCGAGGGTTCCTTAAAATTTTCCCTGTACATTGCATAATGAGTTAGGCTTTATGGGAAGTACTTTAAAAGAAATCTATCATCATTATATGTAGCCATGGTATATATGTAGTATTATAGATGTAGATGAGGATATGAAGTCTGAAATTAAAATTAAGGCATGAAAATGTTACAAGGGAAGGATGATTGAAATATTTAACATCATATGGTATTTCTATGTATATTATTAGAATCAATTGCATCATAATAAGCCTTCCTTTGTAGAGTCAAAGTACACACTTTACATTTTAAATCACTTAGTACACACATAAGAGAAAATACCTCTTAGGGACGTAATACATAAACACTAAGAGGCTCATTCATGAAATGTATTTTGCCCTTAATAGTATTTATAGGAAATCTATTTGGGTTGAACAAATTGTCATCATTCCTAAGAAAATTGAGGAATGGAGATTTACTTTTGTCTACAAGATCTATAGGGACTTTGTCATCATGTATATCCACTTTATCTATATTGGGCTTCTGAAGTGTTAGCATTGGGATCAACACACAAGGAAAGGATATGTCCACAATCATTAAGAAATACATAAGACAACTATCATTCACATTATTTATTTTTACAAAAAGTATGAAAGAGACACTCTAGTAAGAATATCAATTTTTACTTGGTATGAGAGCTTCCTTCATACAACCATTACTCACTTGAATTCAAAGTTACATATCTTGTATTTAAGGGATTTACTAGCCATGATCATATTTATGTAGGTTTTTACTTTGTAGAAGTTTTTGTCTCCATACTACATACTCGACCCTAGCTCATTCTTGTTATGGTTCAACATACATTGATCGGTTTATCTTGTCTGCGTGCATCAAGGAGGCATGCTTTAAGATAAGCCCATATTGCGTTTGGATTTCCTAGAAAAAGTGATAGTGATTGTAGTGATAAATTACATTGCACGGAAAAATTGCATTTATAAAATTTTACATTCTAAAGGAAATTTCAGTATAGATCCTCCTCTAACTCATTGAGCTATTTTTAATTTTTTGGTTCCTCAATGAGATGCTTGGTTTTATGTATTGTGGAATTGTGCTCATGTGGCAAGGTTTCTATAGCTCGACGTTTGTTTTTCTATATAAGTGTTTTGGTTATTTCTCACCTTGATTCGGTCGTCTCAACTCATAACTGGCCCCGACCTATTGGCTCACCTCACTCTTTAAACACGACTTGACTCGGTGGTGGATCGATCTATGCATAGTGGAGAACCTATGGCTCTGTGGCATTTGTGGTAGTAAAACAATGACAATTGGATCATATTTTACCTTAGAAGTGTATCAATGGTGGTACCGATGATCGAGCTTGATCTGTGTTTGCTCAAGATATATCTCTCCTCCACAATGACTATTACTAACTCCATTCGATCGCATCTCTTCTTCACCACCGATCTAGGTATTAGTTGCACTTCCCTTCTCTTATATGTACATCCTCATTATTGAGGAATGCATGTAATGTAATAATGGATTATGATGGATTTCCATACATGATTTTTATCTCTTTGTTTGCATATCTATAAGTTGTTTTACAAGCAAGGATTTACTTGTTTTCATATATTTTTGGATTTTGTTAGCACTTTGTTGTAGCATCCATTTTTAGGTAAAGCAGAGGGCTCTATTAGATTCGGAGAAGTCGGGAAAACTTTAGAAATGATTTGTAAACTTGGTGATTAAAAGAGACAATTTGTTTTGCTTTTGCAGAGTCGCTTCACATGATACGCACAAATCGCTTGGAAACTGTGGCGGGAAGAAATCAATGGTAAGGAGGTCGGAAGTATAGAAAAAATATTTCTAGGTTTTTCATTGTCGGTATTGGGTTTTTCTTCCACTTTGCAGAGTTCCCATTGTGCAAGGACCTAGAAATATTAGAAATATGTGTTGGGAAAAAATATTTTTCGGGAAAGAACAAATTCCAAAAAACTATTTACGAGTTTTTCTAGGTTTTGCGTTTAGTACTGAGTTTTTTTTCTTCCACTTTATAGAGTTCCTATTTAGTGAGGATTTGGAAATTTCTGTGGGAAAATCTGTGGTTTGGCAGGATCTAAAGATTTGAGGATCCATTTAGAAATCCGTGTTAGGGAGACAAAATGTCTAGAAAAACACTTTCTAGGTTTTTCACGTTCAAGATCTTGTGTTTTTTTCTTACGCTGCTTTGCAGAGTTCCTATATGGAAAGAATATGGGGATATTTTATGTCTGTGCTACCTATGAGGATCTTAAAAATCCATGCCGATGAGGCTGAAAATTTAGAAAAATAGTTTCTGGGTTTTCCACATTTGGTAATGGTTTTTCTTCTTCTTCTATTTTGCAGATCTAGAATTGGATTTTTTTCTCCAAAATTGGTACATTGAGGAAAAGTGAAAGCAAAAGGAATTTAATATTTTTAAAAATAAATATTAAATTACAAAGTTAAAAAAAATTTAACTTTTGATAGGAAATTTGAAATCGAGTGCCATTTTTTTAAAAGTGCTTATTTTCTCGTGTTTGTTCCATTGGAACTATTTATTTTGAGAAACACACTAAAACTATAATGTGTCATTATTATAACACACACTCAATTATAAAGCTAATATTTATATCTCTATTTTTTTAGAGATTTTATATATGTATTTTTGAAACTTTTAGGAATGTTGACAATCTCTCTTGTGGGGGTTATTCTAGTGAAGCCAAGTGTTAGTTTGTCCTTTGTTCGAGTAGTTATTTTGAAAAATCATACGGATCTACTATACCTTGTAGATCTCACAACAATCTTTCCTTTGTAGCCATCGAATCACCTAATTCTTTGAAATTTTTAACAATGCAGATCTTTCATGTATTCAATTCTTGGCTTTTGATTCGTAATACATTGAGACAAAGACCCCTGTTATGCGATAAACTAGTAGCTTGTCCATCATGGAATTTATTTTAGTCAAAGGTTTGTGGTGCCTTGTACTTATTGTAACCCTTACTATGCTACATCTTGATAGCTTTGTATAAAAATTAATAGCTCATACAAAGTTCTCAATGACATTTACACATTGGGAAAAGTGTTCCTTGCCTTGTTACTTTGGATTTTCTTGGATCGTGGCACACCTATTCAAGCAATTGATCTTTGCTTCTTTCGGTCTTATGTCCTTGCCTTGTTATCGTGGGTTTTATGGATCATGGTACACCTATTTATTTAGTTATTGTGTCTTTGCCTTGTTACCTTGGTTATTTTTCTTGGATCATGGCACACCTATTTTTAATAATTGATCGAACTACGTTTAGTGTTTTTTTTCACTTTCGACATCACTCCATTGACAATATCCTTGTATGGAGCTATTTTGATGAATCCTAGTGTTAGTTTTTTTGAGTTTTTATCAAGCATGGACTCAAACCATAGTGCACACCAAAATTCTTCAAGCATTGTACGTGTTTTTTGCGAGGAGATTCTTGGGATGCATTACATCAGGTTTTTTCTCTCTACACTTTGTTATTACTGGTTTTGGGTACCTTGTAGTGTTATTTTTCTGATTTATTGTACATGGGTACCTCATCAGGCCTTGTTGTCTATCCATTTAAGCTATGCTTACAAGGGGGTGTTATTGTAGATTATTATTTATCCTTTTATTTGTTTATTAGGATAATTCTTGCACTTAGGTTATCCATGCACTTTTTAGGTTAGCTTTCTTAGGTGTATTAGTTATGTGGAGTTAGATTACTAGTTATGTTAAGTTAGCTCACCAGTTGTGCATGGAGTTAGCTTGCTAGTCTTATAGAGTTAACTTAACTTCCAATATCAGTTAGTGGGATTTCTTCACCACTAATCTAGGTAGTAGTTGTACTTCCTTTCTCCTATATGTACATCCTCATTATCGAGCAATGCAATGCAATGTAATGAGCATTATGGATTATGATGGATTTACATATATGATATTTTAGCTCTTTGCTTGCAGATGGTTTTGTAAAGTTATTCTAGTGCATTCCTTTCAACTTATTAAATGTGGTGTGTTATTATCATCTGATATCTTCATGGCTTAGAAGAATTTTCTTATCATTCCTTTCGACATCATGAGTAGACACACCCTCAAAACTAGGAACATCATTATCAAAATCAATATGTGCATCACTATCTATAAAAGTAAAAGAATATTCATCATCACTATCATCATTTGTGACAATATCACGAAGTAAATTAGCAATATTAGCTCTCAAAATATGTGTAGGAGAGTACTAACTAGAAGAAATACATCATTATCTGAATGAAATTCATCTACACACTTAGTGAGTTAAAATATTAGGAATTGTTGCATGACTACAAGTAGTAGGAAATTTGACATGAATACATAGGGTAGGATCTCAATCCTCACTAATCTAGCTACTATCACAAGATTTATGTTCATAACTAAGCCTTATGGTTACCATTAGAACTAGTTATAATAAATTAGTAGTACTAGGGGTAGCTAGGGAGGTAACGATTGTATGTAAATCAAAGGTCTCGCCAAGTGCCTATAGGATAGGGATCTAGCTAGGGAGACATCAACACAAGGTTTATTGACATTTGGTATCAAATTAGGAGTGAAAAATCAAGGTAGATTTTATAGCTTAGGAGTAATAAGATGATGTATAATTGTAACCATAAGCTACATCAACAAGAATAAAAGTAGTGGAAGTATAAACACTGGGGTATGGTATACATAAAACCTTATTTTTAAACCCATAAGTGATATGGAATTGGTTAGAGGGATGATAACTCCTACGTATTTGTAAATAAAAATAACAAGCCATATCTTTCCCAACTCAAGAAATAAACCATAAAGTTTCTAGGGGTTAGTAGATCATAAGGCCAAGATAATGAATAGAAAGTATAAACCCTAAGCTAAGTAAAGGGATTGGAAAATAGTGAATTCACAAAATATATCAACTCTAAATTAATTACAACATATTAAATTTATTTAATTTAAATTAATATGTTACAAGGAAAATAATAAAAGTATTTACAACTATACTATGGAAACTAAATCATTTGCAAGCATATCAAACTTATAAATTAATTAGAGGTAATACTAGGGTCGGGAAGGTGATTTAGCTAGCATAGGTTGATTTTTGACTATGACATTACTAGATTTGGAAATTATAAATAATTGTGATTGTTCACATATCATCCATTTATATCTCAAATCATGCATGGGTAGGGTCGTATAAAACATCAAGGCCAAACTCTACAAACAAGACCCTACTCTACTATCGTAGACAAATAGATGATATAATTCTAATTTTTCATGTGTTATTTCATTATCACCTTTGTCACACTTTAAAATCTATATATTTTCATGTAACCCTATTTTTCACACTTGTACCTAAAATATAAACCTAGGTTCATGCAAGAAGTTCAATCACTCATTAGATAAAAAAATAAAATATGAAAATTCTTAAATCAGATTGGTCACAAAGGTCACCCATTTTGAGTCATTGAATGTTGCATTACATTTAAGAATCAATGTATTCATCTTAGTGTATTATGTAAGTGTGGATTTATCTCAAACCATTGACCTAACTTTTCCCTTGTGCTTCCACACCGATAACGGGTTATGTTACTTTTTTCTCCCATATAAACCCTTGTATGTAGATGTGTGAAACATATTTATGTTATCATGTGTTATGATATGTAATATGAATATAATACTCTTGATTTATTAGATAAGTAATTAGTATTTATATAGTTGCTTGTTAGATAATAAATTTTCCAAAATAGAAGCAACATTATTATTCATAAAAACATGTGTAAAAACAATATCACTATATTCTTTAGATCAAGATTTTTTCCATTATTCCAAAATAAAAATCATGTTTATTTGACTTTATATCCAAAATATGCATTTTTGTAGGAACATTTGGCGGGATCATATTAGATTGAGAGATGGATTGATCGTTATAATTTCCATCCCATGAGAGGGATCATTATAATCTTGAGGAGCTTCAACATCTAAAAGAGTTGGAGGTAGTGAACATGCTTTGCGAGTTTTGTAAGAGTGCTAATTTTTCTTGTGTGTCCTTCAACATGGTTGTAAAGAAAATACCCTCAAGATTTATTTTCTAACAAGGTGTGAGATACCCAATGAATTGATAATGGGGACATGTAAAACTTAATATGAGAAGGATAATATCATTTAATTAGATCTAAAAGGAAACCATAGGAAAAATAAAATAAAGAATAATTATGATGCACAAAGATAGATTAATATATATCCAAATAAAAATTGGGTTCACCAAAATATATATGTATATATTTGGTTTATTCCTAATTATAGAATCAACGAAAATGTGTATAGATAAAATAAGATCATATTACAATAAATACTAACAAATATATAGATCCTAAATCGTGTCCATATTTAAATGATAATTACAATAGTTTAGGTGAGATAAATAGTTCCAAAATTAAAAATTAGGGTTGGATAGGATTACACCAATATTCTCGCAAAACCTGGAATGGTAGTGATTTGAAAATGTACAAGAGGGATGTGTATAGTGTCGTGGAATTGTCCTAAAATTTTAGGGTCTGTAATTACAAGTAGGATGAAGTTACTTATTGAATATAAAATCACTTGTGTTACTTTTCCATCTGAATGATTTTTTCCTCTATGGATGTACTCTAGATTTTGTCTTTTACACAATCCTCATCTATATTTTAGGTGTAGTGTCCTATATATGGTTGTTCGTAATCTTGCATAGGTGGATGATTTAAGGATTCTACTATATCAAAACCCTACTTTCCTCCTTTACTTAAAAACAAAAAAATTATTAACTTGCAATAGTTGAGCTTCCTCAACCCTTAGTTAAGTTCACATATGCCTAAATGACACTAGTCCAAAGAGGCCTTAGATTGATATAGTTCTCCTTGTCGTAGGTGTTTAAGAACATGTGATATTCGATGCATAAATACAATGAAAAACTTGCTTGAAACTCATAAATACAACTCAAGAAAAAAAAATATTTATAAAATTATTGAATAAAAATACGTGTCCGATAGAGATTGACGACCATTTAAAAATATTTTAGCAACATAATTTTTGGTGTGATGGGAGAGGCCAACCATCAATATCATCCATGTGTCTATCTATCAACTTCAAAAGGTATTGAATTAGTTAAAAATCTCATAATATATGTATTTTGGTTTGTATATATAATTGATACTATCCATATGCATCCTTTAAAGAATTATATGTTTTGACTACATCTTATATATTTGTTTGGATCTTATTTTATTGTTGTTCAATTTTTTACCCAATTTTAAAACTTAAGGTCTAGATATTCATCTAGGCATGATCCAAAAATATGGGTTTATGTATATTGTGTCAAAATGTGCCCAACAACAAATCAATTATTTTACCATGATTTTAAGCTGTTCTTACACATGCTCAATAATTTAAGCCAAAATTCATACAATATAGAAATTTTAACAGTGAAAGTGAGTGAAAAATAATAAAGGAATATTCCATTTAAAATAAGTTATAATCCTTCTTTTTGATGGAAAATTCCTTGATTTATTCACGTATTGCATTGTATGAAAGTAATAGTGAAAGTGATTTAAAAATCATAAAAAATACTAATAACTTTATGTGCATCAATAAATTTGTTATGTGGAACACTTACAAATAAATGTGTGTTAAAAGAAGTTATGCACAAAACAAAAAAAAAGTGTTTGCTAATATCCTATTCAAAACACTACAAACAACTCTACAATATGAGTATATATAATACCTTGACTCGGGGTTACATTTGACGGCTATTTAGTCATTTTAAAAATGTTTTTAACCATAAAATACTTGCAAATATTTGAAATAACCATCACATGCAACTTGTATATTTAAAAAGTGACCCTTATTTTTATAAAAATTTATATGTAAACTATTTATAAATATAGTTGTATATATAAAATAGTTCAATTAATTTGCAACAATAATTTCACACATTTAACATCAAATAAAAACCTATTCAAAAGTCCTTATTGGCCTTTTACAAACACATTTGGATGATAATAATGATTACCTAAATTACTATTAATGTATATTAAAATTAGTTTTTGATGGGAAAATGAAAAACACTAACTACTATTAGTGTTTTCTCTCATTTAAAAAAAACACTACCATATATTAGTGTTAATGTTAAGATATTACAAATTTGGTGTTAAATTATAAGAAGAAAATTTGACCACCAAAATATAACACCAATTTTGTATCATCTTACAAATAAACACTATTATATTAGTGTTAAATTATAGGATGATACCAAATTGGTGTTATATTATTAAAAATAGATACAAACACCAAATTTTTTGTATCCTGGTGTTAAATGTGTAAAATTCTTGTTGTGAAAGGTCTCACCGGGTTCCTCTAGGATAGAGATCTAGCTAGGGAGACATCAACAAAATGTTTATTGGCATCGGGTGTCACATTAGGAGTAGAAAATAGATGTGGATGTTCTACAACCTAGGAGTAATATAAGATGATGTATCATCATAACCATAAGCCACATTAACTAGAAAATACCTAGTGGAAGTATAAAAACTAGGGTATGGTAAATACAAAACCTCATTATTAAACCCACAAGTGGCATGTACCTAGTTAGAGGGATGGTAACCATTGTAGTTTTGTAAAGAAAGATTACAAGCCATATCTATCCCAACTCAAGGAAGAAACCCTAAATTCACTAGAGTTTGCAGATCATAAGGCCTAGCTAATGATTGGCCAATATAAACCCTAAGCTAGGTAAAGGGATTGAAAAATAACATGTTCACAAAAATGAATTAATCGTATATTAATTACAACATATTTAAATCGTCTAATTAAAATAGGATCTTATAATATGCTACAAATAAAATAATAATACAATAATTTATAGTCATACAATGGAAACTAAATTATTTACAAACATTCAAACTTATAAAGAAATTAGTATTATTAGGGATAGGAAGGTTTCTTACCTAGATCGGGTTGATTTTTGACTATGTCATTGCCAGATTTGTAAATTATGAATGTGCATGAGATCATCCATTTATTTCTCAATTCATGAAGTGGTTGTGTTGTATAAAACTTCAGGTCCAAATTCTACAAACCGGCCCTATTCTACTATTTTAAACCTTAGATAATATAATTATAATTTTTCATGTGTTGCTTCATTATCACCTTTGTCATACTTTGAGATCTCCATATTTTTATGTAACCCTATTTTTCACTCATATACTCAAAAATAAACCTAGCTTCATGTAGGAACCTCAATAACTCATTAGATAAAAAAATAAAAGATCTAACGCTAAACTTAGTGTTGAGGGTGGTGACATCTTTGCGCAGGAGAAATTGGTGTTACGGTGGTATACACTCAAGATCCGGTAATGGCCATGCGATAGAGGTTAATTTTTGAATGCTACATGGATCGCCCTATTTTTCTAATAAATGCATCCCTATTTTTAATGATGCGGCCCTTCCATTGATGACTATGGTGTTGGGTTTTACCATGTTTGTGCCCCTAGTGCAACAAAGAAAACTAGGGCTTCGGTGGTGGTTAGAACTTATGAAGCAATAGGGATCTCCGCTTAGGACAAGCGAGGCTAGTTGTGGTCTAGGAGTTTTCATGAAGCGGTTAAGCACCGGGTCATCCTTCCAAGCCTATGGAGCATTCAAATATCACACCTTCAGTCACCTTTTGTGTCTAGGTTCTCATATTAGAGGCATATTAAAAAAAATGAGTCCATATGTAGATTTAACAATCTTCTCCCTGGTCTCCTTACTCTTCATGAGTGGATCTTGACTCATTGGAGGCCTCTTATGGAAGGTAAATTAGACATTTATCCCACTTCTAGAGGTTTTTTCATTATTGTGTTTGATAAAACCTCTGATAAGGATATGATTTTTGGAAAAGTTTGGGGTTTTTAGTCTCAATTTTTGCTTATGGCTGTGGTCCCCCTTGTTTAATCCAATGATAGACATGTTCCATGTTAAACCTGTTTGGATCAGTCTTCCATATTTGCATCTACAATTTAGGAGTGATGACTACTTGATTTGTATAGGGATTCCTTGGGTAGGTGTATTTTATTAACCCAAAGATGAATTCTTGTGACTTTACTACATATGCACGTATTATGGTAGATATGAATACTTTTGTATATTTTCCTTCTACTATTGAAATCATTACAGAGTATCGAGTTTGGACTCAAAATCTTGATTATGAAGGCGTCTCCTTTAGGTGTAGGACTTGTTTTCCTTTGTCCATTTAGTGTCAAATTGTGAGAAGGGGTTAAAACAATCCAAAAGTAGATCTTCATGGTGGAAGAAATTAGATCCTTGTCACCTAGTTTTTGATAGTCGGATGGATTGTGATTTAGAAGAAGATTCAAAAACACGGATGTCTCTAATTCGAAGAATGTAGAGGTCTTTCCTTACCCTAATCTAGTAGCTAAGGAATCCCTTCGCATTCTAAGGTTGATGAATCTTTCTCTCTTCCCCTGTGCCAACAAAGATTCAAACTCTAGCAGATATGGAGAATTTTGAAATCATCATGCTAGTGCACTTTAATAAAAATGTAAATCCAAATACTGGTACTAGATGGATTAAGGAAAGTAAAAAGAAGAAGGTGAAAATTGTTAATGATAACATTTTGATGCATCTATGATCCCATGGGAAGGTGTCTCGGGGATAATTTGGTTATTTTTTTGTCTTGTTGTTTGTTTGGTTATGTATTGGTTATTACTTATTTCTCGCTAGAAGAGGCAACTCTATGAGTTCCTCATTATTATATCTTTTATCCACTGAAACATTTTATTATGGGGCGGGTCCCTCAACCCTTTTACCATTAATCAAAAAAATCAAAAATAAAAGATGCAAATGCTTGAGTCGAACTAACCACAATGGTCACCCATTTGTGAGTCATCGAATGTTGGACTACATTTTAGACCCAATGTATTCTTCATAGTTCATTGTGTGAGTGTGGATGTAACTAAAACCATTGACCTAGATTTTCCCTTGTGCTTCCACACCAATAATGGGCTATGTTACTTTACTCCCATAGAAACCCTTATATGTAGAGGTGTAAAAATATTATGTTTTCATGTCTTTATGATATATAAAGATAATACTTTTTCTTTCTTAGATAAGTAATTGGTAATTGTATAGCTGCATTGTTAGATAATAAATGATTAAGTTGAACGTGTGCGTGTGTGTGTGTGTGTGTGTGTGTGTGTGTGTGTGTGTGTGAGAGAGAGAGAGAGAGAGAGAGAGAGTATTAGTTTGAAATTTGAATCTTAGTTTCACATAAAAAATAATATGTGGAAGAGAAAAGAGTAACGAAGAGACCCAATGGGTAGAAAGGAAAAGAGCTCAACAGGGTTAAGACCATGCATCTCAATTATGACTGTATTACAATCATGACCAATTTGTATAGTCCTAGGTCAAATCCAGTAAAAGTAAAAATGGAAATTGCAAAGACCGAGAGATCTCTATAACACAACATAAAAAACATAAAGAAGCATCAAGTAAGTCACATTAAATCAAAAGATAAATCATGTGATGTAAAAGTGAGATAGTAAAAACTTGTGCCACTAAGACCTAGTTTCATCATTCAAGGCCCCTATGACAAAATTTACCAAAAAAATGATGTAATATATGATTTTGTACATATTTTAGTGTCTATACATTGTAAATGTTGCTCATATTTGGCTAATTTGAGATATAGTTTCTATCAACCCAACTTGTGAATATTTTTAAAGATAAATATAGTTTTTTTAATCCACGTTGCAATTCCCCTATGGATTCATCATGTATTGTACTTTCTTGGTTTGGATACTAACAAATTGAGAAGGTGTAGCACATGGTAACATAGGCTTATAAGGTCTGTAAATACAAGTTTAATGTGGAAAAGATGGACTACAACCACATGAATTTAAGAGCTATCACTATGATAAGACACACTCATATGTTTTTCTAAGAAATAATTATGTTTACTTAACACATGTTACTATTTCAAATTAGAAACAACATTATTATTCATATAAACATGCATAGAACAAATACCGTTATTGTTTAAATCAAGATTGTTGCAGCCATTATTTACAAACATAACCTCATGATTATTTATCTTTATATCCAAAACATGAGCGGTTGTAGGAACATTTTGTGGGATCATATTAGATTGAGAGATGGATTCATCAATATATTTTGCATCATGTCTAGAGGAATCATTATAATCTTTGGGATTTTGACATTTAAAAGAGTAGAGGTAGTGACCATGCTTGTGAGTTTTGTAAGTGTGCTAATTTGGCTTGTGTGTCCTTCAACATGGGTGTAAAGAGAATATTCTTGGGATTTGATTTCTAACTAGGTATGAGATACCCAATGATTTGGTAAAAAATATGCAAACCCTAATATGAGAAGGGTATTAACATTGCATTAGATCTAAAATGAAACCATGTGAAAACTAGAATAAATTTTATAATTGTGAGGCACAAAGACATAGGTTAACATATATCCGAATAAAAAACGGGTTTGCCAAAATCTAGATGTATATATTTGGTTTATTCCTACTTAGAGAATCAAAATAAATGTGTAAATATAAGCTAAGATCATATTAGAATAAATATTAAAAAAATTCATATCCTAACTCGTGTCCATATTTAAATGATAATTGCAATAGTTCGGGTGAGTTAAATAACTAAAAATAAAAATTAGTGTTGGCAAGGATTGTACCGTAGTCTATAGAAATGGAATGTTAGTGATATAAAAGTGTGCAAGAGAGATGTGCATGGTGTCATGGAATTGTCTTAAACTTTAGGAGTCTATAATTATGAGGAGGATAGAGTTGCTTATCGAAGACAAAATCACTTGACTTACTTTTCCTTGTGTGGATGACTTTTCTCTGTGCCTCTTCTCTAGATTGGCTTTTGCACAATTCTCATATATATTTTAGGTGTAGTTTCCTATAAATGGTTGTTTGTGATCTTGCATGTGTGGTGATTTAAGGATCCTATTGTATCAAAACCATAATTTCCTCTTTTACTTAAAAATATGAAAAATTGTTAGCTCGCAATGGTTGAGCTTCTTCAACCCCTAATTAAATTCATAGATGCCTAAATAATACTATTATAAAGAGGCCTTAGATTGATATAGTTCTCCCTCCTAATAGGCGATTGAGAACATATGAAAATTAATGCAATGCCACAAATCATTACTTAGAACTCAATGACACAAGACGTAATACATGCAATTTAGATTTAAAAATAAAAGAAATCAATTGTGTATTCTAGTGTGCCACAAATCTTGGAATCTTGTAAAATGTATTAATCTTATAATGAGTCCCCCTTTACAATGTTTTTAGTGTTGTGTTTGTATAGTGATGGTACTTTGAATTTGAAATTCTTAAATTTCATAACTCACTCAATTTTGAAATCAAGTAACTTAAATGACTGATATGAAAAGATTTGCTTTGGACACGTTTGAGCAAAAAAATCAAGGAAAGAGAAAGTCGACATGTAGAACAACGTCGTTTGGATGATTTTGTCTAGAAAGACTGACTATATCCTATACAAAGAAGAATAAGCCTGCATTAAATCACAAGAAAGAAAAATATACGAATGATGACTACAAATGTTTCAGGAGACATTATGAAAGAATTTGACTTAGACAGTAATGTCGACGTACGCTTAACATGTCGGGAAGGCACTCCAACCTGTTCGCCTTTAAAATCAGCATTTTTAATGAACACAGATTCCCAAATTTTTCTGGTAATACAACACCACAGCTCTGGTTGAATCATCCTCCATGTTCAGCAATTCAATTAATTTACTTCTTGCCCTATTGATACCCACTGTCAAAAATAAAGAAAATCCAACATATATCTGTTTAACTTATAAAATAGAATTTGAAAAGAAAATAAAAACTTCTACAATAGGCATCATATTCAGTATTTGGATTGCACCTTCCAATGTCAATAAAAATAAAAATCTTCTTTAAATCCATGTTCTTTTATCTCAAACCACTTGAAATCTTTTACAATCAGTAGCATTCCTTCCTGTACTGCGGGATTCTTTCTTAATAGTTAAACGAAAATTTCCTTGAAATTTGGCTTATTATAATATAATGAAAATTTAACAATATTTGCATCTAGTTTGTTGCTAAACCTTGGGACCAATTTTAAATAGATTAAAGAATATTGTAGAACATGGGCGACAAAATCATTAAAGTTTAATCCTCATTTTACACACGTTAATATCATTTTCCAAAAATACCCTTTTTTTTTTAAAATGGTTCAAGATCATGGACTCGCAATAATATCTTGTCTGGGTCACCTTATCTAAAATTCCATATAAGAAGGGGGCCTATCAATATATGATTGATACGGCCTTAGCCATCACATCAAAGAAGAAGTCAGTCGAGTACTTTGTATTCTATGTCTATAGATAGAAAACTCTATTTTATTTTCCTATCAATAGAATAGAGGGGCTTTGTGTAGATAAAATACAAGGGCTGGCCAAGATCGAGATATAAATAGATATGTGGATATGGAGATGGGGATAGAGGGAAAAAGATACTTTATATAAAGTGGGGGTGTGGTGGAGGACGAACGAGGGAACTCATTATTAGTGTACCAGCAAAATTAAAAGTCCAATTATGTTAGGGGAGAGACACCAATAGTGGTGCACCCTAAGTTAGGGGTCCACAAAATTAATTTTATACAATGTGGGATCTTGGTTTTTTCACCAACACGTAGTTCAAGATTTTTTAAAATTATAAATATATTTTTAGTGTTGAATTGGAGGGAAAGACATATTTTGAATTTATTTAAAATAGTAAATTTGAGTTACACTACATTTTGATTGGGACCCATATTTGATCATGGGTGATAATGGTTGAACATTGAAAATTTTAAAAAGGCAAATCTTACATGTCATGATGTGATTGGGTGTTGTCATGTCAAAAATGACTAATCACCAGGTACTTTTATGACAACTATCAAGTTGTACTATGACAACTATTGGGTGTTGTGTATTCAAGACACTATATCCACAATTAGACCCTCCTCAACTATTGGTGCCTTTTCCCTAAGGGAAGTTTGATGGGTTTTTCTTGTTCTTTTTGAACATTTTTTTAAGCGTCCTTGCTCCCTGATCCTACGGAAGTAATTTTATCTGTTGAGTTGCCATCTCAACACACCTTTCAAGTGTGAAACTCCCTTTGCCAAAAGTACGTTCCATTTCCCTTCACGCTTCCAAGGTGTGCTTCACCTACATCATTCACATCTACAAAACTATGTGCCTCACGGCTAGAGGCAAACTATATTTGTTTTTTGATAGCTATACAAAAACCCTAATCACAATTGTGTATGAAACCCCAGCCCTTGGGTTTTAGGTCCAATCAACATATCCTTGTCTCTAAATTATCCATTAAAACATGCAAGTGAATCCTCCTTTCAAGGGTTTAATTCCCATGTTTTTACTAACTCATGGAGTAGGTGTGGGACATGTAGGTATTTAATTCCAGGGTGTCCTTCACCTACATTGTCCACATGTGTAAAAACTATGTGCCTCATGGCTAGAGACAAACCCTATTCTTTTCCCTTATAGCTACATAGAAATCATGATCCCTATTTTGTAAGAAACCCCTAATCGCAATTATGTATAGAACCCTTTTCGCATTTGTGTATAAGGTAGAGCACATAACATATATTATTTGGGTAGGAATGATCTAAACCGAGGAATAGGTGTGGGACATGAAAGGATTTAATTCCCACATTTTTACTAAGTCGTGGAATAGCCAGTGGGACATGCAGGTATTTAATTCCCATGTTTTTATTTTAAAATCCCTCTTTCGAATGACAAATACAATACACCTTTTGCTCATATGGCCAACGTTACAGTGGCTCAATTATAAATGATTGTTCAAGAATCACTTATTCCCCTAAAGATAATCAAGCTTGAAACTGAATAAAAATGTTTATTGGGTTGTCCTAATTTTTACATTTTCATCCCTTAAAATGGATCACATAAATCATTTTAATTTTTAACCTTCAATTCATGTCTTTTCCTTCCTTGAACATTCCTTTTATGCATCCTTTCTGCCTGATATGAAGGGAGTAATGCCATCTATTGGGTTGCAATCTCAACAAACCTCCCTCCCTATTGCAAGCATTGTCATGGACACAAGCACATTGTGTTGCCCTTCATGCTTCCCAGTGTTCTTCACCTCCATTGTCCACATCTGGATAAACTACTTGCCTGACAGCTAGAGACAAACCCTATTCATTGTCCTAATAGCTACAAAGAAACCCTAATTGTAATTGTGTATGCAACCCTTACCCTAGAATTTTAGGTTCACATCACATATCCTTGTTTCTAAATTAACCCTTGAAACACATAAGTGAATTCCCCTTGCATTTATTTGTGTTCTAACTACATGTAAAATGCAAGAACTAAAATTACAAACAATAACTATTCATATCGGTAGTACTAATTGATCGCTATTTTCTTTTTAGATATCTCCAAAAATATGTTTCCTTGACCTTTTTCACATTGTTTTTTTGTGGTCAATTTCCAAGTTGGAACATGTTGGCTTTTCCCTTTTTATTTTTCCCCTTTAGACGTAAATTGCACTCATGTGAATACTACACTACCCTAATTGTTAATTTGATAGTTGGACAAAAACACCAATCTAAATTTTGCATGAAATTGCTACCTAAGCATTCTAAGTACACTCTATGTCTTCTGTCCTTATCGTGTCCTGTGAAACGTGCATTCAAATTCCCCTTACATTTACTTTTTTCTAACAACCCAATAAAGTCAAGAGCTGCAAATTCAAAAAAGTATTCACCTCGGCAACATTTTCCATCACTACTTGCATTTTTAGATATCTCCCTCTACAGTTTCATCTGCATCTTCCTCGACACAAGATTTCTCCTTCTTTTGATTTACATACATGTCGTGTTCTTCATAGAGACTTTATTTTCACATTGACTCCTCTAATCCTCTTTCATTTCATTTTCCCTTCTCTACCCTTAAACGTCATTTGCTACACCCATATTTCTTTCTGTTGGTTCTCTCTATCAAATTTAACTTCTTCACTATATCCCTCTTGACATTTACATTATATTTCACGTATGATTGCTAGTTTTATTTACTTGATACACTACTCGCAAAGGCCATCGACGTGTCTTTACATTAGTCTAACCATAAATCACACATGAAAAGGACAGGGCTCTCTAAAAATAGAATCCAACATAGAATTTTAATGAAAGTGACACTTAGTACATATTAAAAGACCTAATAAGTTAATATGAAGATATTTTATTATTAACTGCAAATTTCCACATGATGGATAGATTTTTAGTGGCCCAAGGCAACACAGAAGGCGCTGGAATTAAGCAATGTAATACATGAGATTGGGAAGCTTGAAGGTCCTATCCCCAATAGAATATCCAGTCAAATCACTCCATTGATCTCCAGAGTTTCCTTGGATTCTAAAACCGGCTTTCTCTATCTTGAACCTCCTCGCCGATTTATAAACCACAGCACTCGTCCCATGATCAGTTGGGCCCCTGCAACACAAATTTTCAAACTGTTCAAAACATTGCTGAAAGTTCAGCCACTCATTACGAATCTTCAGAAGTTGGAAAAAGAGTCTCCAGATATAAAGAGCCTGTAGGATTCAAGAAAATCAAGAGTTTCAGTCAAGAAGTGTGACCAAAAACATCATTTTCTAGATGGGTGGCCAGCGGAGTCAGGATTACCTCAATAAAAGCTCCTCCCACGTATGATAACCAGCCCGGATTAGATTTTTCACAGTGACATTTCTCTCCGTCTCTTCTCTACCAGTCAATAGAAACACCTTGATCCCTAATTCCAGCAAATGGGTATACACCCTGTAACTCGCACTCAATGCCGGAGCCTTCCCCAGATCGACCCAGTTATCAAAAGAAGTTTCATCAAAAGCCTGTCCTCTGCAAAACAGACACAGTAAACCAAGGCCCAAGGCCCCATTAAAACACAGTAAAAGACAATGTTTCAGACCCCTCTCTGCTCAGTACAGGGAGTTGAAGACATTTATGCAAGAATCGGCACTGCTTTTCAAAGAAATATACAAGGATATCAATAAAAATGTTGATTCAATGCCTCCTGAAGCAATAAAAAGCACTAAAAATCTGGTTTGCTTACCCAAATCGACGGGCTTGGTAATAGCGAAGATTGCTGAGTAATGTCTCATCCACAACGAAAACTCAGGCATCCGTCCCATTTTTTGAAAGATTAAGAGATGTTGCATAGGCTATGGATACATCGGCCACCGTGTTAGAATCCATGGCATAGTGACCACGCAACATGTAAATCTTGACAAATTGAGTGCATTCCGCAGGAACTGTTTTCCAACCGCGTAGGTTGTTGGTTTCAACTCCAAATCTCCATGTTTCACACAATCGCCATGATTGTTGTGCTCTGGACTTCTTAGAGACCCAATCTTCAGAAATTTCCGGTTTCTGGGATAAAATGGGTTGCAGGGAAGAAAAGAAGAGGAAGACAAGCGCCATGTTTAGCAGAGGGAAGGCCATGAGAACTGAGCACTCGACAGTCGTTCAATGTAGAGAACAATGAACATGAATTTAAGTAAATTGTTTGAGAAAAAGACAATCTGCTTCGTTTATTCATTTTTATTAAAGATGCTGAAGAATAAAATAACGCTCACATGATAACATGACATTGTACTTTCTTCAAGGAAAAGAACAAAACAGAATACCAGCATGACACTTACTCACAATACACTTCGAGGGTTTTCGCAACACTTCTTCAATGTCATTCCTTTAAACATAAATCAAAGATTCTTTCATGTTTGTTTCTTACAACAACCTTGTTTCAAAGCTAGTAAGTTTAATGGCCACAAGACTTGGATAATCATAAGTGGTCGCAAAATAGTCATGTAACAAAAGTTTGGTCAGCAAACTATTTAAGGGTGCATCCACTTCTAAGGCTATCAAATCAAACCCTAGCCTTCGATATCCTCTAAGTCCCTCCCAAATCAATGTCTTTGTATTACTCTTGTGAGAATGAAATCGAGTTGCAACAGTTGCATCCAAAAATGTTGAAAAACCTAAATTTTCTAGCACACCTTCAACCGTTATTGCTCTCTTGATACCTCAAAACGCTACTCAAGGTAACTTCCAAGTATTATAGTTGATCCTTCAACTTGTTTATCCTCATAAGAATGCCTTAAGTTGTTCATTTCTAACTTGAGGAGGGAGCAATTATTCTTGGGTATCAACAATCATTTAAACTTCATAATTTTCAAAAACTAAGGAACGTTGTATTTTGCAAATTTGTTATGAACCCTTGATGACTAAGTTTCAGAAGATATGACCTTTGATACAAAATGTTCCATGATTTTATACTCGTGGAATGTGCAAGGTCTCACAAAGGCTCCTCGCAAATATATATACAAAGACATTCACATATTTGTAAAAATTCAAAACCATGACCTAAACACGTTGTATGCGTTGTTAGTATTTACATTACATATGTTGTTGGTTCTATGGTTTGATTGATAACATATCTTTTATACTCTTTACACACATGTATTCACGAGGTATATTGATTTTGATGTAGTACACACATATTATTACATGTTAATATATGAGCTAGCTTGGTTCCTTACATTCTTCTCTTGGGGGCATTCCTCCCAACTATACATGTGTTATTGACGCATTATAGCTCCTTTCTACTTCCTCATTACATTTGATTACATGTATTTTGTATATGTTATCTTTTGAGCTAATAAGACTAATACATATTTCTTGTGCAACACTAACATATCTTGCTTCATGTGCTTTCTTACTATTTGCTATATTGTTTTCATCATTGTTTTATATATCCATAGTTACTACATGTTTGTGTGACTACTTGTCTATTTCATTGTATGTGGCTTGAGTGCTTTGCTTGTCTTATGACACATGGGTGTCCCATGTTTATGGCTCTATGTATTTCTTGTGTGAGATTGCTTATCTTGCGTGCGTCTTATGTTCCTTGATTATCTTGTGACACTTTTGGTGTCTCATGTTTGTGGCTCCATGCCTTGATTTGATTATTTTGTACTTTTTATTGCTTATGTTTGCTCACTTGACTACTAATATGTCTTTATACTAGTTCTATTACATTTGTATTACTATTATTCTTGTTACTCTAGTTATTTTCAAGGTGCTACTATTGTTTCTATTGTTGTTATGGTTATTTGTCTTTTTGCGCACCATGGTCTCCACCACGTGAAACCCCTTTTGCAGGTATAGGTTCTCAAAGGTGACCACCACTTCAACATTCCACACTCTCTTATAGGTAATACAATGAGATTACTAGTAAATGACATCTATGCAAATTAATTACTAGTAATCGCCTTGTGAAATTTGCGATGGAAATTTGAAGGGGAGGCGATAAAAAAATTAACATGAGGGAGGAAAAATAGAGGAGGAAGAGGGGTGATGAAGAAGTAAATAGAAGGAGATGAAATCTAGCGAAAAGGAAAATGTTAGAAGGAACATAGGAGAAAATCTTGTTTCTTACGACCAATAAGATATGAAACACATGTCATTTATTTTAATATTTTGAAGGGAAAAGAGAGTGTGGGGTGCAGGGCATTGAGGTAATGTAATTTAGATGTATCTTAAAAGGAAAGGTGTGGTCTCGAAAAAGAAACTTGCTTGAGTCAAATTTTGAGGCTTTGGGAAAGAGGAAAAAAATTATTTGCGAACTCGAGTGATCCCATTAGTGGTGTGAAGATCTTCCATATGCGAGAAATTTGGAATTGCAATACTCAATATATGATAAGTTTAAAGAAATTTTAATAACAAAACGTTGGTGTGTTGAATTCATTCTCAAGTGGAGGTATAATATTTTTTCATACACATACCCTTTCTAATTGTAATTTGATCTCAAATTAACTAATATTTTTTTGGAATTGGCATGCCCCGCCTAAATAACTTCGATCTCTAGTCAATTAAATTATCAATGTAGATCTACACAAAAACACAAAACCAAGTGCTTGGAAATGCACTTACCAAAAAATGTCTTGTTGAATTAACTCTTAAGTGGAGGTATATGCTTTCTTCAAATACGCATACCCTTATTATATAAATGATCCTCTATTTTTTTCCTTTCTTTGGTTATCAAATTGGTATATATCAATTGGATGTATAGTATTGCCCCTATTTTTTCAAAAAACAATTAATGCACTAACTACCAAGTGAGAATCATATTCTTATTAAAAATACAATTAATTGGTTTTCCTGTGGTGTAAGTTTCTTAAACATTACTTTATTTTTACATTGATTACTTATTTGAAAATGAATTAAAGACTGTTGATTTTGTAAATGGCTCAATATCTTCAATCAAACTTGATTTTTCAATACAAGTAAGCACTAAGTTGAACATGAATGAAACAATAAGAGATGATTAAAAGTAAAATGGAATACTAAATTATAATTTTATATATGTACATATTAAAATTAAGCCAAATGTGCATATTTATCAAGATTATCATATGCCATAAAAACATACGAAAAAATCATTAACATACAACATGAATTACATAAGCATACAAAATGAGCCATATTTCTCTCTCACACTACAAATAGCTCTGCATATATAGCTACACAACTGTATATTCTACTATATCTATAACTATTTGTTTGGATTTTCATAATCACTAAATAAATTTCAACTCTATGACCTAGATGCAGAGTGAGTGGTGTGATAAGACCAAAATAGGTCTCATCTAATAACATCCTTTTCAATTCCATGATTGGTATTAAATTGGACATAGATGTGGTTTTGAGAACTAATATCTTATTTAAAGTAAAATGGAGTATATATTTGTTCTATTTATTATAAATCTATTATAATAGAATTGTTTATATTTCTTTATAAAAATGGATATTATATGTTGCAAATAAAGTTATTTTAGCCATTCAAAAATAAAGATGAAGTTTTGAAAAAAATATCCAACATAAAAATCAAATTTAAAGCAATATGAGACACTTCAAGCTCATCTTTGGACTATTCCAACTATAGACACAAAATCTATGCATTTGGACCGTACATTTCTAGGTCCTTAAAGCATGCTAGCATTTACATGATTTCTAATCAAGAGAACTAGTAATTGACAACTCCCTTTATCCTTTTGATTTGTCTTCTACACTTTTATTGGCTTTATACATCTTGCACTCTTGCCGACATTTAACTGTTTTATCTTTCTATATCCTCATACACTAGCTCCTAATTGGGACACCAATGCTAGGTGCTCCTATCCTCTTGGGTGCTCATGTCCTTCTTTACCTTTTTCTTATCCTTTTGGACTCCTTTCAGTTTTAAATTACAAAATTCAAACAAGGGAATCGTATAAATACATAGTTATGTTTTCAAAATAAAGGACCAAACACAAAAACTTACATACTATCACCTAAGTTTGCATCCAAAGGAATAATATCATTGTGTAACTTGCACAAGGGCATCCTAGGGCATCATTACACACACTCTCACAAAGAACTACATGGAGTTTGAGATGTAGTGCAGCGCTCGGTCATAAGTTCACTCTTCGGGTGACCATCGGGGTCAATCTGACTCCCCATTCTACATTTTCCTTTTTAAGTTTGATGTGGTTTGTGGGTATGTGTAGGTAAACTCTTTTCTTGTAGGTTACAAGCACATTGGTAGATTAGATAGTGAATCGAAGAGACAACTAGAAAAGGACATTGAACATCATCGGCACTAAAAGAACTAGATCTGCATCATTTACACAGACACTAGCACCCAAATCATGATACTAGCTCCAGGCTCTTCCGTCCTATGCAATTTTAGAGTCCAAAACCTCCAACGATCACTAACAACAATCTCCTTAGTTTGTTTCAGATATTTTCTTTCCAAGATTGCTTCTCCCGACCACTCGTAGAAATCAGCTAAGTCACTATATCTCCTCATTTTTCTTAGGGTTTCACATTTGTATATGCTTGTTTTCTTGTGTATTATTGCATATAATAATTTGTACATCATTCATTGTGGTAGTTACTCTAAAATTATATTTGATTCCATTTATATTAAATCATTTGGTGAACTCAATCGCCCAAACCCTACCTTCCCTCAAGGTATTCTTTTTATTCCTATCACCCGTAGTGTTTGTTTTGGTTCCTTTGAGTACATTGATCTTCCTCTATTTGTCCACATGTTCTCTAATCAATGGCAGAATCTTCTAATCCTTTGTTTAACTCAAACAATGTTCCTCTTGAAAACATTGAAACTTCTGACAATGAAATCATATGTTGAAGATACTAATGTTCATCAAAACGATTAGACAAGCTCTCATTTTCATTTCATTTTACACAACCACCTTGCACATAGTTCTCATGTCTTAAATGCTCTACTCAATGCCAAACATACTAAAGATGATACCTCTCACCCTCTTTTGAGTTATTCCTTGGTTGTCATGGGCTCCAAAAAACCCCTTAACATCTATACTTTTATTGTTATAACCACTGCTCCCCTCATTAATCCCAATACCTCTAATTCACAACATGTTTCCTCTTGAGGAACCCATGACCTAGCTTATTTATGCCAAGATCTACAACTTCAAATATGTCAACTACAACAAGTTACTTCATATTCCTCTCCATCTCTTAATTCCTCATTTATCCTGCATATCCCTTTTGCACCCAACATATCTTCTCATCCACTTCCTCCTAACTTCATTGCACCTAAGATTCCTACCTTGATGTCCATGGAAACCCTCGGGAGTATCTTTTATTTTTCCATGTGGCATGTCTTGATTATGTCGATGATTTTACATTACTAGCTAAAATATTTCATAGAATCTTTCAAGATTACGCTATGTGTTAGTTCTATGATCTACCTATTCATTCGGTAACCTCTTTTACATACTTAGTCGATGCTTTCCTTGCACATTTTTCTATCAATATTGGCACCAAAATATCTTATTCACAACTTGATTAACTTAAATAAAGATCTAATGAGCATCTAGCAGACTATGTTTTACATTATAAAAACAACCTTACTGAGATGACTAATGTACTAGCCAAATCTGAATTGCAATACCTCTTTATTCAAAGTCTCCTACATCCAATTCAAGAGAGCATTATCTTTGAGACCTCTCCCTCCTTTGATCAACTATGTCATACACTTAAATTACACAAAGGAAAACTCTTATCTATGGGAAAATTGAAATACTATGATGCTTCTTCATCTTCAAATCGGTTTTAAGAAAAGTCTACTTTCAAACCATCTCCTAAGCCACCTAATGCTAAGACCACTATCAACATTGTTTATACACCTAAAAGATTAAATTGTAACCCATGCGGCATAAATGTAAGTAATCATAAGTAAATGTAGCATAATTATCATGATTGGCTCCTGTTGCCGTGACTTATTGAAGGTAGTCTTATCACTCTTCCACTACCGCTCAATCTTGATCCTTCTTGCCCCCATGGCCACCTGTTGTGATGAAAATGCACGTTGTGGCTACCACCAATGCATTGGGCATCACACTGGTTATTTCTTTAATCTTAAGCATATAATTCAAGATCTTATTGATAACAATGTGATAGAGCTCCTTGAGCCATCTACTGCCAAACCGGTCAATGATAATAAAAAGCTAAAAATATTTAATGACCATCTACCAAATTATCATAAGCAAGATACCAATTCCTTTGCAAATCATACATATCGTGTTATGCCTCCTCCTTCATCGGGGTCTCTTGACTTTCTTGTTGCTTATGTTAATATTTTGGAACTACTTATTATCACATTCTCGGATCATGATTATCATGCTATATTTACTTCTAATTACTTACATATCAATGCCTCTATTGGTTCTTATACCATCAACAATACTATGATCGATCCATCGATTGTTAAAAATGTATACTTTGTAGCACTCCTCTTACCTATCAAATGTCCAATGTCTATTATCACATTTTTGGTTCCTAATTCTTATGGTCATGTCAAACTTCCCATTATAGTTGGGCCCCTCACCATGTTTGTACCATTTGTTTTTACATCTTTAATCACATGGTAGTAGCATGCTCTTAGGTCTCCCTTGGCTCCACATTTCCCAATTCATCCCTTTTATGCATCACTTATGTCTCAAGTTCATCCATTACACCATTACCTTGCCCCACTCTTGTTGATATTTATGCATCAGTCATGGCATCTAGGTCTCCTACACTTCTCAAGTCTAAAGATACTTCTACACCTAGCTCTCCTATTCACACCCGACTTACATCGCCACTTTTTCATCCTTGTCGGTCCATTATCCCTCCTCGTTGGCCTAAGTTCCCTATTCGAGAATCCATTCCCATAAGTAATCTCCACCTTTACGCCTCATCGGCCCATTAGTCCACCTCATCAGCCTAAGTCCCCCACTTGGGAAGCCCCTTCCTATAGGTATTCTCCACCTCCTTCACCACATCGGTCTCCTTCACGTGCACATAGTTACTCTCCCACACCACCACCCTTAGATCATGGTCACATGCCTTTGTCTCCTCGGATATCAGGTGGGGGGCCCTTGCCCTTCACTATATTATTAGATATATTTCTATCCGTCACATACTTGATGGCATCACACTTTCTCCCCCTCCATTACTATCAATTGTCTCTAGTGTCTACTATTACATTTCACGCTCTACACTTTATGTTTAACCTTTATACCCATACGTACTTTGCTTTACTACACACATTGTACCATCATTACCCAATGATGCACTTTACTTCTACAATTCACGGTTGATTGTTAAGGCCTCCTTCATCATTGAACCTCACATCACATATTTTTCACACTTAGTGCTTCTGATATATCTTTCTAGCATTTATTCTCCCACGCTATACTCATTTCCCAATGACACACTCTTGTTATATGGTTAGCTCTTGACTATTGAGGAGAAACTATAAATGAACCTCATCTCATACACATCCACTAGGGGGAAATGTTTCTCGTATCATCATCACACCTTGAATATCCCACCATTACACTCATACAACATTTGCATATCTTGGTTGCATTTATTCTTGCTAGCTTATTCTACTTACATATTAAATGTTCTTTACTATCTTTAGCAGAATGCTTCGTATGTCATTATCTTTAACATATATACATGAATGTTCACAGTCTGTGAAAGTGAATGCGAGATATCTTCTGACTCTTTACACAATGCATGATGCTCGACACTTAATCCCTTTCCGGTCTCATTGAGGCTCTGGGAATCTACTTTGAATACTCTCACACAATACAAGTTCTATTGTTTACCATTTACTAATTCTTCTTACTAACACTTACTTTTCTCTAATATATGCATGCTTTGGCATACTATTTATCTTTCTAACATGCTAACGGGTGCTTCATGTGTAGCATTTACCTTGTAGAATTATATATAACCATGGATATCAAACATATTTTTTTCTATTGTATATTATTGTTTACGGGCTATGTCGTGTGTCTTGTGCACTCATTGTATACCTTTGGTTGCTTCGGCCCTAGTCATCTTATGACATTGTGAGATATGTCCCATGTATGAAACCTACATCTCAGGGTATATCTTTTTTTCACACTTGCTTATTATATTGTCTTATTTTTCATGCTAGTTACTTTTACTACTAACACTTGTTACTATCCTATATTGTTTTCATCTGTCTTGGTTTCTACCATGTACATCCCCTACCCCCTATAGGTATATCCACTTTTGATATGCATATTAGATCAGGGTCCTCTCCTTTGGACCACATTCTCCTACAATCATCCCATGCACCCAAAATGAGGGGGTATTTATTGGGTGAATATATCACTCTACAACGACACAAAGCTACAGTACAAATCAACACAATACAAAGTCAACACAGGAATACAATCACAAAACAGTCCACATTAAAACATGGACCTCACACACAAATAGGACACTAGCACCTATTAGTATATAGTAACACCTAGCACTTGTGTCCCCCCTAGGAGCCAATGTCCTGGGGAAGAAACAATCAATTTCATAGTTCAACATGATCTCCAACAACTTTTAGAATAATTCTACTGTATCAGGAACTTGCCTCCATTTATAGAATTCAGTCTATCAATATATTTTAGTTACAATTGGGACTACTTTGGACTAATCAAAATAATAGAAATGAATCAATATGTACCATCTGTAATCGTGCTTATTCGGGAAGTGTCACGGAAGGAGAGAAAAACTAGACCTCTCTCCCTAACACTCTTTTCTTAGCGTGAGATCTCCCCAAAAACTCACACTTAGCGTGAGATCGCCCAAAAAAACTCGCTCTTGGCATGAGATCGTACAAAAAACTCACTATTGGCATGATATCACCAAAAAAATCACCATCAGCAACAATTCAAGCAACATCTCCAAGTAAATCAGGACAAATTTCTATCTCATACTCTCTGACATACTAAGTGCACACTTTCCTTTTACATACTTTCACACTTTTACTTATTTATACACATGTTACTTTGATTTATCATATATGAAACTTTGACTACTTTTTCACTCTTCTTTTGTAGGTCCTTCCTTAATGCATAACAAGGATCAGCTCACATCAACTAACACATCATAATACTACACATATGCTTCACCCCTAGAGTCTACTGTCCCTTTCCTAGTCTCCACATTTCATATCACAATCACTTCATGCTTCACTTGTCCACTCGGCACGCTATCAGAAACACTCTTCTCTATAGGATCATTTTGTATGCATATTCTATACACTTTATGCTATCGAGTATTCACTCAACAACATAAAGTGGGGGAAAAATGTAGACAAAAATTAATACACTTGGGTACATTTCTAGGTCCTAAAAGCATGTTAGCATTTACATGATTCCTAAGCAAGAAAACTAGTAATTGACAACTCCTTTTAGCCTTTTTCTTTGTCTTCTACATTTTTATTTGTTTTATACATCTTTCACTCTTGCAGGCATTTGAATTTTTTATCTTTCGGTGGCCTTGGAAACTAGCACCCAATTGGGACACCAACATGAGGTGCTCCTATCCTCCTGGGTACTCTTGTCCTTTTTACCTTTTTCTTATCCTTTTGAACCCCTTTCACTTCTTAATTACTTTTTACTACTTTGGGTCGGCCTTTCAGTTTTAAATTATGAAATTCAAACAAGGGAATCATATAAATACACAATTATATTTTCAAAATAAAGGACCAAACAGAAAGCATTACATATTGTCACCTAAGATTGCATCCAAAGGCACAAAGGAACTTCAAAGCATCCATCTACCACACTCATTCAAGGGAAAAGATATGCATTCTACGCATACACACCATATGAGGGGAAGTTTATTCTATTCCATCCCACATATTCTTTACATATGCTACATTCTAGATCTAGCTTTGCTTTATCACCAGTGTAACTTACACAAGTGCATTTTAGGGCATCATTACACACACCCTAAAAATAACTACATGGAGTCTGGGATGTAGTGCACCACTCGGTCGTAAGTTATCTATTTGGGTGACCGTTGGGGTCGATCGATTCCCCATTTTGTATTTTCCTTTTTAGGTTTGATGTAGTGTATGGGTATGTGCGGGTGAATAGTTTTCTTGCAAGTTACGGGTACATTTACATATCGGATAGTGAATCGAAGCTATAGACAGAAAAGGAAAATGAACATCATTCCACCCTAAAATAACTAGATCCATAGCATCTACCTATACACTAGTGCAAGATCGAGACACTACCACTAGAAGTTTCTTTCCTCTCCCAGGGTGCTTCTGTCTTGTGTAGTTTCATAGAGAACCTCAATGAGAACTAATGACACTCTCCTTGGTCTTATTCAGATATTCACCTACCTAGATCACTTCTAGATTTCTCAGGAAATAGCTAAGTCACTCTATCTCCTACTCTTGCTTATGGTTTCACATTTTTATATACTTATTTTCTTGTGTCTTCTTGTATATTGGCATTTGTACATCATTTATTACGAGTATTTATTACGAAATTAGATTTAATTCCATTTATATTAAATCACCAACTCCAAAGATTTCATATCATGATATCTCTATATTGTTTTCAATTTTAAATGGTTAAACAAATTCAACCCCAGGACTAATTAAGGCTAGAAAAATGTATGAGACGTGAGCTTTGGAAAAGAAGAAAAAAATAGTTTTAATAAAACTATTATGCTCATTTATCATCAAAAATTAAAAATGTTCTAAAAGATTAGAATGATTTGCATGAAACCTATATGGAAGTTTAAAGAGATTCATAACAAATAAAATGTAGTTTTGATTTTTAAGTGGCATACATGAAATCATGCCCTTGAAGAGAGATATAAGGTGGAAAAGAAAATTAAAAATCACCCAACCTTTTATCCTAAAAGGTTGGGATGAGTTGATGAAAATTTTGAATAGTTCAAAGACCCATGATATTTTCTCTTATAAAGATGGAGATGAGTTATTTGTAATGAGAGAATGAATGAGGTTGTTCATTTATCTTACTAGTTACATTTTATTAGGATTCTTCAATGAGATGTTCTCTCATGTTTCTCTCGTAGGTGGTTGGGATGTGCAACAATATTAATGTTTGATTAGGAGTCTCTAATAAAGTCTCTTACATGATTTGATCTTCTATGAATGGGATGAGTGGTAGTGATTAAATAAGAGTTTGTGAATGCAGCACCTTTCCATGTTTGTCTCTTGAAAAGTGGGATATCTAGTTGAGTTTCATTTATATTTTAGTTGAGAATAAGTCTCTTTCTAAGAATAATAAAGTATTTTTGTATTCTTGGAAGTATTTACTAGGTAAACCATGAGTGATTTCCTATAAATATAACACTCAATGGTTGAAGTAAAAGGTTGGAAAAGAGGTTGGTTGTAAATTGTTGTGATTTTAGAGAAACAATACAAGCTCAAGTTTCCAAACAATTGTTAAATCTCTTTTGTGACTTAACTTTGTCCACTTCTAATTGAGGGCTTGGCCACTCGTAAGAAAGAGGAAACCATTTGGTATTTATGTTTTTCTATTTTAGTTTATGTTTTCATTATGTTCATTTTTATTCTATGTTTTCTTTCAATGTTTGTTTATTTTAATGTGTGTGTTTAAATATTAACCTACGACAATAATTGGATCTATAAAATAACATGGTCTTAAATTTCCTTTTGTAATATCAACAAGAGTTATTTCAGCACATAGATTGAATTAAATTTATATTTATTTTGTAGACACTAAAATTTGATATCACTACCCTCCACCCCTGCATTCACTCTCTTTTCCTCATGATCACCCATTCAAATTTTATCTTCCCTCCTAAATTCAATTTATCCCATTAATCACCATTTTCCCACCTTTTATCTTATATTATCCACCCTATTATTTCATACCATTTGTGCTTAATTAGCTCTAATCCTCATCTCATTATTTTATTCTCCCTAAATCATTCCTAATCACCCTTAATCATCCCTAATCCTCATTTAATTTGTTTTATCCTCCCTAAATCCTCAATTTTACTCTTTCTAGGCCTTCATTTAATATTTTTACCCATCTATGGCCTTTATTTACTCATTTAGACCATCCACTTGCCCATTTATCTTACATATATGCAACACTAGCTCGTCTCTATCCATCTCAACCCTAATCTCGCTTCCCATCGGCTCCTTGCCCCGAGCTCGTCATATTCCCACCATCCAAATTAGCGGTTCCCCATAGTTGGTGGTAACCCATCCAAGTTGTCGTTGACCCTATAAAATTACTCTCACCCCTCCTTGTTAAAGGATGTAATTTTGGAGACTTTCGCTTTCTTATGATCTTTCCTTCATTCTTGAGTGCCTTGCACATTTGTCATATGTTGGCCATTTTAGGTTAGTGTTTTCATTGATGTCAACCCCCATTGATGGAAAAGGGTGTCACGATGCTTTATATGTCCCCATATGATGTTATTCGGTGTATCAGCGTGTTGTTCATATGGTTTGGTGAAGTACTAATGTTGTCCTGGTGCTTGGTTTGCTAGGAAGAATCATGTTTTGAGTCATCATGAGTTTGTTGGAGTGTGTAAATATGGCATTCATAATTCCATGAGGTGTGATAAATGTGTGTATGAGTCTACATAAGGTTATTTTGGTCAGGTCATGTGGTTCTGATGTTGAGTTAGGTCATTCAGGCTTTTTCTAGCCCTAGAACATCTAGAATGAAGTAGATATGTGAGATTTGGTCCATATATTTCCTTTTAGAGAATGGTATCAACATGGGTTCAGTGTACCTGATGTGTATGGTGATTTTTAGGTCATAATTCATAAGTTAGATGCATATTTGAGGTCCTTGGAAAGATACAGGTGAGAAAAATGTAGTTTATCACAAGTAAGTCACTATGGATGGAGAGTCTAAAAGCTATATAAGATAGATGATTAGAATGGAAAGTTAGATAAGGTTTTCATTATGCTTCATGCCAAATTTTAGGTGATTCTGAAAAATATTTTTGAAATTATGCAAGTTTTGGTGAAACCGGGTAAGTTATAGTGTGTGTTTTTAGCAAAAGTTGACCTTCTGATGCTCGTTGTGAATTGTATGCTTTACATGGGGACCTAATATCTTAGTGGTATCTTATATGGTCATTTATTAAGCTTTAAAAAAATAATGAAGTGTTTTTATCATCATATTTTTATGAACGATTGTTAAGAAGCTAAGTTGGTTTGAAACCCTAGCTAGGAGCAATTTGTAGAAAAGTCCATGTAATAGCTTAGTTTTGATTGGTTCATCAAAATTTATGATTGGATGTTGTATAGGACTCTTCCAAATTTGTAGAAATGTATGATAGAGTATGTCTTCATATGTGGGCCCCACCTAAAAATGTCGGTTTCTAAAGAGTTTTAGATTGAGGAGAAATTTACTAAATGAGGTATGAACTAAAGTGTTGTTGTAGAATTTTTGTGATTTTTTCTTGACGTACATGGAGGTTTCAGGATATTTTCATGCAGGTTTATGGTGTTTTGAGGTCAAACAGGTTGGTGGTCAAAGTGCGTTTTGGGTCTTGAATAGCAAGGTCCAGGTAAAATGAGCATAACTTAAGCTACAAGTGGAGTTTTGAGATGATTCAAGTTGTGTTGGAAATTAGATTAAGATATATTTACATTTATATATGTATTTCCTCTAATAAATTCATTTGAAATGGTTTCTCTGTCATTCTTTGAGCATAAATATTTTTGGTAATTAAAGATAGGATGTGTTTCAGTTAAATTGCGGTGATATTAAAAGCATGCGATGGATTGAGTGATGCTTCCTATCACCTGAAAATTGAAAAAGGATGAATTTTTCATCTAATTAATCCATTTTGAGGTCTTGAGTGCATGTATAAGCAATTTTATGAGCTAACATTTGGAAACAAATTTTTTGGAAGGTTAATTTGGTGAAGGAAAATGTTGTTGTGGTTTGAAGTGAAGGATGTTTCATGACTTATAACTTTCTTATAAGTGTTATAAAGGTTATTAAATTTCTTTTGAGTGGTCACATGGCATGTTTTGGTTGAGTATAAGTTATTTGGTGATCATATGAAGTTTCCAAGGTGCTGAAGGGTGCTAGGAAACAACTATTTTGAGATTTGTAAAGGGAATTGGGCCTAGTAAATGAAATAATTTGATTGGTTGAGATAAATTGTGACCATGTATGAATGTTTAACTATATTTAAATGATTCATAAATGGTTGTGTCATGAACATGTATTTATTTGATGTAAGGTCATTTTTAAGAATGTGCCCATGGGGTTTTGAGCCATTTTTGGCACATGTATTGAGGGTTTTAGCTAGGCCAACATAAGCTGGGTCATATGTAGCTATTAGAATTAAAAATAATAATTATAGATATGTATGGGTTTAAATTATCATGGGGGACCGACATCCTTTCGGTAAAGATGATGATTTGCATATAAAAGTGAAGTTTTAGCTCATTTTGAGAGCTAGTCTTGCTGGGGAGTAAAGCGACCTAGAGAAGATTGAATTTCAGGTATGAGGGAAGAATTTTAGAGCTGATCAGATACATAACATGTTGAGGAATTATTGAGAGCATGTATCAAGATATTATAAGAAAAACAAGGTGAAAGGAAGGAAGAAGATAGAGCGTGATTAAAGACCTAGGGTTTGTGAGGTGAAATTATGATATCCATCAGTTATGGTAGAAAAAATATCATAGATAAATCATCTTAAAGTGGCTGATTTGGTCATCCTATAGGGTTTTATCTTCCTTGTGCAGTTGGTGCTTCACTAAATAAGGGGTTGGTTCTCCTTGTAGGGTTGGTGTTCTACTAAACTAGGGGTTAGTGCTCCTTATGGGGTTAGTGCATCACTAGATCGGGGTTTGGTTCTCCTGTGAAGTTTTTCTTTACTAAAGTTCTTTTTTGTATGTAATATCAACAAAATTTAAGTGGGTTTTCTTCCCCTTGAGGGTTTCCCACATATATTTGGTTTTCTTTTGTATTCTCTTGCTCTTGATCTTGTGAATGGTTGTTAATATGCTTAAGTAAACACACATATGGTTTATGGTTGAATGAATGCTAATGAATAATGGATGGAAAATCAAATGAAATTTTTGTAGGAAGGATTCGCCCCCCTTCTCATTCCATTGTGATTCCAACAATTAGTATCGAGAGAATGTCCTTGAGAAGAAATGTTAGCATCTTGGAAGAGATCCTAGAAGAACAATGTGGAAAATAAAATCAAGAAAGAGAATCTAGAATTGAAATCCATGTCTAGGAAGAATGGAAAAACCATAAAATTTCTCAAGATTCGGTTAGAGAAGGCCATTTAAGATCTGAGCACGAAATAAGAGGAATGTGAAAGACTAAGAAACAAGCCATGTGAGGTGTGTGTGTATGTAAAATTTGACTTCAAAGAGATGTTATTTAATCTAGAAGCAGATTTAGCATTCCACGGGATGGAGAAAATCATATTGAAGACTGAAATCAAGGATTTGACAAGTGTTCTTAAGGTCAAGGAAGAAGAATGTGACAAGCTCAAAGAGGATATTCAAACCCTAAAGATCAAAGAAGTTGAAAAGCCTACTCTTGCATATCCAACAATGGTCCTAGTTCCAAAGCAAGTGAAGATGATGGTGTTCATGGAAAGAAGGTCTATTCAAGGCCTAATCCTATTAGATAGCCAAATGCAATGAGGTATGCAAAGTTTCATGGTTATTTTTATGCTTGCAATGGTTATGGTCATAGAGAAATGGATTGTAGGAATTTTTTCAATTGTGAGTACCCTTGGAGCAATGAAAAATGACACAAAAGTGATCATTCAAGTGGTAAACATGAGGTTACTTGCTACAAGTTTCATCTAAAGGGTCATGTTGCAAATTTTTGTTAAGTGAAAGAAGTATGGATGCCAAAATCTGTCATAGAAGGATATGTTTTAGTCAAAGTCAATGATCAAAAGGTAGCCAAGAATAACTCAATCCAAAATATGGATGACAAGAGGCCTATCCATGCAAGAGAGATCAAGAATATTGATTCAAGAGTTGAAGTGAAAAACTCATCTGTGTTTGACAAGCTAAGGAGTTTAGGAGTATGGGATACCTCCAAGGTTATAAGGTATGGAAAATGATTCCTCTCATATATTCCTTGAGTCTTTATTCTGATAGGTGTCTGAGTTTATCAATAGGTGCATGTGTCAAGTCCTTTTAGGTGTGTGTTTCATTATCTTGATCATCATAAGTTCAAACGTGTTAAGAAGCTTGTATTATCTTCAAGGATTTCTCGTTATCTTTACAGTCATATGGTGAATCTTTGTGTAATGTCTAACTTCATTGTCATGGAGTTATGCATGAGTCTATAAGGTCCTTATTTGTCTGCGAGATGTATATACTTGTGTTTACAAGTCTTCATGAAATCAATATTATGGGTGATCAAGAGTCTTGTATTTGTATAGAGTTGTGAATATGTCACGTAAAGCTGTTATTGGCAATCAAGATTCTTTGTGTGTTCATTCTCCTAAGTAGTATGTTTTGGTCTAAGTCATTGAAGAAGCATCTAGAGTCTGTAAATATATTCGAAGTCATAAATTGGTAAGCTACAAGTGTCTACATCATGAAAAGTATTTCAAGGTCTATTTTTTTGTATCTTGTCTTAATGTCATCATGTGTCATTATAAGACTTCGATCTGTGAAAGGAATGTCAAGAAATGATCCCACCTTGTATGAAGTTATGATTGAAAGTGTGAGTGCTCAAAAAAGTTCTACAATATTTTGCAATTATGTTGAGGTAGAGTTTAAAGGTCTGAATTGTTTTTGTCAAAAGGTTGTAAGTTGATGTGGATCATTGAATAGTGAGTCTTATGGTCTATCAAGCTCTAGTATCAAATACGGTACTAGTGAGTCATATTTGGGAATCATAATCTTTATGTTGGCTCTTAAAGGTGCGGTCTCAAGTAAAATATGTGAGTGATGCTAGTATGTGTTAAGAGCATCAGTCTTGATGTCTAAAATGTATTAAGTAATTGGTCCGAGTCTTCATGTATTATAGAAGTGGTCTATGGTCAAGTAATGTCAAGATTAAGTTCTCTAGGTCTATGTGCTCAAGTTGTTGTGTCTAGTCATGTTGGAACATAATGGTTAAGTGGGCTAGCCACCCCTTAATTAAATATGGGTCCAACATTATACTATAGGTTAAATATTTAATAATAAGAAATAGTTACATTTCTATTATTAAATATTTTAAACCTTAGTATATTTGTTAACCAACATGGTTGAAAAGGTGATTCGAGAGGCATACCTAATCACCTCATATAAAAAGTACTTTGGGTCATCATTTGATATATTTGAAAAATATATATATATCAAAGGTTTTCATCCTTATGATTAGGGTTTTTAAGGAGGAGGTGATTTACTGGAAAAATTTTCAACAATAAAAGTTACTTTTCACTGATGGTTTTTACCTTCGGGTTTTCCACTTTATAGATCTGTTTCATTTTTTATTTACTTTCTATAAGTATTTATTTATTTTTATGCACTATAGTGTGATGTTTATTGATTTAAGATTACATAGTTGATTAATGTTGTATAATTTAATTTATTAAATTATGTAGTCAATAAAATCCTCAAATTCTAACCTGGTAACAAAACAAGGTAAACTAAATACATTAGATCAAATTTTGTTGTATTTAATTTATTTAATTTTGTATGGGTTTTTTCAACCAACCCGAAAGGGTATTTAAAAATCATCGAGCCCCTTCTCCCAAAATTCTTTGCAATCTAAATTTTTTAATGTTTTGTGAGAAATTATTGTGAGTGTGCACAAGTGAAAGGGGTTTATATGTGTGAAAAATCACATACAGGTAAGGGTAAATTAATATATGAAATATTTCTATTTCTCTATAGTTTTAAATGTGTGCAAGGTAAATGTTTTCAAAGGTAAAATTCAAGAGTAAATGAAGGGAGGAGACAAGTTTCATGAAAATAGGGATTTCAAATTATTTCATTGGCTGGGTGAAATTACTTGTCCCCTCTGTAAATCTCTAGGTTAATTTGTACTCTCATGTGATTTGAAATCTCCTTGCACCTGGTAAAAATTCTCTTACTATTTTTACCTTATTTTTTTTTCAAAATAATATGTCTGTGTCCTTTGGACCCCCTCTAATAGGGCTTGATTTAAAAAATATAAGTTTATAGTTTTTATAACTATATTCTTTAAATAAAAATTTACTATAGAATAAAGATCATTATAGTTTATATTATATAAACTATTCTAAAAAAAATTATATAATTGTTTATATCTTATTATAATTTATAAATAGAATATGTCTAAAACTGTACAGAAGAAGAAATTCTAAAATTTCATATTCTAGAAATACACAAGTAATTTTCATTGTGTTAAAATTGACGATCAAATGACCATCATGGCAGACCAAAAATAAGGCAGAATGACGGTCATTTAAACGTCAAATTTAAGTTGGTCATATCTAGGAAATTTTTAGTGTGTTAAAATTAACGGTCAAATAACCGTCAAGAGACCAAAAATAAGGCAGAATGATGGTCATTTAGACGTCAAATTTAAGTTGGCCATATCTTTATCTTCATTAACTTTTCAAAAAAAATTAAGTTGTGCATTCTTAGAGGTTTCATCTTCACTTCTATATGGTCGAAAAAAATTATGATAGGTCTGGGGTATAATGCTAGAGCCCTTTATAATGCGGGTTATTATTTGATTATGGAAAGTTAATTAGTATACATTTTAATGATAGAATTAGTTATGGTCAAATAGTTTCTTTAGATCTATAAATTTAGATCTGGTTCTATTAATATTTTTATGATCGATTTTTAAAAATAGTTATTTCTTTTTTTTAAAATATATAATACTTTATTTTTTAATGAAATAATACAAGTTTTTAATCATAAAATATGGGTATTGTCATTTTTTTATTAATATGTTTATAACTCAGTGGCACATTATATCATAATGGGGTATGTGTTTCAAGAAATTTGAAAGACAATGGCATCCAATTTCTTTTGCCTCGATAAATCCTAGATCCTAAATGGAGAAAATTACAATATTTGGAAGATTAGGGTCAAATCGAAACTTATGGCGAGGAAACTCTAGATGATTATTTCAGGAACTAAGCTTGCGCCCACCGGTCGTCAAGCGAATGCGGAAAATATGAATGCATTCTCACAACGTATGCAGGAGGCCCTTTCCATGATCCTGCGCAATGTGAACGATGAATATCTTCTACACATTGGTAATATCGAACATCCTAAAGAGGTATGGATACAATTAGAATCCATGCATGAAGGTACGCACTTATTTAAGATTATTAAACTTGTTTTAGAATTACTTACAACTCCTATGAAAGGAGATGAAAAATTAGTTAATTTCTTATCAAAATTAAAAATATCAAAGCACAATTAGATGGATGCAATTGTGACTTAATTGGTGAAAAATTAATCTACTTTATTGTTCAGTTGAATATACATGAAATATTTAGGAATTTTATTTCTATCTTAAACTCTAAATATCAGAATGAGGATGAATTACTAGACTTAAATACTTTGAGTTCTCTTCTGATACAAGAAGAGCAAGTGATGATGAAATTCGACTCTAAGGAGAATGCCTCTCAGGCACTTCTTGCTCAAAATTCGAAATTCAAGCCTCTCAATCGCTTCCCGATCAGAGGTTTAGATCTAAATCTTCATTTCTTTGATAAGAAAAGTGTTACTTTTGAACATTTGTGTGTAAGCTTTAATGGTAAATGTCACAAATGTGGCAAATTTGGGCATAAAAGGAAGAGTGTAAATCTAATAAACCTATCCATAAAAATCAAAAACAGATTGTCTCATCTAAATATAATTTAAGGAAAAAGGATAGTTCTAATGATGCTCCTAAAACTATTGCATTATATGTTGTTTTATACTCTTCCTCTAATTATGAATGGATTCTAGATTTAGGTGCTTCAAATCATATGACTGGTATTTCCAATTCTTTATTTGATGTTACAAAAATCAATGAACATGTGTATCTTAGTGATAACTCATCTTTAGAAGCAATAGATAAAAGAAAAGTAAAATTTGCAATGGTATTTTGAATAATGTTTTATTTGCTCCTAAGCTTAAAAAGAATCTTTTTCATATTCACAACTAACTTGTGATGGTTTGTCTATTAAAATTTTGAAGGATACTTGGTATATCAAGGATAGTAATGATGATATAATTGTTGAAGGGATTCAAAGAAATGGTTTGTATGTTTTTGGTGATTTTTCTTTTGAATCTTGTTTTGTATCTCAAAGTTTGAATAATTCAAAACTATGGTATGAAATGTTAGGACATGTGAATTATCGAAGCTTGTATGAAATGTCTAGAAATAATCTAGTGAAAGGTTTTCATGTGTTGTCTTCATCTCACGATGTTTGTGAAGGGTGTTTACGCTCAAAACAAAGTGCTAAACCCTTTCACTTACATCCTGAGGAGAGTTCTTCTTCACCACTAGAACTTGTTCATAGTGATGTTAGAGGACCTCTTGAAGTAGCTTTGTTAAATGGTTCTTTATATGCTATGACTTTTATTGATGATTTCACCAGGATGATTTGGACATATTTTCTTAAAAATAAATATGATGTATTTGGAAAATTTAAGGAATTTAAAGCATCTGTTGAAAATTCATCAAAATATAAAATTAAGAAACTTAGAAAAGATAGTGGGGGTGAATATGTTAGCAAGGCATTTGAAAAACTCTATATTGATTGTGGTATTAAGAGATAATTAACTTCTCCCCATTCTCCTAGTCTAATGGTGTTGCAGAATGAAAAAATAGGACTATTTTAGATATGGCTCACACTATGCTTCATTATGTTGGTCTTCCCAAACTTATATGGGTAGAAGCAATGAACACGGCAGTCTATATCCTAAATAGGGTCCCTACCAAAGCTATTCACCTTTCAACCCCCTTATATAAGTGGTCAAATCAACAACATGATATATCACATTGAAAATTCTTTGGTAGTCATGTCTCTTTATATATCCCTAAAAATAAAAGAAAGAAACTTGATATGACTTCTTTTCCTTGTATTTTCATTGGATATGGTATTAACACTGTAGGTTTAAAGATTTATGACCCTATAAAAAGGGAAGTAACTGAAAATTGAAATGTTATTATTTTGGAAAAATCTTTGCTTTATGCATCTGCAAGCTTGATTATGAGATTCTTAATCCTGTTAATATTTCTAATGATGGTTCTGATTCTACTAATGAAAATATGGTACATGATCATGATGATTTTTCTTGTGTTGATGTTATGGATGTGTCTGAATCTCCTGTCTCCCTAGCTAAGAAACCAAAATGGGCTCAAACTGTGTTAGAAATTTCTATTCTATTGACCTTAGGAAAATGACTAGAAGCCATCATACGTAAAATGCATTAATGACCTTGTATGAACCTGAGCTACAAATTTTTGAAGAAGCTTCTCAGGATGAGAAGTGGATCAATGCAATGTAGGCTAAATATAATGTCTTAATTCAAAATAAAACCTAGGATTTGGTTCCACCTCTAGATAAAATAAGCGTTATAGGGTCTAGATGGTTATACAAAATAAAATATAATGTTGATGGTAGTATTGAAAAATATAAGACTATAATTGTTCTTTAGGAGGTTTCACTTAGAAACACAGGATGGGATAGATTTTGTTGAGGCCTTTTTCCTTGTAGCTAAAATGAGCACCTTTGTTATGACCTTGTTTGTTATTGTTGCTCAGTTTGGGCGGGAAATCCACCAAATGGATGTGAAAATACTTTTTGAATGGTTATTTAAAAGAATAATTTTACATGTCTCAACCTAAAGGTTTTGAAGAAAATGGTAAAGAAAACTATGTTTGTAAGTTAAAAAAATATTTGTATGGTTTAAAACAAGCTCCTAGAGCTTGGTATGTGAAAATTAATGCTTTCTTTAAACAATTAGGTTTTGTTAATTTTTCTTCTGATAATGATCTATTCATTAAGTAAGAAGGTTCTCACATTATCATTGTATGTCTATATGTGGATGATCTGCTTATGACTAGTGATAGTCCTACTTTAATTCATAAGATTAAAGAAAAATTGAAACAGATACTTTGAAATGATTGATTTAGGTCTCTTACATCATTTTTTTGACATGGCTATATTTCAAGATAGGCATTCTATTGTTGTTTCTCAAAATGACGAAAAATTAATATGATTGATTGTAAGCTAATTCATAAACGTATGAAAGTTGGAATAAAACTTGATCTAAAACTTGCATGTGAAAAAAGTTGATCCTACTCTATATAGGAAATTAGTTGGTAGTTTTATTTATCTAACTATAACCAGACCAAATATTTCCTATGCAGTAGGAATTTCTTCTAGGTTTATGCAGGAACCTTATAGAGATCATTGGAATATTGCAAAAAAGAATTCTTAGATATGTTAAAGGTACAATCAATTATGGGTTGCATTATACTAAGGATGAAAATGCTAACTTATATGGATTTTGTGATTTTGATCATGTTGGTGATGTATTAGATAGAAAATCTACTTTTGGTTATATGTTTAAATTTGGTGCAGGTGTCATTACTTGGTGTAGTAAAAAGTAGCCAATTGTTTCTATCTCTTCAACTAAACTGAGTATAGAAGTGTAATGGAAGCTACAAAAGAGGCATTATGGCTAAAGAGGTTGTTCGTTGAGATAAAGATGAAGGATCAAGGTAGTATTCCTTTGTTCTGTGACAACCAGAGCACCATATATCTTGCACATAATCCAGTACAATATCATAGTATGAAGCACATTGAGATATATATACACTTCATCCATGAGAAGGTGCTAAGTGGTGAGATAGATCTCAAGTTCATGCCAACTGAAGAGCATGTTGCTGACATCTGCACAAATCCCATGAGTGCTGCAAAGTTTTGTCACTTTCGTGAAAAAATTGGATTGTTAGAGTTTCCATTGAGGGGGAGTGTGCATGGAAATGTCACCTCCTAATGGAACTTGGTATTTGTAAAATGAAAAATGAAGTGCAATAAAGACCTTCGGATAAGTGAAAAAGACCTTCAGGAAAGTGTAAAAATACCTTTGGGCATGTGTATACCTCCTCGGCTTCTTTTTTAGAAAGAATTATAGAAATCCTTAAAGGCGATCTTGATAAACTCTTTAGTGTTATTTATTTTTTGGTAAACATTCATTTTAAGCATATTGTTAAGGAGGACCTTTGTTATAAAGGCTCATATATCTTTGGTTTCAAGTAACCTTTTACGAGAACTTGTGAGAACATGTAAAATTCACAAATCATACTTAGCCATTGATTATGAGATGATCTTTGGGATTTTAAATCCTTTTGTACCAAAAGGTAACTTGAGTATGATGAAGGTGTTATAATTCCTTCAACCTATATTCTAGTCTAAAACATTTATGGTTTAAGGAATGTAAATCTTGTAGTGTACCACGAGTAGGTAATCTATTGGAATATGTTATCCCACTTAACATTAAGGGGAGTGTTGAAACATAATAGTTAAGTAGGTTGGCCAACCCTTAATTAAATATGGGTCCAACATTATACTATAGGTTAAATATTTAATAATAAGAAATATTTCTATTTCTATTATTAAATATTCAAACCTAGGGATATACTTTAGGTTAAATATTTAATAATAAGAAATAGTTAAATTTATATTATTAAATATTTTAAACCTTGGTATATGTGTCATTGACATGATTGAAAAGGTGAGTCGGGAGACATACCCGATCACCTCATATAAAAAGGACTTCAAGTCCTCATTTGATATATTCAAAAAAACAAAAAAACAAAATATATATATATATATATATATATATATATATATATATATATATATATATATATATATATATATATCGAAGAAGGTTTTCACCCTTGTGATTAAGGTTTTTAAGGAGGAGGTGATTTATTGGATGTAAAAAAATTCTCTGATAAAGGTTACTTTTCTGATGGTTTTTACCTTCGGGTTTTCCACTATAAATCTTGTGTCATTTGATATTTACTTTCTATAAGTATTTCTTTATTTTTTATGCAATATAGTGTGATGTTTATTGATTTAATATTGCATAGTTTATTAATATTGTATAATTTAATCGATTAAATCTGTAGTTAGAATTCTTCAATTATAACAGGTCATAGGTCTTGATTCATTTTCCTTCCTCATGTTGACAATATTCTAAGCTCTTTCAAGACCATATTGAGTATGTTAGTCTAGTTTGTCTCTTTTGCAAAAGTCATAAATTGTTAATCATTAGAAGATCTCCATTTCATATAAGTATGGTTGTCTTTGAATTGAGAAGTGTATTGTCATTAGGGTAAGATTCCATGTTGGTTATGAGTCATCCTCGGGTTATAGTGGGTCTATCTTATAGACTTGTTTAGGTTTGTAGGTCCATATTTTTTGTGTGTAACTCAAGTAGTATGTCTAAGTCGGTGGAAGTGCATGGTTCATCTTATCTCAATTATAAGTGGCATGGGAGTATGTTACATACTCAAATGTATGAAATGAGTTATTTTACACTTTGTGAAAATAAGGAATAAAGTTATGAAGAGTTATTGAACATGGTCAAGAAATCACATGCCTTGTATGGACTCGATAAGATTGTAAAACTAGTTGAGAAGTTGAGATACAAAGTAACAAATTAGTGTGTGGGTCCCAATGCCATGAAAAGAGAATTCTACGGGTGGATGTATATTCTTAAGGATGAAGGCTTGATTATATATGCCAAAGGCGAGGTGTTTTCTCAAGGAGGTTGTATGAAGAAGTGACGGTTACGTGTCTAAAGGAGTTCAAATGGAGATTGAGAAGGATATTTTGAATCTATGTACTTACAAGTGTCTAAGTGAGAGCATGGTATGTGTCATGCAAAATCAAAAATGATTTGTGTGTGAAAAATGTGTCTTACACTTGAAGAAGGTATAAAAGTCTCTTTATTCTTCATGAAAGTAATCAAAGGAAGTTTTAGAGTGACCAAGACTAATGAAGTGCTAAAGCTGGATTTCTCGGTTGATATACATAAGATCAAGTCTATATGGTGCAGGGTATAGCATATTTGGAAGTATGTCATCAAAAAGAATTTTTGGATGTGAAAATTAGCTCTCCCGGTCATGAAAGGTATTAGGATTACGGTGAGGGAAGCTTGTCTTACCTTGATAGGTGTTTTGTGATAAGACTATCATAGTCAAATGATATTAAAGAATCCTCTTAGTCAAATGTTATCATTCAAAGTTTAGATAAGAAGCTAGTGTGCCTTTGAAGTGTTTCTTTTTGTATCAAGGTGTCTCGAGATCTTGAAATTATAATTGAATGAGTAATGAAGGTGTTTGATTCGTTCACTATATAATTACAAGTTTACAAAGGTAGAAGTAGCGAGTGTGGGTCTTTGTGAAATAATTGTGTATAAAGCTGAAGCTACTGGACTCAGTAGTGATAGTGTCATAGTGTGTTTAGAAGCTAAATAGAGTAATTCCTTAAAATCATAGGAGGATTCATGGACTTCATGATAATTAAAGTATACTTAAATAAAGTTTGGGTTTTTTTGAAGACTCGGATTCACGTCTAAGAATGAATGTCTAGGTGGATGGTTTTAACTTTTAAAACCATAACAATTGAATATCTTAAGTGTTACTTACTCTAAGGTGGTTGAGTGTCGAGGAGTTTAGTCTCAAATACACATGTTCAATACCACTTTGCTAATCCATCAAAGATATATGAAAGTGAAAGATGTTATCTACTGACTTTCTTGGTGTATCTCTTGAAGATCTAGCAATATTAAGAAGGTAACTATGCTCGAGTAGAAGCTACAGGGGTATTGTGGCAAAGCATCAAATATGTCGAGAAGATAGATCATCATCATCGGAAGTGTGTTGAGAAATGACATGAAAAACGTATTTGAAACATAAGGTCTATGTGAAAATTTGTTTGATATCAAGGACATCTAGTAGTCTATGATGACCTCATAAGGTAATGTTGATATTGCGAGTTCTCTATGAGATATTGTACTCGGTGGGCTGAATCTATAGTGTCTACGCCACAAAGCAAGTGAATGAAGTATTGAAATGATGATCAAAGCGGGAAGCCAAAATGTGGCACTGATCGAGCTCTAAGTGGTCTAAAATAGTTGTCTACAAGAGTATGATGGGTGGATAAATGATTGCTAGTATTATGAGAAAGTTTACAGTGTCTGATTCTTGATTGATCATTGCCATTATCTCAAGTGAAAAACATAGTTGGTGAACAAAAGTCCATATGTGAAGAAATATTTGAGGTCCTATAAATAAAGAATGTCTAAAAGTTTAAAATGAGGAATGATTGTGTAATGAAGAGGTTTGTATACCTAAAGTTGAGCGAGTGTGAAAGGTATGTTACATTCTCGACATTCATAGCATCATGAAGTAACTATGTCTTGTCTAAATGAAAATATAGGGTCAAAAAACCTATGAAAGCATTTAAAAGTGGGTATATGCCTAAGAAAAGGTTTCTAAAATAGGGGAGCATGCTACAGACCTCGGCCATAATGGGAAGTTGATTATGAACCTACAAACAAGAATTGAAGGTTGGTTTCTTACTCTATTGCAAGTAGAGTTAGTCACATAGTTTTAACAAGTGTAATATCATGCAAAGGAGAATGTAATCACTAAAAATATATTATAGGATTGTAACAAAGTGACTTGAGTTGTGACAAGGTGTGTAAAAAGGTAAGGAATTGATTTTTGCATTTTCAATGAGATTAGGATTGAATAGGCCCATGTGGAGCATATGGAGATTTTTTTACGCTAAGATTGATATTTTATGGCTGATAGAAGTTTGTCAAAAAAGGCTCTAAAGTTGTTATTCAAGGACAAACATCCCTAAAGGCAATATGATGGAATTGGAGACAATTTTTGGTTCATTAAGCATGGAATTGACCTAGATTACGATGCCGAAACATGATGAATACAAAACAGAGGTGCTTATGTTTGTGAGGAGCTTTGTTGAGTCTCATTACAGTCCTTAGGATCTTTATTTTTGTTGTTGGAATCGAACGAGAGAGAATACGAGTCCGTGGGGAGCATATGTGTCAAGTAAGCCAATTTTTTCATTGTTTCCATTGTATTGAGTCATGTGTTGTCATTTTACATGTTCTAGAGTCATTGTAGCCTTTTTCATATATGGAAAAGGAGGAGAGAATCTCAAAAACATGGGAAATAGGTCATGTAGGTGTTTGTCTTATTGGTTTCCATCAACGAAAAAGGGGATATTGTTTGAAATTGTGGGTTAGTGTTCTCATTGATGTCAACCCCATTTATGGAAAAGGGTTTCATGATGTTGTATATGTCCCTATATGATGTTATTCATGTGTTAAGCATGTTGTTCATGTGGTTTGGTGAAGTATAGTGTTATCCTAGTGCTTGGTTTGCTAGAGTCATCATGAGTTTTTTGGGAGTGTGTCATGATGTCATTCATAATTCCATGAGGTGTGATATAGGTGTGTATGAGTCTATCTGAGGTCATTTTGGTCAGGTCATGTGGTTACAGTGTTGAGTTAGGTCATTCCAAGCTTGTTTCTAGCCCTGGAACATCCATAATGAAGTAGATATGTGAGATTTGGTCCACAAATTTCTTGTTGGAGCATAGTAGTGTACATGATGTGTATGCTCATTTTTAGGTTAGAATTCAGAATTTAGATGCATATTTGAGGCCCTTGGGAAGCTATAGGTGAGAAACATACAGTTTATCATAGGTAAGTCACTGTGGCTTGAGAGTTTGAGAGATATTTGAGCTAGATGGTGAGCATGGAAAGTTAGTTTAGTTTTTCATGGTGATTCATCCCAAATTTTAGGTGATCTTGAAGAATATTTTTGAATTCATGCAAGTTTTTGAGTAAGTTGCAGTGTGTTTTTTAGCAAAATTTGACCTCCTGATGCTTGTTGTGAATTGTATGCTTTGCACGGGGACCCGATCTCTTAGGGGTAGCTTTTATGGTCAGTGATGAAGCTTTCACAAAAATAATGATGTGGTTTGATTGTCACATTTTTATGAACGATCTTTAAGAAGCTAAGGTTGTTTGAAACCCTAAGCTAAACCCTAGCTAGGAGCAATTTGCAGAAAAGTGCATGTAGCAGCCCAATTTTGATTGGTTCATCAAAATTTATGATTGGATGTTATAAAGGACTCTTCTAGATTTCTAGAAATGTAGGATAGAGCATGTGGTCATATGTGTGACCCACCTAAAAATGTATTTTTCTGAAGAGTTTTAGTTTGAGGAGAAAGTTGCCAAATAAAGTGTAAACTAAATTACTATTGTGGAATTTTTGTGAGTTTTTCTTGATGTCCATGGAGGTTTCAAGACATGTTCATGAATTTTTATGGTGTTTTGAGGTCCAAATAGGTTCACTAGTCAAAGGGTAGGTTTGGGATCTCAAATATCATGGTCCATTAAAATGAACGTAATTTGAGCTACATGTGGAGTTTAGAGATGATTTAAGTTGTTTTCGAAAGTAGATTCAAAGATATTTCCAGTGATATATATCTTGCCTCATGATGAGCTCATTTGATATGGTTTTCGGGTCATTATTTGAGCACAAATTTTTTTGGTAGTTCAAGACACGATGAATTTTTCATCAATAAATCCATTTGGATGTCTTGAATGCATGTGTAAATTATTTTATGAGCTACCCTTTACGCGAAACAACTTTTTGTGCGGAGTTGATCTAGTGAAGGAAAAAGTTGTTGTGGTTTGAATTTAAGGATTTTCACGACTTATAACTTTCTTGGAAGTGTTCTACTGAGTTCTAAAATTTTTGTTGAGTGGTCACATAGAATGTTTTTGTTGAGTAGAAGTGATTTGGTGATCTGGTGAAGTTTTTAGGGTGTTGAAGGGTGTAGGAAACAACTGTTTTGATATTTGTAAAGGGAATTGGGCCCAATAAATGAAATAATTTCCTTGGTTGAGCTAAATTGTGACCATGTATGAATTTTTAATAATATGTTAATGATGTATAGAGGGTTATGGGTCATGAACATGTATTTATTTGATGTAAGGGCATTTTTAAGTATGTGCCCATGGGGTTTAAAGCCTTTTTGGCACTGTATTGAGGTTTTAACTAGGCTAACATAATTGGGTCATATGTATCTGTTGTAATTAAAAATTTGAATTTTCTAGAGATGTATGGGTCAAAATTATCATGAGATGTCGACCTCCTTTGGGTAAAGATGAATATTTGCATATAAAAGTGAAGTTTTAGATCATTTTGAGAGTTAGTCTTTGCGGGAGTAAAGTAACGTAGAGAAGAGTGAGTGAAGGTATGAGGGAAGAGTTTGAGAGATGAGCAGCTGCATGAAAGGTTGAGGAATTATTGAGAGCATGTGTGTATGATATTAGAAGCAAGACAAGGTGAGAAGGAAGAAGATAAAGCAAGATTGAAGACCTAGGGTTTGTGAGTTGAATTTGTGATCTCCATCAGTTGTGGAAGCGAGTAATATCATAGATAAATCATATTTAGGTCGATGAGTTAGTTCTTGTTCATCCTAGGGTGGTGTATCCTCCTTTTTGAGTTGGTGCATCACTAAATTAGGGGGTTAGTGCTCCTTGTAATGTTGGTGCTCTATTAAAATAAGGGTTGGTGCTCCTTATGGGGTCGAGTGCCTCACTAAATCAGGAGATGGTGCTCCTTTTGAAGTTGGTTCTTCACTAAATTTATTTTTGTGTGTAATATTAACAAATTTTTAATGGGTTTTTTTCCCCTTAAGGGTTTCCCACATATATTTTTGTGTTCTTGTGTACTCTCTTGCTCTTGATCTTGTGTATGGTTGTTAATATGCTTAAGTAAACACACATATGGTTTATGGCTGAATAAATGGTTGAATGAATGCTAATTAATAGTGGATGGAAAATAAAATGAAATTTTTGTAGGACTAATTCGCCCCCCTAGTCCATTTTACTTCCAAAACCATGACCATCTTCAAGTGCTCTTGGATATCTTGTGCTTCCATTTTGGAGTTTTAGGGAGATATCTTTCATCTTTGCATGCATTGCTTCATTATTTTCATATTATCATCTATATCGAGACACTCACATCTTGTGCGGAGTACAACTATCATCAAGGACTTAACCTCATTCTTCTTTACCATTTGTCTTTGTCGTAGGTCTTTGTTTATTCCCATCTATTTTCATCCTAGTCTAACTCATCCCGGTCGTGGATGACCTAGCCTCACTTGCATCAATATCTTTATCATCCAATTATCTAGCCATTTTTTTCTTATTTCTACATCCATCTAGTCTCGATCTAACCATTCTACCTCTTTTGCATCCCCGGTCACCACCAACCGACTTAGTAACCATGGATCCAGTCCATCTTTTCAATATTTTCCTTTAGATCTCTAATTTTCTTGCATCCTTTCTATTTCTCTGTGTTTGAGACCTTTTGCATGTTCTTGTTTATCATTCCATTGTTGTACAATTCTAAATCTGTCGTTGAAGCTTACGAGATCTACATATTTCATCACTCTTTCGGTCCATCTACCTCGGTCGCCCTCGGCCCGGCCCTCTGATCTCGGGTCACTATCAACCCATGTAGGTTTGATTTACTTTACATATATTTAGATCATATATGTACTTTCCTTACGAGTTCTACATTTCAAGTATTGTGGTTATCTCATATTTACTGCATATTATCCAAATCTTAGTTACTTCAAATTTATCAATACCTACCTTTATCTCATCTTATCAAAATGAGAGTTGACATCTATCCTAAGAAGTTATTGCTTCTCGGGACTAACTTTTTAAAGAAACCCTCCCATCCTATCTACTAATCCAATCTTTTTCTATTGATTTATCTTGATTTACAAGTCACTTAGCTCACTGCAGAGAAGGATCCATCATTTGCACCCATCCACATCATTATTCCATCTCAAGGTCCATAAACCCTTCATATTATGAGTTTCTTTATTTTATTTAGTACTAGTTCACTAACCTAAGCAAGAAATAGAAAATTTTGGTCAACATTCTAGCACGCTTTGGTAAGACCCACCATTTTTAGGTGAGTCTTGTTATTCATTTTCTTTTTCTTTTTCTTTCTTCCATTTCTATTAACCTTGCAAGGAAGGAACATGTGTTAGATCGTGCTTCCTTGTTTGGCATCGTGGATTGCTTGGATTTTCTTTTGCTCGTTGGTTTCCTTTGATGATTAGATAAAAAGGAAAATTATATTCCAAGTATTCCTCTTTTTCTTAATTTCTCCTTTTGCATCGTACTTTCCTTTCTTTCTTGTTGTTCTCATCGAATCTCCATAGTTTTGTTTAGATCTAAAATAACCCTTTCATTCTTGCTTGAAAATCTAGTTTAACTAGGGGGTTTAACATGTTGCATTCACACTTCATCACACACATCCAAACACACAAACCAACTTACACATCTAAACATCCCTTACCAACTTCACATATCCATGCTAATGTAATCACCTCTTAGCCTCATCAATGTGAATCAATGCAAACCCATCAAACTCCTCCTTGAGGTGGATTTAGTTGTGCATTTTCTAACAAACCTATTCAAGTAACCCAAACACATATAACTTACATCCCAACTAACCCCATAAAAATAAATCAAACATCCCTATTCTATAACAAGTGACTTAATCTTACCAATCTTATCATATCCCTATATCTCAACATCAAGCTTTATCTCAACCAATCCAATCACAACCTCTTAATTATATTCCCCCTTATCAACCACTTCCACCAACACCAACACATCCTCAAACTTATCAAACATATCAAAAAAATAGCCCATCCATATCATATGCATCACAATATCACCCTTGACATCTTAACCATCCAATGATCCTTGCGTAAGCGCTATTAAGTAGAATGGATAACCTTGAAGTCACTACGTTTGGATCTAAGACCACGTTTTCATATAAACAAATTTTTAATAAACCCATCAACCCATTTATCCCCATGAAACCATATCCTCCTCATTGGGAATTTCCAAAAATTTCAAGTTTAATAGTAAGGAGGATCCACAACAACACCTTTGAGATTTTATACATGCATGTTACCTTATCACCAATGATCAAGACCACATGATTCACACATTTCCCATGTCATTGGTCGGTCCCGCACTAGATTGGTACAAGAGTATCCCACAACACTCACTATTCTTATTCACTCAACTTGAACAATTATTCTTTGAATGGTTCTCTATTAACATTACTTGACCGATCTCTATGTCATTCGACAATATGATGATGAATCTATTGTGGACTTCATCGTTCGATGGCGTAGCATTATTAATCCACTATCATTTTCCCTTCCACACAATGAACTAATTGATATTTTCTCATGGTATTGTGCTAATCACATCTCCTCAACTATTCAAACCTTTGAAGATGAATTCACCATGGATTGTAAACTTGAACTTCTGCCCTTGAGCATCCATTTCTGAATGCCCACCCTTGGCACTAAATGTCAATAAGGCCCAACCCCTCGGAATCACAGGGAAGGTAGCATATCTCCCACGCAACATGATGGAAACCATTTCGGTGGAATCATTATTCCAGAGAAAGGCTTTAAGGAGATTCTCCAAAGCATCTAAATAGATGCTTTGGAAGCCACCGAATGTGAGGAATAATAAACATGAGTGGCCACAAGAACTTTGGAACAAATTTGGAATTTCTGCCCAAGGACAAAGGTCTAGTAATCAAGTACTCAAATTTTCGGCCATTTTGTTGAATAACATATTATAATAGCTCACCAACGATGCTCGAAAGACAAAAGGGATGCTAAGAAATTTAAACACTTCCCTGTGGGAAAAAATCTTCCACTCAAAAGATTCAAACCAAATGGGCACAGGAAGGAAGGATTTTCGGTTCCTCCATTGAATGGAATAACCAGACACTAAATAGAAATTATCAAGGTAATGCATGGCATTGCGGATATTAGATTCCTCCTCAATGAGCATGAGAAAAGAATCATCTATGAAGTGACCATTAAGCAATTGAGAATTGGTCACAGAAGGCAACATTATTCCCCTGACGATCCTTTGGGATTTGGCATGGGCTAGAAGATACCCAAATCCTTCAGCAATAAGCACATAGAGTGTAGACACTAGCGGGCACCCTTGGAAAATGGATCGAGAACAATCCAAAGGACTTAGAAGGCGAGACCATTAATAGTGATACGGGAAGATGCATAAAAAAATAGAATTTTGATGGATTGAATGAAAATGGGGCTGAAGCCAAGAGCTTGAACCATATCAAGAATAAATGTGCCTTGATCCGATCATAAGCTTTCTCAAAATAAATTTTAATGAACATAGCTAGATTGATTGGATCTGCGAGCCCATTCCATGCCTTCCCAAATAGCAATGATGTTATCCAGAATATAACACCCCTGAATGAACCCAGTTTGTTCTAGTTGGATGACAGTGGGAAGAATATTACGCAGCCACATAGCCAAAGCTTTGGCAATAATTTTGTAGGATACATTCAACAAAGTGATGGGCTGCCAACAAGTAATTTTCTTTGGATCCCCTGGTTTCGAGATGAATTTAATATTCCCTTTGTTGATACACGACCCCAACGACTGGTTCTGAAAACCCTCGAGATAAACTTGAAGAAGATATGGGCTAGCGGAGTCCCATAAGACTTTATAAAATTCACATTGGAAGCCATCGCATCCGGGAGCCTTATCGTTGGCCATTTGCATGGACTGGTTCATGGAGGTTATCAATGGTGAGTATTTGATCATAGATTGCCTTTTAAACATCAAAAAGCTTACACGACACAATAGCCAACATTGTTTGAGAGTTGTTTGTCATTCGGTAGAGGGATTTTGAGCCGAAAGACCATCTTACAAAGTCACACAAACACTGCGGCATGAGCTAGGGATCGTAACCCAAACTCCATAGTCAAAGATTACACGAATTTTACGAGAAGGTTTTTTTACTCTCAGGGAAAGAAAGAATTCTTTCGAAACCCGGTCACCAATTTTAAGCCAATGTATGCGGGCACAAATTCGATCTCCTTGAGCATTGTAATTGTCAATAATTTGAATTTTTGGTGAAGCATTGCGAATTGAAGTTGCAGGGTTTCAAAGAAGGGTTTTCCTTGAAGTGCCACCACCGATTAGCTAAGAGCAGAGGTGTTAGCGGAGTATGAGTGGTGTCTAATTTTGGCTAGTTGTCTGTCATAGATTCTAAGGAATCTAGTAGTTTGAGTCATAGCGTCCTCCCACCATTGAGTCCAGTTGGCATGCATAGGTGGATGAAAGCACTTACAGTGACTTGGCCAAGGGGCCAAGTTCACACATGCTTGATATGATTGAGAGTGGTCCCATGTTGCATCAAGGTAGTATTAAGAAAGAATTGGCCTTTATGACAAAAAAATGTGCCTATCATGCCAAGTGATACGAAATCGAATGGGGGAATGATCTGAAAGGAAAAAATCAGGCATGACCTCCATTGTCAGGGAATAAATGTTGTCAAACTCAAAAAAATATTGAGACGATAGCATATCTCTATCGAGTCGTTTAAAAATACGATTTGATCCTCCTCGAAGATTGGACCAAGTGAACCAAGCTTCAGAAGTGGGAGTGTGAGAGGAATTATGGTCATAAAACCCAAACCAAACTTATTGCACATGAAAAACCACGCCTCCCTTTCACCAATTATCAACCTCATAGGAAAGTGGTTGCATTTGGCATTAGGTGACTCAACCATATTAAAATCACCACTGATGACCGAATAAGCATATTAAACTCAAAAAAAATTTGAGACGATAGCATATCTCTATCGAGTCATTTAAAAACACTGTCTAATCTTCCTCAAATATTGGACCAAGCTTCAGAAGTGGGAGTGCGAGAGGCATTAGGGTCATAAAACCCAAACTTATTGCGCATGAAAAACCACGCCTCCCTTTCACCAGTTGTCCACCTAATAGGAAGGTGGTCGCATTTGGCATTGGGTGACTCGACCATATTACAATCACCACTTATGACCTAATAAGCATCGGGAATTATGTAGGTTATCCATTGCCAAATATCGGCCCTTTTGGCCGCATCGTTAGAGACATATATATTAATGGGGCCAAAAGGGTGGTCATCAATAATAAAGAGGACCCATATGGCATGGTTGGTGGGGTCGATGCCATGTTAAATCAAAAAGGGCTTCCATTTGGGAGAAAAAGGGAAATTAAACCCCCACGCCACCCTTCATGATTACTACAAAAGGTCAGGTTGTCAGGCTAGATGGATTTACAAACCATCTATAACTGAAAACCTGTAACTTTCACCTCCTGTAAAAACAAAACATCTAAATTGGAAAATCTTTGTCAAGATTCACAAACAACATACTTGTGATTGGAGTCTGTAAGACCCTAAACATTCTAAGATAGAAAATTCATGGGAAACGGTGGTCAAGAGCCATGTCATCCGCATCCAAGCCATCAAGGGCGTCAAACTAGTTTTGCAGGAATTGAGCATGTTATGCTTCAAAAAAACCTGTTGATAAATTCTCTTTCACCCGACATATTCGATGTTGTACTCCTCTTTTTATGAATCCACATTCTACGTTAGGTTATGATCCTAGAAGATGCAAGAAGGAATTTGGGGCCTTTTGGATGGCCCCTGTGAGATGTTGGTTAAAATCAATGGTTGTGGTTGCGGCATGGTGACATTGTAAAAATAATTTTTCTGGTCCATGAGAACCGAGGCCACCTTGGGCATGCTGGAGAATTTAGGTAATTGGAATGATGAGTTGGCGGTGACATTTGGTTCTCTTGGCAGAATAGCAGCAGTTGGTTCCTTAGCAACAACAGTTGGATCCTTAGCTTGTAGGCTATGGGGTTGTTCTTTAATAGCTAGCTCATGCGAGCCGTTTGAACTAGAGGCCTTAGATTGCTGATTTTTATTCCTATTTTTTGACCCCCAGTTGTTTTTCATCCTTCTTCCTAAGGGAGTTTGGTTGTTTACGGAGTCGTTTGGCTATTGGATGATTAAGGACATAAAGAGGATAGTCCTTAATATTATGATCGATTCACGACATCGAAGCAAGTATTAGGAAATTAATATACAAAATATGTTGGGAGTAACACTTGTCTCCCATCTGGATTTCCACAAATTCTTTCAGTTCTTGAGAAAGATCTACCTCAACACAAACACGCCTCGGTGGATGAACATGATAAAAACGTTATGGTTCGAGGCGGACAACTCACCCCTATGAATGAAGCAATCTGATGTAAAAAATGAACACAAGGCAAGGGTAGGTCAGGAAATTCTACCCAAACTGGCACTTTAAGTGCAGCATACTCAAAACCACAAAGTCTTTGGTCCATGGAGATAGGACCAACAAGGAGTTACGAACATACCAGTGGCATGTTGGGCCAAAATGTTAGAGGCCTTGGTGGGTTAGAAAAGTGAAAAAGGAAAAATCCTTTGGTCATATTTGTACGCTCTCAAGCTAGACCCCACAAGGATTCCATACTGATTTAACCCAAGATTTGAGCATGCTTTCAAAGGGATGCAACCCACAAAAATACCCAATGAGACAAAATTGTTCCAACCATTGATAAGCAACATTAAAATTAGGAATAGGTATTACGACATCAGGAGGAGAAGCATTACCTCGTGGAAGACTTTCGAGACAAACTTTCGAGGAATTTCGGGGCGGTGTTAAAGCTCCACTATCTCTAGTCGCGGTTGTAACAACAGGGATTGAAGAGGGAGAGGTCATTATATAGAGGCACCTAGAGGGTAAGAAACCCTAGGAAAATTGAGGGTATTATTATCTTATAGTTCCTAAAAGGTCATGCAATGATAAGTTTGCGAGGAGGAAACCTTGGCAAAGTGACTCCCGAGAACTCAAATCATTCTTCAATTATTCATATATGAATATGGATCGTTAATTACCAAATTCAAATAAGGGAATCATATAAATACATATTTATGTGTTCAAAATAAAGGACGGAGCACTAAACATATACTATCATCACCTAAGCTTGCATCCAAAGGAACCTAAAGCACTTCAAGACATCCATCTAACATCTATTCAAGGGACAAGGTGTTAGATATCACAAGCACTGAGAGGGGGGTGAATCAATGTAGATTAAAATTTTTACAATCATCATGAAGTATCTGAGAAATGACACTACCAATCAACCTTCACATTTCTCTTGCCAAGTCTTTCTTTCTTTACATGGTTGATCTTGAAATATCTTCACAGCACTTGCACTATGCTTTTTACCACTATTTGCCATCAATGTAACTTAATATCAATGACAACACATGTGACAATGACAAAGCTCCAACAAAAGAGACTGCATTTCTACGGATACACGGTATAGGAAGGGGAAGTTATTTATTCCATCCACACATTTTACTACATTGTTACATCTAGTTATAGCCTGTTATCAAGTGAACTTGCACAAGGGCATCCTAGGGCATAATTTCTACACACACTCACAATAACTATGTGGATTTTGAGATGTAGTGCAACGCTCAGTTGTAAGTTCACTCTCGGGGTGGTGACCGTCGAGTCATCCAATTCCCCATTTTACATCTTTCTTTTTTGGATTTGATGTGGTTTGTGGGCTTTTATAGGTGATATATGTGTTACATGTTACATGTACCCTCGGCGATCAAAGATCGAAACACAAAGCGATCAACAGGGAATATTTGTGACATTTGTGTGACACACAATAAAAATCAGCTTCGACTATTTACGTGATCACTAACGCCTAGTAGTAGTCTCCAACGCCCAGGAACCCATGTTCTTCCATGTGTGCCCATGTCTAGCATCGTTTGTGAACTCCAGAATTTATCATAAGTATTTACAACACTGTTCACATTTTTTTGAGTAGTTTTCCGACCCGAGCAGCACGCCTGGATCAAGTGTCAATCAGCTAAGTCATTCTTTCTATATTCCTTGTTTAGGGTTTTATATTTACTTGCTTTTTTTTGTGTTATATTGCACTTAGCACTTATACATCATAGTTTACATCAGTTATTATACAATAAGGGTTTAATAAAATGTATATATTTTAAAATCATTTGGTGAACCCATCACTCAAATCCTACCTTCTCTCTAGGGTTTTCTTTTTATGCCCATCACTCGTAGTGGTCGTTTTGGTTCTTTTGAGTACCTTGAGATTCCTCCATCTATTTGTAACCCTTCTAGGTCAATGGATGAATCTGATAACCCCTTTACTAAATCACATAATGTTCCTCTTAAAGACATTGAAACATCTGATAGTGAACAATCTTATGATGATGATACCAATGTTGATCAAGAACAATTAGACAAGGTCACTAATTTTTGTCTAACTTTATGTGTCAATCCTTCACATATTCTGCATATTCTCAATGCTTTACTTGTTGTTCAATGCTCTCAAGATGTTTCTTTTATACCTCTTCTAGGTTCTTCTTCGGCTGCCATGGCCTCCACTCAACCTCTTAACATACCTACTTCCACCCCTATTTCTATCACTCCTCTCCTCCATCCTAATGCTTCTAATACAAAACCTGATTCCTTTTCAGACACCCATGATTTGTCTTCTCTATATCAAGATCTACAAGCTCAAAATTTTCAACTTCAACTAGCTACTTAATGCTCCTCTCCATCTCTTGATTCCTCCTTACTTATTCACACTCCTTTTACACCCGTCATTTGTACTTATTCACTTCCCCTCAATTTCACCACCCTTAAGCTACCCATTTTCAATCGCCATGGTGGCCCTCAAGAGCATCTCCAAACTTTTCATGTTGCATGTCTAGATTATGCAAATGATCATACTTTGTTAGCTAAGTTATTTCCTCGTAGTCTTCAGGATTATGCCATGCGATGGTTTTACAATCTACCTATTCATTTGGTAACTTCTTCTACACATCTAGTCAATGCTTTTTCTGTCTCATTTTTCAATTAATGTTGGCATTAAGATCGCTTATACCTCGGCTCAAATTAAACAACGATCTAATGAACATCTAGCAGACTATGTACTATGTTATAAGAACAATCTAGCTAAGATGACCAACGTACTTTTTGATTCAAAACTATAAGATGTTTTTGTGCAAAGCCTCTAACCACTACTTTAGGAGAGTGTTATATTTGAGACCTATCCTTCATTTGATCAATTATGCCATATGCTTAAAATGTGTGAAGTTAAACTTCTATCTATGGGAGAACTTAAATATCAGGACACTTCATCTTCTTCTAGTAAGTTTCAATCTAAGTCAACATTCAAGCCATCTCCTAAGCCTATTGAAGCAAAGGAAACTGTCAATGTCGTCTCTCCTCCTAAAAAGCTTCAATGGAAACCTCCAAAGCGTACATTCACCAAATTACCATATGCACCTCACTTTTTATTGCCTCAACTTCTCGAAAGTAATCTAATCACTCTTCCACCGCCTCTCAATCTGATCCATCTCACCCTCATGGTCACAATTATGAAGAAAATGTTAAATGTGACTATCATCAATGCATTGGACATTCCACCGATCGTTGTTTCAAAATTAGGCATCTCATACAAGATCTTATTGACAATAATTCACTGGAGCTCCCTGCTCCATATTCTTCTTCTTCTAAACCAATCAATGATAACAAAAAGCTAAAAATCTTTAATGAACCTTTACCTAAGCATGACACGCAAGTTTCAGATTCTTCTTCCAATCATAGATATTGAGTTGTGCCCCCTCCTTCAACAGGGCCCCTTTGATTTCCTTTTCGCTTCTACTGATGCATCACCACTAGCTATTTCATTTTCCTCTTATGATTATCATGAAACATTCTCTTTTGATTCACTACATATCAATGCTTCTATTGGTTCATATACTATTAATAATACCACAATCTATCTAGAGGCTCCTATTAGTGTGTGCTCTATTGCACTTCTTATATCTATCAAATGTCTAATTTATGCTATTTAATATCCAGTTCCTAATTCTTTTGGATACATTAGGCTTCCCATTACAATTGGGCCTCTTACCATGCTTGTGTCATTCGTTGTGGCATATTCAATCAAAGGTTGTGACATGTTCTTAGGTCTCCATTGGCTCCACGTCGCTCAAGCTATTCCATCCATGAATCATATGTGTCTCAAGCTCATACACAATAACCAAGTTGTCACTATTAAAGTCATTCCACCATGCACAACATTCCCTCTACCTCCTCTTGACGACATTCTTCCACAAGCTACAATATCTAGACCTCCGGGGCCTCTCAAATCTTAGGCAAATTCAACACTTAGTTCTCTTATTCGCATACATCATACTTCACGATGTTATCATCCTCATAGGTCCACTAGTCCACCTCATCACCATAATTCCCCTACTCAGGAAACCCCTTCACATAGGTGTCCACCACCTCTTTCACCACATAGTCTTTCTTCACATATACATTGTTATTCTCATACACCACTAATCATAGATCATTGTCACACACCTTTATCGCCTCAGACATCGGGTGGAGGGCCCTTTCCCTTCACTATCATTGGATAGCCTTCTATCCTCATCACACTTAGGGGCATCATGCTTTCTTCCCCCCTTCAATCATTTCCAATTATTTCTAGTCTCTACACATACAGAGTACTATCTGTGTTTTCCATCTAGTCTCTCTTACACATCTTGATACACAACTTGTATCATCATTACCCTATGATGCACTCTAGTTCCATAGTTCATACTTGACTATTGAGGGTCTAAATTTGAAATGAACCTCACCAACATTCACTCTTTACGCTCTATGCTTCATCATCTCTCTTTCTACCACACAATTTCAAACCATTTCCCGATGATGCACTCTTGTTCTATGGTTCATTCTTGATTGTTGAGGGTCTTTTATAAATGAACCTCATCTCATACACATCCACTAAGGGCACGTTGCTCCTATCACATTCACATTGCATACCATTCCATCTCACTCATATGTTGCATGTTACATATCTTGGCTGCACTTATTCTTGTTTTCTTATACTTACATGTACACTTTGTTTCCCATGCTAGAAGAATACTTAGTATGTCAATATATTTTCTATATACACATGCGTGTTCACTTGGTCTTTTGGAGTGAATGTAGATCTCTTACAGTCCATACACATTGTAATGATGTTTAACATTGTACCTCTTACCAATCCCACCATGGATCCTAGGGGCATATACTTTCTCACACATTACAGGTATTATTATTTCATTATTTACTACTTATACTTCCTAGCACACTACTTTCTATCGATACATACATGCCTTGACATACTTTTTTATCTTTCTAACATGCTAATGGGTGCTTCATGTGCAAAATTTGCCTTGCAGGACTATATGCCACCATGGTTGTCTAATACATTTTTACTTATCATTGATTTATACCTAAATGTTATTATTTGTGGGTTATGCCCTATGTCTTGTTTGATCACTTATTATATGTTTTTGGCCACTTTGGCCCTGATTGTCTTGTGACATTGTGAGTGATGTCCCATGTTTGAAACCCGCTTTTCACGATCTATCTTGTATGCACACTTGCTTTTTACATTAAATTTTTAGCACATATTTGCTACTTTTGCTATTGACTCATATATCTAGCCACTTTGTTTACATATGCCTTGGTTTCTACCATGCACACCCACTCCCCTCCTCTGCAGGAAACAATTCAGATTAGCATTATGTCCTCTCTTTTGGGCTGCACACTCTATCGACGTTGCATGCACACCCAAACGAGGGGGCATGCATTGGGTGAACAAATCACCTCTACAACAGCTCATAGCTACGAGCAACAACACAATACAACACAAAATTAACACATGTTATAGCTACAACACTAGCTCAAAAGCAAACTTGAGTTAGAACCACAACACAGACACACGGTGCCGAGGCTCGGACATGAGCGAATGGGTGCCTATGTCCTCCCTGTGTGCTAATGTCCTTAGGGCACACATAATTAATTTATCAGATTAACACAATTCACATAAGTCTTCAAAGCATTTTTACAGTATCATGCATAATCCTCCATAAATAGAATACAATTTATCTCCTACATTTAGTTCAATTGGTACAATTCGAAACAAATCAGGGACAACATAAACAAAATAGGGACACACCATTTGTAGTGGTGTTTATCGGGCAGAGTCATGGAAGGAGAGTAACACTAGACCTCTCTCCCAACACTTTCTCTTTGGCATGAGATCACCCAAAAAACTCGCACTTGGTGTGATATCACCCAAAAAACTTGCTCTTGGCGTGAGATCACCCAAATGTGAGATTGTGCAAAAAAATCGATCTTCATAGCATTTTCAGGACACCTTTCTATCCTTTACACTATTTTACATCAGGTGCACACTTTTCTTGTACACACTTTTACATATTTTTACATACTTATGCACATTTTTCTCTGATTTATCATATACATGACTTTGAGTACATCCTTGTTATTATTTTTGTAGTTTCATCCTTACAAAAACAACAATAAACAACAACAACAAGCACAACAACAGGTACAACACGATACAACACATATGCTTCACCCCTAGGGTCACTTTCTCTTCCTAGTTTCCACGCTTCATTTTTTGCATCATTTCATGCTTCGCTTGTCCATTCGGCATGTTCTTCGCACACTATGCATAGTTATAAGTGTACGCATCTCTTATCTACTTTATGTTATTGAGTATTCACTCAACAAAATAAATTGGGTGCAAATGTAGATACTAAATCACGCACTTGGGTACATTTTTAGGTCTTAAACATATACTAGCATTCATATTATTCCTAAGCAAGAAAACTAGTAATTATTGAATTGTCTTTGGCCTCTTTTCTTTGTTTCTTGCTTTCTATTTGGTCTTACACACCCTATAACCCACAATCAATATTTTACTTATTTATCTTTTAGGGCTCAGGACACAGCAAGACTCAGCCTAGAACAATAGTGTCTAGGCACTCTTGTCCCCTCTAGGCACCCCTGACCCTTTTCCACCTTACTCGCTCCTTTGGGCCTCTTTTATATTTTGGGCCACTTTTATATTTTGGGCATCTTGTCCACTTATGGCTTGGCCTTCCAATTGTCAACTACAAAATTCAAACAAGGGAATCATATAAATACATAGTTATGCGTTCATAATCAAGGACCAAGCACTAAGCATATACTATCATCATATGGGCTTGCATCCAAAGACACCTAAAGCACTTCGAGGCATCCATCTAGCATCTATTCAAGAGACAATGGACTGCATTTTCTGCATACACAATATAGGAAGGGGGAGTTCTTTATTCCATCCATACATTTTACTACATTGTTACATCTAGCTACTGACCCATTATTAAGTGCACTTGTATAAGGGCATCCTAGGGCACAATTTCTACACACACTCACAAGAAATATATAGAGTTTGAGATGTAGTGTAGCGCTCGAGTTGTAAATTCACTCTCGGGGTAACCACCGGTTTAGGCCAAATCCACATGTAACACCCACTAATTTGTGATGTTAGACCACACCAAAGCCTATCAATTTATTAAGGAAAAATTACGGCAAATTTTTTTGTTTAACAAGGATTTACAAGGTTAAAAATCATCCACCAATTAATAAATTTCTTGGTTAAATTCTTTATACACAAGCTTGTGGAAGTTGGAATTTAATTAATGATTAAATATTATTAATGTACTTCCTAAAAAATATTTACGGTTTAAAACAATACGTTTACCAAGTTTCATAAGTTTAATTAATTATCATGCACCAAGATTACTTTATTTTCTAACACAAAATTTTATCTACTTTGTCTAGCCACTAAGTGGCCCCGTTCACCCCATTATCCATGCACTTTTTATTTAAATTTCATTCCCACAAAAATACCTCCCACTTAAGTAATGTAGGTTTAATATGAGCGATTAGATCAAATATATCCTAGCCATTAGATTTGGGTTGCCCTAAATATCCTTATAGGTTTCTTTTTATTTCTATTTGCCCCAATTTCATCCTCATTTGTTCATTCTTGTTTTGCAGGTTTGGAAGAGGAGAAAGAGGAGAAGCCATGAAAGCAAGAAGTGAAACCATGGAGAAATTTCCTTGGTTCTAGTTACAAATGGAGAAATCTTCCTCCATTCTTCTCTTCATAGTTTAGTTTATTCAAGGGTTTCTATTGTAAGGTTCCTCATTTTCTTATTGTAGAGATTCCACCGTGAATTTGGTTTTGTTATTTAATATATACATTCTTTGAGTTCAATATTTGGGAAACCCCATTTCATTAGATCTATGAGATTTTACACATTTGGATGCCCATAAGAGGATTTATATGCTTAAACAAATGAGTTTGATCATTTAGTAGTTGCTAGTAGTTTTATTTTGAAGTTTTAAAAATTAGCTTTCATTTAAATTCAATCCATATTTTTAACAATTGTTATTTTTATTTTTTTCGTCAAAAGTGACGAAACCACCGCCTTAAGCAGGTCGACGGTCCTCTGACTGCTGCCCTACTTGGTGGGTGCTTCATTGACCGTCACTCTACACTGGGTGGCGGTTCTGAAACCACTGCTTTGTATAGGGCAACGGTTTACATTTTCGAAAACAAAACCTTAAATTCAAGCATTTTTCAAATTGTTTTCTACTTAGATAGTTTCTATGGTAATATTAAATTTAATTAAGGTGTCTACAATTCATTAGTTGATAGGTTGATGTCATATCTTCGTTTCATGACTTAAATTACCAAGTACATAGATTTCCCATTGCAATAGTGTATAATAACAATTAGAAGATTTATTTTTCAATAAAATTCCTTGTAAGGTCTAAAAGAGGGAAAAGAAATTCAACCAATTACTAAGTATTGTTTCCTTTTCTTTACACAACAAAAGTGATAACCATTCCAACAAGGAAAATCAAGCATAACTTTCCTACATTTTTCTTTCACCATTTTCAATACAACAAAACTTGATAATAAACTCTACAAGAACTTCTATTTTTACAATAATACAATTTTCAACAAGGCAACAATACACCCTCTTTTCTCAAAGAGCATAGTTCATTTTTCTTTCAATACAAAAGTTCTTCTTTCCAACAATATGAAAGAATAAGTTACAAGTTACAACTTTCACTATTTCAACATTGAAACAACATTTCAAAGGTGTTTCTTTTGGCTCCAACATAACATGACTCCTTCAAACTTCATTTTGTTCTCTTCCACCTCTTCAAATTCTTCAAATCATGGTTCACAATACAAGGAAAGGGGTATAGGCGACGCTCTCCGCCTAACCTATAATCTAATAAGAGGATAAGCCATCCTCTTATTGGCCCCCAAGCCCCAACCAAAGAACAATAAGGGGTATTATGCAACATTTGACAACTTTCACACAAGGCTTCCACAACATGCATTTCACAAAAATAACACATTCAAACAATATACTCAAACAATATTACAACTTTCCCAACAAGCACAAAGGCTTGACAACAACAAGCCAACAAGGAGCAATGGAATATGGGCACCACCTCCTTTTGTCTCCCAAGTGATGTAGGAGTTCCACCCAAAAGCCTCCATGTGCACAACTCAAAACATAATCAAATCCTTATTTCTACACTTGCAAATATGTAAAATATATCCATGTTATCCTTTTCACTCCCCATAGGTGGAACTCAAACTCACACTCCCTCAAAAATGCATGCCTCACATCTCCCTTTTCCCTCCCCAATGGTCCCATAAATCCATCTCCCACACACAACTTAAGGCAAGCTACCCATCCACAATCAAACATATCCACAACACTCATATAATATTCAAACAAACACAATTTCTACATCAAAATATATTAATACAAAAATGCAATAAGAGGAGAGCCTACCTATCCATCAAGCTTCTAATTCCTTTGCTGAACAAACTTTAGAATCCTTTATACCAAGCTCAATCCAAGATGAAACTGAAAAATAAAACTCCAGGTATGAAAAACAAGACCAATTTTCAAAAATGCAAGAGAAGCAAATAAGGCAAGTCACCCAAAATCCTTCAAAATCATCCAATAAATAGAAAAGGGGCGTGATGATGATGAGGTGGCTCCATGTAAGATGCCACTTCGTCATCCCTCCATTCCAACATACAAGTCAAACAAGTATATCCAAAGAAATTAAATGCACATGTAAGACTTATGACACGCCCACATGACACTCCAACTTGCACACCATGTTTATCAAGGATAAACTTAAATGTGGTAAGTAACAAGTTCAATTATTTACCCTTTTACTATCCCAAAAACATAAATAAGCCTAAAATTAACTCCTTATACCATAGGTATGGTTGTTGGATGAATTTAAGAGGCATGGGACAAGCTTAGCTTGTCCCACAAGCCTCTAAAAAAAGTCTCCCAAGTCAAAATCCGAATTTTGAAGTTGGGAAAGAGTACACAACACAAAACCCAACACAAATCTAATTTACATCCACAAGATTTCAAGGACCATCTACCCAATTTATTTCCCACATGTCATATCTTCCTTTTTAATTCAAATTTAAGCTAAACTAGTTAATTAAGATACATTAGCAAGTGTTAATAAAGTAACAATATTTCCCAAATAATTAAACACATGCACAAAAAATTAAACAAAAAAATTAAAAGAAAGGAAACACATTACACCTATGGCCACATAAATGAGGTTACCCCCTTATGGGAACCTCCTAACAAAGTATGCAACAACATAACATAACATTATACACAAGTTGTCAAATTTTGGCCATGTTGCACAACACGACATCCTTTTGTGGTTGGTCCCCTATCCCCTTTTGATGTATATGATATAATGTACACTGTAAACAGAAAAAAAATATCTTTATGACCTCAAGACCGTATCAATATGTCATAGGAATCAATGCATATAAAACATCTATCGTACAATCCTCAACATACATAAAGCAATACAACACACACATATTTATAAATTAACATCGTCGTATAACGTAACTAAATCATTATCATCAATTTTATGAATTTCTATCAATTATTTGAAATCACTTAACATTTTAATTCTACTCCAAAGTAAATAATTTACAATCATCAATAATCCAATTCACATTCAACAATAATCATGATGCACTTAAGAACATATTACCAATCTGTAATAGCATCATATTTTTAGAAATTCACAAAATCAATGAGACCACATGGTTAGTCAACACTTGAATATACTCAATACGTCAAGAATCCAAATGTCAATATATAACAAAGTAACCATTCTAGATTATCATCATATCCTTAAATGTCCATCAAGGTCCATAATACATCCATATAGTCCAAAGTAACAATCAAAACACAATAGTAATCATGATGTCCCTTGTATCTTAACAACATGCTAACTAAAATATAACAATAAGGTCCATGTCTCTAATCAACCAAAATTAAAATCATAGTATAATCAGTGTTGAAGAGGAGTGGGCATTACACCACATTTACATCTTTCTTTTTGGATTTGATGTGGTTTGTGGGCTTTTGTAGGTGATATATGTTTTACAGGTTATAGGTACCCTCGACAATCAAAGAACCACACCAATGCGAGCAAGATGGAATATTTGCGACACTTGTACAACATAGTAAAAATCAAATTTTGACTATTTACGTAGTCACAAGCACCCAATAGCAATCTCTAACACTGCGCCTATCCATACGTGGGTGCCATGTTTAGCATCATTCATGGGATCAATAATTTACCTTGAGTATTTATGACACTATTCACCTTCTATTCAACAGTTTCCTAGCCCGAGCACTTACGGATCAAGCATCAATCAACTAAGTCATTGTTTATATATCGTTTACTTAGAGTTTTATATTTACTTACTTATTTGCCTACATCATATTCCACTTAGCACTTTTACATCATAGTTTACATCAGTTACTCTGTAATTAGGGTTTAATAAAATTTATATTTTTGTTAAATCAATAAATATGTATTTATATGATTCCCTTGTTTGAATTTCGTAATTGACACTAGAAGGCCAACCCATAAGTGAAAAAGATTCCCAAAAGGAATGAGTAAGGTAGAAAAGGGTTCGGGGTACCTAGAGGGGACGAGAGCGCCTAGGTGTTGTTGTCATGGCTGGGTGCTAGTGTTTGAAGCCATAAAAGATAAATCAATAAAGTTCCAACTGGAATGTAGGGTGTGTAAGACCAAATAGAAAACAAGAAATAAAGAAAAGAGGCCAAATATAGTTGTCAATTACTAATTTTCTTGCTTAGGAATCATGTAAATGCTAGCATGCTTTTAGGACCTAGAAATGTACCCAAGTGCATGATTTTGTGTCTACAGTCTCCTTGTACCATTTTATTCAACAACACCCATCATGTCGTGATACTCTCACATAACTAGTAAAACAAATACAAATCCCTGATAATACGATACCTTCTCATGTGAATTCAATTTTGAGTCGTATTTCAACTCCCTCTATTAGTAATAATGACACCTTCCATAAGGCCATCTTAGAATCTATACGAGCTTTGTACCATGCCTTTCAGGATAAAATTCAAGCTATGAATACTCAATTACATCTCTCAAGGATGAGATACAACACCTCATGGATACTTCCAATATACATATTAATTCTCTTATTTCGAAGGTAAATGATATGCAATTCGATACAAATAGTACATGTGATCATACAAGTGAGGTTAAAATCCTACCTAGAGGAAGAAATGTGTATGTTCCATAAGATCAACCTCTCCGGTTTGACAAGAATGCTACACAACATGATATCCTATATGAGTTACTAGATAAGTGGTTAATTACTTTGTTACCTACTCATTACTACCCTCACTATCAACTTACAAAATTCAAAGGTCAACCATTTTGTAATTATCATGGAATTAATGGACATCGTGACAATGATTTCTATGTTTTACAATGAAAAATCCAACAACTTGAGTATAAGGGATTTATTTCATTTTCTACACAACATTCTACTACACATTCATCTCAAGTTTGCAAATATCAATGGGTTCCTAAAGTTGATTCATCTATGTCTAGTGAACATAATGCAATAGTGAATGATGTAACTTATCCAATAATACAAGAACCGTCCATTTAATAAGATAATAAGAATACCATACCTATTTTTGAAGTGCCAACATCGGTAGTAACATCACATCATATTATTATAAAAACTAAAGAACTAATAATTGCACACGAGTCATTACACATCATGATGCCATCAATTTAAATCATTCCTACTCCTTCACAACCAATCGGGATAGATTATTATAGACACAAAATTATGCACTTATTACTATTACATCATGCCTATAGTATGTTGTTATACACATGATTTATAACTACGAAGATTATACACTAGTGACACCTTTTCTTGGATTTATATCTTTTAGTCGAGCCACATGGATCCTTGTCCCCATTCTTTGTTTTGTTTCATTTTCTTGGCTTTTAAGAGAATACCGCCCATTAAGCACACTACCGCCCATGCGCTAGTGTACCTTTCTACAGGCACTTTGGTTTTCCAAATTACCATTTGATACTTAACTTTGGGTATTTTATAATTATTTGTGTCTCGCATTTGGTGTCACTAAGTGTCAAAATTAAAACAAGGGAGTCACACACACACACACACACACACACAACTTACTATAATTAGAAATTTGGACAAATTTGGGCTAATACTTGGGAAAAAAACAACATTGAAGGACTACTGATTGGGCTGCATTATTCACTACATAAGAGGGGTTATTTTTAATTTTGATTAACTAAAATTAACTAACTATGTAGTATATGGGGATAATTAATCTAAGCTATGAACAATTGTAATAAAGTAAATAAATGCAGTAAAGAAAGTATATAAATGATCTAAGTAACTATGTAAAAGGAAATGCTAACCCTAATGTGCAAGAAGGAAGAGGAAAGAACTCAACTAAATAGAAGATACTGGCAGGACAGTGTCGCAACGATGACTGAAAAATCTAGAAGCATGAATGAATGTGCAGAAGTCTCAAAAAGGATGGATACGGAGGATCTAGCTGAACTGGAGTGCCTGGAGAGGGACCTGGGCACTTGCGAGCGCTTAGGTCATGTAACTGGGTGCTCTGGTTTGTCAAAAGTTATGAAGCTAATCTCCGTAGGGCTGGGAGGAGATCTTGAATCTTTGTTGTGTGTTGTATTAGATTTTTCGTGCTCCTTCATATGTCGTCAATAATCCAAGATGAAAGAAATACCTATAGGACCCCCAAACTAACATCAAACCCTTAAAATAAAAATGCATATGAAGGGTCGATGACCTCAACCGCCACAATAATGGGATTACTAACTAACGCGCACTACATTTCGGACCCAAATGTAGTTCTGGTGAGTGTGTGCATAATGTGCCCTAGGTGCTCTTGTCTTAGTTACACTTTGTGAAGTAGCGAGCAAAAGCTAACTGTAGAAAAATGTAATAGCATGTGTGTATGGAATAAAATATAATCCGTCCCCATATGAAGTGTGATACGAGATGTCCCGACCTTGTGCCTTGATGATGGGGCTATGTGGATGCCAGGTGATCTCAATGCACGATAGATGGAAGCAACTCTAGATGAGTGATAGTAGTGAATGATGTTAGGTCCTCGTTATGGTCTCTTGACTTTATATTTATAGGGTTATCTTGATCTAATTTCATAATTAACCCCAAAAAGGCCGACCATAAGAAAGATAAAGATCTGAAACAACTAAAAAGAGCCCAAAAAGTGGCGGGAAAGTGAAAAAAGGACCGTGGCACCCCTGGTAGGACCGGGCGCTCACGAGCGTCCCAAGATACTAATGTGTGTGCCACAGTCGAGGCTAAAATAATGCAGGATGACAGAAGCTGACTGGGCATATGGGTGCAATAGGTTGGTAATGACAAAATAAAATAAAACAAGATGGCCAAAAGATGGGGGTTAATTAACACCTTCTATACTCAAGAACCTTCTAAATAGTAGTATGAGACCGATACTTAATAATGTCTAAAGTGCATAATTTTGTGTCTACAAATTTCATCTCAAACATTCATCTTGGGGGTAAAGTAGTTATATCCCGCTACGTTATTATGACTAGCACAAGAGAAACCTAGCTTGAGGGACACAATTCAATCTCTCTCTCTCTCTCTCACACACACACACACACTAGAACTACATAGATTATGAAATGTAGTGAAGCGATTAGTGAAAATCACATTGGGTTGACATCGAGAGGTTAGTTTGACTCAAGCATATGCATTTCATCTAATTTTTACTTGATATTTGTGCATGTAACTAGGGTTTATTTTTCAGGTTCAAGTGTGATAAAGGAACCCTATAATGAAGTGGATGCGAAAAGCGAGAGAAAAAAAGAATACAAGTTTAGACCCTAAAAATATTAGAAGCAATGTTGTTGTTAGAAACTAGCACCCAGTTTGGACACTAGTGCCCAAACGATCCCGTTCTCATTTGAGCATTCATATACGAAGAGGTTCCAAATCCCAATTTCTCAGACATAGCATACACAATTAAGATCCAACCTTCTCATTTTGTTACTCATCTCAAAATCAATCTAGATCTCTTGATATAAGCTAAGTAATTCTTATCTCACTATTACGCACACTTGTTTATTTCTTGCATGATAGATCTTGCTTATTATTGTCATATTAATTTGATCTTATTTTTTTGATAAAGATTTAAATTCCATTAAATCAATTATCACAACACAAGTATCGATGAATTACCTAATGATATATGATTCTCCACGGGCATGGGATCATATAGGCAAAATACTAAATATACCTCTAAAAACTCTTACGGGAGCAACATGCAACATAATCTCACTAATTCCCCATAACAAGCTCGGTGAAATACTAAGGCCAAATCTCTACATATTTTTCATGTTGATTATCATTTCCTTATCCCACGATGGTCATGGGAATTTTCACATTGATCAATCTAAAAATTGCTTCTTGTATTGAACAAAAATTTCCTATGATCAATAAAATCATCGGTTAAAAGCCCAAAATCACATGGTGCAACATGGAAAACACAACACATCTTTGGTGATGAAAAAAACTCCTTCTAGGGTAAAAATGAGATCCAGATCCCTCGCTCTCCCAATTTAATTACCCTTTTGACTCAACTCAATCTTTCACTCTAAGTTATAGACTTCAATTTTGCCCGTAAGACCGCTTTTTAGCTTTTGACATTATTTTTAGCGGAGATTGCGTAACGGCCCAACGGTCATGTAAATGCCCCTTGTTGAAAGAGTGGTGGTTGCATAACTACCCCTATGGAAACATGGGTGGTTTCTTACCTCATACACAGATTAAAACATGCATTTTTGAATGCATGTTTTGATTTAAACTTGATTTTCTTTCGCATTTAAGGTTAAATTGGCTAAAGATAGGCATGTTGGATTGGTCTTGAGATTTTACTCCTTCTTGCTAAATATAGTATGTTGAATTCTTCTCCTCAAGTTGAGTCATTGTTTCTTAATCGACATGTGTTCTTGACATCTTATCCTCCAACAAATTATAAAAATGGCACTTTTATTCGTATCATGGGTTGGAAAATTTGTAATTTTGAGAAGTGTTATGATGCCAAATTTTGGAGAGGGTATACACAAATATCTAGTTCTCCACTATGTTTCCCTACTACTCACATTGCGAGTTACCTTCCACGTCCGAATTCAACCATCTAGTTTCTTGATCTTTTGCTGATATTCATTGTTTTACCTACCTAGAATAGTTGGAGCTCATACTTTGGAAGGAGATTGAAGTTGCGATACATTGGATGCATCACATCACTAGAACAAGCTACCATAACACTGTAGTGACCAGGTTGGAGTTGTATTGAAATATTTAAAGTTTTAAACACATGCATTGTTTGTTAGAAATAAAATAAATAGCTTCTTAAATTTGTTAAAAAGGAAGATCTCATCACTTCCCTTAAATCACGAGATATTTCTTTTCAAAATATTCCCCATATAAGACTTCTTCCCTTCATATCCTCTTCTTAGATTATCCCTATGGATCGACATGGGCAATTAGTTAGAGGAATAAGTGGAAAAACCCGTATTTTATTTCTTCATTATTTATTTCTTGATTAGTTTAAAAGCGAGTTATCTTTGAGGAAAGTTATATGACAAAGAGGAAATTTCTTCTGAGAAGCTTTCCCTTTCGGAAAACTTGAGGTAGAAGTTGTATCAAAGGAAGTTGTGCTTCATTAAATAATAACTTTTGAGTACTTCCACATTAGAGTAGTATTTCCATATAAACCCACATGACGAAGGAATACCATATCTAGTTATTCCTATTTTAGATTTGTTTAATTCAAAAGCAATCATAGATTTGTTTTTAGTATAAGAAATCGTAGATTTATTTATTTTATTTATATATGTATATAGAAGCAATCTCTATTTATTTTACTTATTCCAAAAATACAATTTTTTTAGGAATTTAGTTATTTTAATAAAAAATTTTTCCCAAAATCATCGTTCAAAAATTAGAAAATAATTAGAATAGATATATGTGTTTATTTTATTTAAATGATGGTAAAAGTAATCTAGTTAATTAAAAGGGTAAACTAATTTGTCTTTTATTTAAACTAGATTCATTTTACATTATTTATTTAAAATTGAAGCTTAAAGTAGTTTAGTAAAACAAAACAAAATAACAAACGTAGTCATTAGAGGCTCACACTACCCGATCATAGTCCCTGACCACTCTTTGACTAGTTTAGAGCCCTCATTTTCCTCGCTCACAATTTGGTGCCTTCACATGGCCATCCCGATCCGGCCCAACCTTGCAGCGGGATATTTGAGCCATCATCCATTCACTAGGCATTGATTGATGCCAAGGAGATATAAATTCGAGACTTAAGAGCATTAGTTTCCCGAGCTATTCCTTCCCCCAACCCACAAATTATTAGCTAGTCTAACACCTTAAATGAACAACTAATTATAGCTTATAAATTCTAGGACGACCAAGCAAACCAATAAAACCGAGCAAGACATCCAAACCTTTAGTTTTCTCTTTTCATCCTTCGCTCTCGTTCTCACACGACCCTTTCTGGAGAGGAATACTTGAGAGACGAATGGATTGTTTCCGTGAGTCCGTCAACCAAGTCGAAGCATATTTGGTCTTGCAGACATAAATTGGGAGTTGTGTACAACAATCATCCTTGATCGTAACATCACACCCATTGAGATTAGATGAGACTTTATCGACCTTAACGAATAAGTTTCTCACTTTCAAGTTGATCGACTACGATTAACTCAACCTTAAAACCTCAGTCCATAATCATCCCCGATCTGTTCCACATCTATCACCTATAGCTATCCTATACTCATCTCATCTTCCACATTTTGGTTGTCTCAGCATGACCTCGAGAAGTCGAGTACACTAGGATTCACGCGTCATTATTCTTGTGTCTGAGGACTTTCCTTGCAAAGATCTAAAAGTTCTTCTACCTAGTACATTCCCCTTATATCATCCACATGCACCACTATTTGGCTCCTCCTCCAATATTCACACACTTTGGGAGCATACTATCCCCCCTTACTACCTAATGACACACTCTTGTTCTAGGTTTAAACACGACTGTTGAGGGAGCACTTAGCTACATGGACCTCACTTTGCACATATACACTTTGAGGCAACCTCACTCCCCTCTCCTAGTCATTGTATTTCATATTCTCATATTTCAAAAACATTCAAATATTTGTAAAATTCAAAAATACTAGATTAGATCTTGATTAGATGTATTCTTGCTTGCTCATACTTGTCTATGTCTATGTTGCATATTGCTTACCATCTTAGATTTGATTCATAACATGCTCTGTCCTTTTTTTCCATACACACATGCACGTTCACATGGCACTCTTTAGGTGAATGTTGAATACTTATAGGCTATCACATGATGTATGATGCTTTATATTGTTCTCTACTAGTCCCACTGAGGCTCTTGGGGGCATCTACCTTTCCTATTTCTCTATTATTCAATTTATATCATTCGCTAACATCTACTAATTTCATTCATATTTTCAGATGTATACACTTTGAGGCATACTATCAAAAATTTGCTAACATGCTAACGGGTGCTTCATGTGTAGCATTTGTCTCTAGGCTTACTTCTAACCATGGTTATCTAATTTGCTTGTATCTTGTCTATATACCGTGTCTTGATTGTCATTATTTGCGGGCTATGCCCTATGCTTGATTGTTTTTTTTACTTCTATAACCTTGAAGGATTTGAGTGTCTTACGACATCCTGAGTGGTGTCCCATGTATTCAACTAGCTACATGTTGTGTCTTTTGCTATATTATTGCATGTTTTGATTAGTTTCTATTACATCATACCGTGTTTATTTGTGAATAACACTTTTTGCTAGCCTTTCCCATTGTTTTGCATGCAACATGGTAGTTACCACATGCATTCCCTATTCAACATGTAAGAGATCTATTTTGAGACGTGCACATCAACTTCAACTTTCCTTGTTTGGGCCATGCTCGCATTGGTTCATCTCACACACCCCAAGCGAGTGCGGATAATCATTGGGTTATAATTTTACACTCTCAACAGTTTAGAATCCGGATACTGAATTGATACAAAACAAAATCATAATAAACAAAAGGTCAACAATAAATTCGGAATCGAGTTGGGCCAACATCACAGTAGGGATAGAAGTGACAAATACATACATGAATGGTAGGCGATAAGTGTCATACCTAGGTGGTTCTGTCTTAGGGTGGAGGTTATTCTCCCCATAGAATGCTCTATCATACATAAAAGACCCATAAAACGTACCATACATACATGCATGCCCTTTCATGGGTGGGACTCGCGATAATATGTTTAATGTTTTTGAATATATCCGGTTGAAAAGAAATGGTTGCATCGGTCCAGTGTGGTAGGCGGGTTGGTAGGAACGTGCGCTAATAACAAGGAGGTCGCAGGTGGAACTCACTTAGAGGCTTCTTTACACACCGTTGAAAAACATAACCAAAACCCCAAAAAAACTAATTGTTGAAGCGCTTGCCACGTGGCAATGGATGGGCATGATGGTCGCATGGTTGGTTTTATAATAAAAGATCAATAGGTTCTCAATGACAAGCTTTTCCAATTTGGCGCCAAGATTTCAAATCAATAAAGCAGGGCAAGACCAAGCACGGATTACTGTAATGTCATCTCCACGTTATCTGCACGAGTCATGGGAAAAAGCGTCTCTAAATCATTCTTCACACTTGGTAATCTTCAACATCTATTAACCCCGTTTTGCATCCGAACACTATTTTTTCCCGTGTTTTCGCGGCGGGATGAGAGGGGATTTTTACATAATTTGAAATCGCAGGCAATTGCAAGGTCGAAGTTGACGGAAATGCTGAGTATGAACAAGGCAAAGATGAACTGCAGATATCGTTTGATGCTGCAGCTACGCTCAAAATTTCAGGTTCACTATCACAGCTTGCTATTATTCAAATGTTTTGTTGAATTGCATTTTGAATCACATTTTTAGGGATGAGCTTATCAATCACGGGTGTTTGCGTCTTAGGGCAGACTGTTGACTATTTTTCTTAGTTTAACCTTGTAAGGGTAACAACGTACCAGTCGTATATTGTTGCCTTTGAAGGTGTAATAACGTAGTTTATTATTTCCTTTTAATTTGGTTAGGGTAGTCCGTCAGTTTCGTCCAACTCATTTTCAGTAGAAGCGATGACACGCTTGCTGTATTTGAAACAGTGGATAAGCCTAGGAGGTACTCAACCAGAAGCGCTCACAAGGATGATCTATTAATCTGAAAATTAAAGGTACACCCACTTTGTTTCACCAACCTTGGTTTTTTGATCAAGGCTGCATAATTTTATTTAAATAAAATTGATTAGTTTAGTTAATTGTAAAGGCCACACGATGGGATAATTTGAAACCCGTTGATGTTTTACGGTCTGGTAATTATTGGGTATACAGCTGGGTTGGTTTTGTTGATAATCTTTGTGTTGGGTGTTTAAAGAGGGGCAGGGACTACCAGCCGAATGTTCCTTTGTTTGTCTCAATCCTAAAGAGAACAATGCTCGCACCAAAGTACTACTGGAGGTATGTTTAAAAATTCGAAAATGTCCATCAACAATGTAATTTGAATTCAATTTTTCCGCGAGTTGAAAATTGTTGAATTATTTAATAGGGCTTTTATTAATTCATTAGTGATGCACGAGTAGCAGTAAATGCATCAGGGCATGATCTTATATCACCTGCATTGAAAAATGAGTTCTTGTAACTTGAAATTCCATAACTTAATAGGAAACATAAATCTCCTGTGTCTTGGTCTATACATCGACTGTCTTTCGGTGTGCAACTATGTTGCACCGAGAATCAGAAAGACGTTCTTTGAAACTCTATATAAATAGGCACATATAAAATGGGTATTGCCAGAGTCAGGAAATAACAGAAACTACTGGTATACTTTTACAGGAAACAACAGAAAATGCCAAAAATGATGTTAAACCAAAAATAGACCAGCAAACATAACCTTAGAAAATGGTATCACCAATCATTGAATCCAAAAATACAATAGTACAAATGCTCAGAGACAATAACCTTATTCCAAATAAGAGAAGAAAATTTCCCCTCTACTTCCATTTATCCCTCTTAAGGATTCCCGTGAAGGGCATTACTACTATTTTTTATTTGTCCGTGGCTCCATGAACCTTTTGAATTAGGTAATGAGAATAAAATGAATCCTGCCCCTAAAATTTGAGTCACAATTATTTTGACTAGAGACTTTTAGTGGCTGCTATGGGAGGTGAGGAGTGAGCTAGGCCAGGCGGGGAGAGTGAGAAGTTTCCAGCACTTGTTCAAAAAATTTAGGGGTATTTTTCCAAATGGCATTCTCAGTCGGTAAATTTTTCCAAGAAAATTTCTGCATTTAATTCTGGATGAAATATTGTGAAAAATTGTACACAGGAGCTGGAGTTTTGGTACTCCATGGGACCTGTTTACTGGAAAATGTCTCCAAATTTGTAGAAAATTACAGTACCATGCCTTCTTAGGACCATTTCTTAACTCCCTTTTAAAAGCTACAGACTTTTATGGTCCTAAATTCCTCATTCTAACAGCAGTCATAACTATGCATGTCATATGAAAGCTCCTTACAATAATACAAATTGCTCTTTTAACTACTGGTTACCATTCCAAACTATTCCTGATTGCATTAGAAAATATAGTTTACTAAAGTAATTACAAATAGTAGATTGATTTTAACAGGCTCCTACATCAAAACAGCAAGGAGATAGTATGCAGCTACATCAAAAGCTTATGCAGAAATAACACCAAAGTTTCAAAGTTCCAAGGTTCAAACTTCAAGCTTATAGTGTCAAAACCTGAATCATAAAATTATAAATGGTTGCTTGACCAAGAATGACACGTTCTCCATTCAAGTCTGTCCACTGTTCTCATGTTGTTCAATCTTTACTCCCTCCATTACTTGGATCTCTACTTGTTGCTGGTTCTTGAAAATGTTTCATGTTTACTGGCTGCTTTTATCTCAGTATTCGAGTTGCTGGTCACCAATGCTCTTCAGTCTCTGCTCTCTGCTCCACAGGTTTTCTGATATTTTAAAGTGTGGACGTGTCTTATTTTATAAGTTCTAGTGCTTTAGCGGTTGAGTGGATCTTGTCAGGGATGGTTTACGTTTAGAATAAAAAAACAGAAAGCATAATAAAAGTGGTCGAATTGGGATTCCTGTCGAAAAAACTATCTGGGTGCCTGATAATTTTCTGGAGTATCTGTCCACCCGGAATAAAGTTATCAAGTAGACGAAACAATAGGTACCCAGGCTTCAAAAAATGGTCTCTGGATTATATAGGTGTGCATGTGCTGTGATTGCCTCACAAAAAGTCTCATTGACAGGCAGCTGAGATATTCATCTTTACTTGGTTAGATGTCCTTCGTGGACTGTGAATTATAATAGTGTTAATGTGTTTACATAACTAACCATCATTATTAATCTAGGTAGCTGGTACGTACCCTGCAGGGCATGGGTACGGGTACGGTATGTACCTGGTACATGGTATGGGTTTGGTACACTCTGGGTACGGCCAGGGTACGTCCAGCGGTACCCGGGTACGTCCGCTGGACGTACCCTGGCCATACTCAGGGCGTACCCAGCCGTACCCACAGCGTACCCCCAGTAAAAACAACATTTTAATTTTTTTTTAATTTTGTTTTTAATTTTTTTGTAAAAAAACAAATTTTTTTGGGGGGTCAATAAAGGTCAATAGATGGGATTATGTAAATGATTCAACTGTGGTAAAACTTCACAGAAGTACCTAAAACAATGGCTGAAACTGCAACAGTTGAGATGCGTTTGGGTAATGTAGGATCAAAAAACACAGTGGCAGCATCTCCACTAGCAAGTAAGACTAATGCAGGAATAATAAGAGAAACCCCAAAGGAATCTGAACTGCCAGATTTGAAGGGAGCTGGTAATAGCCGGAATTCCAGTCCAGTTATGTGATTTGTTATTATTTATGTTAATAATTGGACATTGTAACATTTGGAGTTTGAACAATGTACTTGTTCGAAGTTCAATCAATGAATATCATGACAAAATGCATTGAATTATTAATACGTTATTTGGCTATTTCACTTAATTAATAATTTGTTTACTCTATTCATGTATAAGGCTGAATTTTTGCTTATTTGGCTATATTTTTAATATTTTATATGTATATTGTACTGCCGTACCCAAGTGCCGTACCCAGGCCCCCAAAAAATTGCCGTATCAGCGTACCGGATCCCGTACCCATACTACCCGCACCGTACCCCGTACCGGCTACCTAGATTTTATGTATACCACATTGATTAATAATTTCATCATATTCTTTTTTTATTTTTTGATATAGTGACAAAAAAGGGAAAAAGGAGTCTTAAACTCTATTGTATGGTCAACATATTACTATTTTGATTGAATTCTCAAAATAACTCAAAAAAATAAAATAATAGGTGACAGTCAAAAAGACGTTAAATTTAATATACAAAATAAAAATGTCACAGTCACAACATTAGATCCCACCCTTTGCTACCATTGTAGAATGCCTATCAGCATAAATATTATTTACAAAAGATCAGTCATATTGTAGCTTGCACTATAATATTGAATTGAATATTTCTTTCTCTGTTTTAACTTTGTAGTCTATTTTAAACACACGAATTCCTTTTACTATCTGATCGATCTCACATTTAAGTCAAAGTGAGTTACTAACAAAGTATTCAGACATAACCCTTTGAAAAGGAAGAACTATCCATGCTTTCAGGGCTCTAATATATAAACAAGGCTTAAATAATACAAGATGACATGGAACTAAATGTGTCAATACAAAAGACATGGAACTAAATGTGTCAATACAAAAGACAATTATGTATAGATGAACTCAGAACTGGCAATACAATATCTGCATGCAATATCAGCAATTGTTTCCCCAGAAGTGTACTTGCTGACCATCAGAAGATGTGCCATTATAGTGGTCATCTATTAACACCGTCTTGAAATATATTAACAGAGAGTGAGACTCTTTATAGTTTTCTGTCAATTTCTAATTCTGGACTTCGATCAAAGTTAGTGGATTGAAAAATGTTTTTTTGCACTGTTTTTTTCCAAAAATATGCATTTGTAAATATCTATGGAATATGGAACCCGCAAATCTATTCTTATTTTTGTATACTTGTTTTCGCCGCACTGTTCTTGTGAAATGTGAAATTTATGTAACCAATTACCTTGTGTCAGCCTTGTTGTCAGAATTATTCAAAGCAAGAAGCTCTCTCCGCACTCTATTCTCTCTTGCAATAGATGATATATATGATTTCAGGCCTTAATTCAGAGTCATGGTTGACTGCATTAATGATAGAGTACGACACAAGTGGGAATTACACAAGTATGCAAGCCATAAGCAGTTTGATACTAAACACAGAAACTATTGAATCCTGAAATATACAGCTTCAGAAGTTGCACACAATTATTTTTGGTTTTTCAGTGTGGGGAAAGACCCACCAGGTACTGTGCCATCACACTGACTTCAATATATAATATTCAATAGCACTCGTTTGTTACTAGTGACTCTACACACAGACACAACAAGTCTCATTTGTTTTACCTTTATAATATTGATTTATTTAATGGTAAGAATTGTGTGCCTTATTTTTTTTTAGGAAAACCATACTATTAAGTGCTGCAGAATACTTTGGACTCTCGGAGGGAAATCGTACAGAAAAGTTCTGGTTCACTGCTTATAGTCTGAAACCATAAAAGTAAAGGGGGTCTGGTAGTCTTTATTTCTCTCTCTTTTTCTATACACACATGTGATGCATCAATATTTTTTTCGCTACAACCTATGGTCTATTGAGACTTGGGCTGTACAAAGGGCTTTTCTCACCCATCAATTTCATCATCTTTTGTTACCTTACTTTGTGGGGAGATGGACAAAATTTTGTTGGATTATCATTGCAATTGGAAGGTGTATACATCAAAAGTGATTGCCGACACTTTTTATTGCTAGGAATACATTGATCTCCCCAACCAATTATCAATGGGATTGGGGTAGGCTTGGACTGGAAGTAGATTGTGTTTAGCTGACCCCTGAACCTAGTGTCTTAGATCAAATAGATGTCCTTGGGCCACGTTATCCACACATTTCCCAATCACTCTTGCCATCTAGGGTTCATTGGACCTGGTGACCACCTCCCAAGCTAGTCATTCAGCTTGTAGGCCCCTTTGCGATGGATTTGACACTTGCTGAATACATATCTGATCTGTGTCCAATTTAGTCTAGGAAGCCTTTAGAATGTATGCATTCTTGTCATACCCTTTTAACCTTTCCTAGATGTTTTTGGTTGCTGCTGAATTTGTTGGCCTTTTGGCTATAGCTTACCCAATTGGGAAGATGCGTGCATGCACACACACAAAAGAGCGATATGCACCTTCTCCAATTACCAATTAATTTTTGTGAGCTCCGCTTTTGTGCATTGTGTTTGATCTTTGATTCTTCTTAAAGGATAAGGACAAGGACCTTCTCCTAAAGATTTAACTACACACCATAGCTAGACTAATTATATGAGAGGATATTCCGATGACATAGTGAGGATAAGCAGTCTACGTACCTTCCCTTGGAGGCATACCATTCTCCTAAGCATCGTCTTTTGTCACCTTGACCGATTGTCACCTCGACCGAAGAGGATGTTCCGTGCTGGCTCGAAAAGAGGTCTATGTGTCAATGTAGTCTATATAAATAAGTGCCTCAGTGCATTGGTAATTTCATCATATTTCTGTCTTTTATACTCTAACTATCATTGGAGGTCATCATTGCGACAAACTAATAGACTCTCCTGACCCCTAATCTTTGTATTTTCATCTTTTAGTTTGATTTGCTGAGATTGAATGTTTGTTATGTACGTCATATAGGCCCCTCTTCTCAACAGTCAGAGAGACTCGCTAAGAGAAACCTTCTTAATGCATATGCATTTTGGGGAACTTGCTGCTAAGAAAAGCATAAGGAAGAAGTTGAAGAAAAACACAAAGAAGAATCCGACTAAGAGCACAAGGAAGAGTTTGAAAAAGAGCATGATTTGTGTATGGGCACCCACCCTTCACTTATGCAAGAGCTAAAGGAGCAGGTGGAAGACAAGGTTGAAGAGTCAAAGGCAAAATAAAAAGAAGCTAAGTCAGTGAAGGCTGCAATTTATTGAATCCCCATCACCATGAGAAGCAACAATCATGGAGGCAAAGTCCCAAGCTTTGTTTTGAAAATCGTGAGTGCTTGCGATTAGTCTGCACTTTTTTTGCGGTTTAGTAATTGTGAAACTATTTGTGAGCTGAGTAACATGCTTCATGTGGTTACTGGCAAAACTATACCTCTTGCACGAAAAATAAAGTGTCATTTTTATCATACATTCGCGATTTTATGCCGTTTTGGCCTCGCTAAGGTGATTTTCATTTATTCTCACGTCATTTAACAAGTGTTTTAAATGTTATTTTAGTTTATTTTAAGAATTTGTATATTTTTAAGTAGCAATAAAGTTGGCGAGTAATTGTCAAGTTCCAAGTCCAAGTTGATTTTGGGCCCCTGAGTAATTGTTGATTATGATTTTTTGAACTATGGTGCAGAGCATCAAAGGACAAATGAATATGGGTATACACAAAATCAAAGAATCAAACATTATGGATATTCTTGGCACTAGTAGAGCAATGCCTATGGGCATACATGGAATAAGAGAAGCAACAACAATAGTAATGCATAATGTCAGAGTAGTATCAACTATGGACAAATGTGGAATCAAAGTAGTGCAAAGGAAGTACCAAATCATCAAAGATCCTCATCAATGAAGATCACATTTGGATGGATGGATGATTGAGCACAGTGTCAAGTTTACATAGTTTGCGGAAGTTTTACTCCTTGGTCTCTTCTCATGTTTTGGGGATGAAACATGTGAAGGGTGGCAGAATGCTAAGATATAAAGGAGTGGAATGTTATATAACTAAGGCCATTGTATTATGATGTATATGGGATTATGGAGCAGCTGATTTGTGGCACACATAACCCAATCTCAAGGGTATTCCCATTTTTGAATATTGAAGATTAGGGTACGTTGGGACCCAACAAACATCATCACTATTTTGGATATTAGATATTTGGTTCTTAACAAAGACGAAACCCTAATATGATGAAGTCCTTATTGAAAATCTAGTTGAGAAAGACTAACGCATACTAATTCAACATTCTAACCTCATCCACATAATTGTAGAACATTCTGCAAGACATACCTATAGACATGTTTGACCTAATTAGAGTATGTCCCAAATGTTATAAAGAGACAATGTCTAAACTATTAGCATAACTCTTTGACGTGACCTAAGTCAGCCAAAAATCAGCTTGGAATTCAATTCACCACCCCCTTTCTGTGCAAATTGAAACTATTGTGTTGAGGAGCTCGGTAGTTGTCGAACACATCGCTAAATACTAGTGTTATTTATGCTGATTCCCAACCAAGTCTAAACTTGCCCATTAACCATAGTCAAAACCACATTCCAGGTACAACAATTTATGTTACAAATCAGCCTACTCATAGGCATATTCCAAATCAATGAATACGAACAATTAGCCATATCAAACTACAACTAACTATAACACACAGCTAAAGGTGAGAGCAACTAACTAACTACAATTAGCCAAGTCCTAGCAAGAAGACACTAAAGGTGATATTCAGCTGTATAGGGATTCCAAGAAGCAAGGAATGTATGGAGCCTTGATTGTGTTGTAAGATGACCTATCCTTCACACGTGGACCTTTGCAACAAAGTTTAGATCATCGTGGGTTTGAATGTAGAATGCTATGAGTGTACGTGAGAGCAATATTTTGCAAGCGCTAGATGATGTCATTATGAGTTAGCAATTTGGAAGGATTGGTGGTTTCCCACTTATATCTTTCCAAACACCCAAAAAGGGGCAAGGATGATGATTTCAGCTGTGATCAAACTTGTTGAGATAAGACATGGGAAGGAAGAGACTAGGTGATGTGTTCGATGAGGGCTGAAAATGTCACCTTAGGCTTAGGGAGGTGTAACTGATAAGGGGTACTAGATAGGGATGGATCATCAAGGAGTTGCGTGGAGAGAAGTATGTGTAGAATCATGAGTGGAAACTAGGAGGTGATCTAAGGTACTCAAATTGTTCTAAGGCTCTGGGTCAGTATGAAATGATCTTAGCTCGACCCCACCCCAACTTGAGATATGTCATGTGATGAGAGGCCAATGCGCAAAAATCTCATGCAAACAAGTCAACAATTATTTTTGATATATATAAACACTGAAATCAACCTCTTAGTAAGAATCAAATTCAAAATCAAAACCAAAATGTAACAACTTCGTAGATGTACAAGGTCTTGTGACACAAATGGTGGATCAAATGGTACAAATGCAAACACTTACTTTTGGCCACATAGCCCAAATACAAAATCATGTTCCAAAGCACGAACAATTTTCAACCTTTTGCTTACCAAATATATGGGGTAGTCCTTGTAGGGAATTGTCCTTTGCCATCTCCTTTGCCAAATAGAATGTGGCAATGATATAGATCACCACCCGGTTGACTATAGGATCATACAAATGTTACAAAACAGGCCTTTAACACCTCACATAACCAACATCAATGTCAGAACAATTGTCCTTATATACACCTTATTTTTCACTCTTACTAATGATTTCTCTTTGTAGGTCTGTTGAGACATTAATCTCCCGGAGTGCGTGCCTTAAGGGCGTAATGAGAATGTGCAGGTTGGTTATAGGTATGTGGAGAGTGTCGTCGTGTGCCTATATGCCCTAGGTCACTCTAGCATGCGGTACTATCCTCTAACTACCTTCTTATGACCACTTGATATCCTAAGTTCTATCACCGCACACCTACTTACAACACCTTCAAATCCCCTTTAGATCACCTTCACATCTGCTCTCAAGTCCTTGCTCCACTTCCACACTTTTCCCCTTTAGAACCTCTTAGCCGAACAATTTGTAATCTGCAGGGTATGTTCCCCTATGAATAGGTGTTATTGTTGTCATTTCTCTCAACTCAGATCATCACGTTGTCTCTTTCCTTGTGCTCGCCAAGCCATCCTAAAAGGTCTTAAAGGTTTAGTGGAGCTTATACTTTGAATCTACTTTGGAACATTGGGTTACTAGGAGTGACAAGAACAAGAGCTGCACAACGAGCTTTGTGAAGTCTTTGGAATCCCAACTTTGGTCTACTTAGGTCTTCTACCTATCCTTCTTGTGATCTAGCCACAAAACTCTCTCATAAGGTGCTACTAACCTAGGGGTAAGTATCTCTAACCTTTCTTTTCCGTTATATTTTGTATGATCGATTATGTTTGGTGTATCATGTTTTAGACTCGGATGGAGTAGCATATTCTTTGTTTGCTGCATTATTCTATTATTGGCCCTTACCTATTACTTGCCGCATGACTTTTACAACCCTTAGCTTAGATATCTTATAGCACTTGCTTATTACCTTTATTTTTACAACCTTAGGATTCTAGTAAGACCCCATCCCCTATCCTAGACATAGGCTTTGGAACCCTATGCCTTTGATAGAGTGTGGATTATCGTCTTCTAGATCCACAACAATTACACCTCTTGATATTCTATTTTTGGCTTGTGTGTTGGCCCTAGTATGGTCGTCTACTTATATCACAATCTTTATCATTGAGAAGCGAAAGAGGATAATCATATTGACCTTCGTACCCAAATACATTCTGCAAAGCTGATGTGAATCTTACCCCACTATTGATCGAGGAAAACATTCATTTTTATCTCCTATTTTATCTCGTTTCATATCAACTTCTTATCTCCTTTTATCTCCTAAGCTTAACCATCATGCCTTTTCACCTTCTCATGTCTTTCGTTTACCTCATGCAATCCTCCTATAACTTTTCACATTTAATAATGTTGTCTCCTAGATCTAACCATGACGACCCTTTCATCATCAAAGATTTGGATAATAATATTAGTCACATCCTTATTGGGGATGGATTACTCAAAATGATCCCTAAATTATCTCACATGGCCGAAGATCCACAAAAGAATCTTCTCTTTCTCTATCACCCAATTCACGGTTGTAGATCTAGAAGAGGATCTTGCCTTCCTCTTTATCATGGATGGAGATCCAAAAAGGATCTTCCCTTTCTCCCCCTCGCCGTGGACGGAGATCCACAATAAGCATCTTCCCATCTCTCATGGCCAAAGATCCACAAGAGGATTTTCCCATATATGATCCATTCCAATACGAATATACCAACTTTCACCAAGATACTAGTGATGATCTTTCATCTTTAACCCTTCTGCCCACCCTTTATTGGAATCCACCAATTGGGCAATTCACCTACGATCTCTTTATTTACTTGTCCATATCATCACCCTATGACATTTATTTATTTTATTCTACTTTATTTCACTTCCTAAATATCCTACTATTCGAATATCCTACTTTATTGTTGTTTTCATGGCCTCGATATCTTGTTGCTTGAATATCTTTGTTTACTTTAATTTTTACAACCTATCTTTGATATTTTATTCTTGTTGGGTTCATACGACCATTGCTCTCCTTACGGAGCACTTTGGTAGATTTGTTTTGCTTTATTTTTACAACTTGCCTTTGATATCTTATCCCCCTTGGGTTTATACGGAAACTACCCTCTCCTTAAGCTACTTTGGTAATTTATTTCATAGTCTCTTTTACAACCTACCGTTGATATCTTTTCCCTCTTAGATTTTATCACTCTTTATGCTTGTGTTGGACCTATCGTAGGTTTATAATGTTATCTTATGGCATTTCTAGAAACCTACAGATTACTACATTGTCTAGTTTTTATCTCTTTGAGCCTTCATTCCTATAAAACAAAACCTCTCTTTTGTGGTAAACTACTAGCTCTATCCTTCATTGTATAACACTATTATCTTTGCAACCTTCACTTGTCTTGCTCCTCTCACTTGAGGTACCCTTAAGTTGGAGACGAGATCACACTCTTTTCTTAGGGTAGGTCTATAGGTACCTAAACATCCTAATTGTAGTTTCTCCTCTTTAGCAATCAAGTGTAAGCTTTCAAGTTATGTTATCTTTTATACCCATTTGATCAGCCTTCCGAATTTGTATGGAGGAGGAACAATAAAAGTCAAAAAAATTAAAAGCCATATTATGAAAAGAAAAATCAAGTACAAGGCAATAAAAAGGTAATTATTAGGAATATAAAGTCAATAAAAAACAAAATGACATGATATCATTTGGCAGGCCCCCTATCATAGTTGAAAGCTCAAAGCCTCAAACTCCACAATTATCCTTGTCACAAAGCCTGAGGTCCTTTGGGGTGCAGTAGGGTTTTTTGATTGGGTTAGGAGGCCACATATACATCACCTAGCGACTCTTCCTTTTCATACTAATACCTAATCCTCGTAGTAGGCCTATGACGCCTTAAGTGAGGTTTTGAGGAATGGAGAAAATGTTGTGGGAAGGTAGGAACATTTCTCTTTTCTCGCATCTCATAGCTGACATGGGATCTCTTTACACTTCACTAGTTTGCCTAAGACAAATCCACATACTTGGGTTCCTTCATATTGTTGTCCAAAATTAACACCCATGCTATTTGAACAACTTCGTTCAAGTTATAGACTTAGGAGGCTTTAGGTAGAAGGTCCGAGGGATAGAGGATCAGGATGTTCCGTGGAACGAAGAGACAATGTATCACAGAAGCTGGAAAGTCCACACCACAAAGGAGAAAACCTGCGAAGTCATACGTCGTGGGAAAAAGTGAAGAATGCAATGCAACATCGTGAGGCATAGAAAAAAGTTGAGCGTGGAAGGAATAAAGGAAAATTTTGTGGGAAATAAAGCTTGCACAAATTGAAGAGTTGTGGACCAGGCAAATTAAGAGTTTGTGGTATGAAGGAAAATCCTTTGAGCGAAGAGTCTACGATCAAAGAAAATGCCGCGGAGGGCAAAAGACTCCATAGAATGTAATATACGCCGCGGGATGAAGAGCGTTGATGCCGCAAAAGGTAAAATAAAATCACGAGGTCGGAGGATGATTGCGAGGTCAAGGTCGAAGTCGGGAAGAGAACCGCAGATCATCTAGGATCTGCCAAATGCAAATCAAATCTGCAGGAGGCAAAAGCAAGGTAACGGATTTTCATAAGTCTACTGAGAATACAACAATGCTGCACCTAACTTAGATCAGACGCCAACCACCCCAACAACCAACATTAAATCTTGAACAATGCCACCCTCTATCCTAGGTGATCGATGGTGTGTGATTGGAGCAATGCCGGGCGCCCACCCCTAGTTTGCAAATTGAATGACGATTGGTCCTTAGTGGTTAGTAGGGTGGTTGCATTTATTCATTACTAAGTGCGATCTGATTCTCTCTTCTCTTCTCTTTATTTCCCTATAAATTTAAGTGCTTATGACACATAAGAACTCTCTCTTTTCGTTAAGTCCGAGAGCTTTGCCCTTTTGAGCCCGAAGCTTTTGCTCGCGACCTCGTAATGCGTCCGTGAAGTTTCACACGCGTCTCATTTTGTGGAATTGTAAATGGTTAAATTCTTGATAGTATATGCGAGGGTGACTTCTTTCCTTTAAATGCGTTAGTGTCTAATGTGAATATCTCTGTCCGCTTGCATATTTTCAGTCTTATTCTCGATTGTTTCTCCCGTAGTTTTGTGCCCATTCTTTAAAGTTTCACATACAACACTATATCTCGTGTCTTTGAAGCCAAAATCGAACCTTGTTTTTGCATTCTCTTCTAACCCCTTGATCCTTTAGAAAGCTTAAATTAGGATTAGTTAGTTGTAGTTTCAGTATTGGTTAGTGCGGTTGCGGTGAGCCAAAGCGAGAATGAACCAACCTTCTTTAGAGTTTGACCTCAAAAGGTGCCATTGTCCCACACTTTGGAGGTCTTTCCATGTTTCACCGAGGGTGCTGACATCAGACTTAGCAAAGGGTGCAATCTCGGGCGACAACAGTTTATAGCATGCATGGTGGGACAATTTGATTCACATATAGCTCACTTCTGATCATATTTCATTAAGATTGGTGTGTATCTTAGTGTTATTCTGCCTTTGGAGGCATAATTCTACACATGTGGCGACTCCCAAATTCATGTCTATTGTTTTCAAGCGATCCAAGTGCCCCCTTTTCATGAGAAGGATATAAACAAGACAAAGTTGTGCTAGAGGAGATCCAATCGAGTACTTGCAGCTTTCACCAAGGAGAAGAAGAAAGGGAAGACAAACTCAAAGATCTCTAGTACTTTCAAATAGAAGTCTTTCCACTCCTCCCTTGGTAGGTCGTTCTTTTCTCTCCCAAAAGTTGAAGGCCTATTCCTTTCATGGCTCATCAAAGAAACTTACCTTTTGTGACCTTCAATGGAGGTAGTCCTTTAGCTTTGGCGGCTCATAATGATATCCCGTTGTTGCTTTCAAGGAAATCCCATTTTTATTGGTGAAAATCTCACCACCCCCATAGAATATATTCAAGATGTTGCTAATGCATGCTCAGTCCATTATGTAAGCTGTCGATGATGTAGATTAGACTTTTAGCTTCTTCCCTTAAAGAAAAAACACTACAATGGTATATAAGTCTACGAGCTGCTTCAAATCATTCATAGGATGAGCGTGGAGAAGCATTGTGCCGACAGTCTGAAGAAAAAGCGGATAACATTCATTATTGGAACAACTGATAACTATCAAAAGAGCTCTACTTAATTTATGGCGGATTTCAACTTCAGATTTTAGAAAATTTGGGATAGGATTCCAACCCTTCTTAAGCCAACTCCCGAAGGTGCATTTCTATATTTTTTAGGAGCCCCTAATTCGGATATTGCATTGATGATTTAATCTATGGGACCTGATGCATATATAATAACTATTAGAGCTGAAAATTGCCAAATTCAAGTTGGTAAAATAGCCCCTAGGCTTCCCACCCCTTTGTTTCTAGAATTGCCACAAAGTATTCAGCCTTCTCTTGCTCCTATCCTAAAACCAAATACTTCCTCAACTGCCTCCACATCTTATTCCTCCCACAAGCAAGATGATAATGATGATCTTAGAACCTTGGTGAAGAATTTATCTAATAAAATTGTCTCCTTTGAAAGAAAGCAAACCCAAACACCTAGGAACTACTAGAGTTTTAATCAAGAGCAGCCTTCAAATCAGATGTTTAATCAAGGTTATCAGCAACAGAGAGCTCAATATCCAAATCAAAGATATGGCCAAAATAATCAAACAAATAGATTCAAGGCCATAATCCAAATTTACCCCTTCAAATAGTTGCTCCTACACAACAACTTCTTACTGCTGGCACAAGCAATGCACTTGTTCCAGTTCAAAACAATGTAATCCAAGAAGCTGAGTGGTGTTTTCCATGCAGTCAACCACATAATCAAAATACTTGTGCAAATGGTGTACAAGTTCAGATCCTCATGGTGCAAAATTCTACCAATCAACAAAAACCGTTGATAGAAATGGAAAGTCCCAATGTAGAGAGAATACAAGAAGCTGCCCCAAAGATTAGTCTCGTGTTCTGTAGTCCAAATGTGTTTTGTGCGGTCAATCAAGCCCCAAACACATTAAGCGGTTTGCAACTCCATGTCACGGACAATACAAGATCAAAGAAGAAACAATTAGGAATTATTGTTCCATCCCCTCTAGTCAAGATAGTATACCTCTCAAAGAAAAACAATCCGCTTTAGACTCGAGCGGAAACATGCAAATGGATTCATCCAAAGACTCGCTTCTACAAAAGAAATCAGTCCATTGCAAAAGGTACCAATTCTACCGCCTGAACAAGTAAGAAAAATATCTTCAGCACCTTCGATGCATAAATCCGCGGGTATCCCTCTAAACATTATCGAACAAATGAAAAAGACAAATATGAATGTGACTATGTAGGACACCTTAGCTATACCATCTTAGAGGGATCTCTTGCAAGAAGTCTTGAAGCAGTTGATGCAATTTGAACCTGTTATGCGTAACACAAATTCCGCTGTTAACCTATGTCAGCCAAAGGATGAACAAGTAGACCTAAGAAACCACCACCTTTCTATATGTCCTTGATTGTGGGAAAGCACCTAGTACATAATTGCATGATAGATTTAGGTGCTAGTACTTCTGTAATGCCCAAGAAAATAACAGACATTTTAGGCATTGAGTACAGTCCAACTTCTAAGGGAGTTTTACAACTTGATGGTTCAATAGTCAAAATACTAGGAGTCATAAAGAATCTTGAGTTAATCTTCATGCTTTTCCTAGTTTGACTATCACTCAAGATATTTTAGTCATTGACTCACCTCCTATCTTTGCCCTTTGCCTATCAAGATATTTTATAGCCAACGTGGTGGGCATTTGTATTCGATTGGTCTCATATGCTCTTAAGGACCAGATTTGGTACAAGATTTACCATCAGAGTTGAGTCAATTTCATCTTATCGCGTTGAATTCTATTAACCACCCCCCGAACTCTAATTGCATGATCTAAGAAGAGGAGGAAAATGAATCCGTGTTAATTCAATAGATTTCCCCCACCTTGCTCAATACCCGATCTTTTATTAGATGAGTGGGCTAAGGAGCATTATGAGTTTGACCCATATGACACAACTGAGGAAACTGGTTTAGGTACTTATAGTATCTATGAACAAGATTTTGTTCTCCCCATGTCACACAAAGAAAAGAATGATGCTCCAGGCTTGTGGAAGATGTTCTTTGATGGTTCAAGGAGCAGAAATGGGGTTGTAGCTAGTGTGGTTTTGATTTCTTCAACTGGCAAGAAATTCTTCTTTATTCATAGTTTGCAACTTGCATGCTCCAACAATGTGGCAGAGTATGAGGCGTTGATCCATGGACTCTTGCTGGTGGAGAAATGACATATTAAAAGTTTGCGCAGTGTTTAAAGACACTAAGCTAGTTGTGCATCAAGTTAGAGAAAAGTGTGTTGCAAGAATAAGCTTCTAAAAGCTTATAGACATAGAGTGTGGGATCTCATGGAAAATTTTGATGCCATCAACCTACAAGTGGTGCCAAGGAAGTTGAATGTGGAAAATTAGAGATGGTGGCTATTGGATCGCAATTTTCTCCACCCAAGGACCTCATCCAAGGCAACAAACAACATGTTAAAATGGTGGTGAGACCATCCATTCTAGAGAATGAAGCTAGTGACAATTTTTTGATAATGATGAGAAAATTCTCTAATTCATCCAAATGAGGTAGATTTTCATCAAACTTGCAATCTGAATTGCAAGAAAGCTATGGACAACAGGTCATTCAATTAAAGACAAACAAATTGCCTAGGGGACTGGTAACTCTTGAAGAAATTTGTAGCCATGATGATGAGTTTAAGGAAGAAAAGAAAAACATAACAACAAAGGAGCAAGACTACCAACGGGTCGTTATCATGCAAGGCAAAGAGCTATTGCTTGGTAAGGTATGTGATGAGACAAAGAAAAAGCTTTTATTTCCTTGTGTCAAAAGTTTAATGATGTTTTCTCATGGAGCTATGAGGATCTTAGAGGTTTTGATCCAAGTATTGCCAAACATGCCATAAACCTTGATCCAAATGTCAAACCCATTAGATGAAGCAAAGGCTTGTAAATCCCAAAATAGAACCCTCATGAGAAAAGAATTTACTAAACTCATAAAGGCCAAAATCATCTATCCTATTAAGTATTTTTCTTGGGTGATAAACTTAGTCCTTGTTAGGAAGAAGAATATAGAGATTAAGTTGTGTGTGGACCTCACTTAAAGAGCATTATCCTTTACCCTCCATTCACCAAATTTTGGAAACGATGGCAGGATCTCGAGAGGTTTTCTCTTTTGGATGGTTATTCTAGTTTTAATCAAATCAAAGTCAAGGAAGAAGATCAACACAAGACAACCTTCACAACCAAATGGGGAACATATGCCTATGAGACAATGCCATTTGCGTTGACCAATAATGTTCTTTACCTTTCAAAGGGCTATGGATATTGTATTGAAAGACTTCATAAACAAATTTATCTTGATCTACTTGGATGATATCACGCACTTTTTTCAAAATTGGATGAATATCACATGAGACATCTTGAGAAATTATTTGAAAGGTGTAGAGAGTTCAAGGTGTCACTCAACCGAAAGAAATGCATTTTGCGGTTCCACAGGGGAAAACTTTTGGGTCATGTTATCTCAAAAGAAGGTATTGCTTATCGACACGAAAAGAATCTCAACCATTCTCTCTCTTTCATTACCAGCTCACAAGAAGGCATTACAATCTTTGCCATCACTTGAGAAGGAAAGATTATGAGTTGAAATAAAGTCACTTGGAGAAGCAAGTTTTTGCCATCATGTGAGCCCTCAAGACGTTCAAGTGTATGCTCGTGACCAATTGCATCAAGGTATTAGTTTCTCATCCTAGTGTGAGAGACTTCCTAATGGGAGCTGAAATCAGTGAGAAGAGAGCTAGATGGGTGACGAATATCGTGGAATATGATGTGACTATCAAGGCCACGAAGTTGCTTTTCAAGGGCAGAGATTGCGATGACATTGGCTATTGATGTTGTTAATGATCGAGAAACTTTTTTCTTGGAGGGGGAATAGTCAACAAAAACTCTGCCTAATGGAAATAGTTGGACATATGACATGGCTAGATTCTTGTCCATTGGTGAATATCCTTTTGGTTTGAATAAAACTAAGAGGCAACATTTAAGGCTACTATTCATTTCTTATGCATTGATAGCGGAGTTCTTTTTAGGAAGAGTTTGGATGGGGTGTTACTAAGGTGCATGGAAGGAGAATAGGTAAACAAGGTTAATGCGGAGTTCCATTATGGCTTCTCTGGCGGTCATTTCTCTCCAAGAGCCACAACAATTAAAATCTTGAGAGCAAGATACTTTTGGCCCACATTGTTTGTGCTCTATTTATTGACAAGTAGAAGATGATGACTCTTCCACTTAAGTCGATCCAAGCGGATTAACCTTTCTCTCAATGGGGTCTTAGTTTTTGCCATCAAGAGAGCCCTCAAGAAGTTCAAGAATATGCTTCATGACCAACTGCATCAAGGTATTAGTTTCTCATCCTAGTGTGAGAGACTTCATAATGGGAGCTGAAATCAATGAGAAGAGAGCTAGATGGGTGACAAAAATCATGGAATATGATGTGGCTATCAAGGCCACAGAGTTGCTTAGGGGTAGGGGATTGTGCGAACAGTTGGCTATTGATGTTGTTAATGATCAAGAAACTTCTTATGTCTTGGAGGAAGAGCGGGAACAATCAACAACAAATTCACCTAATGGAAATAGTTGGACATATGACATGGCTAGATTCTTGTTCGTTGGTGAATATCCTTTTGGTTTGAATAAAGCTGAGAGGCAACATTTAAGGCTACAATTCATTCCTTATGCATTAATAGGCGGAGTTCTTTTTAGGAAGAGTTTGGATGGGGCGTTACTAATGTGCATTGAAAGAGAACAAGTAAATAAGGTTATCGGAGTTCCATAACGGCTTCTATGGTGGTCGTTTTCTCTAAGAGTCACAACAATTAAAATCTTGAGAGCAAGATACTTTTTGCCCACATTGTTTGTGGATGCACATCAACGGGTCCAAAAATGCAAGGAATGTGCTCTATTTACCGGCAAACAGAAGATGACAACTTTTCCACTTAAGTCAATCCAAGTGGATCAACCTTTCTCTCGATGGGGTCTTGACTTCATTGGCATGATCGATCCAATGTCAAGTGTTGGCCACAAATGAGTTTTAACTAACCGCAATTGATTACTTCATTAGGTGGATCGAGGCCGTGATGCTCAAAGAAGCAACTGAATCAGCCATATTAGACCTTTTAGAAGATATTGTGATAAGGTTTGGGGTTCCCTAAACCATAATTTTTGATAATGCTAGGGCTTTCCTAGGTCAGGAAACTTTTGATTGGGCTCTTATACCGAAGACTTCTTCCAACTATTACCCTCAAGATAATGGCGTAGTTGAGTCTACCAACAAAACCTTCTCATAATAAAGAAGTAGACGACGGAGATGAATCAGAGGCAGTGGCATACAAAGATTAAGAATTCTCTTTGGGCTGACAAGAATACACCTAAGAGAAAGGTAGGTAACTCTCTTTTCATTCTAGTATATGGGAGAGAAGCCAAGATTGCATAAGCTCTTGAATTGCCATCGGTGGAACTAGACCAACAGATGGAATTGGAAGGAGAAGATACGAGGACAATTAGAATCGCAAAGTTGGTTGAGCTAGAGCAATTGAGGCAATCTGCCATGACCAAATTAGAGGAACATCAAAGGTCAACCAAACAGTGGTTTGATAGGAAGACAAAGGATCAAACCTTCAAGCCGGGGGGTCTTGTTTTAAAGTGGGACGCAGATAGAGCCAAACTAGGACGACACTCCAAGTTTGATGCACCGTGGAGCATGCCATACATTATCATAGCATGTAGGCAAGCTAATTCATTTAAACTCTCAAAGCTTGATGTGAAGGCACATCAAATCCTAGTCAATGGGGTTTATTTAAATCTTCTCATTGAGCCTATTAGGTTGCATCTTGTATATATTTGTTTTGTTGTTTTGTGTTTCCTTTTCCTTTTTGTTGGAGGGTCCCTTCTGTTGTTGTTTTGAGATCACTGATTGAGTTTCCTCCCTCAATCCTTTTGTCGTGATCTCCTTGAATAAGTGATGTGATTGCACAAGTTGTTCCCATTTACAATTCTTGCAGGATAGAGAAGCCACAGAGCAAAGTGAATATATTGTTGTAAGTGAGAGATCCGCAGAATGAAGGAACAAAGTTGCGGCTTAGATTCATGGTCAATTCTCAAAATTATATATTGACCCCATGCCCAATGGATAGGCAGGTCCATTGATCGACTCATATAGTAAAAAAATGTCCCTTGAAAGTTTCCAAATTGTTGTCTAAATTAACACCCATGCCATTTGAACAACTTCGTTCAAGTTATAGACTTAGGCGGCTTTAGGTAGAAGGTGCCCGGAATAGAGGAACGAGGTGTTCTGCGAAATGAAGAGATAGTGTTTCGCAAAAGATGGAAAGTCCGGGCAGACACAAAGGAGAAAACCCATGAAGTCATACGTAACGGGACAAAGTGAAGAATGCCCACAACATCGTGAGACATAGAAAAGAAGGTTGAGTGCGAAAGGAATAAAGGAGAAGTCCGTGGTTAATAAAGCCCGCACAAATTGAAGAGTTGTGGAACAGGGAAAATTAAGAGTCCGTGGTACAAAGGAAAACCCACGGAATGAAGAGTTTACAATACAAAGAAAATGCCGCGGAGGGAGAAAGACTCTGCGGAACACAATACGCCGCGGGATGAAGAGGGTTGATGTTGCGGAAGGTAAATAAAATCACGAGGTTAGAGGATGATCGCGGTCAAGGTGGAAGTTAGGAAGAGACCACAAATCATCTAGGATCAACCAAATGCAAATCAAAGTCGGGAAACAAAAGCAAGGTAGCAGATTTTCATAAGTCGGGAATACAACAATGTTGTGCCTAATTTAGATTAGACACAAACCACCACAACAAACAATATTAAATTTTGAACGATGCCATCCTCCATCCCAGGTGATCCGATGGTGTGCGATAGGAGCAATGTCAGGTGCCCATCCCCTAGCCTGTAAACTAAATTATGATTGGTCCTTAGTGGTTGAATTTATTCATTACTAAGTGCGTTTTGGTTCTCTCTTCTCTTCTCTCTATTTTCCTATAAATATAAGTGCTATCCCCATAAGAACTCTCTTTTTTTTGCTAAGTCCGAGAGCTCGCCCTTTTGAACCCGAAGCTTTTGCTCGTGGACCTCTGTAACGCATTTGTGAAGTTTCACGTGCCTCTATTATGTGGAATTGTAAATGGATAAATTCTTGATAGTATATGCAAGGGCGACATCTTTCTTTTGAATGTGTTAGTGTTTAATGTGAATATCTCTGTCCTCTTACATGTTTTTAGTCTTATTCGATTATTTCTCTCGTAATTTTGTGCGCATTCTTTCTGACTTCACATGCAACATTATATATGTGTCTTTGGAGCCAAAATCAAACCCTATTTTAGTTTGGTGCATCACCTCCCTTTATTTTTGCATTCTCTTCTAACCCTGGTCCCTTGGAAAACTTAGATTAAGATTAGTTAGTTATAGTTTTAGTAATCTTGTTTAGTTTAGTTACAGTGAGCTAGAGCGAGAAGGAACCAACCTCCTCTGGAAATTGACCTCAAAAGGTGCCATTGTCCCACACTTTGGAGGTCTTTCCATGTTTCACTGAGGTGTTGAGCTCGACCTCAACAAAGGGTGCAATCTCAAGTGACAATACATACCTTGATGACGAAAACATTTAGTCTCTATTCCTTTGTGCGTGTACTTGCCCATCTTTGAGGCACACCCAAGATGCACCCGCATTGTGTGTGATGTGTCTTTTCCATATTTTTATTTGCTTATACGGTAATAAATTGATTAAATATAAATGGAAATACATATTATAAAAACACCAATAAATGTTGAATTTGATAAAATTTGTTAATCAAATAACAAATTAGTACTGCAACTTTCATTAACAATTCCAAGTTTAAATACATATCTGAAGATAAGCTTCGTCAATGGCAAGTTTTCCAGGTAAGCCAGCATGGAGACCACACTCAATAATGAGGATACAACATGAACTCGTGCTACAAATGAGTTGACCGGGACACTGAGGAGTGCAATCTGTGCCTCCTCTTGGACCCTCTATGTGGACCCTGTCTCGTTGTTGTTTAAAGTGTTACAGGTCTCCTGCCCTTTACGTTACATAAAATTATTAAGCCTTATCTTTTCTCATAAAAGTCACATACCTATTATTCAAATGTTTGACCCTTTTTATATGGTGGAAGAGGTAGTTACCAACGGTGCGACCTCTCATTACCTTTATTCGATGTTCTTTTAATGCAAAGTTTAATAACAAACTTTATGCTTTGAATAATGCATAGTCTTCACTTAATTTTTTCTAACTAACACCCTTTCTTTTTATTTTCTTTTTCTCATGTAATACTTCTAGATCCTCTTTTATTTACTATCACCCTTTTTATAGGATTTAGTCACATAACATTCTCCTCTTGTAATTTTTGGCTGCTGCCCCAATTGTAGCGCGACGCGGATGTGGAACATACAACATAACAAAATGATTAGTTAAACAAATGTGGATATTTTGATTTTTGCAATACTCAACTTTTTCCCATGTTGCACTATTAGCATCACAATAAGTCCATTTAACTTTAACTTAATTTCTCTATTTCTTAATTTCCTAATTCTTTCTTCAATAATTTCTTCTGGTTCAATTTTAAATTCACAACTAGGCTCAATTTTTTTTTTTTTTTGAATCAATTATGTGTTTTGAATTAGTCAATATATTTTTAAGCAAACTAACATGGAAAACATTATGAATTTTGGATAGTTTGGGAGGTAAAGCAAGTTTGTAAGCTAAAGCTCCAACTTTGTCTAGGATTTCAAAAGGACCACAAAATCGAGGGTATAATTTGGTATACTTACAAGTTTTAGGGAACTACGCTTAGGTTTCACTTGCAGAAAGACTTAGTCACCGATTTTGAATGTTCGAATAGATCTCTTGGAATCAGCCCAACTTTTGTATCGATCTTGGATAGCTTTCATGTTTTGTTTTACTCTTTTAATTATTTCTTCCATTTCTTTTAAATTTCGGTTTCAAACCGTGCTCTTTGAACAAAGTCGGACTAGGAAATAAACATATTACACTTTCTACCATAGATTGCTTCGAGAGGTGACATTTTAATAGTAGAGTGGTCCCCATGGTTATAAGCAAATTCAACCAAGTGTAGATAATTTTTGTGTTTAAAAGCTTGATTGTATGTAGGGATGAATCTTTTTATTTGGATATTCCACCAAATCTGACATAAATTTAGGGCATGTATCTCGAATACGCAGATCCATGCTACAATATCTCGGGAGACATATCTTACTGCAACTTAGGTGCCTATAATGCAAGTTATCACAATCTATCACACTTACAATTTTATTTGCTTATTTAAAATTTCACACGATCATGGTATATTTCGATGTTTAGATGTTGAACTTCTTATATATGAATGTATCTAAAACTAGCAATCGTATGTGAAATGTACGATGGAAACGCCGAACGAGATCTTTTAGAGGAGTCAAATTGGAGGGAGGTAAACAATGGTAGAGGAATATGGTGAAGAAGAAGGGGTTAGAGGCTGGAGAAGTGCGAGGGTGGCGAAACCAGAAAGGAGAAACAATGTGAAACTGAACCATACAAAAATGGCATGACATTTATGTCAATTGTTAGAGGAGACATGGGCTGTTGTCTTAGACGTTGCACAAAAAATGCAAAGAGATATTTGTCAATGTAAGGAGCGGTAGAATTTTTTTAGAAGTGAAAATATGTTTGTTTTTTAGTCCTTGCATAAATATAGATAGGAAGGTGATGAGGGGAAGTAGAATCTGAAGTTGGCGACCTCATGCAAAGTTCTACTCATCAACAATAGTGATGACATCGTCATTCAACAATCACTGAAAAGAGGTACATGTGTGGTTTGTTGAGGATTTTTATTATAGAGGGGAAATTAATCGTTAGCATGGGACATGCAGCGCCACCGTTTGCATTGGGATCGTGGCAAGAAAACAATGCAAACAAGCCATGGGAAAGGGAAAGAATCAATGGTAGTGGAGCAGAGGGGCGAGGCTGATTACAATTATTTAACTATGATAATATTTTGAAGGATTTGATCATTTTCGAGTATTTGAATGTTGTTATTGTGAAGATAGAGGTTGAAATACAGAGAGGAGACATTTTCATTACTTTATTTGTAAAAATGGAGGTTTAAATGCATATAAAGGTCAAGGATTTTAAGTTTTACTTATTCAAAAATTCTTGCAAGCTTGTGTTTATTTCTGGTTAAATTTATTCGTGGAAACCCTTGTGTGCAAGTTTTGAAATCTTGACGTCATGGATTTGAAATCCAACATTTTATCCTCACTCAAAAAGTATATATAAATAGATCTTCTCTATCTTTTTTCGTCAGCATTGCCACACTTTGAATTGCATTGGATTTCACATACACTTTGTATATCGCAAATCATATAAACTTTGTATGTCCCACTACAAAATTAGAAGAACGAATGAGGACGAGGAGGAGATAAATAATATCAATGAGGCAAAAAAAAAATAAAATAGTAAGCTAATTCACATCCATATGCATTTGCATTTTAAAAAAATGCAAAAAAATATACAATAGCTTTGTTACATTAAACTTCACATGGAAATGTTAAGGATTTTATGAGATTTATGTTGTATTTTTGAAATTAGGGTTTTATAAAAAAAATTCGGGAGAAAAAATAAAAAAAGGAATAACTTATTAGGTTGAATTTCATCAAAGAGGTGAAATTACACAACTTGTTATGTTTAATTTCATCATAAATTTAAGTGATATTATGAGCTACAACCGTAGTTCTTAAAATTATGGTTTTGTGAGAAGCTTCAAATTTGTGCCATTATAAAGGACAAAGAAGCTATAATTGTCGATCAAATTTCATTGTGAATCCTGGAGGATGGCGTGCAATATAAAGGCAAGGTAAATTGTCGAGTTTCCCGCTCGTAGTAGGATTTTAAATAGTGGACATTCTATATAGCTGGTAGTTTTATGATGGAAATAAAGGAGGTCAGCGAGGAAATTATTGCGGCTTTGTCTTCTGGGATGGGAGGTTTTATGGATCAGGCATTTATGGTGCATGGTTATATGGAGAAGAACGTGGCCCGAGGTGGAGAAAACAATGCGAAGAAGCCGAAGGAAGGGGGCAAGAATTAGTGTTAGTGGAGTGGAGGGGCGAGCATGTAATTGTATGTCGCAAGCATTTGTGAGTTTGGGAAGGTTATGGCCGAGGCCTTATGGAGCCTATATTTTGAGGTAGGGGTTATGACTTGGCCTATAGGGGCTACGAATTTAGGATTCGACAATACATCGAACACGACCGATGTCACAACCAAATGGTTTCCTCCCCTTTATATTATTTGGAGTATGCCTTCAACGTAATTGTAATGCTTCAACATTAAAAAAAATAAAAAATAAAAATTGATTATTTACTCACACCTAAAACTTGTTAAGTACGCATATGTGTGTGACAAATTTAACCTAGCTACAAGTTTGGGGCAACCACATGGTCATCGACTTGTTTTGAAATGTTTATATGGTAATGCTTGTTGTGATCACTGAGCACTTTATTGTTATCCTAATATTGAGAAGTCCATCCACCCTATTTATTGCAACAATATCCCAATTCAACAGGAAAGTCATGGGGACTGGATCTCCCCAATAAAATAATAGGCCTCACCAATTTATTGACAATGATATAGTGGATTCAAAACTAAGACAACTTACAAACCAAATTTTGTTACAAATGAATATAATTTGATAATAAAAATTAAAATGTGGAATTATGAGGATTTTCAAACAACAATCACTCTCAAAGTGTCCAACAATACTCATGGTGATCTTGATGAACGATCCTAAATCGACATGCCTCTAAACTAAACTCCAGTTACAAAGAGAAATTATCGATCATGATAAAATAACATGGGCAATGATGACAACTGTCCAATGTGAGATGAAATTACCAGAGCTGAAATATATTGCCACTCACAAATAAATCATAGTAATAATAATGTTGAAATTCACAATGATAACCAAGCACATTCTTAGAGGGATACTCTGAAAATCATGTAGTTGGGAAGATTGTAATTGCAAGATTGCATAGAAAAAAATTTATGACTGCGAAGTGAGGAAGGATGGTTACAAGGATCACTAAGAATCAATGTTAGGTTGTGAGAAGGATTTTATATGAGGATAGCTAAGTATCAACGTAAGGCTCCGGTGAGGATTTCATATATGGATTGCTTAGAACCAATAGAAATCCATGACATAGTGACGTTTAATAAGCAAGACCCCTCCTAGTAAAACACAACTATAACTCCATATTTTCCCTTAAAATTAGACAATTCTAATTATAACATAACAAAAGGTAAAGGTAATGATTATTTTTAAGGTCATTGCCAAGCGAGATGCCAAATTGACTTCGGAGATCCCCTTGAAAAGCAACAAGAAGATTTTTTCCATTTACCACAAATATCGCTTTCCAATTACTGTAAATATCACTTTTCATTTACCTTAAAGATCACTCTTAGGTTTCAACATCATGACCAAAGAGTAACCCAAATATTACCAAATCCATCTGCACCTCAATCACATTGGGTGTTGAAATTGGATAAAATAACGCCTCTAAGTTAATTATATACGGCGAGACGCCTTAGGTGTTGAAATTGTGTAAAATCCAACATATAACTCTGGGCATCTAACAAAGAAATGTTTGCCACCAAAAGAAAAATAATGTTAATCAGACACGAGCTTACAAAGATAATAGAGGACGAGAGAAAACACTCTAGGCATGGATTATACCAATAGTGGTTTCCCACTTCATATTATTTGCAGCTATCTATACAGGGTGAATGGGCTTCAATATGTAATCAATGGTTGGCCTTCCCAAACATCGTATAAATAAAAAAGCATATCTTCCTTCCTCCCATGAAAGCCTTCAAGAAATTGCAACCCCTTCAAAACCTAATTCGATGGGTCTACTAAAAGATGGCTTTCCTCCACTGTGTATCGTCAGTGATATGTTCCTTGCCTGGACCCTTGCATCATGACATGTTCAAAATTTCAAGAATCATTTTCATTACATGCAGCAATATCTTCGTCTCAGTTCATGGGATACTTAAAAACAGGGTATACAATGAAACATAGATGCAAAACATCTTTTCCATCAGCTGCCTTCAATTCTTTTGGAATTTCCATCAGAATTATTTCTAGGTGGACGCTACAGAAACCTTGTATTCAATGCATGTACCAACAATTTAATTTGCCCTTCTTTTTCTGACATGTGTCAGAATTGAGCACGCTTGGCATAACATGTCCATACTCTTTCTGCTATCTCCGCTTTTCTCTGTGTTGTCAAACTTGTGAGTTCGCGTGGACCATTTTTCAACTTCAAATTTCAACGCATGCACGACAGTTACATCTTCCCCATTCATTTTCTTAAGTGTGTTAGTGTTGGCTTGCCTTCATCTAGTAATAATCTCACTGTAAAACACGCCTTCGGTGTAAATATAAAAATTATTAATTGAGATTTTTGGCATGCCCATAGATGACATCTATGGTGATGTAACTAATGACATGGATACGTTTTCTAGAAATATGGGAATGTTAAAAGTTTTGATTTTAATAATTATATTTGTATCTGTAATCTTGAAGAAAACATTTCAACTTTTGTTATCGGTCAACCCAAATGTTAGAAATTATGATATTTTTAATAATTTTTATAATAAAACCAACATAAGTATGCGATATATTTGACAAAATGTCAAATGTAAAAATGAGGAATAAAATTTTAGCTATTTTTGTTGTGTGTCAATAATCATAGACTTAGAAGCAATAAGGCCTTAATACTAAAACAAACTAATTGATTCATTTAAATTTTGAAGGTGAATTGTTGTTCTTAAGGAATGGGGGCGGAGTAAAAACCCCTATGAATTGAACTATTTATTATATGGAGATAATAACCTCTTATTACAAAAACTTATTATACTCTTTCCTCGAACATATACACAAAAAGTGAAAACAGAGAGACAGCTTCATATGGCCGAGTTTGGATATGGATTTCAGTTTGTATTAATCTCCCTTTAATGAGAGATTGCTGGAATTTGAAAATGTAGTTCCCATTATATTTTCATCACCACGATGATGACAACGATGTTGAGAGGTCATGGAAAAGAGAATAATCGGAATGCCCTCCTGGAAGAAAGACTGACATTTGATCAGATCTTTGGAGAGCGAGTAGAGAAAATTATTTGGGTATTTGGGTCTCACCATGATTTGATTCATGCGATCCGACATTCTCATTCTCATCCGACCAAATTCAAACTTGAGCTCTCTATTTTCCACCTGAACCGATTCATACCCATCCCACTCAAAAAAACCTTGTTCATCAGATCGATTCCGCATTGGTTTATACTTCCGCTCTGCATTACGCTGCAGACTCTGAGCTCCTCGAAGCAGAGAACTTGGACGACTACCCTCTTGCATTTTTGAAGCCTTCTCTGTTTTCAGCTTGCAAAATGTGAAGAGAATACTGGAAGCTTGAATATTGAGGTGGATTGCTCTCCGACAGGGCCAGCAAATTAAAAAAACACACGTGGACGGCATAGATTACGCAGATACGGTTGGCATTATGAATGGTTAAGATTATATTTGGCATTGTCATTCTGTCAGAATGTGCTCACTCTGCCCCCGCTTATTCTCATTTGAAGAACGCCTTCGACGTAATTATTTTCTTTGTCAAGGCTCATAGTTTATATGTTCTTTGATTTGCCTAGTTTTAGCCAAGTGTTGAGCCAACTCTTAGTCTTTGGATTTCCAAGTTATTCCCCAATCCAAGCTTATGCAAATTTGTTTGGATTTTAAAAGCTTGCTTTATACATTCCAAAAACAATTGTTTTGCTTGCCTCTTTGAATGTGAAATCCTCAGTTTTGAATCTTTTGATAACTTGCATGTGGCCGATTGTTTTGGGTTTGCTTTGCTAGGTTTATATGTACAAGCATCAAGTTGTTTTCTTGCTTCTATAATACATATTTAAGCTGGGCATTTCTTAAAGGTTTATGATAGTATTCGTTTAAAGCATTTGATGTGATTATATGTGCCTACAGCTTCCTATATCCTGATTATGGTTTTGAGTTATCATTTGTATGTTCAGGAATCACATATAGGTCTCTTTGTTGAGTGACAACAATCTCAATCACTCTTAATTGTGATTGTTGTCAGTCAGAATAAATAAATATTTCTTATGCCCATTCTTTGGAGATTTCCTCCAATTATATGTCGAGATCAATGTTTCCAATTTTATCTTGTGCTTCAATTGGCACTGTAGGAAGTGCTAAAACTTTATGGTACGGAACTCCCAATGATGAGCTATGCTGCGAACACTGGAAAGGAGTCTCCATTTGTTGAAAGATGCGTCATTGGTGGGTAAGTCTTGCTTTTTATCATATTTTTTACCCGACTAAGTATTGCAATTTGTAATGGTTTTTTTAATTTTTTTACAAGACTAAGTATTGCACTTTGTAATGGTTTTTAAAATTATTTTTTGTTTACAAGACTAAGTATTGCAATTTGTAATGGGGATTGTGTTTGCTTTCTTTTTACATGAGCATGCTTTTCAAATATGTTTGTTTGCTTAGGTTTCACCCTCCATGGGTTGTTCAAAGTTTCTGACACCTAACATAGAACTGGGCTTTGTTTTGTAAAGCATGTTTTGACTTATTTTTGGTAAATAAATTAACAGTCATCCATTGATGTTTCCTAATCTAACAGGAAGTACTGTTCATTGCTTGTGAAGTGTGATGCAATTGTGGGAACTGAAAAGGTATTCTCACTTTCAAAATTCTATATCTTCAAAAACCGAGTGAACTTATAAGGCTGTAGTTCATAATTGGTTGTTGCAGGCCTGCACATCACATCTAGGATTTTTCATGAGCTATAGATGTGTTTCATTTTGACAATGAGGTATCTTTGTATAAGCAAAGGAAGAGACCAAAGGATTTTATGCTCATTTGTCATATTTGTAATGGTTGGATTCCTATATCTGATGTAATAATGTTTCAAGTTTTTTTCTGTTTATTGCCACAGCTAGGGTAGATGTAGATTTACTCAAGTGGTAATTTGTCCACACGACCATACATCTGGATTTGTTAAGGATGACTGCATAGCAAATGAACAAAGTATTTTCTTGGCATTTCAAGGAAAACTCAAATCAGACAATGGACTTGTTTCTCATGACAGCTAACATGTTTGTTGTGTGTAGGTGATAGCCGCAATAACTTATCAAATACTTCCTCCTGACACGCAATATGCAGAGATTCCCCTTGCTGCCGTTAGTAAACATTACCAACATAAGGTTAGTAATTATGCTAATCATTGCTCCATCAAATCCTCCTTCAAACTACTACCATGCATGATGAGAGGCAAATTTGCTATCCAGCTTAGCCTTCCCAAGAAAAGAGATTTAGTAATTATGTATTTTCCTCCATTTTGGTATTTTCAATAATAGCTCTCAAGAGGAAATGCATGTGCGGGCAATGTCTCTTATGGATAAATATATCAGGAAGCCCTCAAGGATGAATTTGTAAAAGATTTCTTCAACATCAGCTTATGTTTTCTCATCTAATTTTGTTTATTGGGCCAGTCGGTTTTAGAGTGAGATAAACCACATTCATATACCCAGATTTATAGATAAGTTGCCTTTCTTTCCTTAAAATTTAAATTAAGCTTGACTGCCAGCTGATTTTTTTATGAGATACAACTGATCCTCACAAAATTTTATAAATGTAGTCCATATGTTTTAGGAAGTTATTTGCTAAAGTTTATATATATAACTACCGTGTTATATTTATTCCATTTATAATGGATATTCACTTTCTGCTATATCAGATATCTTCTAGTTTCTGAAATTACTTTTGCCAGGCATGAAAAGATACATATGAAATTGTTCAAGATCTTGCTTTGGCCTTCTTTGAAAAGGTACATATGAAGCTTTATCAAATCATGCCATAGCCCACTATGGATGTGTTGGCTAGATTTTCTGCATAGCTGAAAACCTAGGCAGTCATGAGATAAATCTCCTTCATTTACCGGTGAGGCTCCCGTGTCAGATTTGTCAATAAAAATATGCTAGTATCTATATGGGGTTTTACTTTAACTATTCAGCTCATGAACCATAGTTGTATAATTTTGCAGCAAGTTGATTATTGAAGAAAGGAAATATTTAGAGAAGAAGGAAATAATAAAACACAGGGAAGAAATGGAGAAGATGTGCAACCCAATCAATAGATAACAGAGTTGATTGCATGCACATAGAAGAAACCAATAGATATCAACACACAAAATTATAAGCAAAGACAACTCCAGATCTAAATCTAAAATAACACAGTTTATTAGAAGATCTAAGATAGAAAGTTAGAAACAAAATGCACTGTGACACAAAGTTCTCCAAATCTGCTCCTTTATATTCCTTTGCTTCAAGTGGCTATCAGGGGTTTCAGCACAAAGTCTGGAACACAAGAATGTCTGCTTACAAATTCTCATCCTTAACCCGAAGGTTCTTCCTCTACTTATAGAATGTAGAGGGGCAATTACAAGTCGGAAGCTTTTAGTGAACTAACACATGTGGAAGTCGGAAAGGAAACAACTGGCAATCTCCCTCCTGGAATTCCTCTTTGCATGACATGCATGATTTGCAACTGAAAATAGAACCTTCTATTTTGCACGTCTGCCACCTATCTCTAAGTAGTTGACTTCTTCAAGTAATGACTTTTAAACCAATCACTTAAGTTTTATAATTTAATTGATCGCTCAATTACTTTGTCGGAGGAAAGAAGAAGGAAGAGGAAAGCTGCAGTCTTGTTCTTTTTCACATTCTGCATGCAGTTGATTCTTTTGCCTTTGATTCTCACCAAATTGGATCTGGAAGTGGTGGATCCGAATTTGCTTCGGGTATTGCTTTTGATTGGTCTTCCTTCTTATCCTTGAAGCTTTTGCAGTTCTTCTCCAGTACATGCATCAGTGCAATGTTTGCCGTAAATAACTCATCATTTTTATTTTTAATTGCATATGAGCAATTAAAATTTTTAGAAAGCACTCCGGGTGAATGCAAATTCAATGAAGGCTTCAACTGGAAGATTGGGAGCACATGCACAAGATCCTGGAAGAAATTTTCCATGCATTGACTTCTTCACGGGTTGCATTCGAAACAAGAGGATGAAGCCTTTGCAATTATGGATCTGGATTTGAATCTGGATTTGGATCTATGCATGATTCTGCTGATCTTTCTCGTTCATCCCGCTTTGCTATGGCCATATCTGTCTTTGTCTGAGCTATTCTTTTTCTCTTTATTCGGCCGAAATTCTTCACAATCGATGCAAATCTGGATATTTCTTCAGATTTAGAGGATATGTTCAATGTATTGGACATTGATTTAAACTCCCTTTATCTTATAAAAACACCTTTAATGAATTCTCGCAATTAATTCAAACAAAGATGGCAACCGAACATGAACAACAGATCTTAATCATAAAAATCTGCATATATCAAACTTGTTGCCCCAAAATTTGATGTTTTATTTACATGCAAAGCAAACATGAATTTTACCAACTTCACCTGAGCACCTGTATCACTTATGCAGACAATTATTCAGACACAAATCAAGCTCCTTCAAACCTAGGCGCCAAATTTGGAAGCTTCCAGCATTAATTACACCTTCTGAGCAAAATTCCTCTCCAAATGGGGTGCACTTTTTGTCTGGGCTGCACTTCTCTGCTTTTGAATTAATTAATTCATCCTTATGGCAGCCCCTGCTTATATAACCCTCATAATTCTATAATTAATTAATGCCTCTCCTATTCCTGACAATTAATTAATTAATTAATAAGCTTTCCTCTTCAAATGGGGCGCCTATTTTGTGCATGTTCATGGCTGCCATTAAATAAATTAAATTTATTTAATTTTAGCTCTCTACTTCAGTTAACTTAAGCCTCACAGTATGCTTTGACCTCAGCCACTGAAAATAGGAATTAATTAAATCAATTAATACTTAAAAAGTATTATTCCTCTCCCAAAAGGGGCGCACTTTTTGACATGAAGGGGCTGCATTAAATAAATAATATTTATTTAATTTTAGAATTTCTAATTCTAATTTCCTTTATCCACTTTCCCTTTGTTGACTTTTCCACATGCTTGGGCGCCAAATTTGGAGAAGGAATTAATTAATTTAATGCATTTAAAGCTGCCCTTCTTTCCCAAAAGGGGTCACACTTTTTGACATAGGCAATTTCTATTTTTAAAAGCCAATTAACAATGGGATTATTCACCCTGCACCACAGCTCCAAAAATCCCATGATCCACTTAAGCTGTTTGACTTTCATAATGAGATTATTTACCCTGCAAGGCAGGTAATAAAATCCCATCAATGCCTTAAGTGATTTTTCTTTTATTTCACAATGAGAATTTTCACCCTGCAAGGCAGGTAAGAAATTCCCGCTTGCCTGCTGCCTCTAATTTTCCCATTGTGACTTAAGTGGCGTTGCTTCAATGGGAAAAAGTACCTTCTAGGCAGGTACAAAAATCCCACCTGCCTGTTGCTACCAAAAATCCCATTGTAGCTTTAAAGTCTTCTTTTTCCAAAAATGCGGCCTGCCCAGAAGAAGCTTTTTTGTGCGTGACTTCGTCTTTTCAGAGAGAACCAGACCTCCGGTGGCAAATTCCTTCTGGCATAACGTCCATAGGTGATCTCCAAATACTCCAGGCAAAGAATCAGACCAAACCGACAAAGGAATTGATCCAGAGAAATTTCACAGAAAACGAAACGGAAAACACCAAAAACACAAAACGTTGCCAGAAGTCACAAATAAAGCCTAGGATCCATTCCTGGTTAAAACCCTATTGGTATATGGGAATATTGACATGTAAGATCACAACAAGGTTAAACCGGAGCACAATTTACCTCAAACAGGGCTCAAAATAATTAAATACAAATTTCCCATAGGCAAACCCCAATGACAGAATAAAACAATTTTGGGCATCTGGGTATTTGTCAAAAATGGCTTATATGGCTCCTTGGGAATATCTTGACACAATACAAAAACTTTCTGGCAATAAAAACACAAAACGACCCATTATTTTAAAAGTACGATTTTTTTACATAGGGTAGTCCTAGATTTCAGGGTGAAATCTGGGGACACCAGGATGAATGTGTCCTTTTTGTGAATTTTTATTATACAGACTATATTGTATTTATTATTAATTAATGATAGAACGGCCTTGCCCTTTCCCCAATACTGTATAAATTTAATCATAATTATGTTCAATAACAAACAAAGAATATGAAAATATTTGAAATCTTATCTCGGCTCCAACTTATGTGGCATCAGAGCCAACATGCCTCAGTCTACAACCTCCACCAGCATGAAATTTTTCCACCTCTCTCATTGACTCGAACTTTCTCTCTCACAAGTTTCAATTCTACATCCACCAGTTCCTGTTTTGTTATTTAGGACATTTTCAAATGCAGGGGTATTTTGCCCCTATTTCTATGGCTCGGGTTGTCTCACAGAATTCATATTATCCTACAGCATGAAATTTCAAAACTTTCCTACAAATATAGGATCACCAATTTCAGCTAGTGCAGAAGAAGGTGGTTGAAACATTTTGGCACCTGCTTAAGAGATTTTCTGCCAGCTGCTAGTGTGGGTGTCGTGTATTACTCAAATAATTATCTTCAAAACGTTTCTTGGTAGTTTACATGCAGATACTAAAAAGTTGTATTGCAGCAGACACTTTGATTCCATGGGAACATATAACTGCACAAGATTCTGATATTTTCTCAGCAGTACCTGCAGAGAAAATCTGTGAACCCCCTCCATAGGATGACGAGATTAGGGCCTTTAAAATAACTAAAACTGGTCATTTTGATCTCCTTGCTTTTTGTAAGGTTAAATTAGTTTAATTAACTGTATATTTTGCCTATTTATAAAAATTAAAATGTTTTAAATCTAATAGTATAGAACTATTAGATTTGTCAGGTCATTACGATCTTGTGGTTAGGTGGAGTTAATGCAACTAACTCCATTTATAGTATTTTCAGGTCATCAGTTTTTATTGTGAAATACCTAATGCTTTTGTTTTAAATCACCAATCGTTGTCTTGTTTGCTAAGTCATGCCTAGCAGTGTCATTTCTAATTTTGAAGGTTGAAACCTCCTTTGCAATTGTATAAGTATTATAATAATATGTCCTTGCTAAATATTTGGGTTGTGTGTTATCTATGGCTGGCTGATTAACTGTTTGGTCACAACCCAAGTTTGTTAGATGGTGCTTGGTTGGTTAACTAGCATTTAAACAAAAATTTGACATGTATAGACATGTTTTCTAAAGTTGAACAAATCCATCCACTTTACAGAAATGGCATTTGCAATGCTGTATATGTTTAAGATGGTGTTTGTTTTAATAAATCCTCCACTCAAACATTGGCTTACTTGTATCCTCAAATTTTTATTAGGGATTTGGTCGGCTTCTGTACGAGGAAGTTAAGAAAAGATTGCATGATGTTGGGGTCTTATCTTTATTTTGTTGGGGTGATCATGAGTCAGAAGGATTTTGGCTCAAACAGGTATTTTGATTGATTTTGGCTATAAGCAAGGGCTTGTTGTGTCTTAGTATAGATGAATTTGGCACACCTAGTTACTTGAGTACTAAAGTACCTATTTTCATTGTTTGTATGTACTATAGGGATTTTCTACACTTGCTGAGGTAGATGGTAACGGGAAAGCTCGAAAGCTTCCAATAAAAATGATGTTCGTAGGGCAATGTCTGTGCCAGGTAGTGCCACACTCTTGGTGTCTCACCTGAATGGAGATAATTATGCTTCTGGAAATGTCAGAAACTTAACTCCTCCAAGGCATATGAGGCAATGCAGATTCTTGTCACCTGGTTCTGACAATTCAAAGTCTAATATGGAAACATCTCCAGCTTTGCATATAATGACTCCAATAGTAACCAAACCAAAAGCAAATTCTGTTAAGCTTTTGACTAAAAGTGTTGTTTTGAGGAAAGTATGGGGCTAGACCATGAAAATATTACTCTCATGGATATTGACCAGACACTTCCTCACGAAGATGTAGACATTGTGAATGTAGGAAGTATAGCAAACTCATCTGCTAAACAAGCTTGTTTCATGGCTGTTGGAATGGGTACACCAATGATTCCTCCGACTTCCCTGTCGAAGTTGAGGATGGTCTGCTGGATAGCATAGCAGGTAGGTACTCTAATGCACATTAAGTTTGAAATCTGTTCGCATGATAATTTTCAAAGTTCATCTTCTTGAAGCCTTTATAATTAACTATGGATTATGGCTTATGCATCAGTTGCAGAAGTGGTGAGCACAAGCAACATGAAACATTGTGATAATTCAGTACTTCAGTTTTGCAAAGAACAGGGAATCCTTGATCATAAAGCTGTTGATGCAGAGGAAGCAACAGTAGAAAAATCAAGAGATATACAAAAGTTGAACACACCATATTTGCCTCAAACAAGAGGTATAAAGAGAAGTCGCCCAGTTGAAGAGTCCTATTCAAAATCAATAAAAGTTACTGAGGGCTATCGAAACGATGATATTACTTTTGCAGAAGATGAACATAATGTTCTTCATGTGTGTGAAAATAACGGTGGAAGTACAAGGGCTTTGACTGACTCACGCATAATGCGAGAACCTCTGGTGGAAGTAATTCCTTCCCAAACTCAACCTCTAAATTTACAACACAAAGTTCTGGATACAAAGAAAGCCTTCTCAGGTGATCTTTTGGAAGCTTCTGCTGCTGAACGACAACAGCCTGTCATAATGCTTATGAATATGGCCGATGAGAGGAAAAGGCTAAAGCTTCTAAAGGTACTCCCTCTCTAAGGCTGAATGTGTTGTATCTGATAGGAATGTGTGCTTTTTCATTTTGTTAGAAAATGAGTTTGTGCTTTTTCTTTTGTAAGTTCTTATTTTGGAAATGAAAGTGTTGAAGCCTAAGAGCATTATAAAATATTCAACTACATTGCCTTTAAATGTAATAGTAATTTCATCTGGTTAGTACATAAGAGCTATATGAACCAAATTTTGAGGTCAATGGAGATGTATATTTTTTGTTAATTTTTCAATGTATGTAAGAACACCTAAGTTAGAACTGCTATTAAGGGAGATTTACAGTTTTCTATGATCCCTCGTTTATGCTTAAGAAAAATAATACCGAGGAATGCTACATAAACTGCCATGTGGGTGTATAGAAAACAAAAATATCTCCCATTCCTTGTAATTTATAGAAAATAGGGTAGGAAGTTTTAGGTATGTGTATAAGAGGCATTTGCGTTTTAAAATGGCCAACCAACAAAAAGAAACTGAAGTCTGAAATATGCTTTAGTATTTATAGCATACCTAGGATTTGTGAGAGGACATTGCCACTTACTTTATAGTTATCTTTGGCATACCAATAATGTGTGTAATGGATCTATGTTAGTAAGTTCATTCTTATCTAACGAATAAACCTTATTTTGGGAAGTTTGGAAGGGGGCAACCAATTTGAAAAAATAGAATGCTCTCAGCAGCGAGTCTAAGGTCATTGATCGATATTATTGACCTGATTTTTAATCTGGTGTAATAGTGGTTGTTACTTCAATATTTTTGCCCCCTTTGGTGGATAAGGGCCTCTTGCTGATTTTGCTTTTGAAACCTTCACAATACAGAAGCTCACAATTTTAGTTTTGTTCTCTGAAGGCTGTTGTGGTCTTGCCATCTGGAGATATTTTTCATGAGGGTTTTATGTTCTATATATTCAATTTTGTTTGTTTTCTTGGGATGCGTCTGGCAATGAATGTGTTCAGTATTTTCATGGAAAGGGAAGTCTCACCCCATTGTCAGAAAACGAAAAACATGGCTGCATTTTCTCAGTCCTATTGTTGCATTGTTCTTATGGCAGCTTTCCCTCTCTGTTTTGCTCTTTGACCTTACAGGTGATACTAATCAGTCGCATTTTTAGCGGCATAAGGGTGTTCTTTTAATCATTAGCCTGCAAAAGAGTGGAGAGTGGAGATAACCTTGACAAGACTTTCAGATTCTTTTCATAACATGACAACATTGCAACAAGGAGTTTTCTGCACTAAAAATCATGTAATACAAAAAGATATGTAAAGGCAATATAATTCTTGCATGATATGGTGTCTGACCAATACCTTGTAAGTTGAATCTTCATTGATTGCTCTGATAATGAATTTGGCCACAAACACCATACCTTGAGAGCGATATAAAATAATCTTATGTTTTCTCTGATAATAAATTTGGCCACTAACACCATACCTTGAGAACAATCCTAAATAACCCCATATTTGCTCTGATAATGAATTTGTGTCTCCATTGAGTGCCTTCTTGCACGATGGGAAGTTACATAAGCTGTCATTATGTCAACGAAATGCACTTAATTTGTATAAGAGATATACATCCTTAAAGCAAGATATATCTATTTTTAAGTATGCAAGAGGAAGGAAAAACCACTTACTTTTCCTATAATTTCAGTCTTGTACTGTAGCAAGTTTCTCATCTAAGTTTAAAATTTCCCTAACATACTTCAAGTATATGCTAGAATTATAGGTAAATATAAAAGGCGGAGGTTGAGAAATCAACGAATTTATGAAATACTGAAAATTTTGTAATATATGCCAAATTAGACAAGGGTTTTCTTATTGTGACCTTAGTCGCAGTCTTATAATGGCTGAAGGAGACACTTTGATAGAGCATATCATTAAGTTGACGAGCATTAAAAAAACAATTAGCCATTGGAGAACAGATAGAGAACGAAAGTTTCTTCGCAATTACACTAAATAATTAGTCACTATTTTTGATAATTTTTTACCAATATCATTATTTTCACAAGAACAGGTACCTTTATTTAAGGAAAACATTCAAAGTAATTGTATTAGTTCATCAAAATAAAAAGGATCCATACAATTCTGAGTCCCACATCATAGGTGCAAGGAAACTGATAGAAAGAGAAATGATAATGTCTTCATTGACATAGTACTGTGATTAAAGATCTGCGATTCTGCTGTAAAAATAACTAACAAAGTGCTTCTGATAGAACGTTCAGATTGCACCTTTGAAGCATATTCAAAATATGGATCATACCAAACCATGATTTACATGTTTTATCTTAAAAAGCAGATAAACCGTGCTATCACCATAATAACTAAAATAGCTTGGCTTGATAAAAGTTGTGTTTAAAACCCTCCCCATCATGTAAAAACAGCTTCCATTTTCCAGACTGAACAATGTCAAGCTAACCAAACCCTCAATAATAAACTGTATCAGCTCTGGTATGGAGCCTTAGTTGGATCAACATGATCAGCCATGGTGTTCTGGGTCCAATTGAGAATGGGTTGACATGGCTTGTTGAGTGTATTTTCACTTTCTTCTGTGCGCTTCAAACTATACAACAAGCTTTCAAAAGACACTCCAATGCATCAACACATCTTCCTTTGCTGGACAGACATCATCCTCTGAAAGGGAAGGAAGTCTCACCTAAAGCACGAGAGAGACTAATAAATGTCTAATTGTGAGCTCATATGTAGAAGGGTTTGGAGATTAATGTTTGTCTATGCTGCAACGATCACAATCTGCAGCGATCGGCAGTGGTGCCCTGTACGTGTACTCATGGGCTAGGTGTGGCACAGCATGGGTCATGAACCACCCTGCGGAACAAGCGACTACAGAGCACCGTTTCTAAGTGCGCACCTGTTGTACTGACACCCACAATCACTGAGTTAGATATTTTGGTGGAAAAACTGTCATCCAACATAACAGATTGGTGACTGCAAGGAATATGCACATAACATCCTACCAGGCAAAAATTCTATTGCGATTGAATATAAATAAACTGTGGAAACAAAAATATACACATCAGATGGCTCACTATGCTCCATTTCCATGAACGCGTCTAAAAATCCTATTTATGTAATGCCTCCTTGGCCAAATGGCAAGGGAGCAAGCTCTAATACATTCTCCCACCTCACACGTGTATAGTCTTCAAGCGATGCGTGCATTTTTGTTATTCCATACATCAAAACTTGTCTCATGCAACAATCATGAAACATCGTCTTGTTCAATCAATGGCTGTTTTTCAGTCTGTGTCCTTTGGCAATGAGTCGGCGCTTGCATCTTGAGGATCTTTTTCTAGGTTTCTTTGTTTATCTCTCCCCATCCTTGGCTTGGTGCACTTTTATTCCTTGTCTAACATGTCAACAAATGCCAACCTTTTCTTTGTCCGACGCTCTTATTTCAGCACTTCCTCCGATGGTTATCCTTTTCTTGTTATTCCTCCTTCAGAGCTACTCATGTCTTTTGTCTTTTCACTACTTTGTTGTTGAATTGGTATTGATACTTGACGTTTCTCCCTCGGCATTTCCATAGTAGATTTCTTGCCAACATGAATGAGGTTGATGAAATGGGATGACCCATTCTTCACCTCAATAAGTGGCCATCACCAAAATCTCTGGATTAGTTTCTTGTTGCTTCGAATGTGGGAAGGTGAACCCCTGCTCTTGCATTGTCTTCCAAGTGCACTTTTTGGCTGCCTCCTTAGAATAAATTCTTCTATGGCAACCATTTGCCTACTCATCTGCAATTGAACCTCAACTTAGTGTGCATAACACCTGGCTATTTTTTTATTTTCCGCCACTTGCTATTGATAACAAGTGAGCAATTGCAAAAATACCTCAAGGGAAGGGTTAGAAAGTACCTTTTCTCCCATCTATTGTGTGAGGGCTTGTATGCTTTATTCAATGCTTTAAATTGAATTGATGAGCAAAGCATCATGGGGATATGGGTCAATTGTCTGCCTCAGGCTTGAGTTGGGGCTTTGAGACCCAAATTTAGAGCCTTTTGTAGGTTGAGGAACAAGGAATGCTTCACCCAATTTCTTTATGTCATATTAGGCGAGTGCGATTCAAGGTCAATCAATGCATCTTAGGAGCTACCATAAAGTTAAAAAAGGGGAGGAGAGGGATTTTTGTGGGGCTGTTGAGGAATGTTCACCCGTGGTAATGTTTTGCTGAAATCATGCATTGAATAAACTTGAGTATGAGTTCTTGGAGAAGGGGTAGCTGAAAATGCAGGTTCTTCCCAAGTCTGCTTATGATCAATTCTTAATCAAACAAGTAGGGATGAAAGGGGCTATGTATACATGGTTGATGCCCACAATAGTATCATGGAGAAGAGACTTGAGGAAAAGAAGGGGCTTTGTCTTTGTCCAATTGGATAAATGCTTGCACATTTTGACTTGTTGATAAATGGAAATATTGTTTCTAAAATCCGCATTCTCTTATACACTCATGGGTCTTTGTTTGCTTTAATTTGTTTGGGAATTTTTATTCACGTATGCAATTTGGATTTATTTTAATAGAAAAATTCATAATCATGGAGCTTCTACAAGGATCCATACCTTACTCTTGATCGATATTCCACTCATTACTATTGAATGAGGTATATATATTGAAATGCTTTCTTAGATTACACATTTTGTGCAAGTTGTTGGAGATGAGCTCCAAATGATTGGAAAATTCTTTGATATTCTCCAATTCTTATTAATGTTGAAGGTGTAGGCCGTGTACTCAAGGAACAACATATAATGTTTTGAGGTCTAATCGGTATATGTGATTCCTTTGTGCAATGCCATTTACTACCATTAACACTATTTTTGAATGAGCCAATGCCCAATCGGGTAGGTCAAACCCCTTTTGTTGGGTACGTAGAGGTGATGAAAACTATGGGTGTTATTAGGTGTATGTTTCAAGCGCATTGGGGTGTATGCCTCTTGCGCTGTCTCAGTATGTTAGGCAATTCCGGGACAAAGTGGGATCACAAGTAGCCGTAACGTGACCGCGGCAAGAGCGAACATTCGGGATAGCTTTCGAATGGTTAGTTCTTGAACTCGGAGGTGGATATAATCCGATGCATACATTGTCCTTGAGTGTCACCAGCTCATAACAAGTGATTAAACATGCAGTGAAACTAACAAGGCCGTAATAAAGTAACCATGAATCCATCCGCTTTTTAAATTGGATTGTTGAAAAAAATATGTGGAACACCGTGAGTAGTATGCCATTTTCTGATGTATGGTGAAGTTGTCATCGATGAGATAAAGTTGTTTGTGACCTCTTTTATGTTTTCTTGAATAGTGAGGTGGTGTGCCTGCACGTCGAATATTCTATTTTGTTCTCTATTGGAGTCTAGACACCTATGATCCTTTGGAGAGGTCCATTTAGTTGATGTGGCAACTATGTTTTGAGAGGGGAAAAATCCCACTTAACATCATGCCAACAAAAAACGAGGAAATGCAAGAAAAGATGAGTTAAAAGACTCGGGGAAAATGTGAAGATCATAGGGAGAAGGAAAATGTATAGAAAAGGGGGGAGTGGTCAAATTATGTTGAATAGGGATTATAGGAGTGGTAATATTAAAGTGATGATGGGTTTAGTCATTAAAACAAAGGGATGAAACACCATGCAAAACTGATGAAAGCATACCTATCTCAAACAAAAAGAGAGCTTGGTGTATTTGGGAGTGATAATATGTCTACATATATTATTTGAATATAATGCTCCTAGTAGTGATGCATTTTTGTTAATACTGGATTTGATGGTTTTTCCCAAGTTGATGTTACGTTGGATTTGTAGATCTCATCCCTAATGTCTCCATGAATATCTCTTTTCAACATAAATGGAAAAAGTATTAGGAGGTAGATGATTATATCAAAACCAATTATATCATTAATTATTTGTGTGAATTTTACTTGTGCGTGTGTTTATCTCAATATGACCAACACGAGTAGTTACTAACATAGTGACATTGTTTCCTCATTTATTAAGTGGCCCTCCTTTTCTTGTGATTATTACCAAAACTTGTGATTGATATTAAAAACACACGAGGAAACAATGTCACTATGCTAGTGAGTACTCATGGTGGTCATTTTGAGATGACTTAAACACATGAGTAAAAATCCCACAAAAATAATTACATAGTAAAATTGCCCATTAAAATATTCAACTTAACATAAATACATGATTGGGTTGTAATTTGGTTGATCCCACATTGGTAATAATTGTGAGACAAGGGTGATCTATAAGGCACTACATTCTCCAAAAGCTTTTCCAATGGGGAAAGAGGCTAGAGGGTGAGAAGCCCAAATCGGAGCATTACATTCCCCATTCCTCCACCCTACTAACAAATGATTCGCAATGCTTAGTAGGTTCGCTTGCCTTGTGATTATTACCAAAAACACATGAGGAAACAATATCATTTTGTTAGTGACAACTCATGGTGGTCATCTTGGGATGACTTAAATACACGAGTAAAAATTGCACAAAAAATTAATAACATAATTAAATTGCTTGTGAAAGCCTTCAACTAAACATGAATACCGATTTCTTGTAGGAAAGATGTACATCGAGTATGCCAAGTATTCTTGATCCCTTGTTTACATAACTTCATAGATGATTGAAGAGCCTTGAATGGATACCTATTATGCCCAATTACTGTATCTTGTTTTGTGAAGCAATTTCACTATATAGAAATGAAATTCAAAATGAAGGGGATGGATTCCAAATTTAGCAAAAATATTTACTTGAACCGACTATTTTACCCACACGTTTTTGGATAACCTGAAAATAAGAACTCGATCAACCCGATCCCGACTAGTTAGTCAATACATATAGAGGAGTGAAAAAGTAAATGTTATTTGAAAAACAATGATTTGGCTGACTTATTTGTCAACAAGATAGGAGTGATTTGAAAGATGAGAGCATAAACCTTGCTATCATAGGCCCATTTTATGTTAGGTCATTTCTAGATTAGATACTTAGTAGTGGGATCGATGTCTTAATACTATCGATATGAGTTAACCATGGTTATGCATAGGGGTGGTTGGCTTCTCTAAGGTCATCGGAATTTGAATTTTGCTTGGGATTTTGGACTTACTCATGAATATTTGAAGCTTTCCTTATTGGTTGTGATCCACCACTGAGTTGGTGAGATCAACTACACAACTATGGTGCCTTTTTTCACAATCGGTTTGGAGTTTAGGCAAGGTGTGCTAGAAGATGTAAATACAAAGAGAATGAAGAGAAATGAGAAAGGCACATGACACTTATCGAGAGGTGTGTCGCTTGTATTTATTATGTTGAAAGTGGTTACAATATAGTGGGGAAGTTCATAACCAAACATTAGTATTTGAGCCTTGATGAGTCGAATAGTCCACTTGATCGCTGTTTATTACCTTTAAAGGTTCTAGCATTTTTTTCCATAGGTTCCAAAGCACAAAACCCATTGTAAGTCTATCGTACATTGTTGGACACTCATTTCGTGTTCACCTTGCCTTCTTAAAAATTCCGAGCCACCGAGTTTGTAGTAGGGATAGGGTTGTCGAATAGAAGGGTTATTTCTTTCCAAATAGCTTTGGCATATGGACAAGTTAAGAAGAGGTGTACTATAGTATCGTGATTCTTGCGAACACTTGGGATTGTTATTATAGGCTTATTCTTCCTCTCCTCCGAAGATTATGAGTCGTGATGACTTAACCATGAAGTAACAACCACACGAATGCTTTGATTTTTGGCCTAGACCACCGGGTTCATAAGCCATTTCGTTTCTTCTCTTTGAGGTGATTGTTTGGACAAAGATTTAAGTAAGTCAGCTGCAACCCAACAATCTCCCAAATGTGCATTGGGCCAAATGATCCGGTTTCGCCGATTTGATAGGAAGATAAGAACAAGTTCCTTGAAATTCAATGACTCGAATGATCTAATGCTACAAGAAAATTAGAGGAATAATATATTTAAAAGATAGACTACCACCACATCTTTAGAGTATGGAACATTATATGTCAAGAGAGTTATTTTTTTGTAATCTTATCCTAAGAACTAGTCAAGGGGTTGATGCGGGAGCATCTTTGTTCACTTGTAATCTTGCATCATTTAAAAAACATGGTTAAAAAATAAGCTAAGTCTAGCAAAGATTGTGCAATATTTATGATTACGCATATGTTTGTTTAGTATATTGTGCAAGTCTTGTTTTGTGCCTAGTCTTTATTTTTTTAACAACTTGCGATTGTGCAATGCTTCATGTTGTATTTTATGCCTACATATTTAGTGTGCCTATGTTTGTAAATGTGCCACACAAAGGTTATCATTCACACACAATCTGTTATGTATCTCGAAGAACTCGCGAATCATTGCACAAAGAGCGACACACATCCGTTGAGGCACAAAATCATGCACAAGGGTACAATGCAAGAGCATAATCTTCGAGTTTCAAACACACCATTGCTCGAGGAAGCTGAAATGGATTCACCTAACCCATAATTGTAATTGTTTGGTCAACTCAATTGCATCAAGTTGTGTTATGAACCTTTGGGCACTATCTTGTATAGAGGGTTGGGACACATTCAATGTATGTAATGTCCCTTTTTGGGGGGACTCGGGAAATGGCCAAAGGCTGAGCTGTGGTTCACAAATCAGATTTTTGAACTGCTGTTATAATCCTGTAAATCTGCAAATTAAACCCTTTTCTAGGGCAGCGACCTATTTGGGGGTTTAAACCCCACCTTTATGCCTTCAAAACCCTTTCAATCAGCTCCACTAAAGTCTCTAAAATTATGATATATCATCAACAACCATATAATGCAAGAAAACTGATTTTTAATACCCTAGATTTGAAGATATGAATTTCAACAAACCCTTGTTTGCAGCGTTATTTTAAAAATTCATAACTCAACTTAGGAAGCACCAAAATTCATGAAACTCAAGATATTGGCCTTATAAATTATGAAGAACAAGCTAGTAATTTCAGATTTGCCAAATGCACATCACACATACCAAATATCTATCTCCAAGTGGGTCGCTCCAATCCAAACAATTATATTAATGCACCAAAGAGACCAAACATGCAAGAGAAAGATACTTTATTGCTTTTCAAATCAGCTTGCACACACCAAAACCTCATGAAGGGTTTTCATCCTTCACAAGTTCCCAACCAAGGGTTTTCGTCCTTGGATGAGATCCTCAACCCAAGGGGTTTCATCCTTGAGAGAGAGAGTAAAATTGCTACACTTGCCAACTTTCACCAAGATATGAATAATCACCATTAATAACATAAAAATGATGGCTGACCCCTTAAGGTAAGTGCTTTTAATTATTCAAATTGTATGTCTAACCTACATGCTCATAATACCTTTATTGATTAACTACTTAAGTTCCTCTATTGGACCACTAGGATTCTCAATAGGATAAATGATAATAAATGAAAACAACCTAAACAACAATAAAAATGTAATTCAGATCTTCCCCTTGCTTTTTCCTTAAGACCCATGGGGAGGGAATGGGTTAAGGTCTTCGAAAATCAGCTTCCAAAAAAGGGACATGACAATGTCATACGGGTCACTTGTAAGGCAAATATTGTAAGTAGTTGGGTCTTTTGTCTATAATCATGCCACTACACTTGAGAAATTGATTTGATTTTGGCTGGGAGAACTTAGAACCCAGATTACGATTGCAAGGAGTATTGCATGTAGAGATTTGTGTGCAGGTTTGGGAGGGATTGAATCATTTGGGAAACATTGCGGTGTTGATGTTTTTGTAAGCTTGTGGGTTTTGTGAGTGTTTTGTTGTAATAAACGACCATGTTGGTAGAATTTGTGTAAGACTCGTATCATCAAGGATCAATCTCAAGTTGATGTAATCCTATTGATGAATAAACTATATTGTTGTTGTTGTAATTTGCTATTGTTAATATTCTTCTATGTAATTTGTGGCTTGGTCTAAGGCATCCTTTCACTAGGGACTCTAACTATAGCTGCATCATTTGGTATTAGAGCAATGCACAATTCTATGAAGTGAAGATATGAAGTTCTCCATCTTTGCAAGGCATGTAGAGAACACAATGAAGCAAAAAGGTATGCAAGTGATCTATGTAGGTTTGCAAGAGGTGCGTAAGAGATCTAAAATCTGTGGAGAATATTAGATACCGCCAAAAAGTGTTGAGTGAGGAGGCACATTAGCCGATAATGTGGCCATAAGGCTTAATGACATTGTGGAAATGTTGTGGATAATGCAAATAAGATTGATTGTGGGAAGACCAAAAAGAGGATTTGTCTTGAGGGATGATGTGATTGATGTGGAAGAAGAAACAAAAAAGTGAAGGTAGCACAAATGAAATAGTTTCAGCGTGAGGTTGTTTGGATGATAGTGAAGAGAGACTTCTCAAAGCCATGTCGAAGATGGAAGAGTGCGAATGGAGGTTCCTTATTTTTCAGGGGACATTGAATGCAAAAGAGTTAATTTATTGGCTCACAGAGATTGAAGAATATTTTTAGTTCATTGAGATTGCAAATGAGTGCAAGGTGAAGATTGCGCTAAATAATTTGAAAGGTCACACAACATTGTGGTGGAAAATAGTTAAGCTCAAGTGCAACATTAAGGGTAAGGACAACTTGTTGGGAGTGGATGGTTACAAAGTTTGAAGGGAAATTTTTGCCTAGTGATTACCAGTTGGATCTATTGAAGTGGTTGCAAAAATTGCAGAAAAATGAGACAAGTGTGAAAGAATACACCAAGTTTTACAAAATCACAATCCAGGTTGGGCATAGTGAAATGGATTAAGAAAAGGTAATGTGGTATCAATGGACTACGATGGGTGATCTAGGGTGAGATTGACACGGTGAAGATGCAGAGACAATGAAAGAGGTGTAACAATATGCCTTAAGAGAGGAGGAGAAGTTGGCGTGCAAAAGAAGTGCTACGAGGACCAAGGGAAACTCAAGTAGTGGTAGAAAACCAATGGTGCATGAGCAAGAAAACGAAGCAAGCACGAGCGGTGTAAAAGTACAATATAACAAAGAAATCTATGTTTTGCGTAAGAGGGAGGGATCGTGGTGGAAGATTCAACGGTACTTGTTTTCGGTGTGGCGAAGTAGGACAACGCTCTTTTAAGTATCCACATGCACACAAAGATGATGGTTAAAGAAAGGATGCGAGTGCTTAGATCGTGCAAGAAGATGAGGAAGGTATGGGCATCACAGAGATGAACTTGAAGGAGAAGTGTTACTTGCAGTGAGGGCAGTTTTAAAGTTGCGGGAAACGAGAGAAAAGTTGTGGCAAGAGAGGCGACACATTTTTGAACGAGATGCATGACGAGAGGAAAATGCTTTGTGTTGTGGTGGTGGATTGTGGAACCACGAGACAATTTGGTGTTTGCAGAGATGGTATGGAAGTTAGGATTGGAATGCATGCCACATCCAAGTCCTTCTAGGGTGACTGGTTGAGGGACAAGTAGGCATTGTGTAGTAGTAATGTGAATGGAAATGAAGATTGGCTTGCTCATGGACAAGGTTTTGTGCGATATCTTACCGATGAATGCATGCCATGTTTTGTTGGTAAGACCTTAGCAATTTGATTGGGAAATGTTGTATGGTGGGAGAGCCAACACAATGACAAAGGCGAAATGATGGACAAACTCACATTCGAAACCCCGTAAGAGGTGGAGGCAAAAGGGCATACCAAATTCATATGGTTACGTGCAAGAAAAGGAATATCGTATGAGAAGGAGCCAAAACATGCACAATGCCATTGCAAGGCGTAATTGAAAGGAGGATAGATCGAGCATGTGCAAAAGTTCGAAGCAACTTTGTGAAGGGAGATGATAGAATAACAAGGGAAATCTGCACCACAATATGTGAGGATGTAGCACATAGACAAGTGAACAAGAGGATGAGTAGTGCACATTTCTTTCTTTTGACAATGTACAAAATTGTTGTGGAAAGGAATAAAATGTGGAAAAGGAAAGAGACACCTCACATAGATAGAGGAAGTTAGCCTATAGAGAGAAGGGACATGGGTGCAAAAGAACACACTTGGATTTGGTGGAGGGGTTGGTTTTACCAACCAAAACCAACACTTAGAAGACGGGGAGTACCTGTTGGTGCATAGGCACGCCAAGACCTTACCAAAAGGTCGAAAGAGTGGTTCCAACACTCGGTTTGTTTGTGAGCACCTAGCTCACACATTTTCTTACCTAGGGTGTATGATGCGAGAGCATCCAAGTTCACTTGCATCAACCAAACATATAATAGGTTTAGAAAAAAGGCTAAGACTAGTAGAACACGATATTTTTGATTGTGTGTAGTTTGTTTTGTATATTGTGCAAGTCTAGTTATTTGCCTAATTATTCTTTTGCGCTGATTGTGTGTGCACAATATTTCATGTTGTGTTTTGTGCCTATGTATTTAGTGTGCCTTTGTTTGTAAATGTGTCGTGCAAGTGTTGTTGCGCGCACACAATTGTTATGTAGCTCGAAATACTTGCAAATCATTACGCAAGGGGTGGCATGCATCTATTGGGGCATAGTCTTACGAGTTGGCTTAAGTCATGCGGGAATTGTGTTGGAAGGCTAGAGCACAAACTTATGCACAAGGGGACAACATAAGAGCGTAAACTTTGAGTTTTAAACACACCATTGTTTGAGGAAGCCGACATGGATTTACCTAACCCATAATTGTAATTGTTTGGTCAACTCAATTGCATTGATTTGTGTTATGAAGCTTTGGGTTCTCTCTTGTATAGAGGACAGGGGCACATTCAATGTCATACGGGTCACTTGTAGCTTTGAGGCAAAAATTGTAAGTTGTTGGGTTTTGCATCTATGTAAGCATGATAATACACTAGAGAAATGGATTCAATTCCACTTGGGGGGACTTGGAACCTAGATTGTGGTTGTAAGAAGAATTACATGTAGAGACTTTGCACAATTTTGTGAGGGATTGGATCATTTGGTTAACAATGTGGTTTGTAAGCATGCTGGTTTACAAGTGTTTTGTTGAAATAAGCCACCAGGTTGGTAGAACATGTGTAAGAATGTATCATTGGCGATCGGTCTCGAGTTGATGTAATGCTGCCAATGAATAAACTATATTGGTGTTGCATTTGTCAAACCAAGAATGGATTGAGGATTAACATCGAATGTGGTACAAACCTAAGTTGTATTCCATTAACTTGAATGAGAGAAAAAAGTACAATATAAAGACCACAAATGTGGCTCTTCGGTCATGTTCTAAGGCGACTGTTCATATCTTACTACAAGAGAAAAGCTTCTACTCCTAAAGCATCGAATATATTATGTACAATAATATTACATCCCCCCTTAATCCATAGGGGTTATAGTGAGACCAAGCATGCCTTTGATATTTTCAAAATTCTCTCTTCCAAACGCCTTTGTTAGGGTATCCATTGGTTACTTTGCAGTTGGACAATGTAGCAATTTGATACTATTGCTTTTCGCATAATGCCAAATTAAATGATATTTGGTGTTTATGTGCTTGGTTTGGTTATGAAATACTGGATTCTTGGCCATTTGGATTGCTAAAGTGTTATCAACCATGAGTGGTGTAGAAGAAATCTATTTTACCTGTAAATCTGCAAGAATCCTTTTGAGCCATTGTATTTCCTTGGTTGCTTCTGTAGCTGCCATATATTCTGCTTTTGCTGAAGAAATTGTTGGCACTGACTACTTCTTTGACTTCCAAGAGATGATTGTTGTTCCTAAGTTCATTAGGAAACCTGTAGTTGATTTCCCATTGTCAAAATCACCTCCATAGTCAGAATTTGAATATCCAACCAATTTGAAATCTGCTTTCCTGAGTATTTGAGCCCAAAATTATGTGTTCCCTTTAGATATTGAAACACTCTTTGTTTCTACCCAATGACTTTCCCTAGGTTGTTGCATGAATCTAGAAAGAACAACTGCAAAAGAAATGTCTGGTCTAGTTGTGGTTACATAGATCATACTTAAAATGAGCCTTCTCTATTTAGTTGCGTCTACGAATTCTGAAGTATCATCTGATGTTAACTTCAAATTTTGTTCCATGGGTGTGCTGAGTGGTTTACAATTTGTCATTCCAAATTTTCTTAGAATTTCACCAATGTATTTTTTTGTGTGATGAATATGTACTTTGATTTTGAATCACTTCAATACCCAAATAGTAATGAAGGTATCCCAAATACATTTCAAAACCTTTCATCAATTCTGCTTTGATTTTTGTAGTGTATCTTTCATTGTTTCTTTTAGAAGCAAATCACCCACATATATAACCAAAAATACAATTTTTTTGTGTAACCCCCAATAGGTGATTGGAAAACACACTAGATTTTTTTGAACTGGAACTTCAAATCGCGCTCCACTCAATCGGGATGAAAATTGATGCCCTCTCGATTTCCTAATCCCGCGCTTTACTAATCAAACACATGCAAGAAGCAATACAATAGTAATACGAGTAATCCAAATTTTATCTAACAAAGTAGATTGTGTCATTACATTTAACTCATATAATTTGCTTCCATTTAATTCTATAATGAATTAACAACATTTACAAAATCAAGTACAATTACTTGGATGATTTTGCATGTAAGTGCTCATCCAATTATACTAAGACAATTGCAATTAATCCATTAACATGTGTATTCCATTTATACCATTCCAATTAGTTTAGCGAGAACATGGCAAGAAGTATTTCCAACAATGATCCATTTCATTTCATAGTTTATGATAATTTACAACTCCATAATTAGGTTTACATTTACAAGACAAGTTTACAATTCTTCAATATCCATATAACCAATATATATAAGTCTCACTTTCATTAACCATTTTACAATCCATTACAACCGATAGATGTTTCAATTTACAATAGGTTCCAATATACAATGTTTACATCCATTTGTCTCAAATACGAATAATACAATATATAACATGAAAACAATATCTCACATCTACGTCACGACAACACTTGTCTTTTGCCAGAGATCCATCCTAATGCCAAAGTCGCGTAGTGAGAGAAAGAGTATCATCAGAATGCTTTACCTCCAACCAAGAGCCTTACAGTTCCCCGCACACCTCTCGTGAAATGAGAGTGGCCCTATCCTTCATGAGAAGGAAGATGAAAGTAACCAATAAGGTAAGAGAGAAACATGTGTAGTGCAGTCACCAAAACCGATAGAAAATAACATCCTAAGATAGTAGTAATAAATATGCTTTTGGCCAAAAGACTTAGGACAACACTAGGTACACATTCCTAATGAAATCGACAACGTACTAGGGCATGAAATAATCCTACCCGACAATACATGAGGGCGGACTTTGGTACGTCCACAATTAACCTTTAACCCCTAACACTTGCCATATGTGAAATTGCAATAGGCAAACATACCCATCTATACAAATCACCCCTAGCTCATATACACATCTCTCAAAATATTCTCATTCTCATATACAACTCGCAAAAAAATATCTCTATCTTCCGCAACATCCAAAACTAGACAAACACATAGCAAACTAGAATCGGGACTCAAGTACTGATAACCTTCTTGTGTGTCCCACACCACCTGATAACATTATCATCATAAGGATCCTAACCCTAATTTGTTGATCCAATGCAATACAAGGCAAACCATGGATAAAACTTGAGCAATAACAAACCTCTTGAATTTTCCATACCATCAAAGAAAGTTACTATTACGGGGATCCAAACAACAATTTGTCGATACATGCAAAGGAGCTATAAATGCCCCTTAAATAGGTTCAAGTACATCATTTAAATTTCACGTGTTGCAAGTTTCCTAATGCCTCCGATAGGTTAAGTCATCATTTAAAAAATTGTTTCATTCATGCTGCCAATCATTGTTTCCCATACATGTTCTAAGGTGTAGAAAATTCCTCTCTTAAACCTAGGGTCATGTCATCATGTCTCCCCATGTCTAACCATCATAATAACATTGATTATGCATTTATGATATCATCAAAATCATTAAAATAGATGCATGGTTTCACATAAATTATGTAGAAGAATTATAAAATCTCCTAAGTTATATGTTCAATTGTCATGAAAGTGTTAGCACTCTCGCATTTACTTGAGTCACACCTTTATGACCCCATCAATGAATGTTTAACATTAACACGTTTCGTTAAAACTTCCTTTTCTCTTGTTTTGTTCATCCCTAGCTTCCAATTTAATGTTTACACCTCTTCATCCATATAACTCCAATAATTATGAGTCTCATGTTTTACAAGGCTAGTATTTACTCCTAAAGGTGAGAGTATTAATTTACACTTCCTTTAAAACTTCCACCTTATTATATAATTTATAACCTTGTGTTGAAAATTGGATATGAGTGGTTATCTTAATAGTTTATATTACCACGAACCCTATGCCTTAGGCACCCTTCAAAAATAAAACAAGTCTTTAATAAAATGAATTTATAAACCGAACTTAATCATTTAAGTTTCCATATCCTAATAAAATTTCGAACCGATTTTGGTAGTTAAATTCTCGTTAAAAGGAATAGGGGAGGGAGTCAAGCCCACAACCCTTCCCTCCTAAGTCATTTTCCATAGCCAATCGGCTAAAGTCATGGTTTGATATTTACACATGTCAAGTTAAGTTTAACCAACTTCCTCATTTGAAAAATGGTTTAAAGCCAAAATTTTAACTTATAAAAGTTTGTGGGGCTGCAGGTCGAACACAAGTCCCCAAATTCCCAATGGCACGGGCTCACCAACAAACTATGGCCTTGGGCTTGTTATGACTGTGTAACTATATATATTTAAACATCAAAAGCTTACTCAAGAGGAGACAAAATAACCCAAGGTTTGTTGCGAGGGTTGAGACCTCACCCTCACAATCCCTATGATCTCACCATTGCACTACTCATATTCACAACAAAACATGGAGATTTAGATTTTTTTTAACTCCTAAAGTCAAAATACCTAGTTTTGATGCTGAATCCGCCGTAAGCTTATAAAACACCGTGTGTCTTCCCTTAATCTTTGTCGCTTATTCTTGTCCTCTATTCTTGTGCGTATTTCTACAACTTTGCGTAAGTCTCCAAAATAAGTTCTCTATATCCACCTTTATGTATTTGATCTATGCCCTTTCTTATAAACCTGGGTGCTCTTTTCCTTTTGTTAACAAATTTGTCTCGCTAGTCTTATATTGGCTTTTTGTATTCTATATTCTGACCTATGATTTGGTGTATTTAAATTCTCCTAGAATATGACTTCCATAGCTTTTCTATTTTTGGCCATTTAATAGTTAATCTTTGACATACAAGTTTTAGATCTCCCACCGTTCAAACTCACAGAAGACTAATTCAACTTGCCATGCGAGATTTTTGTGAAGGTTTAATTCCCTAAAGACTCGTTCTCACACTCCATGCGAATGAACCACGGGGTTTTGGTCGCCAAGAAGAGCTCGGCATGCCAAGTCTAAGTCGGTGGTGAGTTTAACTCATTTGCTTGAGACTTTTAGTCCCACATATAGTGTGAAATGGAGATTCAAAGAATATAAATACAAAACCGTGGCAAGAGTTAGAGATATGGCTAAGCCATGCCCACTCTTGGTCATGCCCAAGATGGTAGGTAGTATGATCATAGGGCCCTGATGGTCTTAGCCCGATCCCGAGAGGGAAGTAATAAGTTTAGGGCGGGAAATAAGGTGAGAGTGATAAGGTGAACAGAAATAAGGCATAACACGTAAAAATAAGGCCAACCTAGGATCGATAAGCCAATTGTCCTCAACAACAAAATACCATTTTGCTGAAAGGCCTAATTAATTTTTCTTAATTTAATAACATTGTTATTACTTCTGATTTTATGAGATGCAATTTATTTGGAGAATTGTGTTCAAGTTTAGGTGAAGTCCAATGTTTTGGGTCATAAACCTGGATTCATCATTAGGGACGAAAAGGATGAGACTGATGGTACGATTGCTGAAATATTATTTAGCATAGATATATACCAAAATAATAAGTAATAAGTTTAGAGTGAGGAAATAAGGTGAGAGTGATAAGGTGAACAAGAAATAAGGCATAAGATAGAAAAATAAGGCCAACCTAGGATCGATAAGCCAATTGCTCCTCAACAACAAAATACCATTTTGTTGAAAGGCCTAGTTAAGTTTTCTTGATTTAATAACATTGTTATTACTTTCGATTTTATGAGATACAATTTATTTGGAGAATTGTGTTCAAGTTTAGGTGAAGTCCAATGTTTCGGGTCATAAATCTGGATTCATCATTAGGGACAAAAAGGATGAGACTGATGGTATGATTGCTGAAATATTATTTAGCATAAATATAAACCAAAGAGAAAATTATAACATTAGTCGACCATGTTTATATTTAAATTGTTAACAATGTTAATTTAAAATTATGTTAATTAACAACAGTCGGCAAAGTAAAAAGTACTAATTTTCAAAGAAAAGGTTTAATTTTTTTCAAATTTTAATATTAATTTAAAATTGTAAAAAAATCAATTAGTTAGAAAGAGATATTAGATTTCATTAACAATATTAGATATATTAGATATTATTATTACTTTTCCTCATCAATACAAATTTGGTTAAAGCCTCATTATACATGCAAATGCAATAACACAAAACCAAAACATCTTAAACATAACGATGTGCGAGCTATTATTGTAAAACGAAAATGTGTTGCCAATGAACATCGATAAGCGAAATTGCACGCCTCGCTGCAACGAGTGCACAACTCCATTTCGTTGTCGTTATACGACCAAATGATCCCAATGCCTCACTCGAGGCGACATCAATAAATGCAACTAAATGACAAAGGGTAAAAAAGGCAACTAAGACATACAACTCCACCATTTTCTCGTGCACGGTACCACACATGAAACTCTCTCTATCCATACCCATTATTGCATCTTTCCACCTCTCTTTGATGATACCCTTCCTCCCTGTTGGAGAAAATCTACACTCAATCGACAAGAAACACCCAGTGCATTATCCATTTCTCTTAATGAAGTGACAGTGTGCAATCAAGCACCGCGTGAGGCTCAACGAGAGTTGTCTGCTTACCTTGCAACTTATGCAGAGAAAAAAGAAGAAAAAAAGAGGAAAGCTGATGCACTTGCAGCCCTAACAAATAGGAGGGCAGCGAGGGAAGATTTTAACATTGGGGCATCTTCTATTGCCTCAACTCCACGAGGTCAGACACTGGGACAAGGTTCATCCACTGATAGTAGTTCAATGATATTTTTTGTTCCTCAAATTACTCTTGGTTCATAACCTTCACTCGAAGGTACTGCTTGGAATAAAGAAATGCACAATGAAGCAAGAATAGCTGCGAGAAACTTTTGGTACTACAACAACATTCCTTTCAACGTGGCAAAAAGTCCATATTGGGAGAATTTGGTCACCGTGCATTATTTATTCTTTGGGAAGGGGTTCAAGATTCCTACTCCCCATGATTTGAGTGACCCATTGTTGGTTGATTCCATCACACATACCAAAACTCTTGTAGAAGAGCAAAAAAAGGTGTGGATAAAAAAGGATGCACCATTTTGTCTGATGGGTGGACAGATGGGAAAAACCGCACATTGATTAACTTCCTAGTGGCTTCAAGTGGGTAGTTGGTCTTCTTGAAATCAATTGATGCCTCCCACCAAGTGAAAATTACAATCACTTTGTGTGATATGTTAGATGAGGTGGTGAAAGAGGTGGGCGTGGAGAATGTCATCCAAGTTGTGACAGACAATGCGGCGACATATGTAGCAACAGGGAGACTTCTTGAGGATAGGCACCCTACACTTTTTGGACCCCTTGTGCAACCCATTAGATCTCTTATTGGAGGACATAGGAAAACTCTCATGGGTGAAAAATGTGGTTGAGGACACAAGAAATATTACAAAATTCATCTACAATCACACTTGGGTGCTAAACTTAATGAGAGAGCACACCAATGGAAAGGAGCTTGTGCGATCAGGGGTCACACGATTTGCCACAAACTTCATTACATTGCAACCTCATTAACATCCCTTAAATGAGATGTTTGTGAGCATGCGATGGTTGGAGTCTCCTATCTTTAGGAAGACCGAAGGGGAAAGGGTCGTGAAGATAGTTTTTGATGATATGTTTGCAAAGCAAACGGAAGAAATCATGAAGGTAATCTAAACTTGAATATTTGTTTATTTATCATTTGTTATATAATTTTTTATTAATTTTGATTTTAAATATCAATGTTATTTTGTTTTAGGTGTAAGAGCCTTTGGTTCAAGTTCTACGAATGGTGGATGGGGACAAAAACTCAATGGGTTATTTGTATGAGGCTATGGATGTGGCCAAGGAGGCCATAGCAAATATTATGGGCACAATCAGCGAAAATATGAACCCATTTGGCGCGTAATTGATCGGAGATGGAACAAGACACTTCATTGACATATACATGTAGCGGCGTACTACCTAAACCCGAAGGTTTTCTATTCCCCATCATTTAAGGCTGATGAGGAGGTTATGGATGGCCTTAATACATGCATAGAGAGGTTGGTATCTGATGAAGATATAAGAGATGCAATTCTTGACGAGCTGCAAATTTACAAGACTGCAAAGGGGAGGCTCTTTTCTTCGGCTCTATGTGTGAAAAGAAGGAACACTTCTCAACCAGGTAGAAACAAACTGAGTCATTTGTATTTAGTCTCATTACACGTAGAACTAGAAACTAGAAGTCTAGAATTATTTTATTTATTCAAGCTTAGTTAACTTACAAAATTATAAATGTTTTATTTGCAGATTTGTGGTGGGAAGATTATGGTGCAAAAACACCAAATCTTCAAAAGCTAGTCATCCACATTTTGTGTTAGCCATGTAGTGCTTCTGGATGTGAACGTAATTGGAGCATGTTTGAAGTTGTTCACACAAAGAAGTGCAACAAGTTGACAACACAACGCCTCAATGACCTTGTTTTTCGTGCGATACAATCTTCGTCTTCGTGTGAGACAAGTGGAGGGGGCACAAAGTTATGATGCAATCGACTTGGCTGACATTGATCCATATGATGATTGGATTGTTGAGCTTGATGATGCGGAGCCTATGTTTACTACAGAGGAGATAACAACTTTGGAGAGGGAGACTGAAGAAGCAATACCATCAGGGACATTAGAAGTTGGTGATGATCCAGATGATATGTTTGTAGATGACAATGTTGGTGTTGCAGAGGAGGAATCTTTACCTTCCACTTCCACAAGGCAACCGCAAGTGCAACAGACTTATTTTAGGCGTGCTTAATGAAATAGAATATTATTGATATTTGATAGTGATACTTCAAAAGTCACATGTGACATGACTCTATGAGCATTTTTGTTTGCAAACTTTGTACTCTCTTTTTTGGTCAAAACTTAATCGAAAATATGCATATGGGCCTATGGCATTCTATAGAGTCACTTCTCACATCATTTAACATTGTTTTTACATTTAATTTAAGTATATTTTATGAATTTAAATGTTTTTAAAAGTAGCGATAAAGTTGCTGATTAATGCCGATAAATTGCCGATTCCGATTTCCGATTCAAAATTTGGCTTGCCGATTAATCGCCGATAACGATTTTTTGAACTATGATCTGCATCACACTTTATAGGAGAGGAGTCTATTGTTTCCATGCACACATTATTTACATTCTACATCTAGTTACTTGCTCACTACTCACAAAGTGCGACATGCACAAGAAGCAACCTAGGCACGATTCACGTACACACACGTAACTACATTGGATTTGAAATGTAGTGCAACGCTCGGTTATAAGTCCATCATTTTAAGAATTGAGGACAGTCGAGCCCTTTCATTTGTATCTTTCTTTTTTAGGGTTCGATGCTTTGTTTGGGGTTTTGCAGGTGATTCATTCATTATAGATTTACGGCAACCTCGCCGACCTCATAAACATACACGCGATAAAAGGCAAACAAGTGCGGACCTCTTGCGACACTTCAGAGGAGGTTTTATGAGCATCTAAACCGACTCAGGCGCCCATATCCCTCTCCAGTGCCCTCGAATCTGCCGGATCTGCATTTTCCGGGCTTCGTGCGATGGTCCATCTCTCGCTCACCTGGTCTCCACTTTGTGACACTTTGTCCAACAACCTCTACGAATTAGCTAAGGCTCTTCTAACCCTCTTTGCACATTAGGGTTTCATATTTTCATTACTTAGTTGCTTGGGTATTATTTCAATATTCATTTATTTATTACAAACTTGCATTAGATTAGGCTATTATTTTACATTTTAGCATAATCACAAGGTCCAATTTTTCATTTTTTTATGAATCTCTTCAAGCATTTAATCTATTTTCTGATTTGTTTTGTGTTTTGGTGCATGTTATCCCAACTTCATTAGGTTTAACATTTGAAAGTGTTTGTGTGAGCCGTTTAGGCATTTTTTTCGTGTCTCTTGCAGGAACTAGTGCCATTTAGGTGACAATGTCCAACAACCTCTGCGAATTAGCTAAGGCTCTTCTAACCCTCTTTGCACATTAGGGTTTCATATTTTCATTGCTTAGTTACTTGGGTATTATTTCAGTATTTTAGTATTCATTTATTTATTCAGAAACTTACATTAGATTAGGCTATTATTTTACATTTTAGCATAATCACAAGGTCCAATTTTCCATTTTTTTCATGAATCTCTTCAAGCATTTAATCTATTTTCTGATTTGTTTTGTGTTTTGGTACATGTTCTCCCAACTTCATTAGGTTTGACATTTGTATGTGTTTGTGTGAGCCGTTTAGGCATCTTTTTCTGTGTCTCTTGCGGAGCAACTAGTGCCTCAATTCCTTGTTGTAAAGCTCCTTCATTTTCCCACGAGTTGCTCCGAGAAACACGTGCTCATTGTTTGATGAAGTTTGAATTTCCGTTGTAAGGAGTTTCATTCTTAATCATAGGAGACGATACAAATTCAAGTGATTCCCAATTACATGCCCCTGCACTATTTGGAATCGCTGTATCAATCTCCTTGAAAACTTCAAATTTATCAAGTCGATCTATGTTAGCTTTCCCTTGCATTTTCGCAAGAAACATATCTTACAATGATAAATTTCTCGTTCTTTTCATCATAGAACCTATATGTCTTTGAGGATTTTGATGTGTAGCTTGTGGATTTGTTTACTTGGAGATGTTGTCTTTGAGCGAAGATGATTAAGAATAAAATTAGTCCGTGCTCCGATACTAATGTTAGGCAAGAAATAGGTTTTGAAAATGAAATGGACATGGAAGAGTGACCCGATTCTCATTCTTTGGAAAATTTGATAGTAAGTACATGTTTGTCAACATTAAATTAGTGTTCAGTTCATCTTCAAGATGGGTGTTTAGCTTCTAATGTATCTAGGTAATAATAATATAAAATGTACTATTACATTTATGCCTACTACATGCATGCAAATAAAAGTAGAAAATAAAGCTAGGATCTAACACCAAGTAAATCCTAATCTACTTGTAATGCAAATACATCAAGATAAAGCAAGAAAGGGAAGAAAACACAAATTGCATAAACATAAACATAGAAAATGCAAACCTCCCTTCGATTTGTGGATTTCCTTTGGAGATGTGGGTATCCTTGTGAACCGAATGCAAGCCATGAGCGGTTTGGATCATAGGCGGGAACTTGGTGAAGGAAGAGATCTCTTCAAAATGGCCAAAGCCATGTTTGATTATTCTCTTACTACTTCAACAAGCAAAGAGTTTTCTCAAAATGGCTCAACATGAGATAGGAGTAGGTGTGACAAGATGTCAAGGTGTGTCTTGGGATGGGGGTAGAGGGTTGCTTTTATAGCTTTCCTCTTTGGGAAAAGTGCCATTCTCAATGAATGTGGGATAATGAGAATGTAAGCCTAAGCTTGGATAAGTAAGATTAAACTTTAGTGCTCCATAAAACTTGGATGGGGATAAAAGGGGCTTAATTAATCAATTGGTTATTAATTAATATGCCTTAAGTAGCTTATATTAGCTATTTGAGAGGATTTTAGAGTAAATTGATCAAGTTTAGATGTGATTAAATGTGAGATTTAATTAATAAAATATTTTAAATTAATAAAAGGGGATTTATTGTCAATTAATATTGGGTTATCAATTAACAAACAAAAGGGATTTTAATTAATGAAATGTCGTTAATTAGTATTTGAAGGAGGATTTTAATTAATTAACGGAAGGTCATTAATTAATTAATGAAAAGCGGGTATTAGTATGATTTCGGTGCCTTTAATTTGTGTCTAATGTGGTGGATTTTAGGTGTCTACATTTGCCCCTCTTTGGGAGGGTGTCACATTATTGGCACCCTTTCAAAGAAAGTAGTACACACGTTGGGATGATATGAGGGAGGATAGATTGATAAGAGTATGCCCTCTCGAGAGACCATGCGTCAATAGAAGAAGGGTATGTAATCTCGAAAGGAAGAGAAAAATCACTTTGTGAAAGGAGGTGTTCTAGTGGCATGACTAATATAAATAGATAGGGGCTTGGATATGTTGACCAATAAGATACTTCAACAGTTTTATTGAAGGGATTGATGGGCTGATTTCTCAAGTTAGATGACTACGTCAAAAATATATGTCAATAGGACGGATAGTTGATTGGGTAGAAGAATGTGAGGAAGACTAGAATGTTCGATAGAAGATGGAGGGATAGGGTAGATAGAAGAAGAGGGATAGGGAAATGGGACAAGGGGGAAATGCTACCTGTCTTGCACAATCGATACGATTCTAGATAATCTTTATTTGATATAAGAATACAAGTACATGATATGAAAAACAATAATACCAATGGTTGTAAAATGTTGTAGGATTGATGCAAAAGTAAAGACAATACAATACAATTAAGCAAATAGATATACAAACGAGCCATAACTTGCCCCACAATGATATATACTTTGGGTAGAATTGGATGGCAAACGATGTCATTGGTCGGTGATATGTTGATGGGGTTTCACTGTTTGTAACCACATGATTTAGTACCAGCTAGGATTTGGATTGTGTTATGAGTTCCTTTTTGGACTTTTGTGTTTTAAGATGTTTTGGATTTTAATATTTTATAGATGTGTTTGGGTTTTGGGATTTGTTTTTGGATTTTTGTGTGTTATGATGTTTAGGATTTTGCTCCTATTTACTACCCAAGAGATGTAGGAGGGAGACAAGGAAACGGTTTGCCCAAGCAAGGTTTTATGCAAGGGTGATGGATGGGGCCTAATACGTCTCAAGAGATGAAAAAATGAACCATAAGTTGCCCCAAGTAAGGATGCATGCTGGAGAGACTTGGATGCGAATGATGTCATCATGGGTGAAATATTTGATGGTGTTTTTCCTATTCGTAACTACATGGTTGAGTATTAGATAGGATTTGTGATTTTTCTTTTTCTTTTTGGATTTTGGATTTGTTATTGATGTTTTTAGATTTTGGAGGTTTTATGAATGTTTTGGATTTTGATTTCTTTGCAGGTAAATGAAAATACCTTAAGAAAGGTGCGGCCTTCTAGTTTCACTACCTTTGTGCCCCTTTTCCGGGCTGCGTGGTAAAGGTGACATGTTGATTTTGGGTCGTAGGATGCCCCAATATAACATGGGACATAGAAATGAAAAGTTAACGAATGATAGAAGCGAGATATAAGGTTGATTATTGAAATGGAGACAAAGTTGCCCCCAAACATGATAAAAAGGAAATATATGCACATAAATGATCTCAATAGAGTATAAGGTAAGTGTGAATCTTTGTGGATGAATATGGAAAATGTAGTTGGAAGATTGGTGATGAGCTAAAGGCATAAAGCGTGAGAGAAAAAATGGACTAAAGGAGTGGGAACAAGGTCCAAACAACATTTGGTAACATACTAGTCCCGTTGCTCATTGCGATCAAAGGTGTGTGCAAGCGAAAGTTAATTGCTTCTTGAAATGAAGATTTAACAATGTAATAAGTGAAGACAAACCAACCAATGTGTAGGATTGATTGATTTTGATAGTTAATTGGTGAAGCGAAGTATGCATGGGAGGTGAGCCATACATTTCTCTCGCTACCAACTAGATGTTTATAGCCCCAACGAAGATGCATCTAATTCTAGTCGCAACATTGCTCTCTCTGCTAGCTAGGAGTTCATATACACGATAGAGATATTGGAGATGCCCTAGAGAGAGTTTTGATGTTGTTTTACTTTTTATTTTTGCTTATTTTTATTATCGAATTGGTTTCGAACAGATTTTCAGCTCTCTTGATTATGATTATAAGGGGTCAAGAACCACTAATAGCGTGATGGAAGGACGTGGAAGTGTTGGTGCCGAAGACATTGGATAGTGTCAATGAATACGCTGAAGGTCTTCACGACAAGTTTATTAGAAATGTAAAATATTGATAGGATCTCTTAGAGGACATTCGTTCTTTAATTATCAATGTATTGAAAGACCAAGGTCAAATGTTTACAATAAAGATCATTGCCTCACAATGAGTGGAGATAGACTAATAATAACATCACCGAAAGTATGGCAATGACGAGTAATGGGTAGAGAGATGGAAAGAAAGGAAAGAACATCCATGTGCGTGCGAGGCCTTATTGTTTTGATTTTTATGATTTTGGATATTTGGGTTTTTTTGATTTTTTATCTTTCATTTATTTATTTATTTTGGATAGTTTGATTTTTATGATTTTGGATATTTTAATTTTTATGATTTTGAATATTTTAGATAGCGGATGAAGAGAAAACTGTAAAGGAGAAGACCCGTTCTAGCGTCGGGACGACGTTGATAGTGGATGAAAGGGGGATAGATAGGATTCAAGATGGGATGGCTGGAAAAGATTTAGTATGGAGTAGGATGGGTTTAGGATTTGGGACAATAGTGTCACATCTTGTCATAGGACCCAACAACGATGATATCAACCTCTTTTATGACGGGTGAGTAAGAGATGGCCTAATGATAGATTGTGATGGACGAGTAGGAGGTGGCCCAAGGATAGATTGTGATTTAGGGGATGTGATATGTGAGGGATGATTGGGTGATGAAAGGATAGGAGATGGACCAAGGATAAACCTAGTAGGTTCGATACGTAAGGGGAATGGAATGATGTGAGGATAAGAGGAGTTACATGTTGGTCGAGGATAGATGGTTGATTTGAAGGAAGGGATTGGGTGATTTTGACATTGTTATTTCTGCAAAGGAACTTGATAGTGCTTTGAAAAGATATCTTGGCACATCTTCTCTTGTTAATTGTTTGAAGTGGATGCAAACAATGGTCCTTGGAGGATTGGTGAGGATAGGATAAGGCTTGGTTGAGGTGGCTTAAGGGTCGAAGAGGGATTGGATTTGGATTGGTAGATTGAGATGGCTCAAGGGCCGATTAGGATTGGGGTGGCTTAGGGGCTAGATTAGGATTATTGGATTGGGATGGCTCGAGGTTGAATTAGGTTTGAATTTTGGATAGTTTAGTGTTGGCTTACTTAGAAGATGACTTAGTGATGATTTGAGAAGGGGTTCTTGTGGATTGGATCATGATGCGGGGGTCACATTAGATTTTTGATTAAGTGATTTTGGATTCTTTAGGGATCTTGATGGGGAAGATGTGGTTTGGGTGACTTGGGGTTTTAGGAGAAAGTTGATTGGGTGAGGCTCATGTGCTTAAGTAGGATTGGTTTTTGGGTGGGATGGATTAGGCAATGAAGTTTGGGAAGGTAGAGGGCTAATGATGGATGCGAGGCTTGCCACTTGTTGGTTAAACTATTGGATGTTGTCGAAGATGATTAGATCGGGATCCTTATGGGATGGTTGAGCTAGAATGGGTTTCTATTGTGGATGACATGGGGATGATAGCTAGTAGATGGAGAATTGTCTTTGTCAAAGATTTTACCCAAGAGTTATGCATTAGGGTGTTGGTTTGGAAGAAACGGATATATAGTCATGAATGCCATTGTTTGATTTAAAAACTTGACCTAGGTTGTTTGATTAAACTGTTGTGGATTGAAGGAAGTTCTAGGCAAATTTGGAAAGTGTAACGACTACAAAATGTGGGATGGAGCCTAGGTTTTGAAGATGTTAACCGTTGACAAGGAGTTTAGACAAAATCGGGTAGCATAACGAATGCAATTTAGACATTTTATATAGGTTTTGGACTAGTTTGCTTGTTAAGGACGTCTAGACAATTTTTGCTAGCATAATGGCTGTAAAATGGATGTTTTACCTAGATTTTGAATGTTTGATTGATTTGCTTAAGGATTCTAGGTAAAATCAGACAACATAACGATTGTAAAATGGATATTTTACCTAGGTTTTGATTGGGTAAAAATGACAAAGGACTCTAATGGTGTAAAATTTGGCATCCTAATGGTGTAATTGTGTCGATGGACCAACTTAAAAGTTTAACTTTGGATGTCAAAAAGGGCTGGTCAAATTTTGGCGAGTTCGGCTTATTGTGTTTTGAAAAATGGGGCTAAATTTTTGTAGAGCAAGGTCTTGATGTAAAATACACTAGGTTTAACTCCAACAAAGTTTCGTCTTGTTTTATTGTTAAAACAAGGTTTAACTCAGAAAGAGTTTCATCTCGCGTGTTTTGAAAAATCAAGTTTTGACTTGGACAGAGTAATGCATTTTATTGTTTTCAAACAAGATAGGGGTTAGTCAAGCAAGCACAACCTAGACTAATTTTAGCCACCTAACTAGGATAAACAAGGTTGTTAGGGCGACCTCTATATACCTCATGGTACGTGAGACATAAGTCCGTGAAATTGGGTAGTGTTGTTGAATAGTGTGGCTCGAAGTGTCAAATCCCTCCCCTTCACTCCAGACCCAATTCGGTGGAGTTTGATAAAAATGACAGTTGCTTCATGTGGGATCCAGTTTAGGGCTTGGGTATTGGAGATAAATGCACCCAACTGCGCATAGGAGCCATGTAAAAGCGAACTCTTACTTAGCCAAAAACGATTGATCTTCCCATGCATTTATATAGCTTTGGCACACAAGCTTTGTCCAAATGACTAGGTGATGAAATCCTAGCCATCTAACCCTACTAAAAGAAAAAGCGCCTAATTGTTTATGATTTTTAAGGCCACTTTGCGGTGCAAGGAAAAAGCATACACAATTGAGACGGGGTACAAACAAGCAACAAAAGATGCGAAGGGAAACAAACACCCCAAGATAAATGCTTTTAAGACAAAGGTTAATCCAATATACAACGTTTTTGCAAGCAACCTAGATGATTAAGGCAACAATTAATTCAATATGCTACACAAACATTTGAAATGAAAGTGTGATTTCGCAATCAAAAACAAATCACAAAACAAGATAAAACAAAGTATAAGTATGCAAATTCAGTTTGTATTTGTTTAATAGTTTGTTTTATTTTGCAATGATGATATTTGACAAGGAATATGACAACCTGCACATTGATTTTCGTATTTTTGACAACAATAAACAACTCAAAACAAGAAATGAAGTGACCAAAGGCGAGACAAGGGCAAACTCAAGTTCTCTGTCACAAGGGCGCTAAAACACGGAGCGAGTTCGCTGATTGCCAGAGTTAGTTCGCTATTACGAGAGAGTTCACTGAAAGTGAATTCGCTGTAAGGTGTCTTGAGGCCGCTGAAGGTAAAGCAAATTTGTAATGTCCCTTTTTGGGCTGAAACTGAAAAAGAAGGGAAATGACACAAACCCAACTCCAAACAAACTGAAATTTATAATAGTTAACTGAATTTTTGGTCAGAAAGGAACAATACTCTGAAATCTTATGACAACAAGAGAAATTGCAATAATTCACCACCAAAATTACTTTTACAACATCCAAAGCGTGTAGGAAATTTAATAAATATTTTAGAACAAGTACAAGCCAAGAAATGAGGTGTACAACCCTCAGCTGGAGTATATTTAATTAAATTACATAGCAGTGAGTAGGGAACCCACTTACCAAAATTGTCGGAAGTTGAGATTCCAAGGCCCAAAATTCAATCCGACAAATGCAATCAGCCTTAGAAATTATGAACAATCCAAATATCAACAAAGAATGAAGTGTTGTGCACTAGATATCACCAAACTCCACCACTATGCAAGTCGCCACCCTAGGAGAGGGTTTACAATAGGCTGAAAATGGTGAATTTCCTAAGAAAATCTGAGTGTAGCTCAAGTGTGACCTTTGTATGAGATCACCAAAGAATAAACATAGTTACCTAAGACTTGAGACGGCGCGGCGACGGGGCCGCGGGATGGAGTTTCCGGGATGGCAAAAAATTCCAAAATTTCGGGACGGCGGGGGGACAACTATTAAAATAATATATAAAATTATAAATATTAAAAATAAATAGATAAATTTTAATTTTTTTATGAATAGCAATTCATATTTATATATCAGTCCACCATGTGCATACAGTCCACATTTCGACGTCCATATTAAAAACTTGCAACAATAACTTTTAATATTACTATGTATGTTGTTGGTTTTCATAGCATGTTGTTACAGTCCACGTGCATTTGTGCTCGAAGATTTTTGTATACATATATAACTCTTGTTTCTTAATATGTCTTTGTAATACAATACATTCGGGTTATGGTTAACAAGTAAACATTTATAAAGAGAAAACAATAAACAAATTAATTTAAAAAAAAAAAACCGAGAAGTCCGCGAAGCGTTTGAGAGACTTCCAGGCGCCCCCACCATCCATGAAACATCCCCCACGTCCCCGAGAGGCGTCTCCACCGCTCACCAAAGCGTCCCGAGACATTTCCTCGCCCTTTGCCTCTTCGGAAACGTGGGGGAAACGTTTCCCCCATTTCGGTGTCCCCAAAATGTCCGGACGTCTCGGTGTTGAGAAAAATCATAGCAAGTCCACCACGGGAGCTGTGAGGTTGCTGAAAACTAGAGCAAATCCTATGAAAACTAGAGTGACTTTGTTAAAACACGAGATGAACATGGAAGTCGAGATGAAAGTCCAAAAACGTGAAAATTTCCTTCTCAAGTCCAAATTTTGGCAGCACTTGACCTCTTTAATACTTGTAAAAAATACTCAACACTACCAAACACAAGAAAAGGTCAACAAATACATGAAAATTGAAATTATAACCAAATTTAAGAAACTTGACGAAAAATTGCATGTGAGACAAAGGGGTGTCCCATTGGGTGTGCCATACGTATGCATGCAAATAAAAGTAGAAAATAAAGCTAGGATCTAACACCAAGTAAATCCTAATCTATTTCTAATGTAAATATGCCAAGATAAAGCAAGGAAGGGAAGAAAACATACATTGCATAAACATAAATAGAAAACGCAAACCTCCCTTCGATTTGTGGATTTACTTTGCAGATGTGGGTATCTAGTGAATTGAATGCAAGCCACGAGCGGTTTAGATCAAAGCTGAGAGCTTGGTGAAGGAAGAGGTCTCTTCAAAATTGCCAAAGCCATGTTTGATTCTTCTCTTACTACTTCAACAAGCAAAGAGTTTTCTCTCTTTGCTTTAAGCGCTTTTCTTATAGCTCAGCATGAGAAAGTAGTAGGTGTGACAAGATGTCAAAGTGTGTCTTGGGATTGGGGGTAGAGTGTTGCTTTTATATCTTTCCTCTTTGGGAAAAGTGTCATTATTAATGAATGTGGGATATTGGGAATGTAGGCTTAAGCTTGGATAAGTAGGATTTAGTGAAATTAAATGAGATTAGTGCTCCATAGAACTAGGATGGGGATAAAGGGGGCTTAATTACGAATTGGTAAGAGGATTTTAGAGTAAATTGATGAGGTTTAAATGTGATTAAATGTGGGATTTAATTAATGAGTAATGAAGTATTGTTAATTAATAGAAGAAGGGGGGTTTCTAGTTAATTAATAACAAACAAAGGGGATTTTAATTAACAAAAAGTTGTGAATTAGTATCTGAAGGAAGATCTCAACCAATTAACAAAAGGTCATTAATTAATAAATGAAGACGGGTATTAGTGTGATTTGAGCGCCTTTAGACTATGTCTAACATGGTGGATTTTAGGTGTCAACACCTACACCTAGGATTATGTACAATACTGTTACTTCCTCCCCTTAATCCACATGGGTAGTTGCAAAACCAATGTTGTGTTGCTCGTTTGTGCATCTTTTTCTGTGTTTTGGGTGGTCTCAATTTTTGATATGAAGCCCTTATCCTCACTAGGTCTTGATCATCTTTAAAATTTTTGTTCCAAAATACATTTACCTTTAGATTGTTTTGAAATAAAATCCTCTAGAAAAGGTATTTCCCAAGTGACAGCTTGTTCCCTTCTTCAATTTTACAGTTGACATCAACCAATGCATTGACTTGGTGAAGACTTGAGTTTGCTGAATGAGAATTGCACAAGGGTTGAAATAGATATTATTGGAGGATTAAAAAAAATGTAGCAAATAAATTTTAATTGTTGATTTATTTGTTGTGAATGGGAATTAGTCATACCTCTGGAGGAATGGAAAAAATGTGGCAATAAAATGTTAGTGCGAATTTATTTGTTTTGAATTGCTTTGATACCATTGTTAGGCCATGAATGGAGTGAGGATTAATAACGATTTTGAATCAAGCTGAAGTTCTTCCATCAATTTGAATGAGATAAAAGAGTACAATATAAAGACTACGAATGTGGGTGTTCAGTTCATCTTCCAACATGATTGTTTACATTGTACTAGAAGACAAGCTTCTATTCTTAGGATTAAATATATCATGTACAATAATATTACAGTATTTGCTTTCGTTAATATTCTGCTGTGTAATTCTGAACATGGTTCATTCTAAGGCATCCTTTCACTAAGAACCCTAACTGTAGTTGCATCAGGGGTTCTCATCTTCCAATCTTGGAGATTTTAGACTTGTTTGAACATTAAGGCCAACTTTACAAAACTGACCCTGGTTTACATGTCATCTCCCAATCCTGAATCCATTATAAGTATGTACGCTTGTGTAGGAATTAGTGGAATATTGTTCTTCCATTATTATCCAACCAATTGACAATTTTGCTGGCCTGATTGTTGACAATCTAGTGCACTATGTTCTGCACAATGTGTAATAAACATGAAGTGCACTATTGTCTCACATATGTAAAAATGTTCTGTTTGATTATGGGATGAAAGCCATGTAGAAAGAATGAGGCTTCTCCAGTGGAAGTTTTGTATCAGAATAAAATCGTAAATAATGACTTGAAAATCAGCAAACCAAAAAATAAACAATTCCTTTGCTATCCTTTTTGTGATGTCTCTTTTTGGAGGTTGATTTATGAAGACCTTAACCAATTCCTTCCCCATGGGTCTAAGGGGAAAAACAATGGGAATTCTGGATTATATATTTATTATTGCTCTCATTTATCCTATTGGAAGGCTTTATGCTCCAATAGAGGAATTTAAGTAGCTTAGTATTAATGGTATTGTGAGCATGTGCTCCAATAACCTTCTTAATGTTTGAAATGTAATTACTTAAGGGGTCGGCCATGATGTAATGGTTGCTGTAAGCACTCCTTAGGCCTATTTAAGGAGGCCACTTGGGCATTTATGAATTATGTTTTGGTGATTATTCTTATTTTGGTGAAAGTTGGCTAGTGTAGCCCTTTTACTCTCTCCCAAGGATGAAATCCCTTGGGTTGAGGATCTCTTCCAAGGACAAAACCCCTTGGGTTGAGGATCTCTTCCAAGGACGAAAACCCTTGGTTGGGAAAATTTGTGGAGGACGAAAACCCTTCATAAGGTTTTTGATATGCAAGTTGGTTGGAAAAGGAATTAAGTATCTTTCTCTTGCAAGTGTTGTCTCTTTGGTGCAAAATATATTTTATTTCAAGTGGAGCGGCAATTTGGTATGTATGGTGACAATTTGGAAAATCTGAATTCATCATCTTATTCTCCATATTTTATTAAGCCAATATCTCGAGTTTGGTGATTTTGGTGATGTTCTACTATTTTTTGCATGCTCGGGAATGTTCGCTGGTTAGGGTTTCATAATTAATTAATTTCACATGCAAATCTGAGTTCTAATAGTTGCAATTGATTGATGAGGGTTTCCTATTAATTTTGGCACAAGTTGGAAGTATTCTTTGCAAGGTTTATCTCCTTTTCGAAGGGCTGTTCTTCCCTAGGAAGGTCGCTGCCCTAGGAAGGGTTTGAGATCTGTTTTTGCAGGGTTAAAACAACAGTGTTCTAAATCTGATTTGGGAGCTTTTTGCCATTTCCTAAGGTCCCCCAAAAAGGACATTATATTTTTGTTTATTCTAGGTGTTTTTGTGGTTTACTTTTAGGATCAAATCAATTGAAAGTTATTTGCCATGAATCTTGTACAGTGGTTCATTAATTTTTACATGCCCCCGACTGAAATGATAAGAACACTTCTCTAAGGGAAGCAGCCCAGTATTGAGAAACGGGACTGGAATATGCTTTCAATGCAGGATGATAAGCATCTCTCAGAACTAAAGAACTCGTATATGCTGAATGCAGCTTTCACATGTTTGAGTATTCAATTTAGAGATGATGAAAAACACATTTAAATCCTCAAATTTAAAATAGTGCCAAACAGTATTCTGGAATTCCAATGCTCCGGATTTGACTGACAGTAAATGGAAGAACCTTTTCCATCTGTTGGATGTCTTGGTTTCATAAGTTTGCTCTATGACTGTTTTGTTAGCCTTTAACACGGACTGGATCAAAACTATGTACTGTTCTTTATAACAAATATTGTTTAAACTTTGTAAGGAGGATTTGGACAAGCCAAAAATTAGCCGAACGTCTTATATACGTACAAATTGCAAGAATCAAAAGTAAATAATTAGTTCATAAAAAGAACATACTATTAAAGTGGATCCTTCAAACAGTATTTGCCGACTCGAGAGATCTACAGTCATAAAACTTAAAAACCTCATTATTAGTCGTGATACGGTAATATATTACTAATTAGTAACTTTTGAGTTTTTCCTTTTTTGATCCATTGAGTAAGACAATTTATTGTCGATAGCATGTCATGTTAAAAATAGGATATAGTTGAAAAAGCTTACTTAGCCGCCTGTGGCTGCCATTGAGTGAATATATATAAATCAGGGTGAGAGTACCTCTTATATCTATAAGCTAGAACTCAATGTATTTACATGTGCTTTTATTTTTATCCATGTTTATCTTACTTTCTTAGCACATTTGGTGTTGCAAAATTTGAACAAATAGATTGTAGAGCAGATGGGAGGTGCTGTTTCTTCTGTTGGAAATATCTGCACACATGTTGTCACAGGACAAGTGAGGCGGACCTTGAATTTCTGTAGAGCGCTTTGTGCTGGGTAAAGTCTAATATTCGTGGAGGTTACGAGTACATTGTTATATCATTTATCTGCTTTAGATAATATTGTCAATAGCTTTAAGGTCATAATGCTTTGAATGCTTCTAATTTATTCTGATTTTTTTGGATCTGTGCAGCGCTTGGGTGGTCTCTCCAGACTGGCTCAAGGCCAGCTTTAAGCAAAATCATTTTGTAGGCAAGTAGCATAAATAGATATTACATTTCTGACATTTTGATATGAATGTAAAAGGGGTAACCTTGGCAGCTGCGCCTGAATCTTATGTCGTGCTTGGTTTTACTTTTAAATGCATTGCAGATGAGATGCCATTTATGTTGGAAGACACAGTTTATGAGTCAAACTATGGTGTAAAGATGGAAGATGTGGTTCTTAGAGCCCGTGCTAATCACCATAAATTGCTTCACTGTTTTCATGTGTATATTACCCCACATGTTCAACCACAGGTTGAGGCACTTTCAGCTATAGTCGAGTCTGCAGGTGGCAAGGTGAGCAATACATTTAATTTTTGACAAAGCGAAGGGTGTGGCATTTGTTAGTGCTAAGTTGGATCTTTCCTGTGAATATGGTTATGCCCAGGTTCTGCTTAGCCTGGACAAATTGCAAGTCCCTTCCCACACTTTTGCATTAACTTGTGTAGAAGATATGTCAGAAGCTTTGGCAGCAGCGATGGCAGGGATGCCAACTTTCTCTAGCGAATGGTTCATATGTTGCATAATGAAACAAAAATTTGACTTCAACGCTCCTCAATTCCCAGAGTCTTTATGATAATAATACGAGATTTTTCTTCACATGCTACAAAAATGTAGCATTTTTGGCAAAAGATCCATAATCTTGATCTCTATGTGGACGCGCATCTTGTTTGTAATTGTTGGTATGCCGGCTAGTTTCCTTTTGTAATAAATCAATCTGCTCTCTTTTATATCAAGAATACGAAACTATCAATCTGCTCTCTTGTATACCTGAGTTGCCTAATGGTGAAGAACATGTGCTCTTGAAATAGAGGTCATAAGTTCAAATCTTGCGGGGGTAGGGTATGTACGCCTCGTTTGTAGCAAAGTTAGTTGCCTCCCGCATGTGAGTACGAGGTAGTCCCATATGCTATAAGCCGCTTGTAGACCCAAAAACAGGCCGCCCGGCATCGTGGACTGTAAAAACCTATTATTATTATTTTTTTATCTATTTACTTTTTTGTATACATTTATTATCCATGTCGGTCTCATCGGCTAGAATTTGTTGGAAATCTTGCATTCGGTTTTACTATTTACCCATTTGGAAATCTTGCTTTCATATGACTATGGATTGTATTCCATGTCTCAACATTCTTAAGCTAGGTAATTGCAGACTACAATATTATTTATAGATAATCCATAACTTTGGAAAAATTAAATTCATAGATTGCAATATATGCCCTCAACACTTTTGCAAAGAAGTGGGTATGCTAGTCAATACCCGGTGAGACCAAGATCATGATCTTCTCAATAGAAAGAATAGAAATCACCACGAATTTTATTTTGAAGGAAGTATTCTAGAAGAAGTAACGAAGTATAAATACCTTGGTATTGACTTCAACAACAAACTTCATTGGGATACTTGCGGGAAGAACAAAACTTTGGGAGGTTGAAGAGCAACTGTATGCCCTACAAAAATAGATGTAGAGAAATAGAGTTATGGAATTGGGAATCTACTTAGATTCTTTTTGGGCTATCATTAATTCTAGTGGTGCTTTATTGGTGTGAACTATGGGGTAGTAACACCCCAAACTCAAAATGGATGCAAATAGAAAGAATCCAGAAATGCATGATCACAAGCAAGCTCAAACTAAAAGTAGCAGTCCCATATGAGATTTTTTTAGTTGAAACATGTGCAGTTCCAATAGAAGCCATCACTATGATGCGTCTCCTATGATATCTATAATAAAATGAGCAAATGAAGGTAGGTAGATGGCCCAAGGCAGTGTTTAATGAGACCTTGTGCAAGAGAAAGAAGTCATGGATGAATCAAAACAAGTGGATGAGGAAATGACACATTGACTTGAATGCATGTGCTAAGAATAGCAAGGAAATAAAGACATTTGCTATAGATAAATTTTGAAAGTCTATGTGGGATGAAGTATTAGGAAAAAAAAGAAATATAATCTTAAAGGAATTTAACTCCACTTGTGATCACCAACAAAAGGCTTATATAGGGGCTATCTCTTGGAGAGCAAGGTCATAGCTTAGTTAAGGACAAACTTTACATCAACATAGGTGTGAAATGAGTAGGCAAAAATGACCAAGCGAGGCGGGGAAGAAAGTTTGTGTCTTTTTGCCTTTGTTGAGGCAATAGAATTAGAAAAACACTTTATTTTAGAGTGTAATGCCTATAATGACATTTGATCCAAATATGCAATAGGCTCGTTACAAGATATGTTCACCAAGGAGAGGGTGGAAAAACGAGAGAATTCATTACCAATTTGACCAACTAGAGATCAAAAATTTAGAAAGCAATAATGGTAGAGTTTGTTGTCTTATAGGCCTTTATTGGCCTTGTGAACATTAAAAGTTCTATTTATTGTTTCCTTTTCCTTGATGAATTGAGTGTTTTTAAACATCCGTCTTGTGACATAAGCTTGTGAATTAGTTTTTCTAAAATGTTTTTGTTAAAGGTTGTGTGGAGGATTCATTATTCAAGGATCAATTTTCCCTAAATATATCATATGAAGTTTCTATAGTCGAGAGAGAGGGAGGAGGTAGGGTTAGCGGTCAAGACTTACAACATGCACATTATCAATACCAAACCCAAGCACAACTACAATGTTGATTTTTGCACCAAATCCAAAGTAAAATACAAAGATAAATGTTAAATGCGGGTGGTGAGTCAAGAGGTTGATCAATACTGATGCACTTATATACAACAAGAGTCACAATACGGATGAATGATATGTGAAACTTGATGTGAGCCGAATACAAAGAGGAGCTTGCAAGGTAAATTGGGAGGAGCTCACTCATACAAAGAGGGGATCTATGTTAGATAAATTTTAATGTAGAATATGCATATAATACAAATCTACAAATTATATCAATTTGTAAAATAATGATTTTTTTAAATTTTGGAAATTTTTGCATATCTCAAACATTTTGATTTTTTTGGTAATTTTTTCCTTTAACACAATGAAATGCACCATCAACTAGAAACCAATTGCAGGCTTATAATTACTCCCTATTTCTCCCCAAACTACTCATGGAACTTGTGAAGGACAAATACACAATAGCAAATTTGATATAAGGGGTTCTGTGTGGGTCATGGCTAACAGAAACTATTATGATACCATGTCAGAGTGGCTAATACTCTCACTAGGTTCACTCCAGCAACATAATCAAAACCACAACCTTGAAAACTTATGCATAGCAAAACATTGCACACCATAGGAAAAAATTGCACAGTAAAATAAGGTCAAATTTCATGTATTGATTGCTCAAAATATACAATTCTCTGTGTGAAAAATACAAGTGAGAGTGCGTATTAAATAGGCTTGAGAGGTGGTTACACTAAAAGTAATGAATAGTTGCGAACCCCTCAAAATAGAGGATTTCTCTATATTTGTAAGCTCCAAATCATACATGAATGAAAAAGTGTTTATCATGACAATATAAACAAACTCCCAAATTAAGTTGAAGTCAAGAATTATTGTGAATACTAACAATCTTAGGTTGGATACAAATTATTTAGATACATCGGCCTAGTGTAAACACACAACTCTAACATAGATCGAATAATCACATCATCTACTTGATTTAGCAATTCAAATTATTGTATTTGAATGACCTAATTCCACATATGAATAAATCTCGAATTTGTTTCTCTTGGTGTAAAAGAATGAAAACATTTTGATGAACTCATTATTTGATTTGAACATGAAAATTGAAGTTTCCTTCCACCTTAGGGTTCCAAATTTTCTTGTCATTTTAGATCCATATCCTCTAGGGTTACAAATCTTCTTGTCATTTTAGATCCATACCCTCTTAGGGTTGGAATTCAACGCCAATTTATTATTTCCTATCATGGCATGAAAGATATCTCAATTTCGCCCACAACCCTATCTTTCTTGGTAATCTCATCTCTACAATCTATGCCATCTAAGAACAAGTTAGGTTCCTTGCACCTATATGAAAAAATTGCTAGATTGAGTGGCATTACAATTGTTCATATTTAGATTCATTTAACCTTGACCACGTGTTTATACGCAATTAAAATGGTGAACATTAATAAATTACATCTTATTTCTCTTGATACAAATATTGATAGTGAATATATTAATTTAAATGAACACATTGTTAATGAATTAATGTCTCTTTTCAGAATTCCTTCCATAGTCATTGATAAAATTGAAAAAATTCAAAAATGTTTTCTCTGGTTAGGTGTGGAAGTGGAAAGGAGAATTCCTCTTGTGGCTTGGGATATGGTGTGCCTCCCTAAATCTTTGGGGGTCTTAGGTATCAAAAACATTAAGTTGATGAACAAAGCCTTGATTGCCAAAATGGGTTGGATGCTCATTAAGGAGACACCTTTTGATGGAGGTTTTAAAACCAAAATATTTAGAAAATCTTGACAATCCTAATTGGTCGCATGTGAGGATCTTCCCTGGGTTATACCTTCTAAAACTCTCTTATAAAGTGTAAATCTCTCATCACTAAAGGAAGCAAATGGAAGTTGGGAACAATAATCTCAACTCCTTTTGGAAAGCTAAATGGATCTCTCCCACCCGTTGAAAAATGAGGAAAATTAGACTCCCATTGGTATCTTAGAATCAAATATGGGGACAAAGTTGTGGACTATATTACCTCGTTAATGGATGTAAAGCTGAGGGCAATATTATGCAGGATGGGGCCTCTAAAGAGGATTCTATCATTATTCGGGCGCTTCAAGGTCTTCTTAAAAATTGTCATATGGGCTCTTTGGATAAACAAGATGATTTCATTTGGGAGGATTCCTTTGAGGGTGATTACAATGTTAAATCTAGCTATTCAATTCTCTCTACCCTTATGCACAATGATGCGGCTTGGAACAAAATTTGTATTAAAGAACTCACTCTTAAAATTAACTATTTGAAGTGGTTGGCTATTCAAAACAAGATCATGATTTGTGGACAACTTTGGTTAAGAGAGGTCAACTCTTAGTAATAGATGCATTCTATGAGTAGACACCTAAATTCAACCGTGCAATTTTAATACTAAAATGTAATTAGTGATTTTCCACTAATTAGCTAACATTCCCATTCGTCTCGATCAATTAAAGACACTTCGTTAATTAAGTATTATCATCCCCCATCCTAGATGCCAATTAACGTCGCTTTGTTAGTTATAACCCTCTTTTAATTAATTAATTAACCATTATTAGTTAATTAAGTCTTTCAATCTTGCATTTAATCAATAAATCTTCTTATTGATAAAATCTCCCTTTCAAACCCTTCAAATTCTACGAATCTCCCATAAATCATCTCTAAATGGTTTTATAAGCTTAACTTAGTTTTTTAATTAATCATAGTTGATTAATTAAACACTCCCGAACTCCCATGAGTTGCTAATCACTAATTAATCTCTTCTAATCATACTTATCCCTTTCTAATTCTACATTCACTTTATCCCACATTTATTAGGTTGCAAGCTTCTCCCAAAGTGGAAAGCCATATAAGAAGCCTAATATACCTTGTCCAAACTTGCACCATGTCCTTGACAAACATTATACTTAAGACAAAACATTTCATGTTATTGGAAGGCTTGTTAAATCCCCGCCCCCACCCCTTTTCTACTTGTCAAAGAGTAGTAAGAGAAAACTTTAAAATGACGATTAATCCATACTTGATGAGATATCTTTCTCTTGCTTGAGAAATCCTTAGTCGTGCTTGGTCTACATTCGGCTCACTAAGGAAGTATCTACAATCTAAAGCACATCCAAATATCAAAGGGAGGTTTGCATTTAATGTTAGATTCATGTTTTATGTAAGTTAATTAGCTTTTCTTTTTGCTTTATCATGATGTATTAGCTTGAATTTAACTAAATTAGGATCTACTTGGTGTTAGGTTCTTTCAATTAACTTAGTTTAAAGTTTTAACATGCATACATTTGGAACGTCCGGTGGGACACTCATTTGTCTCATGCACTTTCATTTATTTTTAGCATGTTTGGTGGGATGCATGCGTTATCATCTTGGTTCACATGCCTACATTACACTTCTCTCCGGATGCATGTCTTAGCGTCCTCATTCACGCGCTTGCGTTCATCTTCACGCTAGCGTATTGGTGTATGCGCTAGAATAATATATAAATTTTTAATTTTCTTCAAATTTTCTCAAATTTCTCGAAAGTTTCAATTCCGATTTTCAGTTTCCTATTGTTTTACAAACAATTCTAATTCTAATCTATGGGTTGTTTGCTAAAAGTAGTGCTTAACACTTGACATATTTGTTTAAAGTTTCATTTATTTTGATTTGGTCAACACCACATATGTTCATCTCTCGCGCTCTCAAGCGACCTTGAGAATCGAAACAAATGCGATCATTAATATTTTTCTAATATTATGGTCCATGGAAAATTACTAATCGTTTGTGTGTAGGACCTTTGAGAAATTGGAAAACATTTACCACACAAAATCAAACAAACAAAACTACTATCAAAGTTTGTATACAGGTTCCTTCTTCGAAAGATCGAAATCACACTTTTCTAAATCAAATAAAATGAATAAAATGCATTATATTTGTAGGTTCATATAAGGGTAATACCCGTCCTCTTTAACTATGGGAAGTGCTTGGGCTTAAACCCTTAAAATCATTTTTGAGGAGTACCACAGGAACCCAAAAGTAGTTGGCACATCGAGAGAACTCGATCAACGAAACAGGAAGTGTGTTAACACCTATTTGACTAGTAAAACCCACGAGGAATACCAAATATTGTCCGTGGTCACCACCCCATTTGTATAGATTGTGGGGCATAGTTCGTATTCATGATTTTATTACAGCACGTGTGTATGGTTTAGACAAATAATGGTGAGTGTGCCTCTAAAATCCCTAGAAAGCTATTTGGCATTGGGCCAACCTTATCCTATCTTATTTGTATGTATCAAACCTTCATACAAAGAAAAGCGTATCGATTTATATCCTGTTTTTGAACAAGGTAAAAAATTGTCCAAGTTGCGTTGTGTACTTTTTCATCACAAATCATACTTCTTTCATAGTTTTGGATTCATTTATCAAAATGAACAATTTGAAGTGCTGCCAAAATTTCAACAACCATTTTGACACTCACACATAACACTTGTTTTCTAAACTTGCTTCATTGTCAAAATTGCGTCGTTATGATGTCTGTTTTCCTTATAATCCCTTTGGAATCTCACAAAAATATCCAAATCTTCATAAAATGCCTAGTTTACAACCATTACGTTGCTCGAATTGACATGGAACTTCCTTCACTATGAAGTTCAATAAAACAATTTAGGTTTAGGCATTTAAATTAAACGATGCCAACCATGACTAGATATCTAATGGCTCCTCATATTCTCATCGATAGGGAACCCGTTCTATCTTACACTTCCCAACCTTCTTCTCCCAATCAATTCTATCCATGAACTAATCCTCCTCATACTCCCGACTCTCGTTTCGCTCGACTTTCTTCTATGGAATAATCATTTACCTAACCGACTTCTTCCTCCATTAAGATCCATGTCAATCCAACCTCCTCTAATCAAACACACAATTTGACCCCTGCGTCTGATCCATTCTCTTTCCACAAGATCTCCTACTTCTATATTCACTATGCAATCTTATAAATAAACCAATACCAACCTATCCTAAATCCACATCTAATTGTGATCTAATCCAAGTCTTGAGACATCTGAATCTGAATCTCCTTCGTCTCTTGAGTCATCTTCTTCTACCAATCCAAGTCCAATCTCTCTTCGACCCTCGAGTCATTTCAATCATGCCTTATTCTATCCTCGATAATTCTCTAAAGATCGATGTTTGCCTCCACGTCAAAAAAATTAACAAGCAACGATGTGCCAAGATATCTTTTTAACACACTAGTAAGTCCTTGGTGGAAACAATAAGGGCAAAACAATCCATTCCCATTATCTCCATCATGAGATAATTTTGGGATTTGAAACACTTGTTGGATCTCTTCCTTCAAATAAACCCTCTATCATCAATCAACAAGGACCTCCTTTTATCCTCCCATCATCACATTCCCATTACATAGTGAAACACTTGGGTCTATCCTTGATCCATCTCCTAATCATTCCTTGCATATCACATCCTCTCAATCACAATCAATCCATGGGCTACTTCCTTCTAGCCCATGCTCTTTATCCTTGGGCTACCTCCTAGTAGCCCGTTACCATCAATTCATGGGCCACCTCCTAGTAGCCCATCATCTTCTTTTCTTGGGCCAACTCTTACTAGCCCATTGTCCTCTATCCTTGGGCCACCACCTAGTATCTAATTACCATCAATTCTTGGGCCGCCTAAGTAGCCCATTACCATCAATTCTTGGGCCACCTCCTAGGCCGTTACTTTCTATCCTTGGGCCACCTCTTACTGGCCCATTCCTTCAATCCTTGGACCATATCCTATTCGTCCATCATATCCTCCCTCTATTAACAATTGTGGAAAGCCCACCATCATCCCTAACACTCCTATCATCAATCCTAAACATCCACTTTCTTCTCCCATTTCTCGGGATCAACGAAATCACACATTAGATTGTATGAAGCACAAATAATTTCTTCATCAAGCTAAAATAAAAAATCTAAGGAGCTCCAAAGCTCAAAATAAATCCAAAAACACAAATCCAAAGCACAAAAGAGATTCAAAAATCAAAACAAATGCAAACATCAAGTATGGAAAAAAGTGCAAAAATCTATGGATAGGGAACTCAAGCTCCCACATACAAAATCCATATTGCAAGATAAGTCACAATCACTTATCAAGTATGATCTCACCACGATCATCAAGATTGGAGATAATATCACTCTTGATAAGAAAAAAATCCTAGTCTCCCTCATCAAAGAAATCACAAACATTGTTGTTGGATCCTATCACATGGAGTGACATTGTTAGTCCCAAACTTCCACTCCATCATATTCTTTTCTTCATACCCTATAGTGGATCTTTTTCCTCATATCTATCCTCATTTTCATTCATTTCGGTCATCTCCCTTGATGCTCGAGAAAGTCCTCTCTCTTCACGGTTTCCCCTGCACAAAACCGTCAAAAATCTAAAAACACTATAAAATCTTCAAAAATCCAAAAAAAATAAAAACTATTAAAACTTTACAAAAATCAAAGGTACAACATCGAGACATTGCAATAATATATTGCATACACATGGATGTTATTTAATTTTCTTTCCATTCCTTTGAAAATCACTCATCATGCTCATCCCTTCGATGATCTTTTGGTTAGTCTATTTTCTCTAATTGAGCGATATTTATCTCTATGGTATCTGTTTGACCTTGGTCCTTCATTACCTTGGTAAAATAAAAATGATTGACCTCTTAGAGATCCTATCACTATCATATGTTTAATAAACTTGTCGTGAAGACCTTTGCATGTAGTTGTTGACATTGGCCAATGTTGTCATCACAATCACTTCCACATCAAGCCATCGGTGGTTCTTGACCCCTTGTCAAAACAATCGAGAGAGATAATTTTTTTTCTTCAGAAAACAATAAAAATCAATAAAAAATCAAAATCAAAATAATTTATATATAGAACACTCTCTCTGGGGTATTTCCACTATCTCTATCGGGGCTATGAGCGCTTTGATTAGAGAGAAATGATGCGACTAGAATCAAATACATCTCTATTAGGGTGATGGATGCATGGATGGAAATGAAGCAATGTACGATGCTCCTTTCACCCTCCATTCACTAATAAACTATCAAAATTAATCATTCCTACACATTGGATAGTTTGTCTTAACTTATTGCCTATCAAATCTTCACTTTAAGAGGAAATTAATTTTCACGTGCACACACTGGATCTCGATGACAAAACAAGACTAATATGTAACTAGGTGTTGTTTGGACCTTGTTTAGACTCTTGCTTTAGTCCTTATTTTGTCTCACATTTTGTGTCTTCGAATCATCAATTTTTCATCGCCAATCTTCGATTACATTTTTTTTGTATCCTTTTACAACATTCACATTGTTCTTATGCTTAGTTGAACATCCACGTGTATAAATTTCCTTTTACCATGTCTAAGGGAAACTTTGTCCCCTTTCAATAAAAAATCTTGTCCTTCCTAGCTCTTCATTGGCTTGAGTTCATCATCTTGTTGAACCTATCCCTCATGGTCTTGATATGCCTTAGCCTATTTTTGTACGGATGTGTGGGAATTTTCGCTCATATATTCTCACCTCTCGCCGGGGTATCTCGGTGCTTGGTTTTTCATGTACATAGTTTTGGAAAAACTCCAAAATCCAAAAACATTGCAAAACCTTCAAAAATCCAAAAAATTGGTAAAACATCAAAAATTCAAAACATTTACAATATCTCAAAATCCAAAAACATTGAAAAACTCAAAAACACTAAACATCGAAACTATCCTACAAAACATCTTACTTCAATGTTTTCTTGTTCTAGTGCACGACATGCGGATCATATTGTGATCTTCTTTCATCAACAAAGCTTGTTTGCTTGCTATGTCTGTCTTCTGACATATATCGTTTCTCGGGCGATTTGATAGGGCACATTTACTTGTTCATGGTATGTCATCCATTGATCCCTTGCATGTATCCTTGCTTGGGGCATCATTTTAACCCTTTTCGTATAACTCAAACATTTGGGTATTGAAGTTGGATAACAAAAACATTAGTACAATTGTCTTAAACATTGCTTGTTTAAGTGTATTTGTTTATGCATGTTTGTTTGTTTACTTTCTTGTATTACATTGCTTATGTATTTTTCTTTGAGCCAGTCCCTTTAGCATTGAGCAAAAATCAATATTACGGATTTCATGTCATTTTACCCTTTTTGTCGTATGTTTACATCGACTAAAAAGATACTTAGAGCAAAGTGTACATACGCTATGCTATGATATTTCCTTTTACCCTCCATCGTCTCCCATGTTCTAACTAACATTCCTTCTCGGTAACCTTTTCTATTTCTTGAACTTATTTGAAACGTAATTCTCACAATGACTTGTTCCTTACCCTACCTCCCTCCCTCCCTCCCTCCCTTCTTTCACCCTCGTCGTGCACTAGCATCAAAATCTCTCAAATTGAACAATGGACAACCAAGTTAAGTTCAAATCCCTGCTGCCATGAAGGCATTTTCTATTGTCGTAATGATTCTTCTCTTCTTTTCAAGCGTCAATCAAACTCTTCTATCACCCCGTTGACACTCAAGGGGGCATCTTCCATCCTACTAATTCTTCTTCTTCCCTTACAAAATACAATTGTCTATTATCTTTGAAGTGGCGTCGCTCCTGCTACACCACATCAAAGAGGGACAACTATAGACACCTAAATTCAACCACACAATTTTAATACTAAAATGACACTATTTGTGTTCTTTATCGTCATTTCATTATAATTAGCAATTTTCACTAATTAGATAACATTCCCCTTCATCTCATTTAATTAACGACACTTTGTTAATTAACTAGTCTGTCTCCCCATCACGGATGCCAATTAATGTCATTTTGTTAGTTATAATAATATTTTAAGTAATTAATTAACCATTATTAGTTAGTTAAGTCTTTTAATCTCATAGTTAAGAAACCTTGCTTGAGATGGGAGGAAGAAGTTCTTAAAAGTTTTGCCCTCAGTCCGGTGGAGATCAAAAGACCAAGAATTCACACCAGATGGACCAGACCAGAAGAACAATGTGGTTAAGCTAAATTTTGATGGGGTGTCAAAAGGGAATCCAGGTCCTATTGGGGGGAGGGATCATTAGAAGCAATGATGGTGATTGGATTTTTGCCTATGCTAGTCCATTAGGGAGACAAACTAACAATATGGCGGAGGCTAGAGCTCTTCTGTGGGGTGTCAATTTGGCTAAGGATAGAGGGATCAAAAATATCTAGATTGAGGGGGATTCCCTCATTATTGTTAATGCTCTTAAAAATAAAAATACTATTAATTGGACCTTAAGAAATGTTCTTAGTGATGTCATGGAAATTTTAAAAGTTTTTGAAAAGGTTTCAATTAATCATACCCTGTGTCAAGGTAATACATGCATGGATAAGTTGGAAAATTTTGGCGTACAAAGCCATGATTACAAAATATGGAATAAAGGTGATGATTTTCCCTCAACAATTAATGAAGCAATTGGTAGAGATAGACTGCACTAAAATTGATGATTCTTGCACGAGTGAGCATTGGTATCACTTGAACCGAGACAACTTACTTAAGGGGAGCAATTTTAATTGTCTCGATGTTTGAAAGGGGTTTTGAACTTTAGAAGTCAGAGCGGGTGGGATAGGTTCTACATTGCGAATATGGGTGGTGACAAAATCAGGGTTGAGCCAACGAGTCAGAGCATCAAGGATTTCAATCGGCCTTTGTGGAAAAATCTTAGGATTGGGGGTTTCTGCAATTTTATCTCCAAATTACATGGTTACGATCCTTCGCTATCGAAGGATTTTGGTATGGATTGGAAAGAGGGAAAGTTTATGGTGAGAGGTATGGAAATTGAAGTCATTGAGAGCACCATTGCCCAAGCTACGAGAGATGCAGACGGAAGGGCTCAATATTTTTAAAGACAGAACCCCATAGGGAACACGAAATTGAGATGTTTTTGTGGGTAAGGAAAGGTGCTCTTTTTTCACTAATGGCATATCTAGATCTTGTATTTCGGGCATCTTGAAGAGGTGTGCCTCTAAATAATGAAGTACATTACTTTGGAGGGAAAATACCATAAAATTTACACACATCATCTGTCTTTCCTTAACATGTTTAGACACAAAATCATGGTGAGCATTACATTTTCCTTTTCATGTCGTTGAATGCTTATTTGAAGGCATTCTAGAAGGACAAGGTGAAGATGCCTCTGCATGAAGGGCTCATCCTTTTGATGTATGAGAATGGGAAACCCATCCCTACCATTTCCTGAAAGATAAGGAAGAGGAGGAGGACATAACCTTGGCGGAATGCCTCACCAAGATGAGGGCCGATAAAATGTCTGGGTATAGGAATCGTTGTGGAGGATGAAGGACTGGAGAAAGGTGTGGAAGGCAGAGGTGAAGCTAGCACTTCCAGGAACAAGGGTATTGATGGTGGTGACAAGGATCTTGAGGGGTTGATCAATAAGGTTCAATATTTGGAAAGGGTTATTTAGGCGATGGAGGAGACAAATGCTTTGGCTATCGGGAAACCATGATGGAAGTCATTCGAGCTTCCAAACAAATTTGTTCAGCCTAGGTGAAGTCCAAACAAAAGATTATTGTGCTAGAGACACATGTCAAAGATTTGAGCGACAGGATGGATGTGATGGAGGAGGGCACGAAAAGAGGAAGTTCAATTTGTGTATCAATAACTCTGAGGAAGAAGCTGGAAGAAGATATGACTGAGATGAGAAAAGAGGAGGGACTCAACAAAGATAGTCCTGTTGACAACATGGAAGTTTCCCTAAAATTTAATTGATCTTCTGGTCCTAGACTGTTGGTGGGATTTTTGAACTATCTCAGCTTGGTTTTTTTGGCTATTTCATTTTATACCTCTAGTTTTTTGGTCATGGTCTGGCTTTTCATTGTAAGAGTTAAGCTTGTTTAACTCCTATCAGACCTTTCTATCTCTTTTTTGCTAGATGTTTTTGCTCCTTTATGATATTCCCTCCTTTGTAAGGTCCCTGGGAGCCGATCCTGTTTTTACCTTATCTAATAAAAAATATTTAATCAATAAACCTTCTTATTGTTCAAACCCCTTTCAAACACCTCAAATTATACTAATCTGCCTAAATCATTTCAAAGGGCTATGAGTTTAAATTGGTCTATTAATTAATCCTAGTTGATTAATTAAACCCTTCCAAATTCCCATAAGTTTTAATCACTACTAATTAATATCTTCTAATCATACTCATCCCTTTCTAATTCTACATTCACTTTATCCCACATTCATTAGGTTACAAAATTCTCCTAAAATGAAAAGCTATATAAGAATCCCAGTACACCTTTTCAAAACTTACACCATGTTCTTGATAGACATTATACTTAAGGCAGATAATTTCATGTTATTGGAAGGCTTGTTAAATCTCTCATCCTTTTCTACTTGCAAAGAGAAGTAAAAGAAGAATAAAAAATGACGGTTAAGCCATACTTGATAAAATATCTTGCTCTTGCACCTATTGTTATTTCTACACAAATTACCTTAGTTTATGACTTCTCTATTCACACTTGCACCTATACTTGTAGGCATACCATTTCCCCATTCTCCTAGTATGTTTCGACATCGCATGTAACACACTAGGATTTGAAGGATCTATTGGATATATATAACATTCCCATTCTTGTATTTCACAACCTTGTCCCTTGGCCTTCCTAATTGATTGATGTGTGCTTTAATAATAATATTTCAACAAAGAACAAAAAATTCAAATATGTACGAATAAATAACCAATACTTATGCATGCCATGCTTTAATTGGAACACATGATTACTTGATGTCATTTTTCGTATATGGTGACATACATATATCCTCTTTATGACCATGATTTTCATCGGATATACATGTTATATATGAGATACATAAATAAAAAATGCATGACATTGTTCATTCACAAGAAAACTTTCCATCTTTTCGACATGCCTATATTGGGGCCATATTGGCACACTTATTAGGTTATATATTTATATTCTAGTCCGTTGATTATATCGAACTACTTAGAATAATGATAAAGAAATTGCTCTTGTTAATACATTAGAGTGCTATGGATAATGTGTTTTGTTGTACCATATGATGTCATTAATTGATTATGAAAATACAATTTCTCATGCTAACTTATTACTAATAATTATGACACTTATTCTATACATTTATGGATTAATTATATGTTGTGTGATCCATGTATGTGCATGCTACATTGATTGAATACATGCATGTGTGGATGATGTTGTATGTCGAGTTATGTTGAAGGATCCTTCAATTATGACTAGGCCATGTCTAGTTGAGTGAGAGTCATGTAATTGATCATGATGTATATGCATAATTTATTCATTATGATATTGAGTGCATGTGTGTATCTATATACATTTATGTGGAACTACTTGATTGTTAATATGTTCTTGGTGTTATGATTTCTTTCATGCACAATTATAACGTGTGATATCTACTTACTTTTCCATGATTGATGTCATGCATCTATTGCGATCTTCACAAATAAACACACACACACACACACACACACAGGCACATGCACATGAACAAGCATATGCATAGGCACATGAACACACACACACACACACACACACACACACGCACATGCACACACACATGCACACACACACACACACACACACACACACGCACACGCACATGCACACGCACACGCACACGCACATGCACACACACACACACACACACGCACGTATGCAGAAATGCACACACACAACCACACAACACACAACACACAACATGTAACACACAACACAAAACACACAACACACAACATACGACATGCGTGCGCACACGCACACACACACAAAGAGCTAGAATTGATACATATCTCTATGATATTTCCATCATTATATCTTCGTGTTACTAACAAAACATTGTTATTGCTTGGATTCCATTTTTCAAATTTTCTTGACTACTCAAACATTTATATTATGCCATATCCTATCATGATTATATACAATATTTACATGATTATTTTTTTTTATAACACATGGTGCATTTAACTAATTCTTTTGAAATGGGTAATTTTTTGGATTCATCCCTCATATGAAAGTGGGTCATTTTATGGGTTTGTTTAAAAGTTTTAGGCTATGTTAGATAGAGTATTCCACATTATGATATATATTATATGATTCAAAAGGGTCAAATATGGATTTTTAATTTTAATTTTTTTTTTTTTACATATTTGAAGCATAAAACACATAATTTGGATATGAAGGCACTCGATGGAAGAATGTTTCCAAAACTAGATAGAAAAGAACTAGTGGACAGAGAAAGGGTAGGAGGTAGACGACCCAAATACAAAGTAGGGTAAATAAAGTGAGGACAAAGATCCCCGAGGATTACCTAATCCTAAATGGAGTCTATTTTAAAAATGTTTTGTTTTAGAATGAGGGCAATGGGCTTCTTTGGGAAAACATTAAATCTAACACTTTGTAAAGAGATGATGAGGATGGTGTTCCTTCCTTTTATTTTGGCCACTCCTTCAATGTTATTATTGTCTAACATACATATGTTTAAATACTCATGGTATATTGTTGCACTTTACTAAGGAATTGTGGATTGGTATTGTCTTAAAATTTTTAATCTACACTGATTCACCCCCTCTCAGTGCTTGTGATCTCTAACAATTGGTATCAAAGTAAGTCCTTTTGGTATAAGCTTAACATCTTCAAGGAGATCCTCTCTTCACAAGCATGGTAGAAAATCAAGCACAAGGTGGTTTATCACTGTCAAGATCACCTCTCTTCACTGGAACAAATTACGCATTCTGGAGAATAAGGATGAAGACATATCTCATGTCACTTGGTTTTGACATATGGGAATGTGTTGAGAAAGGATACAATCCTCCAGCCATGCCAATCACTTACATCTGCAGACAAGGTAAAATATGAGTGCAACTCAAGAGCCATGAATGTCATCCTATATGGCATGACTGAAATAGAGTTTGTAAAATTAATACATTATACAACCGCAAAGGAAATTTGGACCAAGCTCCAAGGTATTTATGAAGGGGATGAAAAGGTCAAGTTAGCAAAATTACAAACCTATAGAGCTCAATTTGAGAATCTAAAGATGAAATATGATGAGAGTATTGCATCCTACATGCAGAGGGTAGATGAAGTAATCAATATGATCAGAGGCCTAGGTGAGAAGCTAGAAGAATCTATTATAGTTCAAAATATCCTAAGATATTTTACTACCAAGTATGATGAAAAATTTTCAATTGTGGAAGAATCCAAAGATATGAAGACTCTAACAATTGATGAATTACAGAGAATTCTACCAACATGCGAAATGAGGATTATAAGATCTAAGTCTACCAAGAAATAAGTAGCATTCAAAGCCAAGAAAGAGACTCAATCCAAACAAGAAAAATAAGAATCAGATTTGGAGGATGAAGTAGATGATGAGAATATTGAAGCAATGTTCGTGAGAAGACTAAGAAGAGGCTTGAGTAAATATAAAGGTAAACTTCCATTCAATTTTTTGAGTGTGGACAAGTAGGATATTTCACTGCTAAATGACCAAACAAGAATAAAGAAACTTAGTCTGATCATGATGAAGAAAGTCACAAACATAACAAACAAAATATGAACTTCAAGAATAAATATGGTAAGAAGAAATTAGTTGAGAACACAAGGAAATTCTACTCAAACTAAAAGTCAAGTGAATCGATTCAACAAACTCAGGCACCTCTAAAATAGAGGATAATGAAACTCAACTGAATGTTTGTTTATGGCCATGGATGTCTCTGAAGAATGCAACTCAAAAGGAAAGAATGTTGTTAATTATGAAGACTCTGATGAAGAAGAAGCAAATGTAAATTTGGAAGAAGAACTTGTTTGTGCTCTTGAAGAATTGAAACTATGCAGGAGAAAGAATCAAAATTTGAGATGCACATTAAAATATTATGAAGAAAAAATTCACATCTTTGAGAAAAGACAAATTTTAAAGGAAGAGGAAGAAACTAATGAGCTCAAAAAACTTGAAACTCACGGAAAATATTTCCAAATCTTACAAATCAAATGAGGATAAATACATAAATATGAACTCAGAAGTGGAGTGACTTAATACTGAGTGGAACAAATGAACAACAAGTTGACAATGTATGAGAAGCTAGAAAAGAGCTCAAATGTTCTAACTAATATACTGAGTAGTCAACGGGATACAAATGAAAAATTAGGGATAGGTTTCAAGGAAGAAAGCAAAGAAATGGATCCTGCAAAGAAGGAAGGAAACAAGACTACATCAATTCCAAGCACCTTTTCTGTTGGAAACAAAGAAGTCATCAAATCCACCAAAATGAAGACTAATGCTACTAGAATCACCTATGCTATGAGGTACACACATTCATTCTATGGTTATTGCTTTTCATGTAATCAATTTGGACATAAAGTTGCTAAATGTAGAAGATATGCTAGAGGCTATGGAAGAAACTATAGCTCATCATACACTAGAATGAATTATAATGTTTTTCACTACAAATATCACAAGAAAGTTCATGTAGCTTCAACAAGTAAACAAGAACCTCCTAAACAAAAGAGATGGGTGTATGTTGTAAAGGAAGAAGCCAACAAAAGAAAAGAATCATGTTCAATAGTACAAACTACCTTTCATGTACAAGATGAAGATAAAATATGGTATTTAGATAGTGGTTTCTCTAGTCATATGACAAGTGATAAAAGTAAGTTCATTTCTTTATCAAACAATGCATCAAGCGGTGTCGAGGTTTAGTTTAGTGACAATAATTCAAAAACATTGTGGGAAAAGGAACTCTGAGTCTAGATAATGGCAAGACAATTACTGAGAATGTTCTTTAAGTTGAGGGTCTCAAGCACAACCTATTAAGTGTAAGTCAAATGTGCAAGAAAGGTTACAATCTAATCTTTCATGAAAAAGGTTGTGATATTATCAATGGAAAAAAGGAAAGAAAGTTGCAAAAGCTAAACAGACCAAGAACAACATGTATGTTCTTAATGAAATAAATAAAGAAAAATTATTCACAAGTAAATTTGATTATAGTTAGTTGTGGCACAAGAGATTGGGACATGTGATCTTTGAAAATCTAGTGAAATTAAGTGCAAAAGGTGGTGTGAGACACATGCCAAAGATTGTAAAACCAGAAGATACACTATGCAAAGCATGCTTACATGGTAAAAAAATAAGAAGATCATTCAAATCCAAGGAGTAATCTACCACTAGACCTTTGGAATGGATTCATACAGACCTTGTGTGACTACAAGAACTAAAAACATACAAGGAGATGTGTACTTCATGTTACTTATCAATGACTACACCAAAATGACATGGGTATCTTGTTTGAAGCACAAATCAGAAGCCTTGGACATATTCAAATCAAGGAACTAGTGGAGAATGAGAAGAACACCAAAATCAAATGTTTAAGATCAGATAAAGGTGGATAATTTTGGTCCAATGAGTTCGATGAGTTTTGTGAAGAACATGGGATTAGAAGACAATTTTCAATCGCCAGAACACCTCAACAAAATGGGGTTATTGAAAGAAATAACATGACTATACAATAAATGGAAAGAACTATGTTGAATGAATCTAAAATTCCTGATAGATATTGGAGTGAAGCAATCTACACAATGGTCTACATTCTAAACAAATCCCAATTGAGAATAAACAATGACAAGACACCCTATGAACTTTGGAAAAACATGCCACCAATGTAAAACACATAAGAGTCTTTGGAAGTAAATGTTACATCAAAAGAGATGAAGATAACTTGGGAAAATTTGACTCAAGGTGTGATGAAGGCATATTTCTTGGTTACTCAGTAGTTAGTGCAGCCTATAGATGCTTCTGATAAGAGGTTCCAAAAAATTATTTACATCACAAATGTAAAGGTTGTTGAGTCTTATCCTACCAAATATAGCACTCATCCCAATGACAATCATGAAGATCAAGAAGATTAGAAATAGAAAGTACACATGAAGAAGTAGAATAAGTGGAAGAAATACAAGACACCAAGACACCCTCAAGAAAAGTCAAGAGGGATCATCCAACAAACTAGATCATTGGAAATAAAGAAGGTGACATTCTCACAAGAAGAAGACTAAGAGATCAACAGAATCATGAAGACATAAAACTCCTATCCATGATAGAACCCAAGAATGTTGTAGAAGCTAGCAAGGATCAACATTGGGTGGATGTATGAATGAATAACTTGATCAAATTGAAAAGAATGAGACACGGGGATTGTACCAAGACCAAAAGACAAAAATGTGATAGGAACAAAATGGGTATTCAGAAACAAATTGAATGAGAAAGGATAAGTGACAAGAAACAAGGAAAGAATGGTGTGAAAAGGCTATGCACAAATGGAAGGAACTGAATTTTATGAAACGTTTGCACCAGTGGAAATGATGGAAGTAATCAAATTATTTCTAGCATACGCGGCTTACAAGAAAATCATAGTTTTCTAGATGGATGTTAAATCAGCTTCTCTCAATGGTTATCTAAATGAAGAGGTATATATTGAATAACCTGATGGATTTTCTCTAAATGATGACAAATATTATGTGTGCAGGTTGAAAATGGTCTTGTATTTACTTATACAACATCCTAGAGCTTGATACAATGAGACTCGATTCATACCTCATTGAGCAAAGATTTAGAAAAGGTGTTGCTAACAGTAATCTTTATATCAAAGAAGAAGGAGATCATATTCTCATTTTCATTGTGTATGTGGATGATATTATATTTGGAGGAGATCATGATAAGATGACATATGAATTTGCTGATATGATGAAAGAAGAGTTTGAAATGTCTATGCTTGGGGATCTCTCATTCTTTCTGGGCTTACAAATCTAGTCAAACAGACAAGGTATCTTCATATCCCAAACCAAATATATTAAAGAAATTATCAAAAGGTTCAAGATGGAAGAATGCAGACCTATAGGAACACCAATGGAAGTAGGATACAAGTTGAGAAAAGAGGACAACTCAGCTAAAGTAGAAAAGACTTTGTATAGATCCATGATAGGAAATCTACTCTACTGTTGCATCAAAACTTGATATTATAGAGGTTGTGGGTTTAGTTGGCATATTTCAAGAAGATATAAGAGGATCTTGAGATGCGTCATGTGAAATATTAAATATGGTCTTTGGTACCCCAAAATAAATGATTTCAACATGAAAGCATACACTGATGCAGATTGGGCAGGAAGCATTGATGATAGGAAGAGTAAAAGTGACGGTGCATTCTTTGTTGGAAATTTTTGGTATCCTGGTTGAGCAAGAAGAAATCATTAGTGGCACTCTCAACATGTGAGGTAAAGTATATAGTTGCCGCAATGTGCTATACTCAAGTTCTTTAGATGAAATAGACATTGGAAGATGATAAGGTAAAATTTGATAGCCCAATTCATTTTTGTCTATGATAGTCTTGTGCAATAAATGTCTCAAATAATCCCGTGCTTCACTCAAAGACCAAACACATACCAATTAGATATCACTTCTTGAGAGAAAAATTGAATGACAAGAAAACCAGTCTTGAGTATGTGAGCACAAAAGAAGAAATTGTAGATATCATGAAAAAAAAACTACCAAAATAAATTGTTGACCTAAAACCCCAACACGATTTTGAGGCTTAGGAAATTCAAACTTAGCTATGGATGTACTAGAAATACACCACATCTACTATAAGAACTGAAATATAAAGGAAATCATATAGCATATTTCATCGCAAACTCCAGTCTTTATTCATTTATCAATAATGATGACATCATACATTCTTCTCATTCTATCTTGTCTATTCTAAAGCTGGCATCATACAAAATATCTCAAACTCTTTACTCACACATATATTTTTCGTGATGCGCCCATATATAACACATTAGTCATAATAAATATACAACATATAATTGATTCCAAAAGAAACTTCTTTTGACTCGTGCATCCGTCGATTCTATTTGATACTGTCTTCATTCTACGGCTTTACGTTGACTTTCACGGTTTTTTCCGAGGTGTTACGCGGATTTTCCAGTCTTTTGGCAACTTACTCCATATTTCACGGATTTACTTAGTTTATCGCATCCTTCTTAGTTTATCGAGGCTTCCTCCTTTGTCCCATAACTTCGTTATTTTACCCACAACTTCCTTTTTCCTTTCACGGTTAGCTCTATCTCTTTGCGACTATCTCCAGACGTTGGCGGATTCATTCTAGTACTTGCGGTGTATCAAAACTTGATGAAGAAACCTATAAACCTGACCCCCTTGCTAAAAATTTGTTTAAAGTCCTCGAGACAAAAAAGGATGAAGAACCTTGTTTTCACCTTCAAAATGTTCTTATGTAGGCATCGACCACCAGAACTTAGATGTCTAGCGTAGGGAAGGATTCCCTCGCTTAACTCACCCAACTAGATTTATAGGATGCCACATTATAGAGGCATCAACCTCCCCAGAAACTTAGACGTCTGGCATAAGGAAGAGTTCCTTCGCTCGACTCACCCAGCTGGGTTTGTGGGACTTCTCAGCTTCATTCTTTTCTTTTATGGGGTGGCCTGGGGAATATACTTTATAATATGTGGGGTTACGTTCATCTCAAAATTATGCCATAAATGAAGATGGACGTTAGTCTAATTTACCCATTCTTGTGTTTGTGCATTTTCCTGGATCAATGGAAGGATATTTGATGGTGAGGTCTATGCCTGAATTTTATTCCACCATTGTTGGAATATTATGACTTCTTGTTGCATTCGGATTATAGCTATGTCCATCATATTGCTACATTTTTGCCTTTCAGTGATCTTGTCTATCTCGCATCCTTTGTTTTGTTTGGTATTGCTCGGTGAGATCTCCAAGATTTTTTTCTTTGAGCTTCATATTTTTACTCTTGATATCATATATAGTGGATTGTATCTTTATTTTTTGTTCTAACTGGTCAAGTTTTTCTTTCTCTTGTTGGGTTTATTTAGGCCACCCTATTGTAGATGTATAGTAGGTCGCGACATTGTTTAGTCTAGTCTCCGATTTGTTGATTGTGGCTTGTAATTATTTCCTTCGATGTTGGTTCTTTGTCTTACGGAGCTTAATAATTTGTTGTTTTTAGTCCTCCACTACATCCTCGCGGATATTCTTCTTTCTCTGTCTCGATTGGGATATATTTTATTTCAAATTTCCATGAACGCTTTCTCTGTTTGCAGACCTCTATTTTTACATTGGATGCGGTGTTGATATGGGGCTTTGCGGTTTGAATAGAGGATAGTATATTTTGCATGGATTCTTCTATCTCAACTCACTATTTCATCTAATCATATTTAGAAATTTGTTGTAGTGCTTGGTTACATGTCATTTTTTGTATTGGGGTGAGTTTATCCAATTTTACTTTATATCCTTCTATGGTTTATTCCACCATCCTTGATGCAATTGTAATTATTGTTCCCTCTTCCTTTGTTGCAGTGCTTGTTTAATTCTAGCCAATGGATCTTTGGGTGCTTTAACTAGTACCATGCTTGAAAATGTTTCTATTGCTGGAGCGGATGGTATTATGTTTTTCTGTTTAAGTTCTATTTCTTTCTTCTTATCTTCTACCTCCTTTTCCTTCTTCTCTTGTTCTTGTTTCTCTTTCCTTACCCTTTCTTGTTTTTCTTTTTCTTCTTATTCCTTTTTCTCTTTTTCTATTTTCAACTCTTGTTCTTCTTTATCCTTCTTTGTTTTTTCTTGTTTTTCTTTCTCCTCCTCTTTTTGGTCTTCATCTTCTTCTTTGATTATCTTTTCTCTTTCTTCGTTTTCCTTTCTAGTTTTCTCTTCTTGTTCTCTTTTTTTCTCTCCTTGTTTTCCTTCTCCACCTTTTTTTTTCTGTCTTCCTCTTCTTTCTTCTCTTTCTCTGCTTGTTCCCTTTCTTGTTGTTGCTTCTTTTCCTACTCTTCTTTCTTATTATTTCTTCTTTCTTCTTCCTTTCTAACTCCTCTTTTTCTTGTTTCTATTTTTGTTCTTTTTGTCTCTTATCTTCTTCTAGTTGTTCTTGTTCTTTCTTGCTCCTTTCAAGTTCTTCAGTCTATTTTCTTGCTGCCTTTTGTTTTTCTTTCTCCTTCTTTTGTTCTACTCTCTCATTTATTTGTTTAATCAACAATCCAATCAATTCCTCCACTTCTTTTATCCTATGCAACTCCCTTTTAGTTCAGAGTTTCTTTTGTTTTAAAGTAGTTCTTTCTTGTTGGAGTGCGGCCAAGCGGTGTGTATGTTTTGCATCTATCTGCTCCTAAACTTCTTCTACTAGAGCTGGTGTGAGAAAATGAGCTATATATTCAAGTAAAAAGGCATATTTATCCAAGTAATACACTATACATTCTATTAGTCAGTTTTCTCTTCTTCTGCTTTAGCGTATTCTTGTGCACCCTGTGAAATTTTCTTTGAGAGTTAAGTATTTTTATAATATTTGTATGCTTGTCTAGTGAGTCCTGTCTCCTCCACTGGTTCCGCTTCTTCCAGGATCTCGGGTTACGATTGTTCCTTTCTATGTATGTGTGAAGGGGTATATGGAGTTTCCTCTTCATCTGATTCAGAAACATCTTCTATTTCCTCATATTTTCTTCCTCTTTTTCTTTTTGGCATGCAACTTATTTCAACTTTCCTTTTTTGCTAAAGCTTTTTTCCGTTTGGTGATAGGTTTTATAGTACTAAGGTCTTTCTTTATTTTATATGTCTTGGGAAGTCCCATACTTGATTTTGATTTTCCCATCGTCTGAATATTTTTGCGATATTATTCAAAGTTTTCCTCAATAATTTCATCAAAACTAGGGAGGGTAGGTTTCTGATGATCAACTGGGTATGCTTGTAGTGCTTGAATGGATGTGGCCACTAGTTCATCTAAATATTCATACCGTAATGGCGTATTAGGTCGATGCAGGAACTAGTGGCTTGATAAATGTATAGTCAATATCTGCATGATGAACATAACCTCATGCTCGTATTTTTCCACAACTTGTTCTGATATTCTTGATCTATTTGCAACTATCTCTCTAATTTTATTTGTCCATCTAATAAGTGAGGTTATTTGTGTAATTGCATCCATTGTTCTCATATGCTCCCAAATTTTCTCAGCTATAGGAGTATCATCTTCCAATCAACTAGTCCTTTTGTTTGAGGGAGTGATCTTGTGAAGTACATCACCAAACATAATAATATTGACCCATAAAAATGTGTGTTTACCTTCTTTAATCTGCCTTACATTCTCATGAAATTATGTTGCTAGTAATTTTGCTAGGTTATATTTATAGTGGGTTGTAACCATATCTAATGCAATTTGGGCACTCACCCCATGGGTGCCATCCTCCCTATTAGTATGATAAATTTTCAAACAAATGGCTTTGGTAACATACCTCAAAGTAGCATTTGGAATATTGGAGATTCGGATGCCTCATTTGCATGTCATGATGCCCATCACCCTCATTGTATCCTTCATTGGGACCTTCTTCTTTGTTAGAGTAGATTGTCCTATTTCCCATAGCTTAGTAACCCTAGCCATCACTTCCATGTTGATTTGGTATGGTTGATCCAAATAAAGCATTTGATTATGTAGACGGTTGAGGAGAACTTTAATTTCCTGTTTGCCCTAGGGAAGTAGAAATTTTTCTCCATGCATCGAGTTTTAATTCCTCGATTACTTTCACATTCTTCTTATACTATTCTTTATGGGTATCCTTATTTTTAACCAACAATAATTCCCTATCTACTTCAAGTTTGGTATGATCATATTCGATAATGGGGGAATGGATATACCTCTGGAGGTCGCGTGTACATGTGAATTTGAAAGGAATATGTGAAAATGCTCCCTCTGGGTTGTGTATATTTTATTTCATGGAGTGCTTAAAAATTTTTGGTCTTGGGAGCTCTACTTATACGAATTCGATCGGAGTATCCATGTCTTCTCCTCAATTTGCCCTAGTTTTTCCCTACCTTTCTTTTTGCATTTGATGTTTTTCTCGATCTCATGTGTTAGCCTTTTTGCCTTAGCTTATTACAATTCAATTCCTTTTATACCCTCTTCTTTGTACCAACCCCATTTATTGCATTTTTGGAGTAAAACATTTTTTTTTTTAAATTTGTAGCTTTTGTCCGCGTATTTGATGTGTTCCATATATTCTTTTATTCGAAGGCTTTTTAGTTTTTCCTTCATTATGTGGTTTGTACTTGGTTTTTATGCGGATTTTCCTTCCTTTGTTTTGTGGTTATTATTTTCCTTTGTTTCGCGGTTTACCTCACCTCCTCCTTCCACGGTTTATCATGTTACTTCTTTCATTTGTTCTTCTCTATTTTATTTTATTTTTCATGGATTTCTTAAATATATCTTTTCTATGGGTTTTATTTCTACTTCCTTTGGTGGTTTGGTTTCCTTATTTCTTCATATTGTAGCTTTATCCTTCTTCTTTTCATTGTGTGGCTTTTCTTTTTCTTTTTCTTTTTCTTTATTACACGGGTATGCTCCCTCAGCTTGATTCTATCGTTTCTTATTACGCGGGTATCCTTCCTTCGTGGATATTTCCTTTGTTTTATGTTTTTACGTATTTTTCATACCTTGAAAGTAATGACACCCTTGCGGGTTTTCATTCCACCCTCGCCCTATCCACCGAATCACCGGTTTCGAGATAGGTCGGTGCTCTTTTGCTACTCGGTTATTCTTCCTACGTGGTTTATTCATTATCATCATATTTTTTTTTCTAATGGTAGAGATGACCTTGCGGGTTTTCATCCTACCCCTCGACCTACTACTTGAATTTCCAATTTTCAAGTAGGTCGGGATTTTTTTCTTTTGAATTCTTATTTTTAGCTAAGTTACATATATTTTTATTCTTTATCCAGAGATCAATACAGAGGATAAATATTCCCTAAATATTCGGGATAACCATAGTGTGGAAGTGGACTTGAGAGCTTTCGTAAACTATTTGAATGTCGAAAATGGAATCGTATGTAAAGCCGTGGTTTGGTCAAAGTTGCGGTCAACCCTAGGTGGGACCGGGTCAACTGGAAAGTCATGAAGTAGTGGAAAGTATGATCATGTGAAGGTGATGTTTTTGGGTTTATACCTCTGGTCTTCATCATTCGACGTCATCTTCATCTTTGTACATGATCGACAAAAAAATTTCCACGTGGTGGGTCCTCAGGCCACCACGTGGCCTACCACCACTTATCGACTAGTCAACCGAGTTGACCGAGCTATGTTGCTACATTGGCGAGTTTAAGTGAGGGTGAGTTGGAGCATTAGCTCATCAAGCCAATAGTTGAGCTATTATGTTTTCAATGGCCAACAAAATTTCTTAAGCACATGACCCAAGCCATGGTTCACATGGTTGGCCAAAGGCTATAAAAAGCCTTCCTTATCTCCTACTCCCACAAATGTGGGATTATAATGGATAAAACGGCAGGCTTGGATGGTGACTTGGGACAACATGGACAGGTGCATAGCGAATGACATGGATGGGTCATGGCAAGTGGAAGAGGCAACACGTGGTGAGGAGGACCTAGCATAGAGTGGATGTGGTAGAGGCGTCAATGGTCTATCAAACCGACCAGAAAAAATGCGGGGCGGGGTTCCAAACCTACTACCTCTCCCCTCCAAAGAGGATGCACCAACCAACTCGGCCAACAAGTTGGTTGGAATATAGTTGGCACGATAAGGATTTTAGTGTAGAGATTGGGCCACATTTTTCTATAAAAGCATCTCCTCCCACTCCATTAGACACAAGCCTTAATTCGAAGGCACTCCATTACACACAAGCTCATTTGAGTTTTCTTTGAGATCCTCCCGAGCCATGTCCAAAGCATAGAAAAATAATGCGATAAGGTGGAATCTATAAAGGAGTTCGAAGGTTATATGTTATGGGCCTTAATAAAATATGAAGGCTCACATTGTGTGGAGGAAAATATATAAGTCCTATATTATTTATTATAGGAATTATTATGTTATTTAAGACCTATATTATATATAGGCATTATTATTTTGAAATACCTATATTTTAATATAGGTATATGTTTTGGAGCTAAGGCCTATTATTATAGGCGAGTAATATGTAAGACCTATATTTTTATAGGCATTATTGTTATTATTTTTAAGTCCTATTATTTTAATAGGTGAAATAATATTTTGAAGTTCGAATTCTCTCGAGAAGACATACTCTGAGCCCGAGCCAAGAAGGATGACATGAAGTTTGAAGGTGATCGTGGAGGCGATATGGAGATTGAAGACCTATTTTAAAATAGGTATTATGGAGAGATAAGACCTATATCATATAGGCATCGTCTTCATTAAGGACCAATATTATTTGTTATCGACAAGATGAAGATAAGACTGTTATTTTTAATAGGAATTGTTATTATTGGGAGTTATTAATACTATCCAATGGGCCATTTGAGCCACACTACATATTGCGGATCTTGAACTTTGGTGCCATAGGATATTCTACAAGGGAAGATCGGATCTACTACATAAGCTGAGGATTATCACTTGGTGGTTGTGGAGGAGGTTCTTGTTCTTAGGCTTATTAAGCCACATATTTTCTGAGTACGTCATTTCTCGGAAGACCAACTAGGGAGCCATAGGGCGTCTAAATAACGTCACGGAATAACGATCGGGGATCCATTGGGCAATGTACCATAAAGGTGAATCTTGGATCGAATCTACGATATAAAGGAGGTTCTTGTTCCATTATGTATTCAGATATTATCATGCTTAGATTGTATTATTTATTACAGTCATTGAAGTAGATAATATATCGGTTCTATTGATGAACCTAGAGATGTAGGTATTCTATCAAACTCCATTATCAACATGTGTGTAGTGTACTTTAATTATTGCATTGCTTTAAGTTGATTTTAATGGGGTAAATTTGGAAAATAATTTAATGCATATAGGGGTCTCGTGATCGAGGAAAAACATTCGGTCAATTTTCGGATCTATTCTTGCCCCATTCACATATCCCATAAGTTATTTCAATTGTAAGGTTTGTAATTTTACTGCTCTAGAAGGAAATATTTCCTTAATGATATATGGTCCTAACCATCTTACCTTCAATTTCCCTAGGTACTTGTACTTGCTATCATATAAGAATAATTGATCTCAATATCAAACTATTTTCTCTTTATGTGGTGGTCATGCCACACCTTCTATCTTCTTTTCTTCTGGGTTTGGTTATACGTGGCTATGAACCTCTTCTCATCTAGTTTTTCCAATTCTATTAGTCTTTCATGGAGGGAATCATCTTCAATCATTCTAAAAGCAAGCGTAATCTTTAAACTCGGAAGCAAAAAATCTATGGGTATTACGGATTCTAATTTATAGACTAATCTAAATCGTGAGTATTTTCTGAGCCTTTTATAGGTTATGCGGTATGCCCATAGAGTGATGGGTATCTTTAAATCCCTAGTATGTCGTTTGTAGGAAACAAATTTTTGTTAATACCTTCTCTAGTACCTTGTTGAATGCTTATCTTTGTTCCATTCACTTGGGGATGGTATGGAGTGCTTCTATTATGGTTGATCATAAACCCACTCAATAGTTCTTGAATAGTTGCATTCAAAAAGTGTTTTCCTTGGTCACTAGTAATGCTCAAAGGACACACAAACCTTGTAATAATGTTCTCATATATGAATCGGAAGCTATTTTTGCGGTCTGACAATATTTTGTGGGAACTGATTTCGCCCATCTTGTTAAGTACTTTGTCCCTGTTATGATAAATCTCACCGAGAGTGTTTGGCAATTGGTTTGATAGGTCCTATGAAATCAATGGCCCATTTTTGAATGGAGCTAGTGCCAAAACAAGTCTCAGTGGCATCTCATCCCTTGCATTGGGTTTCCCCACTTTGACATATGTCACATGACCTAGCATGTTTGTGTGGATCCTTAAAAAGCGTAGGTCACTATAGATCAACCATCATTACCTTTCTTGTTGTCTTCTCTCCTCCATTATGACCTCCTATTATCCCTTTGTGTTCTTAAATCAAGATATTATTCCAATCATGATTCAAATCTATTATTCTAAGGACATCGTCTTGTCCCTTTTTGTATAACTGAAATTGAATCAATGTGAATGGAAATTCTGACTTATCAAATTTATTTTCTGTTGCTGGGTATAGTTACTTGGAAACTCTCATGTATGCAACAATTGTGCAATTTCATCAAATTCCTTGGGTATTGCTTCAATTCTAAATAGATGAGCACTAGGAAAATCATCATCTATAGGCCCCTCATCTTCTCCATTTTCAATTCTTGACAAATAATTTGCCATTGTTTAGTTTTCAGGTTTTACTGCCATAGTAAAATCAAATTCTTGAAACAACATGAGCCATCTACATATTCTCCCTGCAAGACTAGTTTATTCAATATATATTTTAAGGGCTCATGATCAGTATAAAATACAAATGAGGTGGCTAAAAAATATTGTCTGTATTTCATCAGGGCATAGACCATGCTTAGCGCTTCCCTTTTTGTTGTTGTATAATTTCTTTCTACCTTAGCCAACTTCCTGCTAGCAAATGTTATAGGATGATCCATCTTATCTCTAGGTTGTGTCAATACAACTCCAATTGCTATCCCAGATGCATCCACATGAACATGGAAGGGTACCTTCCATCAGGGAAAATTAAGATGGGTGCATGTAAAATTTTATCTTTTAAGATCTCAAATGCATCCACACATTCTTTGGACCATGGGATTTGTTTGTTTGTTCTCTTCTTTAATAGTTCTTATAGTGGGAGCTTATCTCTACGTAGTTTCTAATAAAATTTATGTGATAACCTGTGTAACCAAGGATTATCTGCACCTCTTTCTATTTTTTTGGTGGTGGTAGATTAACAATCACAGAAGTCTTTAATGGATCAATTAATAGACCTTCCTTACAAATTATGTGTCCTAATAGTGTGCCAAAGGGAGTCAAGAAAATGCATTTCTTCAAATTCAATGATATTTGCAATGCTCTACATATTTGAAACATCATTCTTAATACTTGTATGTGGTTCTTCAGTAGTCCATAAATTTTCAGTCATCAAGATAGACTTCTAAGAAATCATGAATGAAATCTTTGAACACATTAATCATGATCCTAATGAACATTGTTGGGCCATTATTAAGCCCAAATGACATAACTATATACATAAAAGACCCCCATTCTATGGAAAAAGTGGTTTTGGGCTGGTCCTCGGGAAATTTTTACTTGGTAGTAACCAGAGAAGCCATTTGTAAATTAATATACCTCTCTGCCCAACCACATTTTCCAATACTTCTTCTGTAAAAGGGGTTGGGAACGGATCATGCACACATGCCTTATTTATCTCCTTGTAGTCTATGCACACATGGATCTCTCCAGTCTTTTTGTTTTGAATCACCATATGGTGATCCATTCTGAGTCATCAATGGGTTTGATAATCCCAACATTTAACATTTTGTCAATTTCTGACTTCACCTTCACCTTCAAATTAGGATTCAATCTATATGGTCTCTTCTTTATTGGTTTGAATCCATATTTTATTTGAATTTTCATTGTCCCTACCTCCTCTTTGATTCCCTTCAACTCTTTGAAGTCGTTGGGAAAAATATCTTGGAACTCTTGTAGTAATTCTACTACTTTAGCTACTTCTTCCTCGACCAATAGTCTCCAATTTTGGCAAACTTCTCATCTCCATTTGTCTCAATGTTTTCATTTCTGATTTTTAAGGGCTGGTAATAGTAATTTTATCCTTCATATTTCTTATCTAATATTGTTCTTTTGTCCTCTATGACCTTGTATCTTAATTTTTCTGGTTTCTCCTCTTTGTCTTGTTTTTCGATAGTGAAGCATTGTGCTATTTCTGAAATCTTCCTCAAAGTTTCTTTAGGCTTTAGCATCTCAGATTTTTTTCTTCTCCTCTTTAGAATGTTGTTTTGTTTCTTATTCTAGGGGAAAATTTTAAGGTTCCCTCTAAAAAAATCCTTAGAAAATATTTGGCAAATATAGGAAAATTATCTTTCACACGAATGGCGATTATCGAGACATCACGATATCACTATTAAATTCCACCAAATGGTAGTTGTTTTATATGCTATCGGTCGGTAGCATATTTTTATGCTAATGGCTAACAACATATAGTATGTTGTTGGTTGGTAGCATAAAAATTCAAAACATATGACAACATTTTTATCTTTCTTCGGCGAAAACATAACTATATGTTGTCGAAAGTAACATAAAAATGTTGTCAATCGATAGAATTTTTATGCTACCATCTGACAACATACTATTTGTTGTCGGCCAGTAGAATAAAAAAATGCTACCATTTGAATATATTTAGGTTAATTTTGTGAATTTTTATTTCGTGGGAATGACGAATTGACCCCCAAAATTAACTTGTACCTAGAAATTTTTGGTAGCTTGCTCCTAACTTGTACAGAAAAATTTGTCTATTTCAAATTTCAAAAACCAGAATATTCATGAATTAATGAATATTATCCACTAAAATTTTCCGTTCTTCTTCTGGTGTCAAAAATAGGAAAGTTTGAATCTTTTGTAATGCTCTTAAGACATTTAAATCTGCATCCCAAAAGTTAAAGGTATGGAAAAATTCCTTAACTATTTGATCCCAATCTCCAGTCTCCCATCTAATTTCTTGATGTGAATACCAGGATCATGGTATGGGCCCTAGGGTCCATACAAACAATTGAATCCATAGCAAGGGAGAAGTCTCCCCACATAGTCAGTTAGTGTTGTTCACAAACTTGAATATGCTTTTGTGGATCATTTTCACCAGTGTATTCGGGAATCACGACATAGTAGCCTTCACTCTCCATATATCTAGCTTTGAGCAATGTTGTGACTAAGTTCCAGTGAGATACATTATGCTTATGTGTTTCCCACCAAATTGTGGAATTTATAGTTAGGGTATCATCCAATGCCTCCATTCTTTCCTTCTCATTAGGAAATATCATTTCCATAATTTTAATATACCCTTCTAAATCTCCAAATCTTGAATATTTGGGTAATGTTTATGAGATGCTCTGTGGATCAGCTTGTACACTCTTTTGATTGGAAGTTATTTCACCTCTTCTTCCTTTGTGGAAAATTTGAGCTGGCATAAAAATATCATGTTTTTCTTCCTCTTGCGCACATGATAGTATTCCTCCTCTTCTTCAAATGTGTCTTTGGTGGGTGCAAAATGTCACTCACGGAATTATATTTGTCTTCTAGTGTGATAACTCTAGGTGGTATTCTTCTCACGTAGTGTAATTTTCGACTTCTAGACTTTGGAAACCCATGTATCCAAGCTTCTACCACATTATCTAAACTCTCAGAGGTCTCTTCAAATTTTATTAAAATTTCACCGTTTGATTTTGGTTCAAATTCTTTCTCGATGTTACAAAATGTATTTAGTGCATACACACCTTGTATGTCATCAAAATATTCCCCTTTTGTATCGTGTCATACTTCCTCTACCCATGCGGCACTCATTCTGCATGCAAGGGTACATGAACACATATACCATCTGAATTCAATGTCACCTCTTCTTCTTCGGAACTCAATGTTCCATTGTAGTCTACTGAACCATTCCAAGGCTAAAATAACATTGTATGAAGGATTCTTGGCCACATTATCTACCACTTCAAAATTCACCATCTTCTTTATCCCCATGAAGTTTACTACCACATTCTTTAGTACGCCGAGTGGTTGTCTTGATGATACGTCTGTTAATATGATAAATTATCTTGTGGGTTCCAAAGTAGGTCTTCCAAGCATCTCCCATATAGTTTGAGACATCATGTTGACGTCGCTCCGAGACCAAGTAGTACTTTGGTAATGGTAGTATCAAATATATCTACTTCTAAGTAGATGACGAACTTACACCATGTTCGTTGGGCATGAAATATGTTTATTTTCTTCTTATTGTGTCCTCCTTCAATTATATGGATGTGATGAGTCCTTTCTTCTTTGTTCCAATACTTTGAATTGTTTCAACTTATCTATTAACCCATGATTGATAGTTAATTTTGCTAGTTCCTTTAAGGCAATAACCTCTTCTTCTATAAAAAAATTTCTCTCTTTCTTCAATGGCTTGTGCTTCCTTTACAAGTGCCCTACTCTTTTCAACTTATTTTAGGTGCAACACCCTAACTTCTTTATCATTCCACTCCTCATTAGAAGAATGTTGTTCTTGTGGTAGCCTTATTATTTTCTTCTTTTTAGGTACCACCTCATTCTTGGTGGCACTTCTAGTTGTAACAACTACTCTATATTGAGGTTCTTCAGTAATTTTTCCTAATTTTATTGTTTTCCTTCTCATGTAGCTTTATTTTTCTTCTTTCTTCTTGTCTTATTTTGTTTATCTACTTCCTTAAGCAATGGCCCTCGCGGCTTTATCCTTTCTTTATAATAACTTCATCCCAAGGGATTCTAGTGATATTCTAGTGATATGCTCCTATAGAAGTAGGTAGATTTAGGAAAATTAAAGTGTCATGACCTTTCTCATGGGAAAATTTGTAGGGATAAGGTTCTATATAGTTTCTTACAAGATGCCCATCTTGTCTACATTTATAACAAGTCATGGGTCTTCTGTCCTAATATCCGCCTCCTTAATTATCCCTATAACCCCTGTGGTAACCTCCATTGTTGTAACTTTGATATCCTCTACCTCCATTGTAGTTATCATAACCACCTCTGTATCCACCTTGATATCCACCTCTGAAATTTCCTCTATATCCACCTTGGTACCCTCTATAGTATCCTTCGTCATTATAACCTTGATAATTCGGGTTATAGTTACTTCCTTGATATCCACCCCAAAATTGAGGTTGGCCACCTTGTGGATTTACATACTATGGTGTAGTTATCATTTGTTGTGAAGGTGGTGTATTCATTGGTAGCATATGTGGTTGAGTAAGGGGAGGGTTTGGTGTTGCGTTTCGCTAGTAGCCATTATCTCTCCTAGTAGCATAATATTTTAAGTCATCTAATGCATCAACCGAGGGGCAAGTATGATGATAGTGATTATACAACCCACATGTAGTACAATACATCAATTGATTTGTAGGTGGTGCTACTTCAAGTAAGGGAAAAGTGTCCTACGTATGTTGGTCCCAAAGTCTGTAAATACCGCACCATGTCCTTTCTGATGGTGTTATATTGCTAGAGGATGCTTTTTGTGATAAATGTACTCTTACTGTGGCTTCTCTTTTTACATTTTTGAAGTATGGGAATTCGATTCTACTATGTACTTCATTACAACAGAATGTACACCATATCTTTGGCCTCATATTACTCTTTGGCGGTGAATTACTTCTTAATCCTTCAATCCTCTGAATCTCTGTTGTAATTTTAGATTTGCTAGTTCTAACTACACCCTTTCTAGTTCAATCTTTATTAAAGTTTCACCCTCTCTTCTCCATGGTTAGGATTCCAGTTTAATTTCCATCTCAATTGCTTTTGATAATTCTTTAAACTGTTGTGAATCTAATGCTTCTCTAAGGTAGGGAAGTAACCCCGAGGTGAACCACTCAATTCTCTGCTTATCTGTCAAGAGGCTCTTCCAACTTTCTAGTAACATTCTTAAATCTTTGACTAAATTCCTTCACTGATTCTCCTTCTTTTTGTATAAGGTCTCTCATCTTGCTTACTCCTTCTGCTGGTGCCTCTGGGAAATGGAAGTTTGTTTTAAATTCTCTTTCAATGTCAGCCCATGGTTTCACTCCTTGAGAAATTATCTTCATGTACCAATGTAGTGCATCATCTCTTAATGAATATGTGAAATCTTGTATCTTAGTAGCTTCATCTGTGGTATTATTGTTCTTCCAGTAGGCTTCCAATAGGAACAAGTGTTCCAATGCATCACTAGAGTCCTTGTCAAAAATTTGGCATTTTAATCTTTTGATCCATTGTTGATCGAGTATTTGTTCTTGGATGAACAATACTACTTAACTTGTCTTAATTTATTTGTCTGGTTATGAACTGGTTTTGAATTATTATTTCTTCCCTTATCTCTACTCAATTCAATGTCAAAGTAAAGTTTTCCCAATATTTCTCAAAATTATCTCATTGTCTCTTGCCTTCTATGAATTTCTTCTCTCAATGTTTGATATCTTTCCTCAAAACTTGTTCCTTTTTCTAGATTCTCAAATGGTGTATTAAGCAACACATGGAATGGCATCCAATCAGGTGGTCATCTCTTTGGGTTCACGTGTTGGTTTGGGGCGCGTCTTTATTTGGTGACTTTTCATAACTAATATTTTCCATAACTACCTTTCTATCTTTATTATTTCTTAATCTATATCTTTCTTCTAATCCCTCATCACTTCCTCTCTTTTTATTTTGTTTCTCTCTCTTTTCCTTGACTTCCCTCTTTATCTCTTTCCTCATTTTCCCTTCTATTACTTCTATGTTTCCTTCCTCTGGTTTCTCTATATTTTCTTCTCTCTTGCTCCTCTATTCTTTCTTCTTCTTTATTTTCCTTATCTCCTATTCTTATCTTCTCTCTGAATTCCTCAATTAACTCCTTCATTCCAGTGACTTCTTCTTCTTCTTTGCCTCTTTCCTTAATCATTAATGGGGTTCTCAACTCCTCTTCATTCCACCCTTCTACTTCTAGTACTCTTTTAAACGTTGGTTCTAACCCTCCTACTAACTGTTGTAGATCTCTCATCTAGGATTGTTTGTCTTGTTATTGCTTGTTGAACTGGACTCTCTATAGTATATTGAACCATGAGGTTCCGTGGAGTTCTAAAACCTTATTGGTCTCAAGTAAGACATGCGTATTATATCTATAATTGATGTGTCCGCCTCCATTTCGGGTGATCCAATTCTGGCCTCCACTTGACGTGGGTGATTCTACTTTCTCTACTTTATTTTCTTCTTTCTTAACTTTATTCAATTTTTCCTTCCTTTCATTCATCTTCTTAGCTCTTTCTTCTCTTGTTATGCTTTGTTTTTCCATTTTTTTGTCTTCTTCTTTCTTTTCCACGGCTATCCTATCTCTTTCTTCAATCCTCCTCATTCTTTCTTCTCCACTTTTTTTAATCATCCCCTTACAAATCACTAATTCTCATTAATTATTTGAATCTCCTCTTGCTAAATATCTAAAAAATCCTTTTCCCCATCTCATTTTATTTCTACCACCCCAATCGACACCCCATTAATTTTGATAATTCATGACTCTTGAATCACCCCCTTAGCATGCCCCCTTCGCATATGCCATCCCACGGTGCCTATCCCCCTAAAGGAACTTTTAGCTTCTCTAATTAATCCCTTTTCGATCATTAACACTTTAATTAAAAATGGAACTGACTGAATAAATTTACCGCGGGCTCTGCTTAGTACTTCTTGTTTATTTTTTTATCAAAACTAATCCAACCTTGAATTTCCCATGTGATTATGTAAGAATCTAGAGTAATTTTGTACCAATAATCGATTGCTCTAGTCCACGGCTCGTCAATGTACTTTATTATGGTTAATTTTTCTATAGTCCACTCAAAAGGTTGTCTTAAGTACATCCACAACCATTCTATCCTCTTTGCATGTGCTAATAAACAGGGCCATAATTGATGTGGAAACTGGGCCCAAAATTCTTCTCCGTACTCTCAAACACTTCTTCTTTTGTTGCTTTATAAGTTATTTTCTACCTTTTTTATTCTCCTTTTATGAATATGTCAATTTGCTTCTCCCACCACTTTTCAATTTCTAACAATGCGGGTTTCAATACCCTGGTGGTGAAATCTTTCTGACATCCACTTAACATAAGGAACTTGGGCTCAGACACCAAATGTTGACCTAAAACCTTGACATGATTGTGAGGATTAGAAAATTTGAACTTAGTTAAGGATGTACTCGGGAAATACACCACATCTACTCTAAGAGTTAAAACATAAAGGAAAGCATATAACAGATTTCATCACAAACTCCATTCTTTATTTATTTATCAATAATGATTACATCATACATTCTTCTCATTCTATCTTATCTATTCTAACTCTTGTACAAAATATCTCAAATTGGCACTCACACATATATTTTTGTGATGTGCCCATATACAATACATTAGTTACAATAAATATACAAAATACAATTGATTCTAAAAGACACTTCTTTTGACTTATGCCTCTGCTAGATTATTTCGATATGTCTTCATTCCGCGGCTTTACGCTTTCGGCCTGCAGCTCTTTCCGGTGTTACATGGATTTTCCTAGTCTTCGACGGCTTCCTCCATATTTTCTGACTTTACTTAGTTTATCGCGGCTTCCTCCTTTGTCTCATGACTTCATTATTTTACCCATGGCTTCATTTTTCCTTTCACGGTTAGCTCTTTCTCTTCACAACTATCTCCATACTTTGGTGGATTCATTCTAGTACTTGCGATTTATCCAAAACTTGATGAAGAACCCTATCAATAGCAATGTTTGAACATCGAGGAATGAATTGGGGGTCATTACTAATCCCACAATCAAATATAAAGTGTGGAGGCAAGGTAAGGGAGCATTATCATGAAATATCAGCTCCTAATTAGTGTAATAAGGTCTTCATGTAAGGGGAATCTAGTTTTCTATCTCATTTCATCAACGTATGCATCAGCTCAGGGTGAGAAATGATGCAGTTAATATCAGGATACAAGGATCAATTTTATGGGCCAAAAGCTATACAACTAAGTAAGAAGCATTAAACTAGGAGGAGCCTCATTTTCATTGTGTGGCACAAATGAATCTATGTCATAGATGTCAAAGGGAGAGAGTGAAATCGAAACCAACCCGTAAATGATTTTTCCATCGAGGATCAATGTTTCGAGAGAGTTTCCATCAATGACAAAGGGGAAGTTTGTTGGATATTTTTCATTGTCATTGGTGTTGACATTGATTTCAAGTGGCATTGATGGAAAAAATTGTTGTACAAATGTTGTGCGCAGTGTCTCAACGTCAACCATGTATGGAAAATGTGTTAAAAAGTCTGTAACAAGCTTAAGGAAACAGTTCAAGAAAGACTCTGCAAGAGAAATGTGAATGTTTATTGATAGTGTCGGTTCTCAAATAAATCAATTATCCCAAGTAATTTCATGATGATGTCATGTGAAGGATGTTTTAGGATGATTAAGGATAAGTTCTAAAGGTCTTAATCAAGTTTTTCCAATTCTACGGACATGAGAAGGAAGTGTCAAAGTATAAAGGAATCCTTCGAAGACTAAAGGAATATGACGAAGTCTAAAGGAAGTCATTTGAAGTCTAAAATAAATCATGAACTTTGGAGGAGGAAAATCCACAAGGAAAGAAGAATATATGCGATGCATAAGAGATATTTGTGGAGAACAATAAAATCCACAGGTAAAAGAATATATCGGTGGGTAAGGAAGAAAATCCGTAGAGTACTAGAGAAAGTTGTGGTTAAAGAAGGAAAGCCACGAGAAGATTTCAAAAGTCACGAGAAATGTAGGAAAGTCACAGTTGGATAGAAAAATATTCCATAAAAGGGTAAAATCTGCGGACAAAGAAAAATCCGTAATACAAGGAAAGAGTAGAGTGTGGATATGTTATGTGATGGATAAACCTTGTTTATATTGAACTAGTCCAATTTATTTGATCAATGAAGGAAATAGATAAATGTTTTGAAAAGGATCAGAAAATAGGATACTGTGGAATGTGTAACTTGTGCTTCATGAAAACATTTGAGTGGATCTAAAGTATCTCGACCTTCAGGTGTAAAAATTTAATGCTCTTTGACTTTGTGGAAAATTGATTACATTCTCTATATCATAAAATCTAAAATCCTGATTTTTAGGCACAATTAAATATCAGAGAGGAAATGAGGATCATTCCTTTTCATTAGGTAAAAATCCTAGAATGATGGGAAATATATTTTTGGAAATCATCTCATAAATGGCTCCTGAATTAACGTGTTGAATATTTAATGCATTAAGAAAACATAAAATTCAAGCTTTAAAAGCTGAATATAGAGAGAATAACTCGGGGTTGGTAATATGCAATAAACATACCAAATTTTTAGGTGAAAGTGGTGTGATAGGGTGCATGACACACCAATGAAGAAATGGGGAGTGATTATTGAATATATAGCTATGTTACATGTATAATATTCGGTTTCTCAAGAAAGAAGTGACACACTTGAGTTTAAGGAGCGATAGAGGAAGAAAGAGACAAAAAGAGATCCAACAGATGAAGTGTTGAAGATCATATCAAATGAGAAGAGAATCAGTGTAGTTGATCCATTGGGAAAGAGAGTTCAACTCAGAAGTGCAAAGAAAAGTGACCAAGCATAGAAATCAGAGACCCAGATCAAGTTCGAAAGATAGAGACAAAGAGATAGAGAATGTTGAATGTGAGAGCCTAAAAGAGAAAGCATAGAAAGAAAAATAAAAGTGATCATAATCTATTATGTAAGAAATCTCGATTCTAAGTGATCAATGCATTTGTAATATCATATTTCTAAGTGGGTTCTTAGATTATAGGGGTGGGTGCTCCTTGCAAGTTGGAGCTTGCTAAAATCTACTGAGTGGGTGCTCAATTATCTTCAAGTGCGTGCTTGGAGAATCTGAAGTTGGTGCTTCACAGGTTGAGTGGGTGCTCAACCGAAACCAAGATATTGTATGCTTTGGAATTGGTGTTCCTAATAAAGCCTTGGTTTCAAAGTGGGTTTTTCTCCCAAAAGGGTTTCCCACTATAAATTATGTGTTCAGTGTTATTATTGTCTGGCATATGTTTGTTTAAATGCTCATGGTATATTATTGCACTTTACTAAAAATTTATGGATTGGTATTGTCTTAAAAGTTTTAATCTACACTGATTCACCCCCCCTCTTAGTTCTTGTGATCTCTAACACTATGTACTTGTTTTCCAATAATTGATTGTGATCAATTTGTAAGTTCATCTCACCAAAACCTTCTCAAATGGCTCACTCTTCTTCACTCAAACATGCATCGTCTCTATTAATTAGGTATAATTAGCTTGAATATCCTTAACCTCTACTCTCCTGAAATTATCATCCTCTTATATAATATTATCTTGACCCCTCACAATTCGTCACATACCCTTCTTAATCATTCTTTTCTCGCATAACTAAATCAAATGAGAAAATACAATTCACTTTTATAAATGACTCATTAAAAAACAACCATATGTCGGCTAATACCATTAAGTTAGGTCATAAAAACATCAAATTAAATTCTACACCCTCATATAAATCAAACAAATAGACCTTATAGGCTGGTATTAAGCCCAACAACACAAACTAACTAAAAAGACCTAAAACAAGGTCTTCACTCCCAACAGATTAAAATTTTAATTCCAAATGCATGAGGAAACATCATCAAGGATCCAACATCCTAGAAAACATAAAAAATATCCTCTCATAGTCTTCAACAATATTTAACATCTCTGCAATACCAATCTTGACATGGAACACACCAAGAAGCAAGCACAACATATAGGTCTCAAAGAACCTAAAAATCATCCTTGAACGTGATGGTTCACATAGAAAAAATATTCATCAAGGTAATATAGCACATGATTGGAAATATATTAATGTAATATAATTGAAATAACACATTTCATCCACTAATTTTAGGCATAAGGCTCTGAAACACTCTCTTTTCTAAGACAACTAAAATCTGTTTATACCACTCAAGAACTAGTTTTGGGTAAATCACACTCTAACACCTTTAACTACACTTCAAATCACTACAACCACTTAGAACACATCACGTACATCCTTTCACACCTCCAAAGTAACTCACACCTATATGTTACATGGAGAAATTTCACTTTTCATACTTGTACCAAACCACCTTCTTGCAAATCCTAATAAGTTGATTATTTTATTAGGGTTTAACGAAAACACACCACTCTAGATTAGAAAAAATACTCAAAAATTTCATAAGGGACCATATCAAGCTATTCATGTTCATATTCCTTTGCTATAACATGAAAAACATCACAACACAACATAAACCTCCATGACATGTTTTGCACCAATCTAGGATTTAATGATGAGGTCATCTTGTGAGACTGATACACTCATTTTTATAGTAAATCTACCCAAAAATCTTCATGGCCATTTATCATACATTCCAAGCTTGAGAGAATAATTTTTCACCTTTGTATGAAACTCCGCAACATAACTTTGAAACTTCAAATCACCACAAAACGGATATTTTTATACCTTACCAACATAACTAGAAAATGGAAATGCCACCAACATGAGATCTGAAGAGTCCTCTACATCCCTAAGTCATTATACTAGATTTTCCATTCCATTTGGAGACCATACACATCATTTATTTTATATCACTTTGAACCTAGGGTTAATGGATGGTTTACACTTTTTAACTTATTATGATGGTTCATAGAAGTTTAACAAGCAAACTACTTCATTATTTTTGGAAAATATTCCCAACTTCATTCCCTAACATCCCCAAGATCTCAAACTCCCACACACAGATCACACATGTGGGTAAGTGTTTGAACACGCCTATTGTAGCCTATATTTTATCACCAATGCTACATTAATACGGCGAGGTACATCACTCGGCTGAACTAAGAATTCACGAGAAGTGTGCAAGCGTACCACATTCTCTTTTATGTCATCTTATTCAAGGAGTTAACATGATTATACCAGTATTCTAGATCCATAATAGATAATTAAGTATAGTGTAGTACATAAACTAGATCTAGATCTTTACTTGATATACAAGATTAATTAAACAAGAACCATAATAAGTTTTACCATAAAAGATCCTTTCTCAGTTATGTCAAACACCAATATCCAGCCACAAAGATCCATTATATTAATTGTTGTAAAACATAGAAGCTTCATACATACATAATATTGTCACTATAGTCATGCACACCCATAAACTCGCAACATAACACTACAATAATCCTGATCTATAAACCGTGTAAATCAATACATATTTATAGGGGTGGGGACTTTCCCTTCACAACCCATGCACCTTTCAAAAATAGAATACATGTTAATAATATCCATGCGCCCTTACATGATTAATACAAGAGCATGCAAGATCATATAATAATACAATAGTGGTATAATACTATTAATAGCCGTAAAACTATGCATGTTGATTGTTCTTCCACTTGTCCAAAATAGCCTTTGCGTTCTCTTCAATTCTTCTAAAAATGTGATCCACACTCCATGTCTATAATTAGCCTCAACTTGGAAAATGACTAAGTCCTTATTTCATGTTGTCCTAGGTGCATCGTGTTTCACTATAGTTTCGCTCACCTATGCTCCCTATGCCCGCACTTGATCCTTATGTAACTTTCATACTTGAGTTGAAATTCATTAGCCCAACATTACTCCAAATTAATTTCATTTCCATCTCCGAAATGGCCAACCATAACTTATGTCTCCATGAAAAGAATAAAGAAGAAAATAATATCTACACAAAAATAATGAGAGAATACTTGGTGCACTACTCTTCCACATGAAGAATTAACTTAGGATATTCTTCTTTGATCTCTACCTCTAAGTCATTCCAATCACTTAGTGCTTTATTTGTTTTATCCGGAATGTCTACAAGTACTGCTTCCATCTCATCAAGAGTCATGTTCTCACCTTCATTCTATAACACTATGATAACATTGGCCATGCTTGAGACCATTCCATCCATGACATCCATTCGTTGTGCTATCAATTTCCCAATGTCCTTTATTTTCTCCTTGTGTGGGTCTGGACTTCTACAAGTGTGTTGCGCTACTCTGTTATCAAAGTAATCCTCTCCACACAACCAAGTTTTTCATTATTTAATACTTTCTAAACCTCATCCTCTTCTGCCATGGTTTTTGTCTTGATTATCACATGCGGGGCGCGCACATATAGTTCATATTTCAAAGTTTGCAGTATGAAATCGTAACTTGTAATTCTACGTGCAATTGTTGCCTAATATTTTTGTGCACATTCGCATGACATCCTTGAGTTTTGGCATTCTTACGGGGCCCTCATCTAGCACCATATAAACTAAAGCGCATAAGTAGTGTAAAGCAAACAAAAACTCTTTTTGCAACCTTATCCTCCGAATTCGTCCTTCTTTTCATGATCTCATCACCAATTTATTTGGCCATGCTAAGTATCAAATTCCCCACCACCACAATTGTCTCTTTTTATTCTTTCAAGAGCTTGATTTAAGTGTTCTTTTCCTTCTTATATTCTAACAATGCTTGAATGGTTGTCACTTTGTCTATGTTTACGCACACAACTTCTGCGAGATACCTTCGTGAGTGCATTGTTCACCTATTCATGTAACATTTGGGTGGGATTAACTATGAAATGGCATGAATGTGGTGCTTTCTTCAATCTATGCGATACACATGAATCTTCACATACATAAAAGTCAATCTCATCCATATGAGTCTGCATGCTCCAAGATAGTTGTTTTCATGTATTCATCCTGTTGGTACTCAAATTGATTCTCCCTTATAAGCCGAGAAGCATCACAAATTCAACAAGATACTCAGAGATAGAAAAATCATATTATGGGTTTTTTTGAGCTGTGGGAGGGGATTCTTCGACTCTTTGTCACTCAGTCTTTGAGAAATGGATAAGCACTATATGAAAGGATTTGATCTATCCTCACTACTTTAGGTGTGCCTTTCGACCAGGGTGAGAGGACCCATTTTGTAACCTCTATTGGTGAAGAAGAATGAAGATATCCTTCTTTACACAAATTTGAAAGGAAACCTTGAGAAAATATGATCAATGCACCACAATTTAACTCTCACGAGTTGTCACTTCTAAAGAATGGTGATATTTTCTACACAGGGTTAAGGTTACTAAAGACATTATGGAATCTGATTGCTTACGCATATTTTGGCGGTAGAATTTATTCATTTATGGACATACAGGGAAAACAAGGGTAGTTCAGGTAGGATTCATTATTTTTGAATAATTTTGGTGGGAGATTAAGCAGGATAAACTTGATTTTTCTAGATCTTTAAGAACATTCACAACAATTGGAAAACTAAATGAAATAATGCTTCATAATAGCTAAAATATTCCTTCAACCAGAAGGTGTACATCAATGGAAGCCCAAATTTACACGGTTTCACAAAATATCCAAGAATTTAACACGAAGGCTCGAGCTAAAGACTCAATTAAACATTAAATACCCTTGGTTCCTCATGCCTAAGATACACTCAAAGGCTTATAGACAATATTTATCAACAAAATGATAGTAAAGTGATTTTAAATTATTTATCTCATTACAAGATGAAGACTCTTTGCGTAATGAAATTGCAAATGCCACTAAACTATCACAGGGATGAGATCTCTGTGTGATTCAGAGGGATTTTAACACAAGATTACAATAGGAACAAGAAAAACTACTTGCAGACATTCTGAAATAAAGCAGACACAAATTTTCCCAAGATTGACACAAATTAATTTGAAGTTGATTAGATTCATCAATAGGGGAAAGTTTCTTTGAACAATCTCAGATCTTGTCAATGGTTGTACACTTGCAACCAACTTGACATGATCAAATCTAAAACATAAGAGATTAACAGGTTTCTTAGATGGTCTCTCAGGAAGATGGGATTTCTCAAATTTTCTCATAAGAATTCAACCCCCGACCATTTGCATGACTAAAGCATGATTTTTATAACACTCATTTACATTAAATCTTTCCCCCCAAGAAAAGAATATTCAAGGAACCTTTGTTTGTTACATATTCGATCATGATTTTCAGAAAATGACGTTTAACAAACTTACAACAAAAAGTTTCAGTTGTTCAAAAAGGTGAATCATTGCAAATATTTCCATCATTGTTTTAATCGGGGCACCCAGTCATCTCCTCTGGCAACACATTTTTTATCCTTTGTGCCTGCAACCTCCATCAATTTCATCCTTTTCCCATTCTTTCCTCTGTAACTCTGCTCAGCATCCAGCTTCTCTAGTAATTCACATTTTTGCAAGTGCCCGAGCAATTCCAACTTCAAAATATTAATCTTTACAATCCCTAGACTCACAAATTAAGCTTTAAATCCATTCAATTGCACTTTGTAGACAAAAACGACAAGGGGTTTCATCAAAAAATGATGAAAAACAATGCGTATTCACATCTCTAGGAGTCTTGGAGCAAAAATGGTGGAAAAATCAGATGCAATGCACAACAACCATTGATTATGCCCTTTCTCAACTTTAGATTAGAGCCATCCATGTGTTTCCTTAGCACAACTACAAAGGTGAAGTACAGAGGCAAGTTTCCAAACAAGCGCAGCCTTCCACGTGCCCTGGGCCCAAGAAAATTACCTTTTTCCTTTGAAAAAAATTAGTATAAAAGGAGACAAGTGGAAGCCTCCACGTGTCTCTTTGGTGCACCTTTGATATGGTGCCCAAAAGCGGAGACCCTAAACAAGCATGAGCTCACCACATGTCTCAGTCTAGAAGAGTTGTTGAAAGAGTTTAAGGACCAGTGGAAGGCGCCACATGCCTCTTTGGTGCACTTTTGATATGGTGCCCAAAAACGGAGACCCTAAACAAGCGTGGGCTCACCACGTGTCTCAACCCGATAGAGTTGTTGAAAAAGTTTAAGGACCAGCAAAAGGCGCCATGTGTCCGAGGTTCAAAAAGTTTCTTCTGTCGTTGAAAAGTCTAAGTATGGGCAGGATCAGTGAGAAACCTCCAAGTGTCCCTTCGACACTCTTTCAAAAGTAAAGTACATGGGCATGTACTAAACAAGCGCGGGCGCTCCATGTGTCCCAGGCCTTAGAAAGTTGCTTGAAAATTTTAAGTATAGAGAGGAGCCCTACGGAAGCCTCCACGTGTCTCCCTAGTACAACTGCTAAGGTAGGACTTTGAGGTGGATCCTCAAATGAGCGTCGACCTTCCATGTGTCTATGGTCCAACAAAGTTGCAGCGGCCGCATAAAAAAAATGTCTAAGTCTAAGCAGGGCCAGCGGAAACCTCCACGTGTCTCCTTGGCGCACTTTTAAAGGTTAATCCAAGAGGCAAATTTTTAGATGAGTCAAGCCATCCACATGGACAAGATGTGAGTTGAAGCGGGCCTTAGAATTTCAAAATGCCCCACTGAGCCAATTCTAATCGAAAGGACCATGTTTCCATAGATGTTGGGAAAAAAATTGATAGGGAAAACAAAACATGATTGTGAAAAATAGAAGGAAGGGGAAAAACCTGAATTTATGCCCAAGTTACAAATTATTTCACATGGACAGAGGAATGAAAAATAAATTCTAGACTTAAAGTGATCCTCAACCAAAGGAAAGGACTGATCATGGCAACCAAATGAAGGACATAGCTTTCACGCATCAATACAAGGAGATAGAGAATACGACAGAGCCCGCAGATTGAAGAATTTCAAGGAAAAATGGGGTGAGATCAAATTAAGCACCAACATCAGCTCAACTCGGGGATGGGCAATCCCAACGAGTGTTACAAGAAAAAATATGAGACCAAGTACCAAAAATGAACCATTGGGCAACAAAGTCAAAGAAAAAGCTTGCAGAGTAGAACAATAATAACCAATTCCCCAGGGACGAGATCGAGAAACCAACAAAACTGGTCACGGGGACCGGGAAAACCAAAGCGAGGAAAGGAAAAAGCAGAATGAAGCTAGAAGATTATACACTATACAATGGTGTATACCTTGATTTTGAGAAATCAATTAAGGAAATGTTTCAAATGCCTACCATTAACAAGCAATTCAAGCAACTCCCCATCTAGGTCTTTTAAGAAAAAGGTATGTTCAACAATTCAAATGTCAATTGAATAAGTGACCATCCACAATGCATCAAAATTTCCATGTTTACCCTTATCCTTGTGCCTGCTATCCCACAATAGCACAAGATCTCCCACATTGAAAGCTCTTGGAGTCACCTTCTTATCGAACAAATTCTTCAATTTATCTATGAATTTTACATGCCTCTGATGGGATGCCCTTCTTTCTTCATCTAACTCAACAATCTGATTGATGTGAGCTTCGTAGGGACTAACCTCTTGATCTTCCAGTTGTTGAAGAAATTGAAATGAAGACAATTGTGTATGTAGGGGAAATAGAGCTTGAGTTTCATATACCAAATCAAATGGGCTTTTTCTAGTAGTTCATTTAACAGTGATTTGATCATCCCAAACAAAAACTTCAACTGCTCACCCCACTTCCTTTTGTTCAACTCCGAGTTCTTCTAATTATTTTCAACATGTTTTTATTTCGGACTCTTCTTGTCCATTTCACATTGGAAGCATATGTCAAATTGATCCCATATTCATGGCACATGGCCACAAAAGGTTTAGCCTAGAAGCTCATGGCATTATCAGCAACTATCTTAGCAGGAACTCCAAACCTGTAAATGATATGATTCAAAATGAAATCCATGACAATTTGGTGAGTTGCTTTCTTGGTGGGGATTGCCTCCACCCACTTGGTGAAGTAATCAATGGCTACTAAAATCCACTTATGGCTAGCACTTGAAGGATCTGAAATCTCACCAATGAAGTCCATTCCCCATTGCCTAAATGGGGCTTCAATTGATACATGATACAAAGGAAGGGAGCCTGAAGCTTTCAGTCTTCTAGAAAAGCGTTGGCAACTTTCACATTTTCTTACCAACAGAGTTGTATCTTTGAAAAGAGTTAGCCACCAATAACCAACCCTTAAGATTTTATGAGTTGTGACTCTTCCAAAAAAATTTCCCCCACAAACTCCTCCATGGAGATCAATAATTATTTTAGGGGCTTCATCTTCAGTAATGCATCTTAAGAGAACTCCCTCAGGATTCTTCCAAGCTAACCCAAAATCAGTAATGACATATTTTTGGGAAGCTAACTTAAGTTCTCTTTTCTGATTCTTTCTCAAATGTTCAGGGCCATTGTAGATGTTTGAGATAAAAATGATGTCCTTGTACCATTCAAAATTTATCATTTTTCAAGGACATTCAACATTTCTTCTTCAACTTCATTTACCTCAATTGTTTATGATTGCTCTCTACCATAAGATTTTCCAGGCCCAAACCTCTGACCAATTTTATTGTTTGGATATCCATATCATACTCTTGTAATTTGTTTACCCATTGACATCTTTTGCTTGAAACCTCCATTTCTGATAGGATATCTTTCACCATGGTGTGGGGAACATAAGCAATGACTTTGGAACTCAAAATATATGGCTTGAAGAACTTTTTTGCTTTTACCAAAGTAAATGCATGCTTCTCCATGATAGTATACTTTAGCTCAGCTCCTTGTAATGCCTTCTTGAAAATACAATTGGTCTTTCAACTCCCTCATCATTCTTCTGCAACAACACAGATGCAATAGTACTTTCTAAAGCAAAAGAAAACATTTGAAAAGCCTTCTTATAATATGGAGCTGCTAAAAATGGGGTATTCTTTAATGTTTCTTGGATCCCAAAAAAATCTTGAATATCTGCTTCTTCCCATTTGATACATTGGTCTTTCTTCAAACATCTTTATTGATTGGGATAGTTAGTTGACAAAAAAGTTGGAGATAAATCTCCTAATAAAATTAATCTGCCCAAAAAAGGATTGAATTCCCTTCTTGGTTCTTGGAATAGTGACTTTACTGATGGCATCTACCCTCTCAGGATCAAATATTACCCCTTCCTTTGACAAAATGTGTCCAAGTAGGTTTGCTTTCTGAACTCCAAAATGAAACTTCTTTGGATTTAGTGAAATACCATACTCCTTGCATCTTAAGATCATTTTTTCTAAGTGTTGCAGGTGGTTACTCCTTTTACGGAGAAAATAGTCACATCATCTTGATATACAACAATGAAATCATTAATATAGCAGAGAAAGCTACATCCATTGCTCTTTGGAAAGTGGCTCCAACATTCATTAGACCAAAAGGCATTCTGACATATACATATGTTCCCCAAGGAGTGGTAAAGGCAGTCTTGATTCACTCTGATTCCTTCACAACTACCTGGTTATATCTAGAAAAACCATCCAAGGTGGATAAAATTCTGAACCAATAACCAATTGTAACATATTGTCCATATTTGGCAGAGGGTAGTTATCCTTCATTGATGCTCTATTCAAGTTTCTAAAGTCCACACACAACCTTATATCTCCGTTCTTCTTTCTGATAGGTACCAAGTTTGCAACCCATGATGAGTACCTTGTGGGCTGTATGATTCCTCTGTCCCTCAACTTTTTAAATTCTTCTTACATCTTTAGGGAAAGGATTGGATTGATTAACCTCTGTTTCTACCTAAACAGCTTGGTAGAAGCTTCCAAGGAATTTCATGCTAGAAAAGATCTTCTTTGTATGCTTTCAGTTCAAAATAAGACCATGCTAAGCAGTCTTAGTATTTCTTCAACAATTGGACATACGACTACTTTTCTTCCTTTCTCAGATTGCTACCTAGCCAGATCTTATGTGGTTTATCCTTTGTGCCCAGGTCGTGCTCTTCGACATCCCTCGAGGATGACATGTGTCTATTGACAATGCAATCAGCATTATCAAAGTTTGATTCAAGTGATACCAAACCTCACGGGAATAGTATTAGTCTTCAACGGAATTATGTCTTTTCCAAATAAATTCTTGTTTCCATCATCCACACAAACCATTGGCTCCCAATCTATATGTTGATTGGAAAATTCTCATTGGTTCTGCAAAAATCTTTACACTTGGCGTCGTATTCGAACACTTGCGCTTTTTAACATTGTCAGGAACAAATTGCCTAGTTAATACCTCAATATTATACTCACAATAGGCGGATACAATACGATTTTCAAATCTGGACCCCAATACGGCCAATTTGTCTACTAGAGTATTGTACTTCCTATCATGATGTATTATGCTGAAGGATTCAAACATCTCAATGAAATCCCAAACAACATCCTTATATTGCTTCATTATATGATTTTTTGTTGCATACAGCTTTTCTAACTCGCTTTGACAATTAACTCGAATCTTCTTTAACAATGATGTCTCTAATACCATATTTCCAAGCAATTATTAAACCCAATAATAGTGCTTCATATTTTGCAATATTGTTAGTGCACTCAAAGTTGAGTTTAAAATAAAAACAAACTCTTCTTGGCCTAGAGATATCAGAACAATACCAGCACCATTTCCAAATTTAGAGCAAGCCCCATCAAACAACAAAGTCCAAGGAGAACCTACTTGTTTAAGAGACTTGCATTGATCAATTTTGTGCTCTTTACCATCGAAAATCCAACAAAGTTATCAACATCAATGTTAGTGTATAACACTTCATAAGAAGCATTATTGGGATCCTCAATGAGATGTAGCATCTTATTTTCACCATACAACTTTACAAGGCTGCCCTCAATAGGTATAGTGGCAAAAGACATATCCATTTGCACACTCCCACCCACACTAGCAGCCCATTTTCTTGATAACAACATTCCCCATTTGGCAGGGCAATCAACAATAACAACATCTAGTTTTAAGTTCTTGCCTGGGTAAGCTGCAAGTTGCACTATCAAACCCTTGACACATCCAACCACTGGAACCTCTCTAGAATCCATGGTAGTGCACTTCCCATAAGTTGTTATCACTTTGATATCTAATTCATTCATGAACTCAAGAGGCATAATATTGCATGATGCTCCAGAATCAAACATAAAATTGTGTAACAACATGTCCCTAATAATCAAAGTAATGAAAAATGGATCTACATGTTGTCGCCAAATCACCGCACCCTCAGAATGGCCAGGATGTGAATAGGATGTTCGGTGTGATTGGGACAAATGGGATCACCTCTCAAGCTATGGGACTTGGGCTCGAGGTGAACCTCCGAGAGAAGGCCGGCTTCCTCTTCCTAAACTAAGTCTTTTGTACTACTCCTAGTGTAACAAAAATGATTATCTAGTCCTATGCTAACATTTTCATGGGGTTTTAGGGAAAGAGATTTACTGAGAAATGAAACTATACTAGGGATGGTGATGCACCAAATAAAGGGTGTCTTGATTCGGGAAGGGTTAATTTGAAGAGGGTGTGTGCACCACAGTCAACTTCACCTCTGCGCAACTTAGAGAGGGTACAGGATACCACAAACTAAGAGACACGCGTTCCCTTTGTTAAACTTTATCAGACCGAGAAATATACCAGTTTCCCAGTGAAGAAGGATGAACTCAAGAAGGGTGAACAGACACCACAACTCAACTGCATGCAATACTTCACCACTCGATAAGCACAGAACTCCAAGAACTTGCAATAGAACTTAAACTTGCACAGTGTACTTGCAAGTATGAGAAAGGCACAAAGAAGCACAGAAGGATGAAAGGACCGAGATTAGTCACAAAACACACACTTTTATTGCTTCAATAACATGCACAATGCATCATACATTTAGAAGAGGCAATAGTTGCCATTACAGTCTTGAAGAGGAGGCTTGAAAGTTCTCTCAACACACAAGAACAACTTGCAGAAGAGAGAGGATTCTTGAAAAGTATACACTTGCCTGAGATATCTAACTGTCTAACTTGTCTGAACTGTTGGAACCCTTTGAAATGAGCTTCCAACTTACATTTATAGAAGAATATGTGAGAAAGAAGAGGAAAGGTCATAATTACATTCCTAAATTGAAGGCCCATGATGTATTTATTGCAGTTAGTTGAACCACCTGAGAAGGTTCCATCATGGGTCATTAATTGCCTGATGACCTAGTCTTCTCAATTAATTAAAAGAATATTTAAATAAAATATTTAAATAATAATAATAAATATTATTATTAAAATATTTAAATAAAAATATTAATTTAATTAACATAATGTTGGGACCCCCCCGTTGACCCGTTTGACTTGAAGAGGAGGGGGGTCCATATGGATAGAGTCTGCTGAAATCTCAACTCGGTGAGCTTCGAATCCTCTAACTCGGTGTTGCAATCGATTTTGAACCCCACATTAACTCTTTCCTTGCTTTGGTAATCGGGCTCTTTTGCATTGAGTCCTTCGAATGGTGAGCTATCAAACTCGATTCTTATCATTTTCCTCTATTAACTCAAGGCCATTTATGCATTCCACGTTCAAACTTCATGAAACATCACCACGAGCTCCTTGCGAAGTCACCGAGTTCTTCATCCAGCAAACGATCTTACCTTTCCTGGGCTCAAACTCACTTGAATACCGAGCTTAACCCAATATTTCTAAAAAGAATGGTTTTACCACAATGCTCATGATTCTTCCTTATCATATAACACTTGTAGTAAGAATGTTTTGGATTTGCCATAATAAGCACAATTTGTACCCTCCAAACGATGAGAAAATGCCATTACCAATAAAGACCTAATGCTGCCATGATGATGACCCAGGCTCATGCCCATAACATGTCGATAGAAACCCTTGAGACTAATTTTTGGTCAAAGAACCCTTCGGTATTTTGGCAGTGCATTCGGCAATCTCGGCTCCAATCAAAAATTATGCCACTATTGGGATCTTAGTATGGCATAGGTAGCTGTGAGCTACACCATATACTCATTTTTCCAGAAACTAAAAAGATCCTTTATGTTACAATCTGCAACACATAAAAGAAGATTCAAAAAATACATTGAACAACTGGGGCAACCAAGAGGACCTTGGAAAAATGTACAGGTAACAACCATATGAATTCTTCCTTAGTCGTGGATCAAAGCTAATAGAAATAAAGCTAGATAAAATTAGCTTGAAACTACAGTATAATCGTCCATTGTAAAAAAAGCTTCTCTGAACCTGGTAAAAGAATACTTTTATTGTCTGATTGGACGTACATAATGGAAGGGTATAAATATTGCCTACTGCCCACAGAGTTTCTCAAAGAGACCATTTACAAGTGACAAAGATGTGGCATACAAAACGGCTGACCAGGTATTTCAGAGTTGACCTTCACATTCAATTCGTTTCTAGGAGAAGAAGTGCTGAGCAATATGAATCGTTTCATTCTACACCGTAATAAACCTTCATCTCTGAATCAGGGAAATTTTATGAAGCCTTGAATAGCGTGACTCCAATCCATCGTACATGGCAGTGAATATTTGTTTCTGCAAATTTCTTATTCGATTTGAGTTCAGAATAAGGATAAGCCTACAAATTTGAGGATGCATTCGATACTGAACAGATAACAACACAGTTGGACAACCTACTTGCTGGAAGCGTTCAAAAGGCTTCTACTAAACTGCAACATGTCATACTGCCTGGTGCGTGGGAGTTTCTCTCGCATCCTTTCCATCTGGACGAGTTTTTAGCATTGCTTTCCCATCAAACTCTTCGCACATGAGCCATGACTGAGCCATTAACGCATCACCTTGGTTGGGTATGCCTGTAGCCTCCGCTGAAATTGGTATCACGTCGTGTTTTTTAACCCATGACCCGCTCCAATTCACAACTATCCTATTAATCCTCCCGGTGACTCGCACAAAGACTCGGACCACTCCAAGCTACGTGAAATTCTATTTACATGGCCCGTGCGGAAGTCTCATGATGGATAGCCATCGTAATATTTCCGCGCTTGGCAGTTTGATCCGATTTCTCCCATTCACGGAAGTCTGATCATGGTTTTCCATCCCAAAATTTCCACTTGGCGGTGCTTGCCTGAATCTCCCCACGTGGAATTTCTTCTTTGGCTTGCCATCCACGAAAACCCACTTGGCATTGCTCGCCTTATTTCCCACGTCCGGGATTGGAGTGCGGGGTTTCGTTATCATTTGGCCATATTTCATTTTGGACAGATGGCCACCGATTTCCACTTTTCTCAGCGTGAGGAGACATCATTTTCTCGGTGCAAACATTTCAGCTGTAGCTTGTAAGGTGTGATAATTCCGACAGAATCCTTTATGCTCGCCAACTTAGTGACTCATTGAAGATGCTCATATAATTGCAAAGCAAATTATGCTCCATGAATATTCTGATATGAAATAGTTCCACCTCTATGAGATCCACTTCCATGAGTTACATCGTAAAACAAGTAAGATCTCGATAGAGAATCTTTGTAATAAATTTCCTCAGGTCTCCTGGTAACACTCTCACTGTCACTTAATCGATTTTCATAAAAATATCTTGAAGGAAAATCCCGAATTTGAGGATGCATTCGATGCTGAACAGATAAAAACATAGTTGGACAACCTACTTGTTGGAAGTGCTCAAAAAGGCTTCTACTATACTGCAACATGCCTGTGCATCGAATGCTCGGCCGCTTTGAGCGTAGAACTGAAATTCTCCTAGGAAAGTGCCGTGAGGAAGTAATTGGCTATACGCAGCAGCTACAGGGTAGAGAAGTAAACTTATCTCAGAAAATGAGTGGCCTCCAGAGAGAGTTGATTGCGACAGCTACCGCAGGGCGATCCCAAGGAACCGTTGGTGTTGATCCTGATGTTCTGGTTGCATGCGACCACAGTCGTGATCAGTTGTTGTAAAATCTTGCCACTGTAGTAGAAGAACGAGATAAAGTTTTAGTTGAGTTGTCTCACCTTTTCACTTTGGAAAGTCGCTTCCATGGAAGAAGCTTGATCAAATCTTGAGGCAAGTTTTGCGAATGAGGCTGAGATTGTGTTCACTACTGTTTCTAGGAGTGGCTGGAAGGTATTCCAGTGCCTAGCCCATGGGTTTGATATGGTGGTTATAGATGAAGCTGCAAGCTAGTGAATTAGGCGTGTTACCTCCACTTTCATCTCGTTTCTCACATTTTATCCAACTCTATGCATGGTGGTTTATTAGTCCAAGCTTGAGCTCCATTGGTCTCATTGCGAGCAACATCATATCGACCTCTATGTATGGTGGTCGACTCATTCCTTTAACTATGACTTGTCGACACTAAAATTTTCCTCCATAATTTCTATTTCATTAATGTATGTATTAGGAATAGGATGTTGTTAAGTATAATTAGTAGTAGCGTCTGATAGAAGATAACGGTGCCGTCCAAGTACGGTGTCGCCAATAATATGGAGTATGGTAACAATCAAAGTACAATAGGAATGTTGTAAAAGTAAATATTTGTCGTAAGTGGTCCAAAGAATGTTAAAATGTCAAAGTTTGGGTAATTAGAGAAGTAGGGTTTACATGATTAGGAATTAGAAATATTATATTGGTAATAAGGACAAGGAGTGAGGTCATAAATATTTTGTGTATTTTATTTGTAAAAAGTCTAAAAATGTGGAACCCATGTAAAATGATAAGGTTTATCTTATCTTAAAAGATAAGCTTACATGTACAGATAAGAGTTAAGGTATGGAATATGATTCGTCAGAGTGGATTTCTTATCCTATCTTAGAGATAGGATGGATAAGCCTGGAAGTTCTATAAATAGAGAGGCCACCCCCCTCATTTAGCATAGAAAGAAGTAGTGAGAAATATTGTAGGAAGTGTGCAAAGGAAGCCATCAGTTAAAGGTGTGTTGAAGAAGCCATCGAGAGGTGTAATTGTAAAGTTTCTCCCATAGTCTTGTTGAAGTACCTCATGGGTGAGATTGTAACAATTTCATGTTAATATTATAATTTACTTTGATATTTCAGATTTGTCATCATTCCGTCTTATCATAGTCGATGGTATTCTTGTGTTCGGTTGTTGTTTTGTTTCAGTTACGTCCACCAAACTAAAGGTGTGCATTAGTAAATAATCATAGACGAGGAGTTCTCGGTGAAGAATTATCATAGTGCTAGATTGGTGATGACAGACTCACCATGAACTCGACATGATTTCTCTTTGCGGGTTATCTTATCAAGACCGGGCTTGGTCATTTATGCTATTGTCTCCGTCGAGTCATTAAAACTGAGTTCATATTCCAACGAGGAAGCATCGATCTCTCCATGTTGAATTAAACCGAGTCGAGCTCGTCATTTCTCTACCTCAATGAGCCAACCATCGAAACATCCTCCGCTCCTATCAAGATTCCTTTACGACAAGCCAAACTCAGTTACTGAGCTTACATTTCCTACTCATGAACTCATCTAAGGCTTGTGATTTGAGTTATGACCGAGTTAGGACAAGGCACAAGCTCCTCCGAGGAGTAGTCTCTTTATTCCTGATTTGACACTGTTGACCAGAAGTGGGTCCCTGGGACCAATGTCGTGATTTGATCATAATAAGGCCATGTTTTCCAATTTTTCCATGTGCATAAAATTGGATAACACTATATTTATTGGGACTCAACCAAGGATGTTCCCAAATATACTTCAGGTGGCTCACCTAGTTCTTCTAGCACTTGGGGTTTTTCCAACTCTGCAATGGTAGGAGGAGTCTCAACATTATTTACATTTCTGCCTTGGGTAATCTTTTCTTCTTTCAATCCCAAATACTCAAAGGCCCTTTTCTTGTGCTCAGGAATCCTAAGCAGCTCAACAATTGGAACAGAAATATTGATCTGACTCAAGACTTGGGCAATGTCATAAGGAACGTATTTGGGCAAGGCAACATTTGGAGGAATATTGACAAACTCATCTGACAACAAAGGATTTTTCATGGTCTGAGCATGGGTAGGGATACCAGTTCTATTTGGGGAAACAAGGCCTTTGCTAGATGTATCTTTCTTAGGAGTTTCTTTTGAGATATTGGTGAGAACTAAATTTTTGGTTTGGCCTGAGGCCCTGCCCTTTGAAAAATTTACTCCTAGTGTTATATTCTTTTTCTTGGGCAACCACAACATTCATTAACAACTTCCTATCCTCCTCAGAAGGGATTCCTCCATCATACTTTTTAATCATTAATGCCCTTAAGTATTCAAAATCATTATTAGGAAATTCAAAATCTTGTACCATATATATTTCAAAAGCATGAGAGGGAGGAAGGGGTAATACCCGGTGGATGCAATCCCAAAAATCTACAGCAGTTTTGACACTAATTAATTCAGTCAAAGTTGCTCCCTTCCGTGAGCCTGTAGAGCACCCCATCATGCACACATCATCATCAGTGTCATCATCAACTTCCTCAACTTATTTGTCTTCATCACATGGGGCATGTGGCAAGAAACATCTGTCACACCACTCAATTTCATTATATTCTACCACAACAGCAACCCGAAAACTAAAGGATCAGGCACCAATTTGTTTTCTCGGGGTTGGGGTTGTCTATTCCCTGATACCACAGGCCCCTTACCCCTATCTTATAATCTATGATCACCTCTTTCCTCTCAGTAACTTTGCTTTGTATCCAACTTCTCTGGTAATTCATGTTTTTGTAAGTTCCTGAGCAATTCCAACTTCAAAATATCAACCTTTACAATCCTTGGACTCACAAATTAAGCTTTAAATCCATTCAATTTCACTTTGCAAAAAATGACAAGGGGTTTCATCAAAAAACAATGAAAAACAATGCATATTTGCATCTCCTAGAGTCTTTGAGAAAAAATATTGGAAAAATTAAATGCAATGCACAACAACCATTGATTCTACCCTTTTTCAACTTTAGATTAGAGCCATCCATGTGTTTCCTTAGCACAATTGCAAAGGTGAAGTATAGAGGAAAGTTTCCAAACAAGCGCGGGCCTTCCACATGCCCTGGGCCCAAGAAAATTGCCTTTTGGCCTTTGAAAAAATTTTAGTATAAAAAGGAGTCAGCGGAAGCCTCCACGTGTCTCTTTGGCACACCTTTGATATGGTGCCCAAAAGCAGAGACCCTAAACAAGCGTGAGATCACCACGTGTCTCAATCGGGCAGAGTTGTTGAAAGAGTTAAAGGACCAGCGGAAGGTTCCACGTGCCTCGTTGGCACACTTTTGATATGGTGCCCAAAAGTAGAGACCCTAAACAAGCGCATGCTCACTACATGTCTTAGTTCGGTAGAGTTGAAAAAGTTTAAGGACCAGTGGAAGGCACCATGTGTCTAGGGTCTCGAGAAAGTTTCTTCGGCCATTGAAAAGTCTAAGTATGGGCAAGATCCAACAGAAACCTCCAAGTGTCCCTTCAACGCTCTTTCAAAAGTAAAGTACAGGGGCAGGTCCCAAATAGCGCGGGCGCTCCACGTGTCCCATGCCTTAGAAAGTTGCTTAAAAATTTTAAGTATAGAGAGGAGCCAATGGAAGCCTCCACGTGTCTCCTTGGCGCAACTGTTAAGGTAGGACTTAGAGGCGGATCCTCAAATGAGTGCCAACCCTCCACGTGTCCATGGTTTGACAAAGCTGCACCAACCGCATGAAAAAATGTCTAAGTCTCGAGCATGGCTAGCGGAAAATTCTATGTGTCTCCTTGATGCACTTCCAAAGGTCAAACCAAGAGGTGAATTTTCAGATGAGCGCAGGCCCTCCACATGGAAAGACTTGAGTTGAAGCGGGCCGTTGAGTTTCAAAATGCCCCACCGAGCTACATCCAATAAAAAAGGACCACGTTTCCATAGATGTTGGGACAAAAATTGACAAGGAGAACAAAACACAATCGTGGAAAAAAGAAGGAAGGGGAAAAACCCGAATTTACACCCAAGTTACAAATTCTTTCACATGGACAGAGGAACGGAAAACAAATTCTAGACTTAAAGTGATCCTCAACCAAAGGAAAGGACTGATCATGGAAACCAAATGAAGGACAAAGATTTCACACATCAATACGAGGAGATAGAGAATACGGCGAGAGCTTGCAGATTAAATAATTTCAAGGAAAAATGGGGTGGGATCAAATTGAGCACCAACACATTCATCAACTCCCACCATAAAGGTCTTTGGGTTCCAAAGTTCTTTGGAACTTCGAACATATAATATTGGTCGGGTAATTAATATACCCAATCTGCTGGCATCTCATAAATACCTTCATATTTCTCCTTACGGTGCATTTACCGTTTGTAGCATGAACACCCAAATCCTACACCAATCCTTCACCTATCTATGTAGTATGGGGAACACCGACAACTCACCCTTATTTGCTTCTACCTCTGTTTCCTTGGACTCCTCTTCATTATTCTTCATATCTACTTCCCAAGGCTCTTTTTATCCTTAGTCTCTTTGGAGTGTTCGGCGCACTATCCTTAGACTTCTCATCTTCATCATCTTTCCGTGGGATGTACCTACACCTTTTCTTCTTTTCCAGCTCTACCTTCACAGGTGAAGTCCTAGGTGACCTCCTAAGGGCTATGAAGTTCCCGCACTCGAGCTCTTGTTCTTCATAGCACTCTCTTAAACCGATTTTCCTTAGTAGTCTATTTTACATCTATGTCCTTAGTGCTGTCTCCAACACTTCCTCATCTCGATTCCTATAATAGAGGAGTCTCCTTGCGTGCTCTCTTTTCACCAAGAGCAGTTGGTTGTTTCCTCTTATGCACAAGGTCGAACTATCTTCTTCCCCATTTTCCCCCTCTTCTTCATTAAGGGAAAAGTGTCTTCTTCATCTTGTAATGTGTCCACGGTATGCTTCCCCTTGGGTGGTCCAGGGAGCTTGAATTCGTTTTCCACATACTTCCCATTTTCCAACCTTGGCTTGAGGTGAATATATACAAGGATGCCCTAGAATTCCCAATGGCCAAACTCATAGCCTTCATGTTAATATGATCTCGATCTTAATTTTTCAATATATGCAGACTTACTTGGATAAACGTAAGTCTTCTTTGAGGGTGTGGTAGTCACAATCTACGTTATCGCTTTGAAAATCAATCGGTGCACATCTAAAAACATATGTATAGATTATGGAAGTAAAGCATGGTTAATGCATAAGGGATCTTACACCAAGGGCTCCACTTCCCATCCTTCATCTCGAAGCACCCTATACAAAAGTGTGGATACACTAAAAATGTACTTGTTTATCTAATACGAAGGGATATCCTTGGGTATTCTCCATTCCTCCTCAAACGGAACATAGAGGTGCTCATACCACAATGTTTTCTCTTCTTTAAGGGGTCACTCATGGTCCTATCACATGTGTACTTAGAAAATGCCTCTCGCTAGATATTTCTTCTCCTCAGGATATTTCCATATTTCATCCTTTGGCCCATTGGGCACTCCAATTTCCACAAATACTAATCACAAAAAGATCACATCAAAACTTATTTTCTCACCTTGGTGCGCCTCCTCAATAATAGTTTAAGTAATGAAACTAGATAAATTTTACAAGACACCTTCTATCATCATTTTCACCACATGCAACCAAATCTTGTTTACCCGTGACCGGTGCTCTGATTGTGTAACTTAGTAAGTAGGTATGCTTCTGCCTAAACAACTAGATACTTATACAACTTAGGGATATCCATCCCATGCCCTCCCTTTATATATACTAGTGCCTTCTTTGTTTCTTCTATCACCTCCTTGTCAGTGAGGTCACTACTTAATTCAGTACCTGAAATCCTTAGTCCTGTCAAACTCCCAATTAGGGGTGTGGTGAGCCTCATTCGTTTCCCAAAAAAATAGAAGAATTCCTCATGGACTTCTCTCATCAACCACTCATGTGACTTTTCTCGGTTTTGAAAGTAACGGATCTCATATAATTGTAAAATTCCCACCTTTGTTAATAGATTTTCACCACATCATCATACACGTCCATGTCGTTCTTTGTCATCAAAGTCATCTTCACTACCAACAACTTGTCCAATTCATCTTTATTATATTTGTTCATATGGTTATAATCACTTACTTTGCACCGATGAATGTGAGAATCCCAACCGCGACCCATAAAAATCCCTTCCGGGTATTACATCTCATAAAAACATCTTTTAGGGGCATCTTGTACTTTAACCTCAACTTCCTTCTCGCTTCCTTCCCTTTGTGGCCACTTTAGGTGCTCTCTTAGGTGACATAGGAATAATAAATATGTTCTCTTTCAATATATTCGAGCTTTGTAACTTAAATCCATGTTCCCTAGCTTGATTCCATGTGTCCTAGCTCAAACACGAACCCTACGAGCTGATTTATCTTCCTCACATGCCTTTTCTTTGCTCAAACACTTCTCTCCAATGGAGCGCAAGAAAAACTTGTGCGTAACTTCACAATTTTTTTCTAGTTTAGTTTGTTATCGCAATTCTTCACACATCACAACTCGCTCCTTAGCTCACTCTTCAACTCGCTCGAATTCTCTCAATTGTAAAGGTAAAAATGATTTCACAACACCACCTTATATATAATTTAAAAAAAAAAACCACTTTTACTACTCACCAACTACCACCGTAATTCACATTAAATTGGTGTTTCTTTCTTCTGCGTTGTAGTCATAACCTTCGGCATGCCTACTACTTCTTGGTGTCATACCTCCTTTTTTGTTCCTCCATACGCTGAAGTACTTCACCACTGCACCTTTCACTAAGTAGTTTCCACTGCTATAGCCTACCTTGCATTACAATGTGCATCCATTTATCCATAGATTTTCTTCATTCATGAGTAATCTTTCTCTATCCACACCTTTACTTCAAGCACCTGCTCAATATCTCTCTATGCATATTCATCTTTAGAGAACATTCAAACCTGGTCTATGTACCATGTATATAATCCACCCCACACTAAGGGTATGTGCGGTCCTATGCGCATGAAAACACTTAGATAGTAATTAGCTTCTGGCGTGTAAGCATGCTTATTACACAAAACATTGAAGTAAATTGAAAAAGCATTGCAACGATGAAAGAAAACACATATAAAGGAAATGCATTAAGGAAACCTAATCTAATGGCAATACTGACTTATTAAAAATACCAAGAAGACCTAGTTATAGTAGGGCTTCATCCTACTCTTGTTGAAATAACTAGGCAATTGTGTTCCATCCAGTGCCCCTAACTCGGAAAGCGCTTGAATCAAGTATAGAAGTCATAATATATGGTCCCAACCAATGAAATTTAAGCTTTCCAGGGTGGCAAAAGAACTTGGAGTCATAAAGAAGAACCATCTATCCAAATTCAATCTTCTTATCCTTAATATATATGTCATGTCATGCCTTCTACTTGGTCTTTTCTATCTTCTGACTCCATCGTGCTATAACGCATCTCTCATCTAAGCGCATCGGTTTATCAATGCATTATTTAAGTGCTTTCTCATCAGCCAAACCTCTTGCGTGCATAATACACAAAGAAGGTAACATGAATTCCATTGGTAGAACAACCTCCACGCCAAACACCAACTGAAAGGGTGTGGCCTTATTCAACCTCTTATAGGTTTTCCTGTATGCCCAAAGTATAATAGAGACTTTATCATCCCAGTCCTTCCTTCCAACATCACAAATTTTAGTCAATGTGTGGTTCAATATCTTGTTGAAATCCTCAACAGTTCCATTATCCTGAGGGTGATAGGGTGTTGTTTTATGGTGTGCAACCATAAATTCAGCCAATAGTATCCTAATGGTCTCTTTAAGAAATTGAGTACCCCTATCACTTGTTAAACTCAAAGGGCATCCATACCGATGATAATTTTTTCCCACGAAACCTTATTGTTGTAGCTTTTCGTACAATTCTTTGAAGGATACTTTTTCCCACCTTGTAAGATAATTTGTACAAGTTATAATGTAGCATGATCTAGTCATGCATGCGGGTGGGGAAATAGGACCCAAAAATTCAATTTCCCACTTCTCAAAAGGTTCTGCACTCCTAATCTATCTCAAAGGAATTTTATCTCTATGCCCAAACTTTCCAAGAGTGTCGATAATGGTCACAGGATTTGCAATATTCTTTACAATCCTTATATAGTATTTCCCTACATAGGCCTCGCCAATAAAATTTTGTGTGCGGTAAAGCATCTCTTGCATAATGACCACCTACAATACCGCCATGATCATTCTCTATAATGGCTTCATGCTCATGTTCAATTACACACTGGTGCAAAAATTCATCCCAGAATACTTTGTATAAGTCTCCATTAATCAACATATAAGGTGCGGTGTGGATGGGAAGTTGTTTCTTCTCTAAAGACTTTATTCCCTCAGGCACCACACAAGTTTGCAAAAAGAAAACAATATATTCTAATTCAGATGGAGTGCAATTTAATTTGAATAGTTGTGCATCTGGTATTATGTCCTCAATTCTCGCACGTACTCACCTAAATTAATCCTTGATAAGTGATCTTTTCCGAGTTGCTCTTTCTTGGATTAACCACCACTGTAAAATAAAATTGTTGAAATAAAAAAATCCAATGGCATATGTGCCCCTGCAAAACGGGATTGTTTACCAAATGATTTAATGCCATGTGGTTTGTATAGAAAATAAAAGTTTTTTCCATCAAGTATTTTTGAAACTTATGTAGTGCGTAGATCATGGACAAATCCTTGCGCTCTGTAGTAGTATAATTATGTTCACCTGGTGTCAATTTCCTACTTGTAAATTAAATAGGATGATCTACAATACGTTCTCTCGGCTGGGCTAATCTGCGCCAATGGCCATACCAGAGGCATCCACATGCACATGAAATGGTTTGGACCATGAAGGAAAGCGCAAAATAGGTGTTGTAGTAAGCCTTTCCTTTAGTGTCTCAAATGTGCGTTGTTGTGCTTCCCCCCAATGGAACTTGCCTTTACTTTTCAATAATTCTTCTAAAGGTGCAAAAATCTTAGCATAACCTTTGATAAAATTCATGTAATATCCTGTGTGTCCCAATAATCTGTGCACCTTGCTCTAGTTAGTAGGTTCCTCTAGGCCCAAAATAACAACAACCTTAACAAGATCCACTAACAAGTGTTCTTTACAAACATTATTCACCATCAACATCCAAAAAGGTGTAGGAAAAACACATTTCTTAATGTTTAAAGAGATGCTCAACCTGCCGGCACCTCTCAAACATCATCCTTAAGTTATCACAATGATCTTTCACTAGCCCATTAACTGTCCAATCATCCAAGTAAATTTGCAAAAACTTATGAATGAAGTCCTGTAATGCTTGCACAACAATGCGTAAAAATACTACAGGTGCATTATTTAATCCAAAGGGAACAACCATGTATGCAAAAATTTCCCACTCTATGGTGAAATTTGTCTTATCTTGATCCTGTTTAGCTATTCGTACTTGATGATATCCATAAAATCAATTTGTAAAAGAGTAAATCTTGTGCCCTACAATGCCTTCTTGAATATCCTCTCAGTAAATGGTGTGTGAAAGGGATCTATTACACATGCACCATTCAAATTCCTATAATCCACACAAATTCTCATTATGTCATCTTTCTTGATACCGATCCCCATAGGGCTAATCGACTCTAACTCCTCAATGGGATCAATGATTCAAAAATTCAACATCTTATCAATCTCTTCCTTTACATTGACATGTAGGTTAGGATTCATCATGTAAGGCCTCTTCCTAACCAGGCACGCACCTTCCTTTAGCTCGATTATCATCTCACCCAAAGATTCATGCACCCCTTTCAACTCATGATAAGCGTACGTACTAAAAATTGTAGGGTCTTGCATCATCAAAATGATGTTACACATGCCCCAATGATGATACAAGTCTCCTCGCAAGGTGTTTGGGATTTGGAAAAGCTCTCCAAGTGTACGTTAACATCCCGCATGCCCCGCTTAGCCTCCACGTGCTTTGTTTTGATATTTCCCCCTCTATTCCTTTGCATTTTGGTCTTGATGAAGAAACCGCCGCCCTGCTTAGGGCGGCGGTCCTTCACATGTTTTTCCATAATGTTCTTTTGATCATGACTTGCGTGATTTTCAACTTTTACCAACTTTTCTCCACCGCCTTTGCTCGTATTAATGTTTTATGTCCCCTGGAATAGTGTTTCTCCATTGTTTATTGTAAAAGAGTTCAATTTGGATTTCACCTTTGGGTAAATGGGAATTCTATAAATAGCTGGTTTGATTACAAGCAAATGCCCCCAAAAACTGCGCCCTCATCCTCTCATTTCAATAATTTAGTCTTTCAGTTCTTGCTTAGGAATTATATTAGTTTTATTTGTTGCATGCATAGTTAGTGTTGTTTTGCTGTTTAGAAGCCACATGATCTTCTTGTGCTAGTGTTATTATTGTTTCATACAATCAATTGAGGTAGGATAGTTTCATTTTCAGTCTGAAGCCATTAGAGTTGTAGGTTTTGTTCATCAAGAAGGATAGTTTTAGGTTCTGGATGTTTTGTGTTGTATGACTCGCAATAAATCCCGCTAGGAATTGCATAAGCCAAGCTCTGTTCTCTTGTGCTATCCCTCTCCTACTCGCATTGTATTTAGTCTACATCCAAAGCTACCATTGTTCCAATACCTACTTCTGTTGATGCTAGCATTACATGCTTTTCTGGATTCACGTGAGCACAAAGGAATGAGGAGACCACACTGAGGGGACAAAGCCACGTAAAATCGGATTTGCCACTATTATCCAAAATACAGTTCAAGCTTTCAAAGTTCTAGTTAAAATATATCAAATAGAGTATTGAATCATTTCATTTCAGTTAATCTCACTTTCGATATTTCCAAGGAAGCTGTGGGGATTGATAGTTTCTGAGAAACTATGATTCATTCCTCACTTCTGAGGTAAGATCGGGGGTCTTTCAAATAGATTAGATTAGTTATTTGGTTATTTAGAATAGATTCACAACTGCACAAGCAAGTAGCTATACTTGGCTACTTTGTTTGTTTTTCATTATGTTATTAGTTTAGTTGTCATTTTCTAGATATATTAAATAATTGCTCTTTCAATTCTGTTCAATAGTTTGTCGAAAATACAAAAATAGAAGGATTTATATATGCTTGTAGATATACCTTGCATAATCGATTACCTTGGATATACTTTGCATAATTAGTTTACTTTGCTTTAGTTAGATTTATATTGTTTCTTTTGTATGACAATCACGGGACCTAGGGAGCCCAGAGAATACGTATTCGAGCCAATCATGCCTCAAACCAATCTTGCTATAACAATAAATGACATAGACCAGAATCTCAGAATTCAGGTCTTCCAAACAACAATGATCTACAAGAAATCAGCTCACAGTTAAAAGGATTAAACGTAGAAGACGACCAAGCACACACGTTTTGGATAAACCAACCAAACTATAGATTTCCCTAATAGATATCCGCATGACTATAGGAGGGCTTGAAAGAGAGAAATTTTTGGTTGTGATCCTTTGGTCCACAGCCAGATGCAAGAGACATCCTCATTGACATAGACACTAGCTTAAGAATTCAAGTTGCAGAATGCCTCTAAGGTACTCTAAGAAGATTGCACAACTTTTAGTTCTAAACATAAAGGCTGAAAAGGCATATGACTATTGGATACGAGGAGCAAGGGATTGATTCTACACATGACCATAGGAGGTCCACGACAACCAAGAACTTACGGTTGTGATCCATAGGTCCCACAACCCAACGGACCTACAAATCAATCAAACATTGACATGGGTTTGCGGACATTAGTGTTTAGGTCCTCTCCACTTCCACCAGATATTATCACACAGTTATCCTTATTAGATATAGCAGCTAACAAAGCTAAGGATTTCTGGACTAGACCAGAGAATCACCTATAGAATCCACTATATATCCATCATCCATCTTATGACCCTGTTTGGAGATATACACGAAACAATCCTAGGTCATTTTCCATGTATCCCAAAACCTATAGATCAGATCACGCCAGAGCTCGATATTGATTGGAGCCTTCGAGTAGCTATCCTTGCCGAATGATCTATCACACCAGTTCAGGTTAGGAGGGCCTTCTTTGCCTTAGATTCATAGATTTCTTTAGTGCGCGTCGAAGACATAAGATTTCCTAACTAGTTTGTCTGCACCCCACCTATATTCCATCTGCATCGGCTATCTCGGCACTACCTCGGGAGGTCGGGTGTGAGGAAGAGTCACTTGTAGATTCCCATGCTCGCATGTCACTTTTCCATTGTACAAAATTGGTGAACCCGACGTGAAACAAATAGTTCTTCCTCTTTTATTTTTCATTTCTTTCATCAACCTTCACTCTTTCCCATTATTCTGCAGGGTATTCATATACCCCCTGAATATGTCAGGATACAATGCATACATCGACCTTTCTCGTGTCTTGAAACAAGCTATAGTCAAACAAATAGACAACCATCGCCCTCACTTTCTACATGGGCCGATAACTATTCAAACAATTACTTATCATCTCAAACTCCCCCTCAAAGAACTAGCTCAAGTTCTTCATTCCGAATTGAGGAGTTCGATCAGCTTGCACAACAACCAGAGCCTTTAGGCTCTAATAATATGACGTTTATTGGAGAATCTATTTCATCTCCTCGGGTCTTATTCAGACCACAGATCAGTAGACAGTCAGACCCACTCCCTTTTTAGATGAGGAATACTTAGCACACTTCGCTAAAAGCAAGAAATGCTTCCAAAACATGTATCCACCAGTAGGGAGCTTACAAGTACAAATCGATACCCTATTCCAGGAAAACACACCCATTCCTCCACCTATGGGAAATACCCTCGGTGAAGCTTGGCAGGGAAACGACCAATTCATAGCAGGATATCATACCCCTTTGCAACCTCAAATGATACAACAAACGCCCTTAAGGCAAAATACGTGTCTTCACCAAACGAGGTCATCTCAGCCTTAGTTGAGAAAGTTAGAGGGTTGGAACTTGCTCAAACAAATTCACAATTCATGCAGGCAGGAACTTCCAATCCTCCACATCATCCTAGCCAAGTAGACCTCCTCACAGGAACAAGCACATTGGGCATGCCTCCTCAGTATTCACAACAAACGCCAACTAGAACCGCATTTTCTAACGCCGCTCCAGTGGAAAATATGATACCTCCTAGTTTAGTACAAAACAATCCATTCCTAAGCAATGCTCCTCCATACTTAAACATGTATTCCAAATCACCACAAGGAGATATGTTCTCTTCTCCTGGCATGTTCGCTCAACCACAGGGATTCCCTTATGCCCCTGTAAATACATATGCTACGCCATATCAACAACCCATTCCACCTCCACCCCCTCAACAAACACCATCAATGGTCGAAACCTATGCAATAGGAACTTATTCAGAATATTTGAAAGAACCTTTAGATTTCACTATACGAAGCGTCATGCTTTCAAGATCTCTCCCCAATCTACCCAAATACAAAGGAGAAGGAGACCCAAATGCACATATTAAGGCCTACGCCATAGCCATTCGAGAACTGCTCCCTTGGGATGGAGTTGTTGCCAAAATATTCCCCAAAAATTTAGAGGGTATCACCCTCAATTGGTATTACAGAATACCTGAAGCATCAATACATTCATTTGAACTACTCGTTTTAGAGTTCATCAAGGCATTCGACATGAACAAATTGTTGAGAATGGGAATCAAGGAATTCTTACATATTAAGAAAGAACACAATGAATATGTTGCTCATTCATCCAAATATGGCGTATAGTCCTCTATTCTTCAAAGAAGAGCTCCAAACATGAATCAAATGGAACTATGTGATTTATTCTTTCATTCTCTTAGTAGAGAGATAAAGGAAGAAGTCCAGAAGTTCCCACTAAGAACTTATGATGAAGTACTTGAGAGTGCTCTCCGAATAGATCAAGCTGCAATAGATAGCGGTTGCAAGACATATGGAGCAAATGGGAGGTTAATCATCCCCAACCAAAACACTATGACTTATCCTACTACCACTAACACCAATCAAGGACCTAAAATCCTTAACAAAAATCATGAAATAACAACAGATGGAGTGACTGATCAGACTAAAAAAACAAACGTTGTAAATGTACCACCGCCAGTTAACAATTAACGAAACAACAATTTTACCCCAACAATCAACACGGTGGATTTTAATCATCCACAACAACAACAACAACAACAACAACAAACAATGCCGATCCAAACATAGGGTCCAAGTCAAAACTCAACTGGATATCAAAACCAAAACCAAAGACAACAAACGTAAAAATTTAATCCTAATAGTCAATAGTTTAATTAGAGTTTTGGACCACAACACGCGCCAAACCAACAACCTAGGAATTATAATCCTAACTCATATTGTGGTTTCCACAAAATTCGAGGCCATGACACTAGGACTTGCCGCGATTATAATAAGTTCATGCAACGTTTGCCAGAAGAACAAAGACAACTTTTCATAGATATGTTCTTAACAGATCCTGCATCACCTGCGCCAAATGCTTTCACAGGAGAAGTTTCCCCTCAAAATGCACCCCTCAAGATCTTCAATGATCCACTCCCAAATCACAATAACAACAAATTAAATCCAAATTGGATGAACAAGGGTGTAATGACAGGAAACAATGATCATGAAGCCTCGACTTCACTAAATCCACACTGTCGCTCCACAATTAGGAAATCAGCCACGAACCAAGATAGTTGGTCTAGTGGAGTTAGATACTGAGAGCTACACATAGAAGCCATAACAAGAACATGAGAATATCCTTCTCAACCAGATCCAGTCTATCCACTAGAACCAAAACTAGATAACATTCAACAAACATTAGTAAAACTGTAGGTGCCTATGATTTAATTAATGACCTAACAAAGAGCTTCTCTCACATCTCCTTTTGGACTTGTTGAAGAACTCTCTTGCCCATAGGGCTGCTCTTTTATAAGCACTAGATCTAGGTCATTTAATTAATATCACTCCACCTCCCAAAACACAAGTAAACCATATAGACTTCGATATCCACCCTCTAAGGCAGCCAGATAGGGATACCGAGTTTATATTCGATATAAACAAAATGCCAAAAATGCTGAAATTACACGAAGAGGTGATTCGGCCTTGCATTTACAGTGTGGGTTTACAATAATTACGTTAAATGGGCAATGGTGGATGATGGGGCAATAGTTAACATTGTCCCATTCTCTTTCCTTCAAAAGCTAGGATATGGAGAAACAAACTGTTCCACAACAAGAAATACGCTAAGAGGTTATGATAGCCTTAAAGCTACTTCAATTGGGACTATAATACTTGCCTATCACCTTAGGACCCAAGAAAATCCTCACCGAGTTTTATATCATAGATCGGGAAACCAACTATAATATGATCCTCAGTCGACCATGGATACATCGCATGAAAGCAATCCCCTCTACGTTATTTCAGGAAATAAGATTCTTACACCTAGGAAAGACATTCGTAGAAAAAGGTGACCCAAAACCATTCAACATATACCTAGCAGACTGAAGAAAAGACCAAGCGTTCACTCGAGTTCGAACTCCCAACAAAGCAACTAGACAAACCAATCAACTCAAAACCGAGAAGAAAAATTAATACCTACAATGTAACTAGAAATTACGAACCTAGTCAAGGGCATCCTAGCCCTCAAGGATGAAGCTAACGTGGTAGAAACAATGTCATTAGGAACTACCGCAAATTTTTTTGAATTACTAGAACAATATCTACCAATTTTCCTACCATTTGATTCCGCGAGGTATGGGACATACCCTAGAGTCGGTTCTCTTCCAGCAGAGGAACTTTGCATGGTAGAAGTAACCGAAGTAGAAGAAATAGACATAACGAATGTCCCAACATCCATCTTCCCAAATAAATATTAGACTCTCCATTTCAATGGAGCTAGATATCACTATGGAGTTGGGGCGTGTGTATTCTTTTCTTCTCCCGAGGGAAAGATCCTACCTTTTACTTTCAATTTGAAATTTTAATGTAAAAACAACAGCGTTGAGTACGAAACCCTCCTCCTTGGTCTCATCATAGCTAAAAGGATCAATGTTAATGACATCAGAGTGTTAGGAGACTCACAATTAGTAGCCAACCAAGTCTCTAAGGTGTATGAGAATAGAGCTGAACACTTATAGCTCTACAAAACAACAGTATTAGATTTGAGCAAAGGATTTAACCTCATATCCATTAAGGAAATCCTACGAGAACAAAACCTTCTCGCAGATTCGATAGCAACCTCAGCTTCACATTTCACTCCAAACAGTGAGTTGGAAGACACCCGTTTCATGGTATCCCTTCGTACTGAATCATTAGTAAAGAAAACGTCAACAAACCCTCTTCTAACACATATAGCCAAGAATGAGTCTTCTATCCTAGATCATGTAGATAGTGATAAAGCCACTCTTGATTACCTATACGTCTATGCAAAGTTACATCTCACCCATCACATGGTAGATTTGTCCTTAATCCCACATTCGTCTTCTTACTTGGGAAAGCCCATGGTAGAGCTTCCCCCACAAAAGAATCTTGATATTTACGAGATATAAAATGGAGAAGACTTGGAACTACCCCCAACCTCGTCTGATTTTGAAGAAGGTAACGCTTCTTTAATCGAAGGAACGATTGATATTAACATCAAAACTGAGGAAGAACCAAAGATCTTGATACTAGGATCTTCGTTAACTCCATAAGAGATAGAAATACACACTCGAATCCTCAAAGAACATAAAAAGGATTTTGCATTTAATTATAAAGAAATGACGGGAATTGCACCACACATCGCAGTACATAACCTCGTCACCAAATCAGATGCAATGCCAATTAAACAAAAATCAAGTCCAATGAAACCCAAGGTAGCCCTCATGGTGAAAGAAGAAGTAATGAAACTCCTCCAAGTGGTATTCATCAAGCCGATTGATTATTCACAAGTGGGTGTCTAATATATGGGAAGATACACATTTGCATAGACTTATGAGACATTAATAAAGCGTGCTCCAAGGATGACTTCCCATTACCATCCATTGACATCATCGTTGATGCAACAACTGGATTTGAGATTTTGTTTCTCATGAATGGGTTCTCGGGATACAATCAAATCAGAATATCTGAACAAGACCAAGCCAAAACCATGTTCATAACTCCCTGGGGAACTTATTGTTATCTTTGTCATGCCATTTGGTCTTAAGAACGCCAACGCTACATATCGGGCCGGGTAATGACGTACATATTCCATGATCTTATCCACAAAATTGTGGAATCATATGTATATGACTTGTTGGCCAAGGCCGAAAGCATTATGATCATGCGAAGTGCTCCGCATCATTCTTTCACGTTTGATTGAATACGGAGTCACATTAAACCCAGAGAAGTGTGTTTTTGGTGTAACATGAGGCAAACTTCTAAGATACATTATATCTTCACGAGGGATTGATGTTGATCCGACCAAAATACAGGCTGTTCTCAAAATGATCCCACCTTCGGATGAGTCTGGAATCAAGTCATTTCTTGGGAAACTTGGTGCAATCCGAAGGTTCATCCTAGATTTAAGCTTTGCCATTCATCCAATCAAAAATCTACTCAAGAAAGATTATAGTATCGATTGGACTAAAGACTGTAATGAGGCTTTCAAAGTAGTTAAGCATTTCTTGTTGTCACCACCCATGCTAATGCCTCCTAAGCCAAACCACCCTTTAATTCTATACTCGAGCTACTCATGTCTCGTTGGCCTACATGCTGGCTCAAGAAGATGATGACAAACGAGAATGTGCGATCTATTTCATTATCCAAACATTACTCGATTATGAAACATGTTATACACAAGCAGAACGAGAATGCCTTGCCATAGTCTTTGCAACCAAACGCTTAAGACATTACATGCTAAATCAAGAAACAAGGGTCATTGTAAAAACAAATCATTTACAAACTTTCCTCACGCAAGGGTCCTTGTCTAAAAAGGCTGGACACTTTATAACCTTAATGGGTGAATTTGAATTAACTTTTGTAAACCAGAAGTCCATTAAGGGACAAATCATTATAGATTGGTTAGCCGACAACCCGTTAGATGGAGGCGATCTAGTAGATCTAGATTTTCCGATGAATGCATATATTACATCGAAACTAGACCTCCCATCTCTGAATGTCCTTGGTATACTGATATTATCAATTTTATCATGGACCATACATATCCAGAAGGTGCTACACCGCAACAAAGAAGGCGGTTATGCATTATCATAGCTAAATATGTTGTTTTAGACCAAGTGCTCTATCGTAGAGCCTTCGACGGCATGCTTCTAAGATGTGTCGACATAGAAGAATCCAAGAAGATTATTCATGAATCCCACAAAGTGGGATGTGTGGCGGCTACTTCGGCGGTCATGCCACCACTCACAAAATACATCGGATGGGCTATTTATGGCCCACTCTAGAACACAACATAGTAGAATTTGTACGCAAATTCCTAAATGCCAAGAATTTTCCCACGAGATTCACATGCCAAAGACAAGCTCTACAGCCAATCACAACTCCATGGCCCTTTTCTACATGGGGCCTAGATTTGATAGGGAAATTCTCTTCCTCATTAATGGATGGCCATAACTTCATAATCACGGCCACCAAATATTTTACCAAATGGGTAGAGGCTATGCCTCTTAGCACTGTACTAGGTGCCGTGATCACCAAGTTCATTTTGAACCAAATTATTTATAGGTATGGTGTCCCACAAGTCATTATCTCAAATAATTACACATCCTTTAAGAATGATGAGGTTCATGAGCTATGCAGTAAATTTAAAATAAACCATCATACGGCCTCCTTGTATTACCCTCAAGCCAACGAGCAGGCTGAGGCAACAAACAAGACGTTAAAAGCTATTCTCCTCAAAACGGTAAAAGAAAACAAACGAGATTGGAATTTAAAGTTATATCCGACCTTATGGGCCCATTGAACCTCAATAAGAACACCAATAGGAGTAACTCCTTTCTCATTGGTATTCGGAGTAGAAGCAGTTCTCCCACTTGAGGTTGAAATACCCCCACCTCCGCATCTCACTACAAGGATTCTAGATGAAGAAGCTTATAGAGAGGCACGCCTCTCCCAACTAAAAAGCCTAGACGAGGCCAGGTTAAATGCCAAACAATGACATAGAGCCTATGCTGACTAGATGTTCTGGCAATATAAAAAAGGTCTATGAGCGAGAAAAATATGAAGGAGATCTAGTTTTAAGACTAGGCAACTGGATTGATAAGAAAACCAGCGAAGGAAGAAAGTTCGCCCAAATGGTTGGGCCCATATCAAGTCATGAAGGACTATGGTAATGGTGCGTATCTCTTGTGCACACCTTTGGAGGGTGAGGAATTTAGTGAATTAGTCAATTCCTTGCATCTTAAATGGTTTTATACATGAAACATCGGTACTATTTGTATAATTATATCCTACATTGCATTAATCATTTAGTTAGATTCATTTTGTTCACTTGTTTTGTAAAAATTTGTGGTCAAGGAACTTATTCTTAAGCAATTCATTACAAACTTCAAAATGTTGGAAAAAACATTCCAATCAAATCTCTTCAAGTTTCATAACATCATCAACTGTTTCAAAATCATTTCCTCAATTAAAGCTAGATATGACAAAATCTTAACGGTAGCCATACCAAGGCATGCATGCTTGTTCTTACTTCGGTTTCTTCCTAAGGTAGGTGTCTTTCCTACGGTTTGTTCTAGAAGCTTCATAGTGTCACATCTATCCCGCATATATATCTCTTTGAAAATAAGAACATACCGACATTTTACTCAAATAAGTAAGTCAAATATAGATCAAAATGAGAAAATTTTACTTTTACATATTTCCTTTCCCTACCAACCTTCGGTGTTGAGCTTGCATCTCTTACTAGTGATGTAGGGTTGGGAAAGGATGGGAATGCCTTTACGCACCTATGCCTTGCCCATGGTGATAAGCCCATGCTTTCTACTAGTAGCATGGGGGAAGGTGTAGGGGTCCACTTGTAAAACGTTAAAAGTCATAAGAAAATAGTTCGAACAAAACTTTGAAATCTTGAGTCAAAAACAAATGAATCGGATGTCCAAAATTTCAAGAGAGTGTAAAACCCCGAAAACTAGATTTTGTCAACCATGTGGCCATCTATGGATCTAAGTCTGGATAAACTGCAAAGCAAGTTGCATTCTAAACTATGGAGTCACTTGAGTAAGATAGGTTTGTAGCATCCTAATTTGGTTCCACCAAATCTTTTTCTATCTCTCATTATTACCTTTTCAACAAATTTCATAGCTTGTGCCCTTTCTAGCTCTTGGTGGTGAGCCCTCGCATCTTACTAGTTGTGTGGAGTAAGAAGTGGGGCAAGTTCATCTGCTCATTGTACCAACTCATCATCACATTTTGTCAAAACAATATGAACTACCGGAAAATTGCTTATAGAAACTAAAGTTCAAGATCACATAGTGTCCACACTATCATACATCAACATCACAAAATACAAAAAGAAAGAAAATATTCGTCACTTGTTCTCCATTGCATACATTCGAAAAGCATATAAAAGCAAAATTTTTACAAACATCTACTATACATGTGAAAATGAATCACAAAAATCTAGGTACAAAGAGATCTAGATCCAAAAAGAGAAGTATATATATGTAATCAGGTTTATGTACAATGCCATCATGCACTAGGCATGGTCAAAATGCTCAATGAGCCCGGAAAATACAAAATGATCGTATAAAAATCTAGCAAGAGTCACTACAAAAAGAGCCAAGTGGCCTCTCAACCCCTATGAGATCCCTCAGAAGACACACAACCACGTCTAGGACTCTGGCTACACCGGCGCTCTGAGTGCAATGACGGCTCATGGTCCCAAATAGTAGCTATAGCCTCACTATGAGAGTGGATCCTCATCAGGCACTCTGTAGTCCTATACCTGGATAACTCAGTATGGAGGGAAGTCACCATCTTAGCCACATGCCAGATGGGGGCAAAGACATCGGTATGCTTACCAGCTGTTGAGGGCTCCCCTACATCCACGGATAGGTCAGCATGGGTCTTCTCCATGGGGAGCATCATGGTATCAGTACATACCCGATGAATCAAGTCTCATCAATCATTAGCAGTCTCTGCAAGTAAAGGAGAAAAACAAATTAGAAAATGATCAAAAGGTAAAACCAAGGATAAACAAAAAGAGAGGTAGAACTAAGGTAATCCTAGATATAAAACAAAAATTAAAAGAAAAGTGACAACTCACTTGGATCTCAGGGCCTCCAAGAGGGATCCCAGGATCAGCGCCTACCACGGATGCTCTCGCTAAGCGATGCCCTCCTCCTATGTCCTGGGGCAACATAACATCCTACTACAAACTCATCCTCTCTGCCTAGGTCCTGAGAGGGCAACTCCTCTGAGACTAGAGTCACCCTCTCCATGCTCGTTTTACCCTCTCGGCTTGTAAGATCTCCAGAGTGTCATGCCACTTGGGATCGCTATCCTCCTCTCCACCCAACTCGCTGACATCCATGTCCTCGGTCTCCTCCTCTATCTCTCCCCATGTGAACTCCTCAGACTCAGAGTCTATATCAATAGGGTCATCACTGCTATGGGCAGGACCGGTGGCAATCCGAAGTAAAGGTGCTCGAGGAGCACCGACTCTCGCTGGGCGCGTACCACCCTCCGGCTGTAATAAGAATGCTGGGGAGTAACAACGGTCCAACCCGGCCTCTCAGGACCTACCCTAGCCTCCCAAAATGATCTCGAACACTCACACCACTGGGGAAGCATATCAACGTAAGCAAGGCCAAGCTCTGCCGAGGCACTCGATCAAAGGGGTGTGTCTCTACCTTCCCTGTCTTGTCCACAAGCTGCCTTGTAGTAGAGCAGGAAATCAAAGTGAAGGTCTCCTCGCCCCACAACCCTGCCATGGCCTGATAAGGTGTGGCCTCCATATCATCATGAGTCAGGGAAGCAACTAGCTGGTGGGGTGCTCTAAGCACCGACATCTCTGTCCATCTAGCTGCCCTCACGGTTCCGGGATCCTCCACCTCTATGCCTCTCCCATAAGGGATGATACGCTCATAGACCCAACTCATAACCAAGGTTGGATGGCTCAAAGATTGTCCCTGTAAGCGAACCACCCTGTGTAAGTCGTGATAGGTGGTCCTAAGTATATCAGCTCCCCAGACATAAATCTGGCCATGTGCCTCAACTGCATACAATAACAGGGGACCGTGGAAGTAGAGTAAGGTGTCCCCTCCTTGTCCCCGATCAATCTTGAGGAAAGGATCCTCATAATGGCCCGATGAATCAAAGGGATAGGCAAGCTAGGAATGGAACGGACCCTCACCCCCTTCTTCGAACCAGTGGAGACAACTGCGTCTCCCATATATGTAGCTCATTGAGCTATCTGAGCCCGCGACCCGCAGTTGTCTCAAGTGTGAGTCGTCTCTCAATGATTGGGACTCCCAAGATGTGGTAGACATCCTCCAAGGTGATAGTCCACTCACCCTTGACTCTTGGAAATCAAAAAGTGTTCCGATTAGCATCCCAATACGAAAACAGGTCACATAATATGTGACTAGAAGGTGCGATATGAGGAACCCGTGATATACTTGCTCGGCCGAGAAAGTGCATCCAACACCGCCTTTGGAAGCTAGTCACACACACTCTCTCTCGGCTCCATCTCGATATACTCTTCCTTCTTTTGCAAAACACCCAAAAACATGTAAAAAGGAGTAAGTATTTGAATAACATTGGAAAAATCATTAAAGCATATGAGAATACTAAAGATGTAAAAAATGGGTTCAAAACAATGATGTTTTAGTGTTTCAGAAAGGAAAGGGCCCCCTGAGCGGGGTGGCGGTCCTATAACCACCGCCCGAGTAGGGCGGTGGTTTCTGTCCGCGACTACAAATGGGTCACGTGCCCTAGAAAATGCTCAAAAACACAAAAATTGACCATTTTGACTAAAACAAAAGCGCACCCATTAGGCACCTCCTAAGTGACCCTATTAACACTAACATTTCTAAAAATGACCCCCCATGGCAAAGATTTCATCATTTCTACATTTTAGGGGCAAAAATGGTAAATCGAGAAGAACTAACTTGAGATCTCGGGGTTGATGTTCGCTCACGGAGGCATGATCACTATCTTGTCATAAACATTTCGACTATACTCGTCAAAAATCATCACCGTGGGTCCGAGTTCAAAATCAATCAAATCGACACGTGCAAATGAATAAGAAAATGGGCCCATTTTTATATATATAGCATTTTGACTTGTTTTGAATGCCCTTTTCGCAAGTTTGGAGTGCCGATGGAGGTAAGTTCTTATCCCCGCACAAATGGTAAGTCCTCACTTCATATTATTTTTGTATTTATTTTCAATTTATTTTATCTATTTGCACTTGATTCCTCTTTTCATTTTGCAGGTAGCGGGGATTTTGGATGGTGTCATTTTGACACACGGATGTGTCAAGTATAATTTCTAGCTTCCCATTTTGGGACCGCCATACTCGGACCCACCATTTTATGCCTCTTCATGGCTAAAATAATTCTCTGAGGGGGCAATATGTATGTACCCAAAATCATAGGGTACTGCACTATTGGAACGATGTTACACATGCCCCAATGATGATACAGGTCTCCTCGCAAGGTGTTTAGGATCCGAAAAGCTCTCCAAGTGTACATTAACATCCCGCATGCCCCGCTTAGCCTCTGCGTGCTTTGTTTTGCTCTTTCCCCCTCTATTCCTTTGCATTTTGGTCTTCAGTGATGAAATTGCCGCCCTGCCTAGGTGGTGGTCTCGTGACCGCCGCCTAGGTAGGGCGGCAGGGCGATCCGTAAGGGCGGCGGTCCTTCACGCATTTTTCCAGAACGTTCTTTTGATCACGACTTGCGTGATTTTCAAATTTTACCAACTTTTCTCCACCGCCTTAGCTCGTATTAATGTTTTATGTCCCTTGGAATAGTGTTTCTCCATTGTTTATTGTAAAAGAGTTCAATTTGGATTTCACCTTTGGGTAAATGGGAATTCTATAAATAGCTGGTTTGATTACAAGAAAATGGCCTCCAAAAAATTGTGCCCCTCATTCTCTCATTTCAATAATTTAGTTTTTCATTTCTTGCTTAGAAATCATATTAGTTTTATTTGTTGCATGCATATTTAGTGTTGTTTTGCTGTTTAAAAGCCACATGATCTTCTTGTGCTAGTGTTATTACTATTTCATACAATTAATTGAGGTAGGATAGTTTCATTTTCAGTCTGAAGGCATTAGAGTTACATGTTTTGTTCATCAAGAAGGATAGTTTCAGGTTCTGGATGTTTTGTGTTGTATGACTCGCAATAAATCCCACTAGGAATCGCATAAGCCAAGCTCTATTCTCTTGCGCTATCCGTATCCTACTCGCATTGTATTCAGTCTACATCTAAAGATGCCATTGTTCCAATACCTACTTCTGTTGATGCTAGCATTAAACGCTTTTCTGGATTCACATGAGCACGAAGGAATGGGGAGACCACACCGAGGGACAAAGCCACACACAATCGGATTCACCACTTGTTATGCAAAATCCAGGTTCAAGCTTTTAAATTTCTTGTTAAAACATATCAATTGGAGTGGTGAATCATTTCATTTTAGTTAATCTTGCTTTTGATATTGTCGGGAAGCTGTGGGGATTGATAGTTTCGAGAAAGTATGATTCATTCTTCACTTCTAAGGTAAGATCGGGGTCTTTCAAAAATATTAGATCAGTTATTTGGTTATTTAGAATAGATTCACAATCGCACAAGCAAGTAGCTATACTCGACTACTTTACTGCTTTTTCATTCTCGTTATTAGTTTAGTTGTCATTTTCTAGATATATTAAATAATTGCTCTTTCAATTACAATTGCTCAATGGTTTGTCGAAAATACAAAAATAAAAGGATTTATATATGCTTTGTAGATATACCTTGCATAATCAGTTACCTTTGATATACTTTGCATAATTACTTTACTTTACTTTAGTTAGATTTATATTGTTTCTTTTGTATGACAATCACGAGACCTAGGGAACCTAAAGAATACGTATTTGAGCCAATCGTGCCTCAACCCAATCTTGCTACAACAATAAATGACATAGATCAAAATCTCATAATTCAGGTGTTTCGAACAACAACAAACCTACAAGAAATCAGCTCACGTTAAGAGTATTAAACATAGAAGACGACCAAGCACACACGTTTTGGATAAACCAGCCAAACTAGAGATTTCCGTAATAGATATCCACATGACTGTAGGAGGGCTTGAAAGAGGGAAAATTTTCAGTTGTGATCCTTTGGTCCCACAGCTAGACGTAGGAGACATCCTCATTGACATAGACACTAGCTTAAGAATTCAAGTTGCCAGAACACCTGTAAGGTACTTTGAGAAGATTGCACAACTTTTAGTTCTAAACATAGAGGCTGAAAAGGCATATGACTATTGGATACTAGGATCAAGGGATTGATTCTGCACATGACCATAGGAGGTCCATGAAAACCAAGAACTTATGGTTGTGATCCACAGGTCCCACAACCCAACGAACTTACAAATCAATCGAACATTGACGTTGGTTTGCAGATATTAGTGTTTAAGTCCTCTCCACTTCAACCATATATTATTGCACAATTATCCTTATTAGATATAGCAGCTAACAAAGCTAAGGATTTCTGGACTAGACCAGAGAATCACCCATAGAATCCACTATATATCCACCATCCATTTTATGACCCTATCTGGAGATATACACGAAACAATCCTAGGTCATTTTCCATATATCCCACAACCTATAGATTGGATTACACTAGAGCTCGATATTGATTGGAGCCTTTGAGTAACTATCCTTGCCAAACAATCTATCACACCAATTCAGGTTAGGAGGGCCTTCTTTGCCTTAGATTCACAGATTCCATTAGTGCACATCAAAGAAAAAAAGATTGCCTAACTAGTTTGTCTCGCACCCCACATATATTCCATCCCCACCGGCTATCTCGGCATGACCTCGGGAGGTCGGGTGTGAGGAAGAGTCACTTGTAGATTCCCATGCTCAATAACCTCCAGGGAATAAGTCTAGAAGTCATGCCGTAGCTCAATTATCTTAGCAACCTTAGAGTCAAACCAATAATCTTTAATGATGGCCTCCTTAGGTACAACATTTGTTCGAATATTGACCTTATTCATTTTCATCGGTTGATGGTAGGCATGTGACTTCTCATTTTCACTATTTAAGATCTCACGCGTACCCTCTATATGCTCAACATACAAATTCTCTACTTCTTCATCATTAATAACAAAGACCATCTTTTCTTTTTCTAGGAAGGTGCACCCAAGCTATTCTACATATGTCTCTTCTTCTTCAAAGTGTGCCTCCATGTCTGACTCACCTAGTAACTCTTGAATAAATTCCTCAACCTTTGCACTATCTCCCATAGTAAAACACTTCATAACCTGTAATGCCTCATTCATGGGAGGTTTAGTGGAAAAATAGTCAAAAATCTTAATCATACCTGCAGTCAGCTCCTACCAATTTCTTGACTCTCTATTAAACTCGACATAGACATACCATGCACGTGTGCAGCCTCGCAAGCTATAGTAGAACTGGTGAACCCATAGCAAAGGTGGTAAGGCCTCTTTCCCCTCTATATAGAGTCTCTCACACTGTTGAACATAGTGCTAAGCATCCTTCCCATGAAATTCACATATCTTGGTAGGTCTTGTCGACACTAAAATTTTCCTCTGTAATTTCTATTTCATTAATGTATGTATTAGGAATAGGATGTTGTTAAGTATAATTAGCGGTAGTGTGTCGATAGAAGATAACGTCACCGTCGATGCAGTGCTGCCAATAATGTGGAGTACAAGAATGTGATCAAAGTACAATAGGAATGTTGTAAAAAGTAAATATTTGTCGTAAGTGGTCCGGTAATGTTAAAATGTCAAATTTTGGGTAATTAGAGAAGTAGGGTCTGCATGATTAGGAATTAGAAATATTATATTGGTAATAAGGACAAGGAGTGAGGTCATAAATATTTTGTGTATTTTATTTGTAAAAAGTCTAAAAATGTGGAACCCATGTAAAATGATAAGGTTTATCTTATCTTAAAAGATAAGCTTACATGTACAGATAAGAGTTAAGGTATGGAATATGATTCGTTAGAATGGATTTCTTATCCTATCTTAGAGATAAGATGGATAAGTCTGGAAGTTCTATAAATAGAGAGGCCACCCCCCTCATTTAGCATAGAAGGAAGTAGTGAGAAATATTGTAGGAAGTGTGCGAAGGAAGCCATCAGTTTAAAGGTGTGTTGAAGAAGCCATTAAGAGGTGTAATTGTAAAGTTTCTCCCATAGTCTTGGTGAAAGGCAAGTGAAGTCAATGACACTTGAAGTACCTCATGGGTGAGATTGTAACAATTTCATGTTAAGATTATAATTTACTTTGATATTTTAGATTTGTCATCATTCCGTCTTATCATAGTCGATGGTATTCTTGTGTTATGTTGTTGTTTTGTTTCCAGATTACATCCACCAAACTAAAGGCTGTGCATTAGTAAATAATCATAGCACGAGGAGTTCCCGGTGAAGAATTATCATAGTGCGGATTGGTGATGATATTTTGGTTCCGTTCTTAGGGACCATTCCTCGTTAGTGGATTTTACGGAGAGATATTCCCACTTAGTCAAAAATCAATTGGAGGGTAACCTTGTTTTTACTGTGCATAGTAGTTACCATGGTAAAGTCATTTTTGCCATGAATAGTAGTTACCATGGTAAAGTCATTTTTGCCATGAATAGTAGTTACCATGGTAAAGTCATTTTCTTTGGGAATAGTATTTACCACAAGAAAGTCACTTTTTACCGTGAATATTATTTTACATGAGAACTTCACTTTTTACCGTGAATAGTGTTTACCACAGTAAAGTCAGTTTTTACCGCAGTAAGTCAACTTTTACCATAGTTTACCGTGGTCATTTCTATAGTGATTCCAATTATTTGTGCACATAAGTCTTGTTGATTGTACTTGTGGGTTGGTATTTCACGGTGGTTACTTTTGAAAATGGGAAAGATTCCTGTTTTTTCAGCTCAATCTAATGAAGATGCTTCTTCTTTCATTCAAGAGTTTAAACGATCTTGTATTTGTAATGGCCTTATAAGAAGGGAACAATGGACTGAATTTTTTCCTACCTTTTTGGATGGTTCAACACTTAGGTGGTTTGAAACACTAGGTGATAATGTGAAAAATTCATGGGATTTATTAACCGAAAGTTTTCTTGAAGAATTTGGTGAACAACAAAAATATGCAGATCTCATGATCGAGATCACAAAGCTATCCCAAGGAGAGAAGGAGAAGATAAGGGATTATCATGCTCGTGTTCTAGAGCTAAGGAGGAAGCTCGATGCCCAGATCCGGAAGGAAGGATTAGCGGATGGGTTGATGAATGGCGTGGATAATCTCCTCTGTAAGCACTTCATTCTTGGGATGAAGCCAGAGATCAAACAACGAGTGAAGTATGACCGCCCAACTACCATTGAACAAGCAAAGGAGATTGCAAGAAGGCAAGAAGAAAGCATGGAAGAGGAGCCCAAAGAAATTGTTGTTAAAGTAGAGCCTACACCAGCACCTTTGGTCCAGAATCCACAACCACTCCCGGTGAGCACAAATATTTCTCCTAGTACATCTACTGAGTATGAAGATCTGCTTAGGAAGATGGGCTAGTTAACTATTAATCTTCTTCAAGGAAAGGAATTTAGTTCTCAGGGAGGAGATAGAGGTCCAAAAAGAAATATTTCTGAAGTTGTATGTTATGGTTGTTATAAAAAGGGTCATTATAAGTATAATTGTCAGGATAGAGCTTCTACATACGGTAAAGGAGATAATGATAAAGGAAAAGCACTGTGAATTCTTTTGATGTAGTAGATAAGAGCAGAAATAATGAAGTAGATGTGTTTGTAACAAAAAGAAAGAAAGAAAAAGATAATCAAGATGGAAATGATCCTAAGAAGATGAAAGAAGAAACTAGTAAGAAACATAGGAGAAGAAAGTTGGGTGTGCGGGATTTTTCGATTTCACGGGGCAAGGACCATACTCCATCTTAGAAGATCTATCCAAAAGGCCTACAAATATTACATATGGTCAACTCTTGGCTATGTCTTCTGAGAAGAGGCGGGAGTTGCGAAGTGGACTCAATGCTCGACGAAGGAAGGAGGTTGAGGTCCCTGTTTTGGAGGCAGGCGGATCCCTATGCTCCACAAGCTGAGGTATTATGTAATGGTATTTCAATTCATGATGTCTTAGTTGATGGAGGTGCTGCGATTAATGTAATGACCAAGTCAGTAATGAATATGTTGGGTTTAAAAATTGATCGCCCTTGACACTTATGTTAAGGTCATTAAATAAGGAAAAACTAAACCGAGAAGGTGTAGTTTCAAATGTGGCAATATCTCTGTTATGGGTGTTGTATGTGTGGTAGACTTTCGGGTGATGAAAAATGGAATGCTATTGCGTACCCAATTTTCTTGGGAAGACCATGGCTAAGGAGAGTTCATGCAAGAAACTACTGGAATGAAGGTTTCATGACACTTGGACGTGGTAGAGAGAGGGTGAAGATAAACGTGATCCCTCGACATCATAAAGCAGAACCTATGGATTCAAGTGATGAAATTGATGATTGGACATCCTCTGATTACTCTAGTACCAGTGAAGTGGACACTGAAGATGAAGAAAGCGAGGTGGATGTTTCAGTCATGGATATCCTTCCAGTCACACCAACTCATGACCCCATAAAATTATCTGAAGAAGAAGTTGATGATCGTCTCCAACAAATAAAAATTGGTGATCTTTGTGATGAAGAGTGAGAAGGAATCCTACCTCCGGCTCTTTTGAAGGTACATACATCTATTCACTTTTGATTACAAGGAACTCCGTCAAGTAAGTTGGGTAGAACATTGTTTTGGTGGTAGATGGTGCTAAGCCCATAAAGCAAATGACATATAGAATGAATCCTAATTTTTCCAAGACTGTAAAAGAAAAAAATAGATAAGTTGCTTGATGCAAGATTCATATTTCTTGTGGAGAATTCGAGAATGGGTTTCTCCCATTGTGATCTCAATAAAAAAGAATGGGAAGCTACGCATTTTTGTTGATTACGGGAAGCTCAATAAGGCAACAAAGAAGGATCATTACCCTCTTCCATTTTCGGATCAGATCTTGGATGAAGTAGGCTGACCGAGTGCTATAGTTTTGTTGATGGATATAGCGGCTATAACCAAGTTCGTATAGCAGAGAAAGATCATCTTAAGACCATGTTCACCACTCCTTGGGGAACGTTTGCTTATAGAGTTATGCCTTTTGGGTTGTGTAATGCTCCAAAGCAACATTCCAGCGTTTGATGAATAGGGTGTTCGAACCCTACATTGGGACCTTCATCGAGTATTTCGGATGATTTTTGCATCTATGGGAGAAAGTTGGATCACCTGCACGCAGGATGGAGACTGAAGCATTTCAAAGGTCGGATGAAGCACAAGCCTCACTAAACCCTACAAAGTGTGTCTTTGGATGTTCTAAAGGTGTTTTGTTAGGGCATGTTGTATCCAGAGATGGTATTAGTACGATCACGATAAAGTTTCAAAATCAAAGATTTACCATTTCCTATGAATAGAAGTAAGTTGAGATCATTTTTAGGCCATGTGGGTTACTATAGAAGGTTCATCAAGAATTTCTCAAAGATTGTCTGACCACTAACTTGATTCTTGAAGAAGGATGTTACTTATGAACCAGGAAATAAGGCGCATGAAGCTTTTGGACAACTGAAGGAAGCCCTGGTGTCTTCACCTGTTTTGAAGAATCTAGATTGGAGCAAGCCATTCATTGTGTACACTGATGCCTCAGATGCAGCACTAGGAAGTACTTTGAGCCAAAAGGATGAAAATGGGAATGAACATCCAATTTACTTTGGGAGCAGACAAATGAGCAGTCTTTGAGTTAAATTTTCATGCTGAATGAAAAAAGGCTCGCTATCATTTTCTTTGTAAAGAAGTTTAGAAATTACTTGCTAGGGCAAAAATTTCTAGTTGTAATAGATCATCAGGCTCTAAAATATATTGTAAATAAGCCTAACCCATCGGGAGGATAATAAGATGGATAATTTTGCTACAAGAATTTGAATTTGATATTATAGATAGATCGGGAAAGAAGCATGTCAATGCGGATGCACTCTCTCGAGCCTATGATGGTTTAGGATCATCTTGTGATGATGATGATTTCCCGATGCAACATTGTTATCCCTTGACACAATCCCTAGTGAATACATAGATATTTGGAATTATCTCAATGAATTCAAGTTTCTGATGGTGCCAATAAAAAGACTAAGAGAAAGATTACTCAAGTCGATCGTCCATATTCTATTCTCGCATGGAGTATTATTTGAATAGGACGATGGAGCAAGACAAGAGGCGATTCGCGTGATCAGGGAAGGAGCTGCTAGAAGAATTCCACAATGGTACATGTGGAGGGCACTTCTCTGGACAACTTACAGCAAGAAGGATCTTGGATGCAGGTTATCACTGGCCCACTCTTTTTAAAGATTGTTATAATTATTGTAAGACATGTGATATTTGTCAAACACATGGTAACCGTAAGACTTCATCAGCTCCATTATGCCCTATTCTTCCACTTGGTCCCTTTGAAAAGTGGGGAATAGACATTGTAGGTCCACTTCCAACTACCTCACGCCAAAATAAGTATATTGTAGTTGCCACAGATTATTTAATCAAGTGGGTTGAAGCTAGCCATTGAAAACTTGACTTCCATGGATGAAGTGGCAAGGTTCATGTATGAACGCATTGTCACCAGATTTGGTTGCCCATTAGAAATTGTAACAGATCAAGGAAGCCACTTCATTAATGAGGTGGTAGAAGCCCTAGTCAATAAGTTTTCTATTAAGCACAGGAAGGCAACAACATACAAGCCAAGCAAAATAGAGGCAGGTGGAGCGAACAAATTTTGTGTAGTGTCAAATTCTAGCAAAAGATGCGGCCTTGCGGTACATAAATGGGATAAAAGGATTCATGCAAAGCATTGTGGGCATATAGGGCAACATCAAAGTCAGCAACAGGATACTCCCCATTTCGGTTGGCCTATGGCATTGATCCATTCTTCCTATTGAGTTTGATATTCCCACCTTTGTGAGAGTTATGAAAAATGAAAGGATGGATGAAAGTGATTCGAGAAAAGAAAGGTTGGTACATCTTCATTTGCTAGAGGAAATGAGAGAAATAGCAAAGGATACAAGCCATAAGAAGAAAATGAAGCAGAAGGAATACTTTGATCAAAAGATCCAGTGGTCTCCATTTCATGTGAATGACTTGGTTCTAGTATATGATTCTAGATACAAAAAAAGAAGACAGAGAAAATTTCTTCCAAAATGGATGGGGCCCTACAAAATAAAGAACATTTGTGCATGAAAATGGTACGTGCATTTGGAGGAATTGGATGGCACTCCCATTACGAAATGGGTCAACCACGACAAGTTGAAGATTTTCCAAGCACTGAGAATAGTCTACTACGAGGACGGAGTAGAAGCTAGGAAGGGGAAGATGTCGACACTAAAATTTTCCTCCGTAATTTCTATTTCATTAATGTATGTATTAGGAATAGGATGTTGTTAAGTATAATTAGTAGTAGCGTCTGATAGAAGATAACGGTGCCATCGATCACGGTGTCGCCAATAATGTGGAGTACGAGTAATAGTCAAAGTACAATAGGAATGTTGTAAAAGTAAATATTTGTCGTAAGTTGTCCTAAGTAATGTTAAAATGTCAAAGTTTGGGTAATTAGAGTAGGGTCTACATGATTAGGAATTAGAAATATTATATTGGTAATAAGGACAAGGAGTAAGGTCATAAATATTTTGTGTATTTTATTTGTAAAAAGTCTAAAAATGTGGAACCCATGTAAAATGATAAGGTTTATCTTATCTTAAAAGATAAGCTTACATGTACGAGATAAGAGTTAAGGTATGGAATATGATTCGTCAGAATGGATTTCTTATCATATCTTAGAGATAAGATGGATAAGCCTGGAAGTTCTATAAATAGAGAGGCCACCCCCCTCATTTAGCATATAAGGAAGTAGTGAGAAATATTGTAGGAAGTGTGCGAAGGAAGCCATCAGTTTAAAGGTGTGTTGAAGAAACCATTAAGAGGTGTAATTGTAAAGTTTCTCGCATAGTCTTGGTGAAAGGCAAGTGAAGTCAATGACACTTGAAGTACCTCATGGGTGAGATTGTAACAATTTCATGTTAAGATTATAATTTACTTTGATATTTCAGATTTTTCATCATTCCGTCTTATCATAGTCGATGGTATTCTTGTGTTATGTTGTTGTTTTGTTTTCAAATTACATCCACCAAACTAAAGGTGTGCATTAGTAAATAATCATAGCACGAGGAGTTCGGTGAAGAATTATCATAGTGCCGGATTGGTGATGATGAAGTGCATTATTATGGAGAAATCTTACAGAGAAGGCGATTCTCACCTCTCGCCACTCCAAAATATTATCCCTATGAACCATCCACCAATGTGTTTCCATCCCACACAAAGTATAAACTAGTACATTCCTTCTTTCCACTTGATATGTCCATTGAAATTCCATAGCGCACAAGAACACTTCAAGATTTCCTTCACCTATGTACCTTGGTACCTGGTTACTGCCCAAACTCCTAAACAATACACAAACCTACTTACACACGTAACTTCACTTTGCACCTCACATCCAAACATTTCATAAGTGCCATGTGCCCAGTTATCACATGCAACACTTGTAGTATCACTCATGGAATTTGCATCATCCCATTGGAGAAATCCTTCCTTTGATGGCTCAAGTACCTCAAGATCTCTAATGGTGCACACATAAATTCTATTCAAATCCTCTTCTCTTAAAGGTTCCACATAAGGTGTATCTTTTTCATCTGTCAAAGGAATGATCAAAATCTCTTCCTTGTTCCCAAAACTTATATATCCTTTGTTAAAGCATGGATTAGCATTGTTTGCATTACAAAAAGGGTGCCCAAGCAAAGGCTGAAAACTATCCACCTGTGCAAGTGCTACGACCTCAAAGACTCCAGTAAACTTGGCCCCCTTTATAGTAATAATATCATCTTTCAAGACTCCAATTGGGGTGTCTTTAGTGTTGTTTTCCGTAAACAACACATTCAAAGATGGTTGTAATGGTGATCTCTCCATCTAAATCCACGTGTCCAAAGTGAGTACATTCACTTCACCACATGGATCAATCAAGATGTTACTCAAGATCCATCCATCAACAATAACATTAAGAGTGATCTCCTTATCATAATCTAGACTATGAGGAGGTAGGTTAGTATGAAAATTTTGTTTTTCACGCTCAACTCTAGTGCATGATGTCTTGCCCCTTAACCATTCCCCCAACAAAAGAATGATGTTATTTTGTCGTATCATCTTGAAAACCTTCTTCAAATCATCAACATCCTTCTAAGGTAGCTTATTTTATTTCTTCTTTTCTAACTTCTGTGATTTCTCTTTCAGACATTATATCTCACCCTGTAAATTCCTAATCACCTCCATGGTTTCTTGATAAACTTCCTTTTGATACATAGGGTTTGGATACTTTGCATGCAATACCTCTTCCTTTGTAATAACAAGTTTCTACCTTAGAACTTCTCTAGAACACAACCTCAACGCATGTAGTGATCTTCATGTACCAACTCAGGATCAAGCACTAACTTTGGCATCCACTAATCTTCCATAGGGCTTTGTACTCTAACCATTCTCATGCCCATGTCCTTATTTTCTTTCTTACTCAAGGGTTCATACAAGTCTAGGAATTCTTCATAATTATGGTTCTTTCCATAGAAAGAACAAATAATATTTTGAGGGCATTCGTGCCTATAATGATTAAGGGATCCACATGTATAACATGTTCCTCATTTAAATTCACTTCTTCCACCGCCGCGACCTCGGCCTCTAAATCCTCCATGATATCCTCGACCATCAAAGTGCCCTTTGTTGTGATTATAATCATGATGCTCACCTTGTTCCTTAGAATTATTTTTGACATTGGTTTGAAGTACACCATTATTAATGACATCATGAATCTAATCAATCAACCTTGTAATTTTTAGGATCATGTGTGGTAGACTGTAAATATTGCATAAAGAATCGGACATGCTCTTTCTTATCGCGCATTATAACAATGGGCACTTGCTTGAATCATGATTCAAGTGATAAATTCCACAGTCCAATAACATGGCACACACTGACTTATGAGGGAAACTATCCTTATTATGTCCTTCTACTTCACAGTTTATGCACCAAATTCCACTGTACATCTCATGTGCTGAATTAGTCAATAATTTTTGTAACTATTTTCCATCGCTGCATTCTGAGCCTCAAAAAATGGACTAACTCCAGTTTCTACACTCCCAACTCCTCGGCATGCGGGGATGCCTCAAGTGCCTCGCACAGATCTGTATAAGTCTTGTGTGAGAGTTCCCTTCTGAAAGGTGTGATTAAACCTCCAACGAACCATTGAGCATGTTGACTCAGGTGAATGTCATAAGAAATCTTCAATAAAAGGGTCTTAAATCATGCATCATACTCCCAAACACTCTCAGTTGTGCCTGCTTGATGTCCTTCAACGAGTTGATGCTCTTCTTCTAAAAATTAGGTATGTGAAACTCTGCTAAGAAAGCATCACACAATGTGGTATATTCTACACAAGTCTAGTTCGGATCATATTTCATGTACCAACTATGTGTGCACCCTTACAAAGTAGTTACAAATTGGCTTTCCTTACGCTCTGGAGCTATAATCCCCTTTGCACGTCATATTATCTCAAACATATGCACATGCTCAACTACATCTTCTATGCCTCTATATTTTGGGATACAAAGAGACATCTCCATAAATATTTGTTTGGGATGGTGTGGTCCATGCCCACTAGATCACGAAACCAAAATGTAGATTAGATTTTATCTCCAACATCCCAAGGATTTTGGCACATCGCTTATTAACTTTGAAATGAGTGCTCACCCGAAGCACGCAAGGGTACTAGGTTCCTCTTTTATGTCAGCTTGTTTAAGGAGTTAGCATTATTATACTAGTATTCCATATCCATAACAAATAATTAAGTATAGTGTCAACTACATCTTCTATGCCTCTATATTTTGGGATACAAAGAGACATCTCCATAAATATTTGTTTGGGATGGTGTGGTCCATGCCCACTAGATCATGAAACCAAAATGTAGCTTAGATTTTATCTTCAACATCCCAAGGCTTTTTGGCACATCAGTCAGTCACTGAAATGAGTGCTCACCAAAGCACACAAGGGTACTAGGTTCCTCCTTTATGTCACTTGTTCAAGGAGTTAGCATTATTATACTAGTATTCCATATCCATAACAAATAATTAAGTATAGTGTCAACTACATCTTCTATGCCTCTATATTTTGAGATACAAAGAGACATCTCCATAAATATTTTTTTGGGCTGGTGTGGTCCATGCCCACTAGATCACGAAACCAAAATGTAGCTTAGATTTTATCTCCAACATCCCAAGGATTTTTGGCACATCGTCACTGAAATGAGTGCTCACCCAAAGCACGCAAGGGTACTAGGTTTCTCTTTTATGTCAGCTTGTTCAAGGAGTTAGCATTATTATACTAGTATTCCATATCCATAACACATAATTAAGTAAAGTGTAGTGCATAAACCAGATCTAGATCTTTAACCATATCCAATATTAATTAAACAAGAACCATAATCAGTTTTACCATACAATATCCTTGCTCAGTTATGTCAAACACTAATATCCAGCCACAAATATCCATTATATTAATTGTTGTAAAACACAGAAGCTTCATACATACATAATACTATCACCATAGTCATGTGCGCCCATAAACTATTAACATAACACTACAATAATGTTGATCCCTAAACCGTGTAAATCAATACATATTTATAGGGGTGGGGACTTTCCCTTCACCTCCCATGCACCTTTCAAAATATACTACATGCTAAGAATAGCCATGCGCCTTACATGATAAATACAAGAGCATGCAAGCTTGCTAATAATAGATCATCTAATAATACAACAGTGGTATAATCCTATTAATAGCCCCAAAACTATGAATGTTGATTGATATTCCACTTGTCCAAAATAACCTTTGCGTGCTCTTCAAGTCTTCTACAAAATGTTCTCCACACTCAATGTTTATAATTAGCCTCAACTTGAAAAATGGATAAGTCCTTATTTCATGTTGTCTTGAGCACGCCTTGTTTCACTATAATTCTGCACTCACCTATGTGCCATGTGCCAATGCACCCAATCCTTATGTGTCTTTCATATTTTTGGGCTATAATTCATCATCCCAACACCTATCGAGCTAGGAATGAGTGTTTCTAGAGCTCGATTGAGGTTAAAACCACTTTTCTTGCTTTTCTTCACTCTCTTGACCTGAAACTTGGACCATTGCATTTTCATGACTTTCATAATGATGTAGAATGCTCATTCATGCTTTCACATACCTCAAACTCTCAAACCACCATAACTTACCCGTGCCTTCATACCTTGTCTTCATTTTTCTTTCTTCAAAGGACCTTCTTCATGAATCATACACCTGAATTGTGACTTGATACACCTTTATACCTTCTATATAACCTCAAAACACATTTCATGTGCTTTTACTAACCTATTATTCCATATACTTTATGTTAGAAACTCATCATGTTTTCTCTATGTCAAGAATAAGGCCTTGAGTAGCTTCCTTCAGCACATGAATCAAGAGAACTAATCATGATAACATCTTAAAGACTCATTAACACCCATGACACATCAACCTAAACATGTTAGACACAATGGATACCTCTTACCATCTTTGGAACTCATACACAACACCTAGTTACTTGACCTAACTATGCATACACACCTACTCATCATGTTATTTCAACACTTTATGACACAAGAAGACTTAATGATAGGAAAAGAACACCAATGAAATCATCATACACTCAAGAATACCTTTGACATCAATGTGACTTGACATCAATGAAAACAATACTGACATAATTTCCAACACTAAATTCCGCTAAATCCATCACAATATAGCCTCAACAAGCTACTCTAGGGAGAAATTGATTGAATAAAAAATTGTAGGGATTATCTACACATAATTCTTAGGCTTAACTACCAAGGAATAAGGGGTTTTCATTTTTTCATATTCATCTTGGGTATAATTTTGACCTCTTCCCTTATTTATTAGTATCTCCTGAGAGTAAAACCTTGGTGTATGGCTAGATAACACTATTTACACCATCATATGCACCATTGAACCAAAACCCATTTAATAATATATTAATATAAATCAAGCCACAATTGATTAATTATGTGACCTTTCTCCCCATCTAATTCTCATGGAGTATTAGACCTAACTAATTACTCTCAATCTTACTTAACTAATTCTAATCCCACACATCCATTATCCCACATTCACTACGAGTTGTACTTTTCCCAAATAGGAAATCCATAAATGAAACCCTATACCCCTTTCCCACAACATGCCTACCTCTCAAGATAATAATTTCTACTTACGGAAAGATCAAGGAAAATTTGAGAAAATCCCCTTTGGTTGAAGAAAAAAAAGATATCCAAACATGTTTCATGTCATATTGAATGGACCTCCTGCCTCACATAAACCCTTCCTTTAAACAACCCCTCTTTTCTTGTATTAGTTTTATCAAGGATAGCTTTAAAAATGAGACCAATCCAAACCTTAATGGGATAGGTTTGAGCATTTATTTACTTTCAAATTTTGTGTTTTCTCCATTCATACCAACCTTACCATGGATTTTCACTATTACATTCTTTTTCCTAAATCTTCTATGATCCCAAATGATCTCTTTCTCCACACAAAGGATCTATCTCTCATCATTTCAGTTCACATCATTCACTCTACCTGTGAAGTGTTATCTTATTGAAAAAGGATTAGGCATGTGTTTGTCCTAATTAGAATTTATTAAGGCTCTTGGTTATTCTATCAATAACCTAAAATCTACACAAACCACTTTTCAAGGTTATGATCATGAATGATGCCTCTTATGGGGTATGTTTGGTTACCCATCACCGTTCCACCTAGGACTTTCCATGTCAAATTCATGGCCTTCAATTTCCACTATATTATAATATTCTCTTGGGGCAGCCTTGGACGGATCGTATGTGTACTATTTTTTCTACCTCATGTCAATATGTGAAGTTATCTCACTAATGAGATATTTATAAGATTCAAGGGGACACGAATCCTTGGAATTATGGCATGCTTCAACAAAAGGGGCATACCATCTTCCAATGCTCCGTGAACTATCTCCTATTCGCTTCCCAAAATATTAACATTTTAACTATCCTATATATTCTCTTCACGGAAATGCTAGTCATCTCAAATTGGTTGATCCCACGCCTCCCAATCTCTTGGATTCGATGATGATGATCACAATTAGGTCACTCTTAGAATCAATACTTCTTACCTTCATGGGTTCATTATATCCCATCTACCTCCCTCCTTATGGCCTCCCAAGAAGGATCCTTCAATTGCCATAGTAATCTCACATTTGAATAGAGACCATAGTTGATTATTGTGTGCTAGATGCCTCTACATTGTAATATGACTATGGTTATAATTTAGATCATCTCAACTTGGCTAACTATGCCCATATTTGTGATAGGGAAGTCGTGTGTTTCCAAGAAACCATTCGCACCAAATTTTCTCACGACATAAATTTCATCCTCATACTGGGATGAATCCCAATTACACTTGTTACTTCTTCCCCACTAGTTATTGATCATCATATTTCTCCACCTGCTACCTCTCCACATACTACCATCAACCTATCTAACCCATTTTCCCTTACAAGATTAGATGATCAAGGTGCTAGTTTTGACTACGAGGTTGATGATATCATGGGTGATGATCTTATCTACTGTGCCTCGATCATTGAGAAAAAAATTCCTCCATTGGTGAAATCTTACATCGGTGTCACTCTCAGACTCCATTACTAGCCCTCTCTAGCCTATGATAATCCTCTCTCTATCATTTTTCCTTAGGATTACTCAGTCCCCTATAACCAAGACATATTGCACATGGAATGAGGCTCTAAGCCATGATTTTTTTTATTACAAAGCATATTTATGCCACATAAAGAAACTCAAAGTTGAGGTAAAACATGACCAAACCAAAAACTATAAAAGCCTTCCACTTCATCTCCATTCTTTTTTCTCATCACGGGTATCACGTGCACGCCAAGGAATACTTTCAGGTTCTACGTACAAAGTGTCCCATTGATGATACTTATTCACTCTACTAAAAGTGTGGGGCCGATTCTTCTTGAAACCGGCCACCTTCCCCTCGACCAACTAGACCACAACCAACTTATGAACTACCACCTCACCCTAATCCTTTTCCTGCCATGAATGACATTCAATATCAAATTATCACCTAGATAGATGATCTAATCGATGACACCTTATTTGTCATGAGATCTGAATTTCATCAAAAAATCTCTATTACACATCATGTCATCAAGGACCTCATGACCTATGGTATAAATCACATACTGAATCTAGTTAATGATATCATCACCGATATATTGTGATCTTTTTTTCCCTCATGGCTAATTATCCATAGTACCTTGATTACATCGTATATTTCCTCCTTTTTCCTCGACACTCTTGGTCACTTGGGATCTCACCCCACTTGGGTTTTGACAAAAAAATTTCTACCTTTATTTGGGATCTCGAATACACCCTTGGTTTTTTTACACATTATCTCAAATATCTTGTTACATCCTTTCTTGGGTTATTTACTCTACTTGGATTTATAACCATGTTCTCAATAGTTTCTCTTACCATTTGAGTGCCTTGGTCTCAAATCTACCTATTTTTTGCTCGATTTTCCCTGGTATTTCCTTTTGGATAATGTAAAATTTTATTCATCCTCGCTTAGGCCTATGGGATTTCTTGGATTTATATACCCAAAACACCCTGACATCCTACCATTGGGCATCTTATCCTTGTTTCACGTCTTAGCTCCTTAACATCACATGGGTTGGGCTATCTTATTGATCCCCCTCTCACCATATTTACCTATCTAATTGCATTATCATTATTCCTAAGTACCATGGTATCATCACATACACAAATAAAAAAATCAAGAAAATGATAATCAAATCAACATACACACAACCAACACCAAAACATCCAAATATCACCAAAATCACCATATATATCGAATCAATTTAATACATCACAAAAATCATACAAAATGGCTTAAGCACTATCACCCATGTGGGGGTATCTAAATACTTTAGGCTAATGGGTCCATTCCGGTAGCTTTGGTTGTGTAGGCTAGGGACCATGAAAATTTTAAGAACTCCCCCCCCACCCCCGAGGATTTTGAAATCATGGTGAATTGGAACAAAATGGGTTTCAAACAGTTGGAAAATTATTTCATAATACTAAAGGCTAGTAACATGAACATATGATACCAACCAATAGCATATATTTATGCTACCGATTGGTAAGCATACACGCGCTTACAACCTTGTAGGAAATGCGAAAGTATATATGTTAGAAAATGATAACATATATATGTTATCGATTGGTAGCATATTCTATAATCAATGGAACAGTTAGATTTTACAATACCTAGGGTCCTATATAATCTCATACCATATTTATTTTATGTCTATCGTCAATGCCCATATTAAAATTTTAATTGCAATTTGATGTTTAATATCAAAATTATAATTAGAATAAATAAATATATAGACGAATGTGTAAAATTTATCTTTCGTGATAAAAGTGATTTTAATATAAACAGTAGATATTATTTTAAATGCTAGACAAACTGACCCAAAAATAAACTTATGACCATAAAATTTAGGTGAAAAAGTAAGATGAATACCCTTAAAAATTCTCCTAAACTAAATTTTGAAATCCAAAATATTTGTGAATTAAGGAAGATTCGCTAATAAAATTTTCCTTGTCAGGGGACTCTACCCTAAATTAGGCTATGGAGGCCTCTCTTTGTGCTCTCCCCATCTATGTCTCTAACAAAGTAATCTTCTCTATGGATCTCTAGGAATATGATATGCGAGTTTCCTACTCCTAAACTAGGGCTACATACACTTGCAATAAAATTTACAACATCACATCTATGTTGTCGGTAGTTATCAATTCCTATGCATCTAGATATCTCTTAAATGTCTAAGATACCTCCAACCATCTGAAAAAATATCACTAAGTCTCCAGCTAATGGTGCTAATGGATCCACCATCACTATAGTATCATATAAATCCACCACTAGATCCAGGATCTCATAGTGGGAACTCTCTATTAGGGAGTGTCACTCCTCCACCGTTCACTCTGTAAAAAAAATGACACATGTTACGCACAATATCAACATGACATAAACCCATTTCTAAAATTAATCTAAAATAACATAATAATATACATACCTAGCCATCTCGAGTCTCTCTAAAATGGTCTCATTGTCTCCACGGTCACCCAAGACCTCCTCATTCTTATCATCACGATAAGGTATGGATCTTACGTATTGTGCCCACCTATCTTGAGGCACCAATAACATGTACCCTCTATAATATGTTCGGGCCTTTAGCTCAGGTGCATGGATATCTAAACCCCAATCAGTGTCAAGTAGCCTCCTCCTAGCCACCACATCTTATGCTCACCGAGCCATGGTGTTGGTTTCTCTACTACTCCTTCTTTGGTTTTAGGACCACTCTACTCGAACCCTTGATCTATAAATATGTATATGTAGATCCTCATTCAGACCCCTCCTCCCAACTACTCACCACTATATTTAATTTGGTCCCTAAGAATCCCCACTATGCTAACATTTCCTCTGACCATGTGCACCCACTTCTCATATCCTATGGTGTTATAATACTAGTATTATCATCTCTACTCCTGAAGACACTCTAACATGATGGTGTTAGTAGTGTAGCAATGGTGGTATCACCATGGGATCTAATCACCCAAACTATCTAGGGATCTTACTCATCACATGTTTCTCCAACTAATAGACATAATGCCCTATCACCTCACGGATGGCATACAAGTACTCTACTCTGGGCTAACTAGGTCACTGATCTATATTCCCTATATAGGGATTCAATGCAGCATCATCCAAACCCACCTATGTTGGTGGTTAGAACACTCTGAGTGACCTCAATTCCAGCCAATGTGCCCACTAAAGAATTATCGGGGCATCTCCCACTACTTCATGTGTCATCCTTATCGACATGTACATCAGGCACCTTTCATATATTCGGGTTGTTAATAAAATGACAAGTCTCACAACACTCTATCCTCTCGAGCACGGCCATGTATAAATCATGTACCAATTATACACATATGGTGGTTCCCTAGTTAAAAACATGATCAAAAAAATATCTATATCATTGAAATCAAGAACAATGGGATGGTTTCATCTACCTTATGGCATACTATCTTTGTCACACCGATCCCCATCACTACCTTTCGGATATACAAAATCCATACATCATGTAATGTGTTGAGTCGGACATATAACATACTCTCATCATATGTACCATTCCCAATATATCATACAACTAAGGCTCTTTACCCTACAACATCTTATCTCATATCATAATACATGTAGGTTTCTCCAATAGGAAACCCAATAATACAAAGAACATCCTCCAAATTCAATGCCATATCCATAGTATCCTATCCTATCCACTAGTGAAAGGTGTTGTAGTTGGTATCCCATGCATCCAAATAAATATATAGTAAATCCAAATACAAAGGTATCCTAGGAATCTACATGATTACCGAAAACCCTAACCTTGTAACGTGGTCACCTCTACCGACTTAGTCTAGAAATCATGCCACTAAACCATGATACATCAACACTTTTCCATTGGAATATCTTATGCTCTTCCTACACAAAAAATGACAACAAACGATAATTAGAAGTCCACAAAATCACTTTGTAGCAAAAATTCACAATTTAAAACAACAGATATAGATATATTTATGACATCATCGCTCGGCTAATTTCATCACCTTTGGAAAAAATTCCTAACAATTTCTATGCCTTTGGACCTATAACAAATGTCATCAGCCCATGACAATATTTCCCCCATACCGATGCCATTTTACCTCCTATATCAAAGGGGTCTATGGTGTGTAGCCAAAAATGCGGCCGTAACTTCCCAAATTCAACTTTTAGAAAGTGATAAAATAACAAAACCAAATCTAAATTCCTCCCGAACTCACTAGTATTTTTTCCTAACCTACCATATAACGCTAGTTGGGATAATAATGACATACTAATGACTCCAAGGAAATTAAAAGACCAAATAACACCTAATCTACTCAAAAAAATTAAATGCAATGAATTACCCGTGGTCACACCCCACCGCATGCACCTTTGCCTCATCATCTTTCATCACCACCTCATACTCATGTCATGATGTCAAAATACACTCAAATTTGGAATTCCAATGCTTAGTTCTCTCAATTCCATAAATATCAATAAGAAAATCAAAATCAAAATCACTACATAAAATTAAATTTTCCATTTAAATTCAGTCGTGATTATCGTAAATATTAAAATGAATTCCATTTTTGTTCCCAAACCCCACAACCCACATCATTTGTTAAGTCTTAATTGTATTCTTGTACCATTCATTTCAACCTATTACACACATACTTGTGACGTCTATTATTTTAGGCCTATTTTTGACACCATACAATAGTATGACATGTCGACACTTTGACACAACATTCATCCCATGGGCCCTTAGCTAGGTGATTTATGTCATATTTTATTGATAATCATCTATTGTTTCTTTTTAATTTTTTTTTTCCATGGTTGTTATAGCATTGATTACGCGCACGCATGGTAGGATGAGTGATACTATCAAGTATGCATTTGTGGTTATATTTCATTTTAGCTGGTCCTTTAAACTCTTACTTTCAGTATCTACTTTCGATTTTGGTGTTACAAAATTTTTCTTTCCATTGACCACCCCATGTTTCACCATTATGGCATGCAGTGATCAATAGTTGGGGCACATGTATACACCTAATTTTTCACTTTTCATCTTTCATATATGTTAGTAACAATTTCCTTTGTGCAGATAAGAGCCAATGATGTATCTATTTCATGAGGGGGTGCCTTCAGGGGTCTATCGGGAATGGGGAATGATTATTCACGTAATCATTATGGGTTATAGATAGTACACAAAGAGATTATTACTATGTGGTCCCAAATTTATTTGTCCCTACATTAGTCATCCTTATCTCTTTATCTCTCATACACATTTCAAGCTAACATATTTCTTGTATCTCACCATTTGGAACCTTTTTCATGCATTTTCTTGATTCATAACACCTATTTTAACTTTATATGACACATCACCTCATTTTATAACCTTTGAATGAAGCCATCACCTATGGGCGATGGTGTCAGTGCAATGTTTTTCTTGGTTGATGCCATCACCCATGGTTGATGGTGTCGTATACAAGCTCATCACATCTTGACATTCGTGAAGGAAGGAAGCTCAAATCTTATGAACTACCACATGCTCTTCTCTTTTTCACCAAATTTGTATCTACTCACTTAGCTCTTTGTTCATCTTATTCTTGGATTTGATTGGATTGGAATATTTTCTTCTTGGTTGGATTGGTAACTATTCGATCATCTATAGTGATTCTATGACAAGAATGGTGCTCCCCTTCTCCACCTAATAGCGATTCTCTCTTGGTGTACTTCTTCTTTAGAGAGATAGATGCATCAGTGACCACCCTATAGGTACAATTGAGTGCCCCAACTATATTTGTTATTTTTCATATAATAGTTCATTTCCCTTCCCCATTTCTCTTTGTTAACTTATTATTACATGTATATTGACGTTATTTAGTATTGTGCTCTTATTTTTTAATCTCCTAAGCTTCTCTTTATTTTCATTTTAGTCATATTATGTATGTTTTCTCTATTCATATTTTTACATACCTCTTCTCACCCAATTACTAATATCTTAGTAGGGTACTCTCCTCTATCTTCACTACGGACCTTAGAAACAATAGGTTGACCTAGTGTAGGGATTGCTTTCCTCTAGATATATAACCCTATCACTTATTGTAGCCCGCTTAAATACATCCACTATATGTTGATTCATGTGTGTATCTTACTCATTTTCTCAATAACCTTGTTGAATGGAATAGTTAGGAGTGCAAGTTATTGAGACACATTCTTGGTCTGCCATATAATAAACATTAATGAAATTTATTTTTTTCCCAAAGTATTCTATAAGTTTTACTAAAACCTTGACATCATGTGATTATCTCAATCATAAATAATTTTCCTCAACCGCATCTAAATGAAATATCTCTCCTATAAAAACCTCTCGGCCAAAACATTTGAATCATATTTCAAAATTTTTTGAATTTACTTAGATAGATATGAATACCAATATAAATATAACATCAAAGAACATTAAAATATAGATAAATGATCGTAATATTTAAGTATAATGACTTGACCACTTCAAGGGGAAACCATACAATAAGACTTGAGTGTTCAATATAATAATCATATAAAACTTACTTGATCTTATATATACCCTACTATTCTATGTAAAACACTAAGGATGACCAACTAAGCATATGAAATCATAAATAAATATGATATGATATCCTCAGAGATAATTTTATCCACATGTTAGATATAAATATCCCGATATATGACTTAGAATTAAGGGCATAACATGCCCCCATTCAAAGAAACATTATCCCAAATGTTCACCATTTCAATATGATTCTTAAAATAAGTATAGTCATCAATTTTGCTGATCTCTATATTCCGAAGACAAGAAATATTCCTCCTCCCATGTTCAGTAACTACATTGTCTTGATTCTTCTACTTGATTAGATAATTTATAATTGCTCTCTTATTCACCCTCTTGATGTGCATATGAAGAATATCCTCATGTTTCAAACTTATTTGGAATTATTTATCTAACTCAAGGAATTCTATCTAGGCTAAAACATTTTATACAATGACATTCTCTAAGCTAGAAATGGGTTAGGTATGCAAAAGTGAATTTTTTTTTAATACTAGAGACCTTAAAATATTCATAAGAAAAATCTTCTTACTATCCAATTGAACTTACTTTATATTATTTTTCCTTCATATGCAATATTGAAACTAAACTATTAAAGAATCCATCTTTGGAGATACAGTAGTTAAACTCTTATTCTCTATTTGTTATTTAACTTGATCTTCTTCCTCTCCTTTTACATCACCCACAGATTCTTTTTCTTCTTCTTCTCCTCCTCCTCCTCCTCCTCCTCCTTATCTTATGTATACCTCTCCTTCTTCTCCTTATATTTATCCTCTTGTAGACACATGTTTCTTGGCTACACCCCTCACACCCTCATTCAAAATCCCTAAACCTATCTCATTATCCTAAACCATCACTCCACCCCCATAAAATCATGTTTTACCCCAACGTAAAACCTATTTACCTATATTAAACCTCCCTAACCATTGTTAACCTATCTAGAACCATTTTTACCTTTACCACCCAACTGTTAACCTCCCAAAACCTCCTTGGCCATTTACAATCGAATAAAAACCCAAAAACCCTATTTGGAAGTGGTTGAAACTACTTTCAATTGGGTTTCCCCACTTTTCCCGGATCTTGGTGACCTAAAAATCTTCATCGATTATAAATATATTATTAAACCTCTTAAATATGGATCCTTAGCCATACTTATTGAATCTCATTGCATTGCATTCAAGATCAATACGACAACATTATGAACATCTAGATATCTTCAACACCTCTGTTAAGCCCTTGGAGCATCCAAAAATATCAGTAAGGCTTCCTCGTATTTGTCCACTTTTTAATGCATTCAAAGTAAGTATCTCCATATAAATTACATTCCCAATTATTTGAGCATAAGTTATTAGTCCAAATAAATAATTAGATTAATCATTATGCATTCAATATACCCTATTAAAGAATTAATCATTTTATCAGTAATCACCAATGATTCTAGCTGAATCACTAGTGATTCCACCTAAATCTTCAATAATCCCTATCATTCTATCATTTTAATCACATTTACATACTTTTAGTCATTTAATCACTTTGTTTGTATCTAATCAACTTGTTTTCAATATGTGCCTCCCTATAGGTGATAGCTGAGGTGAATCACATCCCATTACCCGTATCTACAATATTTCAATCATGTAGCAACCTTTCGTTTCGGAATAGTTTGAAATCATGTGCGACCTTATCCTTTATGTCATTGTCTTGACACCTAAAATAGAATACATTGAAGACCAAATTGAAACCATAAAATAATAATGAGACGTTGTTGAATGATTTTCATTCGATTACTTATTTGACTTCGAGCTCATCCTAGCCCTCACCGGGCCACCTATCAAGTAGAATAGGATATCTTTACCCCTAGAATTATAGCCATTACTTGTACTTATCAGTTATCATTTTATCATCTTAACCTATTAATTATCAAAATTGAGTTAATACTCTTAGAGGAATCCCATTGGTTCTTGGGATCATCTTTTGCTGAGAAACTCATCAAATATTTTCGATATCTATCTTTTTTAGTTATATTCACATGCATGTTATCTCATTCAGTATAAAGAGGAATCCATTGTGTTTGTTGCATCCATGCATCTTGACATTGCACTATCATTCTGGGTATTATTAAACCATGGTGTTTTCTCGATTTTTATCATATAATTGACAAACCAAAAATCAGCTCAAACATTCTGCATGCTTGATGGGAGCTTGGTCCCTTTTTATTAAATTTCATATTTTTTGTTTATTTCTTTTAAATATCATCTAACTTTACAGTTCATAGCACCTTGTTATCACTTTTCAAAAACACTTAGAAATTAAAATTAAAACCAAAAATGGAATAGAGAATAGAGGTGCATTCCTTTTCCTTCCTTTTTTTCAAACATTACATTTTTTCTAATATATTTTCATCAAAATCAATATTTCCTTTTGGATCTTAAAATAAACTTTTATATCTGTTTGCTCATCTAGATTAATTAAGGGGTTAAATGAATTTCATTCACAAAACTCCTGTTATAAAATGAAATTTGCATCTAAACAATCCCTCTCGAGTGGACATACTTGGATTTCATCACCAAGGGAAAAGTTGACTTAGTATTCTAGTAGAGTATAAATAATTGGTGGGAAGTATACTAGCTAAGAACCTGACACCCTTATTATTGCCGGACCATGAAGTGAAGGGGTAGGCCCAAATATCAGGCCTCATACCAACACCAACACAAATTCAAGGCTCACATACCTTTGGTTATATTGAGGACTCGGCCTTACCACATTTGAAACCAACATTATCTAGCATTTTCTTAGTTCCCTTCTATCCATTTTTAATTTCAAACTTTTCTTAAGTTAATCAAGATAATAAAAAAATTTAATTGTTCCACCTTTACTTGTATAAAAATAATGATCTTTCATTTTTTTATTGTTAGTTTTCTTATTTCATGGTCTTGATTAGGCTACGGTCTCGCTTTCAGAATCTTTCAAATTTGAAAAACTCACTTCAATCCCATATTCAATATATCTAAATCATGGAAAATCCTCCCTTAGAAAATACATGGATCCTTCACATTATCTTAGTACATAATGCGCATGACATCGAAGTGCCTTGTCTTGATCCTCTGTAGTTCTTCTAGAGTGATGACCCCATATTTATATAACTCTTAAACACAAATATGATTTCCATTTCTAGCTACCTTTAAGCCAAAGACTCTATGATCCCGATTATCAACCCATCATAGAGAAAATATCACCTCACCCCTCCACTAGTGACATAGGAACCTCAACACCCACTTCATATTCTTCTATCACTAGTTTCAATATTAATGCTATCTCATCACAAGATACGTCTAAAAACAAGCACCAATATCATGAGTCCCATCATCAATCTCATTAGTGAAAAAAACCCACACTACAAACTCCCCACCCACATCCAGGTCCCTGACCTCCACCGCTCTACTTACACCTCCTACAAGCTTGGTAGGCATTTCTCTCACTATAACCCCTCTTATCACGTCTCAATTTATCCCATAACATCATCTTATGTCTTCAATCCAAAAACTAGTTATATCTATCCCCAAATCTATACCTCCTATTAATACAAGTTTTATTACTAGTATTCACTCCTTTACACACAAGACATCCACTTCTCATGTCTTACAATATAGCACCATCTCCTCTCAATATATACCACTTCTATCCCAACCTCTTATCAACAATTCCATTCCTATACCTTATCAATACATCCAATCCTCACAACCCTTAGTCTCTCAACATACCTACAATATCCCAACAAGTTCGGTCTCTCAACATACCTACAATATCCAAAACAAGTTCCCCTCTTCATCATAATATCTCATTACCATATCACTTATATTATAAATCAAACCCCAATCCTTATAATCAAGCCTTCCCCTCTTCTTCAAACACACAATAACCTCCATGTACGTGTTATTAAGAAAAATAGAGAGACTTGAAGCTAGCAGCAGATGGGACCCAAGAGTAACCTATCATATGAAAAATAATTCGATGACCCTATCCATTCTTCTGTATCTTTCAAGGCATATCCTCCACACTGTGAACTCCTAAAATTCTTTAAGTTATAGAGTAAGGAGGACCCACAAAAGTACATCGAGCCTTTTTTTCATGTGTGTTATCTTATTGCCCATGACTAGGACCTTATGTTGAGAACATTCCCTATGTCCTTAGTTGGTCCTACCCTTAATTGGTATAATAGCATCCCATAACATTCTCTCTTCTCATTTGCACAACTCATGCATTTTTTCTATAACACTTCACATTCAACATTTCTCATAAGATATTCATCACTTTGACCTCTATGTTATTAAAAATTCAAGGATGAGTCTATTACAAATTTCATTTCTAGATGACAAGGGATCATCAACTAACTCTCCTTCTCTCTTCCAAAAATGAGTTGATCAAGTTATTTTCTTGATCATGTGACAAGCACACATCATCAACTCTCTAAATCTAATCCTTCCAGATATTTTACGAAGCCTTAACCATGGCCCATAAACTAGAGCTTCATGCCCTAGAAGATGGTAAAGTTAAGCCTAGATCTAAGAAACTGAAACCTAAATATTGATTTAAAACTTCCTCTAACCACGAAAGATATAAAGGGTCGGAAGAAAATTCACTTATTGTGAAAATTGTCTCTAAACCTCGTTCGAATTTGAACTAACTCGATCTCAACATAGAAAAACACCCATAGGGGAGTCTTATAACATGTTATTCAATAAACTCCTAGATACTTGTATGATTAAACTCCCTCCCATCCAACCTGTGGAATATCCACATCTAAACCATCATGGTACAAAGAGGATTATTATAAATACAATCAATTCTGAGGCCATAACATTGAAATATGTCATTATTAAGAAATGACCTTCAAGATATCATTAATTGAGGTGACTTGCAACTCGATAACCTGAATGCACCTCAAAATCAAATCTTGGATGTGTTTAATGTTAGGAAATAAGGGTTAAAATATGTGGAATAATCCCTCATAGAATCATAACAGTAGAAACTAATATGTAGAAACTATTACAGATCTCAAATAAAAGTGCAAAATAAAATAACACAACACAAAGAGACAATATTTAACGTGGTTCACCAAATTTGGGCTATGTCCACCAAGAATCACTTGCTTATATTTTATTACAAGCCATCACTCTCTCAATACAATACCCAGATTTGTTTGGAGCTATGCTCAACAAACCCTACAAAATTCAAACCCGAATTCAAGACACATATGCTATTTTACATCATTCCTACCATATGCATAAAACCATATAAGTAGACAACTACTTAAGTAGTTTTACAAAACCCTGGGTATAAAAACCATGGGCCAAAACCATCCCATAAACCTATGGGTAAAAAATATTTCCCATATGAGAAAAAATGTTTCTCGGTATATCGGGCACGTTTTAAGACCAATTTTTTTTTCTCGGGTGTGCTTTGAACCTGAACCTCGTGAGACAAGCTGTGGAAAGTGTATAGTACTCTTAGTGTATAGTTTTCAACACTTTCTCACATGAAAACAAGCTCCACAACCTAACAATATCCCACTTGGAGACTAGTTTTCCTCTGAGAAAGCTTCTCAACCCTTCACTAGTTTCTGTGAAGACCAATCAAAGTGAACACATCTTTAGTTTTTACCTTATGACCAACTTGGTCATCATATTTGTAGGATTACAGTGGTATGAATCTTCTCCAGCTTCAAATTCTCTTCATCCAAAGTTGTCCTGATGAAATGGTACCTTAACTGTATATGCTTTGTCCTAGAGTGGAAAGTAGAGTTCTTACATAGGTGTTTAACACTCTAACTATCACTATGAAGCTTTCCTTCATTCTACTTATGCCCCAAATCCTCAAGAAATTGTTGTAACCAAATCATTTCTTTTCTTGCCTCTATGGCAGCAACATACTCAACCTCCGTGGTTGACAAAGCCACTAACTTCACGTAGTCGTGAAATACTGACTTACTTTGTTGTCCCACCTACAGTGTAAACATAAACTGTTGTGCTCCTCCTGCTATCTACATCTCTAGCCATATCTAAATCTACATAACCACACAAAGTGGTGTCTAATCCAATATAGCACAAAACTGTCCTCATGGTCCCTCTCAAATACTGAAGTGTCCACTTTACTACCTGCCAGTGATCTCTACCTGGATCACTCATAAGTCTACTCACCGCTCCCACTGCATGAGCAATATTAGGCCTGATACACACCATGGCATACATCAAACTGCCAACCACTAATGAGTAAGGTACCTTGGACATTTGGTTTCTCTCCTACTCTGTCTTGGGAAACTTCTCCTTTGATAACTTGAAATGGCCTACCAAAGGAGTCCCAACAGGTATAACATCTTGCATATTAAACCTCTCCAAGAATTTATTAATGTACTCTTTACGAGATAAAGTCGGCTTCCATTCCTTCTTATGCCGAGATATCCTCATACCTAGGATTTGTTTGGCTGCCCCCAAATCCTTCATAACAAAGGATTCACTTAGTTGCTTCTTGAGTAATTTTATTTCTGCATGTTTTTACCTTGTGAGCCAACATGTCATCAACATACAAACAAAGGACAATATAACTGCCATCCTCAAATTTCTTTGTATACACGAAATGGTCGAGAATGACATCTAATATAACCTTGGTCCATCATGAAGCTATCAAATTTCTTATACCATTTACGTGGAGCTTGTTTCAAGCCATACAAGATCTTCTTCGATTTACACACCATCTCCTCTTTACCTATGACCTCATAGCCCTCTGGTTGCTGCATATATAGTTCCTCCTCCATCAAGTTTTGTTCTAAGTGCAAGTCTTTCGCTGCAATTATTCCCGAGAAAAGTTCTAATAGAAGTCATTTTTACTACGGGAGAAAAATTCTCCTCAAAATCTATACCTTTTTTCTGTGTAAACCCTTTGACCACCAACTAGGCCTTGTATATTTTATTGTCTTCTTCTTCCTCTTTGACTATGAACACCCACTTGTTCTGTAATTCTCTTTTTCCTTCGGGTAACTTCACCAAATCCCATGTCTGGTTCTCCATGAGAGCCTGATGCTCCTCATCCATGGCTTGCTCCCACTTTTTCCTAGCATCTACCTGCATTTCTTCATCAAAGCTCTTTGGATCTCCACTATCAGTGAGTAATAAATAATAAAGAGAAGGAGAAAAATGTTCAGGTTCTCTTCTTACCCTAGAATACCTCCTCAATATAAGAGTTTGGGGTTCCTATTGAGGAGGTTCCTAAACTGATTCATGTGTCACTTTCCCATCCGGAAGATCCTCTATCATTGTCTATTCTTTCTTGGATTCTTCCCTATTTTCCTGCAACTGCTGCTTATACATGCCTTTCTCATTAAAGACCACATCCCTAGATCGAATTATTTTCTTATCCTTAATACCATTTATATCCAAAGTCATCACCACCATAACTAATGAAAGTACGTTTTGTTAATTTAGCCTCTAGCTTGTTCATATCATCCTTGTCTATATGGAAAAACACCTCACATCCAAAGAATCTAAGAAATGAATAATCAACTTTCTTACCAGACCAAGCATCCTCCATCCAAGGAACTCGAGGGTGCTATGTTTATCAAGTACACAGCTTATGCTCACCTTAGCTTCTACGCTAAAAATAAAGAGGCGAGTCTTGTATATAACCTCATGCTCCTAGCATGTTCCATTATTGTTCTGTTTCATACTTTCTAAAACCCCATTCTCGCTGCGAGTTCTTGGAACCATATTTTTCCAACGGATTCCATTCTTAGAACAATAGTAATCAAATTTATTGTTGTAATACTCCCCTCCATTATCGACTGAGACATTTCAACTTAAGATCTGTTTCATTCTCTACAAGGCTTTCCATTTAACAAAAGTGTTAAATACATCGATTTGTTTCTAATACAATAAACCCAAACTTTACTTGTTGCATCATCAATAAAAGTAACATAATAACTTGAACCCCAAGAGATGATACAGAGCCGCCCCCACACATCGAATGCACCAGCTCTAACTTACTCTCTTTCTTTGTAGGTACAACATTGAGAAACCTTACGGCTTCTATTTCCCATATATGTAGTCCTCACATAACTCTAAACCTATTTCTATATATCCGGGAAAATCCTTCTTTATGATCTCCATGCCCTTATGGCTCATATAACTGAGCCTATAGTGCCACAATGTTGTATCTACTTCTGAAGCCACAATATTACAAAAATTAGTGCTATAAGTGGTTAAATACAAGGTTCCAACCTTGTTACCTCTTTCCACCATAAGAGCACCCTTGGTAACCTTCCAAGAGTCCACTATAAATATCACAGTACAACCATCACTTCCCAACTACCCTGCCGATATCAAATTTCATCTTAATGTAGGCACATGTCTGACATCCTTCAATAGCCAAGTATTCCCATTTTACATCTTAAACTAAACAAAACCTTTTCCAACTATGTTTCAAGGCTTATCATCACTAAGAAAAACATGCCCAAAATCTCCTTGAACATAATAAAAAAATAATGCCTATGTAGAGTAGCATGGAAAGAAGCCCTTGAATCTAAAACCCAAGATTCAGTAATATTGTGTAAAGAAAGAATCAAAGCATTCTGACATACATTACTTATTGCCACATTTACCTCTTTGTTTTCTTCTGTTGTTTCTTCTTGTCCCAAAGTTTCCAATGAGTCCTTCTTTACATGCCCAGACTTTCACACAGTTCCAACATACTATCTTGCTTTTGGATTTTGACCTTGGCCGATCCTTTTATTTTCCATGACTTCCTCTATTCTTCTATCTCCCTCTAGTTTCCACTTTCAAAGAATTTCTGAAGTATAATATTCCCAGAGGTTTTTCTTCACATTTCCTCACTTAGAATCACCCCTACAACATCCTCAAACTTTAACTTTGAATTAATTGGAACCGAGTTGCTTACCACCATTACGGGCTATTCCAACTCTTAGGTAAAGAGCACTGAGAACTAATAAATCCCTAACTTCTTCATCAAATTCTAAATTAACGAAGCTAGAATATTTAGAACCATATTAAAATCATTTAAATGATCTACTCTTGAACCATTCTTAGACATCTTCAAAAATCTTATTAAAGGTAGATTGTTTTTCATACAACTTCCTAAGGCATCCATCAGTTCTTTTGTAGTTTTTCCTTTGAAACATTAAATAATACCAAAGATGCAAGACACGGCTAGATTGTCCCAAGTACCTTCCTATCTAGAAAATCCCATTCCACATCTTTCATGATTGAGGGTTTGTTTACCTTCTCGGACAATGAGAATATAAAGATCCTTCTAATAAATGTAATCTTCCATCTCGTATCTTCTAAAGTGAAATTCTACCCATTGAATTTATCAACCCTTGATCTTCCATCATCTACCATAGCTCTCACTCAAGATAAAACTTTCCCTGTGATTTAACACTTCAACATTCCAAACCAGGATTTGATACCAATTGTTAGGAAATAAGGGATAAAATATGTGGAATAATCCCTCATAGAATCACAACAGTAGAAACTAATATGCATAAAATATTACAGATCCCAAATAAAAGTGTAGAATAAAATAACACAACACAAAGAGACAGTATTTAATGTGGTTCACCCAATTTGGGCTACGTTCACCAAGAATCACTTGCTCAAATTTTATTACAAGCCACCACTCTCTCTATATAATACCTAGATCTGTTTGGAGCTATGCTCAACAAACTCTACATAATTCACACCTGAATTCAAACACATCTGCAATGTTACATCATTCCTACCATATGCATAAAACCATATAAGTAGACAATTGATTAAGAAACTTTACAAAAGCGTGGGTATCACAACATGGGCTAAAACCATCCCATAAACATATGGGTCAAAAATCTCACCCATATGAGAAAACAACGTTTCCCGATATATCGAGCACATTTTAAGGCCAAAAAAATCTTGGGGTTGCACCACAACCCCGATGAGACAAGCTGTGGAAAGTGTACGAGTCTTCAACACTTTCTCACATGAAAACAAGCTCCATGACCTAACATTTAAAAATCCCTTCCCTAATTATCTCTCATCTAACATCAATCCCAATCTAATTCCATTAGATCTCATCATCTATCACTATTTTCAATGATCTCCCACATACACTCTTAGTGTCCAATGTTTCTACAAGTGAAACACCCATCGAATTATGTGACTCTTCAAATCTCATTAGTTATGAGACCACGAGTCCTAGTACATCATAACACAAATTCTATCATGTCATCTTTATGTTCCCCCACTATCTCTTCAAGATCTCTAGAAAATAAACACAATCGTTCAAACCTTAAATATTTCTTTCAAAGACCATGTCACCCGGTATCATGTAAAAATTCTTAAAAATCTAACAAGATGATTTGTAAATGATCCATCTAAAAAAAAGAACCTACCAAATATTCATTAGAAAACCTTACCATAAATTACATGACCCCTGCCCTCCATTTTGTGGCCTCACCCTTTGTCCAAATTTACAATCATTATTACGAGAATATGGTCGTTCCTTGAATGTAACCTAAAAATTCCACATAGGACATGGCCCCAACATCTCAAACCCATAATTTTTGAATTATATCCAAATTCGTTCACCACCAACATCATCATAGTCAGTACAATAAAATATTATGCTAACATTCTTGAGACACTTTTTCGTTCATCCATCATAACATTACCACCTTCTATGCCATCTAACTCTTGATGATGGAAGTCCTTTTATTCTGATTATGAGGCATTGCAGTGTATACCATCGGATACCATGACACTTCATCGATGACTATAAATCCATCCATGTAATAATTCAAATCCGTACTAAAAAAGGATTTCTCCCCATAGATACAAACCATCCACCCTCCGATACAAATGTAATTAAGCCTAGTCATCAAATCAAAGCGGATCATCATAACCTTAAAACAACTCCTCCTAAATCATCATTCAACACCACATCCACATCTAACAAGAGTAAGGATTCTTCTAGTAAATCCCTTCTCCTTGAAAAACATCATTTGCATAACTAAAAGAGCATGTAAACAAGACCCAAAATCCTCAAATGGGACTAGAGTCTATATCTCCCTTTCTCCTCCTAAAACACCTAACCCATCATATTCTAAATCTAAATTTTCAATCCTTTCCACCCTTCATTCTACCACATCTATATAAATCATTGTTATCAAACAACTACACCAGGCTCATGTCAAGATCTCTCTTTATAAGTTTGTTCAAAATTCTCCACAACACCAAAAGTGATTATTAAGGCACTTCGATCTATCTCACTACCATAAAATGACCCAAAACCATTTTAAAACCTTATCGGAAATCTTAAAATGTCCACCACTATAAATTTTAATTATTTTGAAATCCCATCACTATAACCTGAAGACCATGACCTTCCTCTCTTCATCACCTCCCAAATCAATGACACTCTCAATAAGAGGGTTATAATCAATAATGACACTAGTATTAACACCGTATCATCTCATGCCTTCAAGTAACTTTAATTGCTTGATATTATTGTTTCCCAATCACCTTCCATGGTATGCACTTTTAACAACAATGTTAACCCCACACTAGGCATAGTCATTTTACCCATCAAAATAGTCACTAAAAGTCTTCATGATCTCTTCTATCTCATAGAAGGGGAGTTCTAGTATAACATACAAGTAGGATTCCCTTGGATACATGTTATGCATTATATCCCATCAACACTACATTGTTAAAAATATTAATATGAAGATAAAACCTTCATAGTCCCCGCCGATCCTAATCCATTCAAAGTCGTCATGCCATATGACTTACGGGCCCAACAAAAGACTCCTTCCACTACTGAGAATCTACATCCTCATATCAAGATTCAACGAGATCTTCCATCCCATCATATAAAATACTTAATGACCAATCCTTCAAATAAGTTATGCAATGTCTTTCATTGGGGAGAATCAAATTTTATCTCTTAATTCGCTCCCTATGCGAAATGTACAAAGTCCTGAAAAACATATGGTCTACAATCCCAATGTAAGAAATATTATTTCCTTTGTCCCCCTTTCCTCCATACACGTTATAATACGAAGGCATCAACCACCCTTCAGTCCATCTCGACAATCAACCACATGAAAAACCATACTCCTCGGACTTCTCATTATTGGACAAGCTTAAATTCTCCTGAACTTACCTCCACCATTGTGAATGGAAGAGCTTTGTTATGGGCAGTATGAGTAGGGAACACATGGTCTACCCTTCTACAGTATAATAAAACCTTACAAAAATATGTTATTGGATTCAAAACACCTCCTTCGGATCCATTATCATCAATAATAGAATATTTAACACAAGATCCACCCTCTGACAATGATGATGTTACATTCATCCCTCCCAAAAACAAGTAGTCAATACTATTACACTTGGATTGTTAACCTATTAAACTAAAGGAAAAATTGACACCATGCCCCTGATATTACCATATATGATAGAGGAGGAGGACTCTCTTGTCATCAATGTCCTTCGATTCCATAATGATGATGTTATTTTAACATCCATGTGAGATAATGACCACCACCTTAATAATTCTCTTCCCCCTGACACATCTACACTTCTCAGCGAATCGACCACTAATGTTAATATTGGCACACTGCAAGAGCCAAACATCGTCAAAATTAGAAAACCTTTATACCCTTGTGAAATCTGATAATTCACCACCTTCCTATCCAAAAAAAGTCAAGCCTTTACATGGTATTATAGTAACATGTCGGGGTATCGATCATAAAATCATTATCCACAACATCATTACGGTCAAAGCTAAACCTATGAAGAAAAAGCTTCGTATAATGCGTCATTGTATTGCATTGTTATTCAAAGAATAAATTCAACATCTTCTTCTAGCTAACTTCATACTACCCATTGATTATTCGTAATGGGTTTCTAACATTTTACCTATCACAAAGCCACTAGAAAGTTGTGCATCTACACAGACTTTTGAGACCTCAACCTCACTTTCCCTAGAGATTATTTTCCTTTACCCAATATCAACAAGCTCGTCAATTTAACACCAGACCATGAGATGTTATATCTTATGGGTGGTTTCTCGTAATTACTGATAAAATATTTAGCAAACCATATGATCAACATAAGACATCCTTCATCACCCCATGGGGAAGCTTTTCTATATATTAATGTCCTTTGACCTAAAAATGCGGGAGCCACATATCAATGTGCTACGAATTACATCTTTCATGATCTCATCCATAAACCTATGGAATATTATGTACACGATCTCCTAGAAAATATAAACATTGAAGAGATCATTTATCTTCTCTCAACGTGATCTTTACACATCTCTTATAATTCCTTTTTTTGTTTTAATCCTGTAAAGTATGTCTTTGGATTTCTCATAGGAAAACTCTTTGGATTTATCCTACCTTATCTAGGAATTGAATTTTACCCCACTAAATTTAAATCCATCATGGAAATTCCCCTACCATCTAATCTCAAATATCTTTGTAATATTCAAGTAAAGCTTGATTTAGTCATCATTTCATCTCATAGTTATTAGCCATCGTTGGAAATCCTTCTATCATCCTCTATGAAAATATGTCCACTTTATGTGGGACATTACTTTATATAGGAATTTAATTCCTTTAAACAATATCTATTTTCACCACTTGTGATCACACCAACATGTGAGGGAGATCCTATCTATCTATATTTTCATAACTGACCATTCCTTGGGAGCCATGATTGTGTATCACAACGGAAAAGGTAAAAGAAAAAGTCATCTATTACAAAAGCCACACCCTTCATGAATACAAAAATCGTTATTTAGAAATTGAATTGATGTGTTGTTCTCTTTACTTGATTAACTAAAATTAACTAAACTATGTACCATATAATAGTTAATATAAGTTATAAATAGTTGTACTAAAGTAAATGGATGTAGTAAAGAAATATGATAATAATATAAGAAACTATGTAAAATGAAATATTAAACCCTAATGTGCAATAGAGAAGAGGAAAGAACTCGGTTGATAATGGATGCTTGTCAGATAATGTCACAATGATGTACAAAAAATTAGAAAGCAGGAGAGACTATGCTGGGGTCCCACAGAGGATAGATCTAGGTGATGTGGCTGGGACCAGCAAGACTCCTGGGAGAGGACCTGGAATGCCCATGGGCTCTCGGTAAGCAAAATATGCACCTTGATTTGGAAAAAATACCTGGAGATAGTCTTCAAAAGTCCTATAGATGACTGAAAACCTTTCTTTATTTATCGTATTAATTTTCTCATCTTGCATCAAATGCTCCAAATATTCCAAGAGGAAGAAATGACCTACAAAATACCAAAAGGAAGTATCAAAACCCTAAAAAAATAAATATGCAAATGAATGGGTTGGTGACCTCAAATTGCCACAATGGTGGGCTTACTAATTGAGTGTTGTACTACATTTTAGACCCGGATGTAGTTACTGGTGTGTGTACACATGTCATGCCCTAGGTGCTCTTGTGTTAGTCGCACTTTTTTTGAAATAGTGAACAATAGCTAAATGTAATAGAATATGTGCATGGAATAGAGTAGAATCCCTCTCCCTATGAAGTGTGATGCAGATGTCCTAGTTTGTGCCTTGATGATGGATATGTGTAGATGCCAATGTAATAGATGGATGCAACTCTAGATGGAGTGATAATTGTAAATGATGCTAGGTCCCTTATTATGGTCTAATAAATTTATATTTATAGGGTTCTCTTGCTCTAATTTAATAATTAACCCCGAAAGGTGGAATACAAGAGAGATAAAGATATAAAATGGCTAAAAGAGGCCCAAAAAGTGGTGGGAAAGTGTAAAAGGAACTAGGGATTCCCAGTGTGACCGAGGTGCCATAGTACTAAATCGGGCACCCTGACCAAGGCTAAAATAACACATAATGTCATAAAATGGATGGGAATGTGGGTGTAATAATTCACAAATTATGAAATAAAATAAACAAGATGGATAAAGGATGGGGGTTTATTAGTGCTTTCTTCACTAAAGAACCCTCTAAATAGAAGTATGAGAATTAGATAAATAAATGTCTAAAGTGCATGATTTTGTGACTACATTTTGCCACCACTTTATGTTTATGAGTGGAAATCTTGGTAACATAAATTGGATAGATATGCGTACCTGATGTCAATGAAGAATGTAGTAGAAACGTTCTAAAGGACTAGACAAATCGTGGAATGAAAAAAAGATGGAGGAGCATGGAAACTATAAATGAAATATGCACAAAGAAAAGGTGATGAGAGTGAACCTAGGGTGGAATGTGTGTGTGTAGCTACCGCAATGTTTTGTGTACCTAAATGGTTAGAAAAGCATGTGTGTTGCCATAGAACGTTGTTGTTTTTGGTGTTGTTGTTGCCCACATTTGACTGCTATTTCTCATGAAGACGGACCTGCAAGGAGAAAACAATCAAGTAGTCAAATATGTTTGTAAGTGTAAAAACACAATGTAAAAGATGCATATATATGTCAAATACACAAATGTAAATGTAAAATATAAATTTAAGGGTAAATGCAACATGTGGACCTGATCCATGTCAAGAGAGAAAGTGTAGAAGGAAATCTTGTATTGTGAGTTTTGGGGCGATCTCATGCCATAGACTAATGAAGTGTAGGAAGGAAATGATTTGTGTCCTCCAAGCTCTAACTGCTTCCATGAATTATGTGGAGATATATCTATACGGTCCTTTTTTTGGTGATCGACGCCACTTTGGAAAACGTAGTGTAGAGAGGCAAACCCAATGTAACCTCCAAGCACGTGAATGCTTTGCTTCCTAGAATGCTAAGGACACCATGTCTTGTAAAATTTGTTGTGTATGAGGTTCGTAGATTGGTCTAAACCCACTTGTTGCATATAATTGAACTGAACCAGTGTAGAATATTTGTGTTAGTATGTAGAAAAAACCCAAATGATTCCCTCCTCTTTGGGGGTCCATATGACGTTGTTGATAGGAGAATGCGGCCCCAAAATAGGACTAACCACATGTACTCTGTAACTCTGACCTGCGGGGGAAGAGAATGCACTTGGTAGAAACCAAGGAACACATAAACAAGGATGGCTAGCCAAAAAAAAGTGTAAAATTGAATGTGTATGGAAAACAATGTGTAATCTATGCAAACATTGTAAAAGCTACAAGAAATGTATTAAACATTCAAGAAGACAAAGTAAGCCACACAAAGTGGGCTGAAAACATGGGACATCACTCATAATGTCACAAGACATGCAATGCCATCATTTCTGCAAACAAAAAACAAGTGTGCACACCAAACATAGGTCAAGGCCCGCAAACAATAGCAAACAAGAGAAGACAATATAACAAATAAGTATGGAAACCTATATCCCTGCATAAAAATGTTGCACATGAAGCACTGTTAGCACGTTAGAAATATAATTAGAATGTCAAAATTAATTATGATAAATCAATGTAAAGTGTTAAGGAAAAAATGAAACAAGAGCACACTGGAAGAGACGGATGTGTGGATTCCCCGGTGACCGAAGTGTAGAAAGGGTAAAAGGTGATAACTGTGTCATGTGTAAGAGACTTGTATTTGTAATCACAACTAGAAGAAGGTGTGAACACACATGTGTGGATGGTATAAATAAATGACATACAAGTGAGCTAACTAGCATGTGTAATAAAGTGATCATAAAAAACAAAAGTAATCAATAATATAAGCATCCATAATATGCAACATGTTGTGGATGGATTTAATGGAATGATATGAGTTGTGTTCCCCCCAAGTGGATGAAAGAGTATGCATCGAGGTTTATTTTTTTCCTCGTGCAATCAAGAATGAACCATAAACCGAGTGCATCATCGAGAAATGGTTGAATTATGTGTTGTTTTTCTAACATGTTGTGATGAATGTGTATGTAGTGGTGATGAGGTGTGACATATAGAAAGGATGTGTGTGAACCACCGTAGTCAAAGTGTATGTCATGAGTTGATGAATGGATGAGTGATGATTTATCCTAAGCTTATAGCACACTATAATGAATGGACAATAGTGATGATTTATCCCTAAGCATATATCACTTTATAAGATGAATGAATAAGTGATGATTTAGCCTAAGTTTCTATTACTACAAAATGTGAGGAGGGTGTGATGATATAACCGAAGGTGTAGACCACTATAAAATGATAGAATAGGTGATGATTTAGCCTAAACCATATGTTACAACGAGATGAGTAAGAAGGGAGTGGTGATGTAACCTAAGGTGTATACCACTAAAAATGATGGAATATGTGACTATTTAGCCTAAAGCGTATGTCAGTAGCCTATACATGTCACATGGTGAAAGGTTGAGTAGTAAATGTCTAAGGTCCATTTGATTTGTAAACCCTTAGTAGTCGAGTATGGACCGAGGAACTAAAGTACGTCACCGGGTAGTGAGTGCGGTGTGTAGAAGACAAAGCATATGTAAATGCGGTGTGCACGGTGTGTAGAATGCTGATGCAAGGTGTGTTAGAAATGTGTAAAATGTAGTGTATAAGATGACATGTAATGTATATAGAATATTAATGTAATACTAGCCTCCTATATAATTAGGACTACTAGAACTTTTTGTGGAATATGTGTGAAAATATGCGATAGTATGCGAGATAAACAAATAATAAATTTTATAGGATAAGTATTGTAGGATGTAAGATACGTAGAAAATGATGCATGCTCGATGACGACTATCATAATGTAGGGTGTATGAATACGTGAATGTAAAAATGTTGTAGTAGAGTGTAGGGTGAATTATTTTTGCAGTGTAATATGTAATTCCTATGGTGCGGTGTGTGGGTTTAGTGTAGTAGTAATCCCTCAACAGTCAAGTGTGAACCAAAGAACAAGAGTGTGTCATCAGGTAATGACGCTAGAATGTATGATGAATAGGCCAAATGCAAGGATATGAATATATAAGAATGTAAAATGTGATAAATGTGACTATGATGAGATGAGGTGGGGGGAGTGTAGTGTCATTCCCCTCAAGTACGTGTGAATGAATGCACTATCCAATGATGGTGAAAGATAAATGTCCTTTATCTGGTGCACGATGTGAAAGCGTATGATTATTCTCTAATAATGGAGTTATAGAAGACAAAATTTATAGTGGTGAATGAAGGCTATACGCATGTGAGGGATGAATGTATGAAGAAGGTCGTGGTGTCGTGAAATGCATTAGTAATGAAGACATATGTGATCTGAAAATGCTGGCTAAAGAAGATCTGCATGGAACAAAATGAGGTGGTTATATATGCCGAGATGTAATAATTGTGCAAGGAATAGGCCTATACTTATGTGTAGGGATAGTGGAGTGATACGGTCCTACAGATGATAAGAAAGTAGGTGAACTAGGATTAGATTGTGCTTTGAGTAACATAGAGTGTGATGTAGTAGATGAAGTAGGGGATGTACTAGATACCATGTGATGGGAAGATGGCCATGGATTAGATGGAGGGACACCATCAATAGCCATAAAATTATTATTGTAAATAAATTTAAGTCACAAATGATTCATAGAAATGATAGATTGCGAGTGAAGAATCCAATTAAGACCAAGGAGCATGTCACATCCCTCAAATGTGTTTCCAACGAGGAAGGGTACAAACATAGTAAGTGGGCCAACTGTAACATGCAACTTAACAACACGAAAAGGTTTTGTGAAAGGATATTCGACTTGTGATAGAGGATACCTGATAGCCTTAAGGAGTGACATAGAACACACACTAATGGGCCATGATGGGTCAACCTTAGTGTTGTTGATGGAGGTTGAGCCAATATATGTGTGGATGTGCAAATGATTAGATGTAAACTTGGCGTGATAATCGACGTTGGAAAAGGAAATGATAGGTGGCAAAAATTCAGTGTTAGCGACTAATAAATCTAGAGCTCTAGATCCAGGAGGTGATATCACATGATACACATGATTAGAAGAAGAGTATTTTATCTTCTTGTCACATTATTGAGAGTCATTGTTAGAAAGATTGAGTTTACCCTTGTTATTGTTTGTTAGGAATTAATAGAATCTAATGCGGAATAATTCCTCGAGAATCACAATAATAAGAAGTATGAATAAATTACAGAAATGAAAATGCACAACATGAAGACAATATTTAACGTGGTTCACCCAATGTGGGCTACATCCACCAGAACACTTGCTCAGATTTTATTACAAGCCAGCGATCTTCACTGATTACAATAATAAGATCTTATTTGGATCTATGCTCAGCAAACCCTCCCGAATTTGCACTTGAATTCACACACACTATTCACCTTCACAAAACACACTCATATAAATCCTATTGTATGTCCATCTATTTATAAGTACATGATAGGTAGTAGAAGAAAGGCAGTTTTACAAAACAATGAGTGCTAGAAAAAAACCATGGGCCCAAAACAAACCCATGTGATTTACCCATTACCCATGGGTTAATAAACCACCCATGAAAATTTGCTTGAGAGGCTTCACCCCCTAAACCCTCTTGACACTGCTCACCGTGAGCGCGGGACCCTTTAAAAGTATCAGAGTGTAACACATGGAAGGTGTACGAACTCTAACATGAAAATAGGCTCCACAAACATAACATTGTTTGTGGTAGGGATAGTAGATTACGGGAACTCATGTTTTTGGTTGTCAATTAGATCTTGGATGATGGTGCAAAATTTGAGGCATCAATTTGTAGAATGTCCCACACATTGATGATAATCACAATGGAATTTTTCATTGTAGTTCCTACCTTTTGGTCGCGATGGGTCTAACTGAGGGGGAGGAAGCGTAATAAGAGTCTATCGATAAGTTGTCTCAATATAAGATGTGGGGATATGGGAAGGGTGTTAAATGTGCATCGAGGTTGTTGTGGGTGAACCTCCTTAGAAGGAATGATAGTGTTGTGATAACATGAGCGTCGGTTGGTTTCTTTATAGATGATAGATTAAATGACATCTTGTTAGGAAAATGAGTGGAATATGCATTTTGTTCTTGATATTTAAGCTTTCTAATGGATAGGAGTTTAGTTTCGCGAAGCTTGAGAGTGTGATAAATTTGATCAAATGAAGGAGAGGATTCAAAGATAATGGTCTCTTGTAGAGGTGGTAATAGACTCTGTATAAATAAATCCTGAAGCTCAGAGTTGGAAAGCATGTTTTTCATTTTAGCTAAATTATTCTTATACCTTAAAACATAGTTAGCGAGGTGTTCATTTGAGCCTTGTTTAAGTTGTGCTAGCTGAGGAATATTAAATCTTATAGCCAATTTTGATAGAAAAATGAGTAATAAATGCATTAGCTAGATGTGTAAAGGAGTTCTTGAGTGAGCAGTAAATCATTAAAACTAATGCATTGTATAATCATGGAGACTATGAGGAAAGAAGTTAGTTAAAAGGATATGATCATCAGTAAGTCAAGACAAACAACATGAAATGCTCTAAGATGTTCCTATGGGTCCCCATGCCCATTGAAGATGGGAATCTTAAGAGTGAAAAATTTAGGTGGAATTGGATAAGTAAAAATTGTGGGAGAAAATAGAGTATGCAACCATGACAAAAGTAGAATCCAAGGATGGCGATGTATGGGAGGTAACTTTGTTGTAACTTACAAATTTGAGCTTGAAGGTCATGATAAAGAGAAGTTAAGTCTTGGTTTCCAATATATGAGGCATATCGTACATGAGAAACTAGAGGTGGTGTAAAGTGGTTGGTAGGAGTAGGGATAGAAACGGGAACAATAGAAATAGGAGGAAGTTAGTTGAGTGGAAGCAGTGGGTATGGGTACAAAAGCGGTGAGATCATCGAGTTAGTAGCTTCCTCACGAGAAATATGTAAAAGTAAATTGAGATCTTGTGGATGCTCAACGAGGTGATCTTTGATGGCCTTAAGGTGAGCTTTATTAAACTCCTCATGAAAGTGAGCCATGGCAAGACAATAATAAACCATAGAATGAAAGATGGAAGAAAGTAAATTCCTAGAAGAATGAATGGTCAAGTCGGTTTCTCCAAAATGACTAACTAAAATTGACTAAAATATGTAGCATATAATAGTTAATCTAAGTTATGAACAATTTTACTAAAGTAAATGGATGTAGTAAAGAAATATGTTAATAATCTAAGAAAATATGAAAAATGAAATACTAAACCCTAATGTGCAAGAGAGAAGAGGAAAGAAATCAGATGATAAATTAGGCACGGCGTATCTTTGAGATCCTACGAGAGGATAAATTTGGGTTATGTGGCTGCAATTTGGAGTGCACAGGAGAGGGCAGGGGTGCCCATGGCACTCTGCTAGACAAAATTGGCACCTTGTTGCGGGAAAAAGGTCTTGAGCTAGTCTTCATAGGTCCTGGAGATGACTAATAACCTTCACTTCTTGTCACATTAATTTCTCTGTACTACTCATGAATGCTCCAAATATTCCAAGAGGAAGAAATGACCCGCAAAAGACCAAAAGAAAATATCAAAACCCTAAAAAAATATGCAAATGAATGGGTAAGAAGTGCCTTATACGCCCACAATAGTGGGATTACTAGCTGAGCATTGCACTATATTTCGTACTGCCTAGGTGTATTTATGGTGTGTGTGTGCATTGCGTTCCCTAAGTTATCTTGTGCCAATCACGCACTTTGTGAAATAGCAAGAAATATCTAAATGTAGAAAATGTAATAGAATGTGTGCATAGAATAAAATAGAATCCCTCCCCTATGAAGTGTGATGCAGATGTCTAGCTCCATGTGCCTTGATGATGGAGTTATGTGGATTCTAATGTAATATATGGATGCGACTATATATGGAGTGATAGTAGTAGATGATGTTAGGTCCCTCATTATGGTCTCATAACTTTATATTTCTGAGGTTCTCTTGCTCTAATTTTGTAATTAACACCGAGTCAGCCAAAGAAGATAAATATGTAAAATGGCTATAGAGGCCAAAAAGTGGCGGAAAGTGTAAAAGGGACCGGGGACCTCTAGGTAGGATCGGGCAGGCATGGATGCCCCAAGATGCTAAATTTGGGTGCCAAAGGCTAAAATAATGTGGAACGTGAAAATGGTTGGACATGTGGGTGTAATAGGTCGAAAATTACAAAATAAAATAAACAAGATAGGACAGGACAAGGGTTGATTAGTACTTTATTCACTCAAGAACCCTCTAAATAGTAGTATGAAATGGGATAAATAAATGTCTAAAGTGCATGATTTTGTGACTACATTAATTCAAAAATTTAAAACTATGTCACTACCTTCTTAATAAAAAAACCTACATTGTCACCAACTTTAATCCACTGAAATCTATACATTCAAAACTATATCAAAATGATTTCAACATTAGATGACTCATGCTCATGACTTAATTTTACCTTGAATTCATCCCTCATAAATCCAATAAGGGGTAGTTCATTGTTGATCATCTTACAGAATCTCCCCTTTCTACTAATCAATTACCTTGAAAATGCTTCCCTAATGAGTCAATTAACACTCTCAATCATGACAACACCCATTTTAAAATTATCTTGTTCTTTAATGGGTCGAAGATAATATGCGGGGGTGTTGGGATAGTCATAATTCCCTTGGAAAATCCTATTCCATTATCCTTCAAACTTAACCATAAATACACTAATAATATGGCATAATACAAAATCTCTTATCATGGGGTTTTAGACTTCCACCTTTCTCAGCGTACACAAGTCCTTTGAAATTTATGGTGACTCATAATTTTCATAAATAAAATCAAAGGAATCTATCATATGTAAAATTGGGGTCCTTGAAATTATAAAACCATTTTCGAAGATTTATTATAGCTCTTTGACCATTATGAAATCCAAATGACCCCTCATTCATCTAAAAACTTTGTAGACACCATGGAATCATCTGCCTCCCTCATTCCGTTATCACCAGATGATTCCAAAATTTTCTATCATACACAAACTTGATAGCCGTCTTACATGCTAATGCTTGATCTCCCGACCATCATATAAATTATCGGTGTCCCTATGATACTTGGTACAATTAGACATATGACTATCTTTCAACTAGAAGACTACCTCCAGATCTATCTAGGAATGAAAAAATATCCTTTAACAATGCCCATATCACTACATCATCTAAGGATGTGTCCTTTAAAAAAATAATTTTATGGCTTCCTCCTCTAATGTCTCAAAGCGTAGGGTGCATCTGCAACCATCCAAGAATTCCATGATGATATATGTGGTGGAAATTTAAATGGTTTAGTTGTTATAAATACATCCTACACATGGGATATTATTATCCTAGGTGTAACACCCAAATTATGCTTCTAAAAAAACAAAAGGATAATTTTTTTATAAACCATTAATTTACTTGATTCCTTCAATGATTAGTAATATGCTGACAGATTAATCCAACATAGTAATTAAGTTTACAAAATCCATTAATTATTTTTATGATATAATTATTAACATCATTACTTAGATCAACACTAAATAATACAACATAAATCAAAATTTGAGTACATCTTGACAACCTATGATAATCATGTGTAATTGCATGAGTTCAAATCTCCATGATCCCCCTTAAACACTCTTACGAGAGCCGAGTATACTTTGTATAGTTTTGGTTATACCTTTGGTAGTCACGAGATCATGTGCATATTCTTTATTGTCATTCGTGAATCATGTAATCACTACGCCCAACTCAAAAAAAGAGAGGAAGAAATGGTGAATAGACAATGCTGATCAGTCATTACACTCTTTATGTACATAGTTTTGGCATTGTAATGGTAAGCCAAGTTTTGTGACTGAACATAAGCCACTTGAAACCTATCTCCCTTTCACTACACAACCATCTCAACATGGTATCAAGATTCCATTCCATTTTTTTATTATTAAGTTTACATTTAACCATTTTAATCTATTTATTTTCAACAATGTATGATTTCCTCGTAAGGATAGGTTAAGAAAAATTCATAATGTTATTTAATTCACATTAGAGGTACTCACTGATAGATCTCATTGAATCACCAAAGGAAGTATGTACCTCTTATTGCATGATTGTCAGAAACTAACTTGATCTATGATCATTAATTAGGTGTAGTCAAGGATAAGGCTTAAATGATTTCATAGCATAAATTAAACACTATGAATGCTCATTAATAAACACATCTACCTTTCAATTTTCCTAAGTTGGATATGAACATTTTACTATTTCATGTATTAAGAAAATTTAGCTTCACACTATGTTCCATATCGTGCGTAACTATTTTCTCACTCAAGCTGAAATGCAGTGGCATCATGTATGATTTTACGGCGATTTATATGACTCAATTATAAAAAACTGTAAGTTACTACTAGTTAAAAATACGGAAGTATGTATCTTGTTGTTTCAATGACAAACTATCATTTATCCTCATGTTAATTTGTGTTTAAAAATTACATCATAATTACTTATCTCTCTTAGTATACTTTTCATATTTCCTATTTATTATCTTCGTTTTCTTGATTAAATACTGATTGACCATAACGATATCTTCAGTAACATTTGTATTATCTTAATCGTCTAACATCAATTCACAATAAACACTTTATCAAAAATAATGATAAAAAAACTTGTTTTAAATCACATTCATAATGAAAGTAAATCATCATATCATGTACTTGTAATATTTCATTCATAATATTTCATAATTTTTGCATTATAAAATTTCCGTAAAACACACAAATACGTTGTGTTGGTAGAAATTTTTCAAGTAGATATCTTGCAACGATTTCAGGACTCTGAGTGTTAGAAGCGATACTAGATTTGAGAAGGAAATTGATCAGATTCCTAAAAAATTGCTTTTCAATTCATTTACCATCACGCGTTCATTTACGATTCATTCATCCAAATTAACTATCCATAATCATGTGCGATTGGGAGATGTAACATCAATCACAAGAGTTTCATGAGAATGAAGACACAACACAAGAAGGCACCATATGTAAGTGTGAAGCCCTCACAGGGAAGAAAAGCCACTTAAAGCTCAGCTTCATATTACATAAATAAAAAAATATTTTTAGTGAAACACCAACTACACAAGTGAGCACAAAAACCCTAGTTTATTAGGGGCACCAACCCCACAAGTGAGCACCCAACCCTATTTTGTGTAACTGCACCAACTCTACAAGGAGGAACCCGACCTTAATTTAGTGTAGGCCCAGCCACTCCACTACAAGAGGATGCATAATCCTCTAGGATGACAAAGAACAACCTCAATATACCCCTAAAGGTGGTTTATCTGCGATTAAGATTTTCTACCACAAATTTCGACTAGATAGAGATCACTTATTTAAACTACTTTGACTTTTCTCAGACAACTAGATCTTCAATCTTACTCTCTTTATTCGGTCTTGGATCTTGTCTTGCCTCTCAGCACTTTGAGTATTGTCTTAAAATTTAACTAAACCCATATAATATCTCTGATAATATCTAAAACTCTTCCCACATACCTCTATTCACTCTTCTATAGGTCACACATCTCTACCCATGTCAAGACTAGCTTCAAAAGGACCCAAAGCGATGGCACCTATAAGCTCCTCTTTATTTAAAATTCAAACACAATTTTTTTTTCCCTCCTTTAGATGAACTCACATACATAAATGAGAGCATCCAAAATTTTAATTGCAACAATGCGATCTGAGTGACCCAGTAGATCGGCTGGCGCTAAAACCTCATTCATTATTATGCCGAAAATGTTCCCGAAACCCCATGCAGCCTGAAGATGAAATTCCCTTTACATATCCCAAAGCAATATACATACGTGATGACCCATAAACCCTATCAAAATTATTGAAATATTCGTATTTAACATTCATAGATAGTACGTAGTTTTTCCTCAACTAAATCAAATTATTTCATTTAATGGGCTAGTGTTCTTGTATTTCTCGAAGAGTTGCTTCTCCATCCGTCATTGACATATCGAGAAATTCATTATACCACCAAAATAAATTCAAATATACCACAAAAATATACTTATGTAGCCACCTAAATATAAATATAATAACCTTATATAGCTCTTCTAAGTAGAGATTTATAGTCCTTCAGATAAATAACTTTGTAAAACCACATGACTACTTTTGAAGCTTCACCGAATCGACCTACCCGAACAATCCACTTCCAAATCTGTCAAGCTCATAAAAACATTTTATAAAAACATTTCCAAGACTTGAAATAGATTAGTTGGTTCAGAAAATACATCTATATGCCTGCCATATGCCGATAAGTAATGATCCAATCCATATCATGCTTAAAAACAACCTACAAACTTGCAAACACATCTTATGTCTTGGAAAAATATGCCTATCAAGGAATAGCAATTACATGCTTT